>JAKRSK010012151.1:457500-1073681 GCA_029891615.1 Natrix natrix natrix
CGCTTGCCAGTTCTGGAATTGGACTGTTCAAATAGTCCTCGAGTTGCAATAATAACGGAGCCAAAAGAATGCTTGCGCCGGTCATTAAAGGGGTCACCAGTGATTGTGCCTGATTTTATAACCTTGAAGCAAATGCAGTGGCTATTAACAGCAATAGCCCTTAGACTTATATCCCGCTTCACAGTGTCTCTAAGCAGGGGTGTCCAAACTTGGGAACTTTAAGACTTGTGGACTTCAACTCCCAGAATTCCCCAGCCAGCCTCTTGCCCCCAACAATCTGGGTCCTCATTTGACCCACCTCGGAAGGAGGGAAGGTTGATTCAACTTTGAGCCGGTCAGGAAGGCTATGCTATGCTATACTAAAACATAAGATTGAAATGTTTACTATGCAAAATTAAATTTGAGGATATATGTTCATGATAGTAAAAGAGAATAAGAGATGGAAATGAAATGTTACATTTGATTAACTCGGAGAGGCAAATAATGACATATTTTCTTTTTGGACTTCAGGCCGCCACACTTTCTATTGTAGGAAGATGAGAGGGGGGATTATATGGAGTTGGGTGATATATATATATATATATATATATATATATATATATATATATATATATATATATATATATATATATATATATATGCGCGTCTGTGTGTGTGTGTGTGTGTGTGTGTGTGGTGTGTGTGTGTGTATGTATGTATGTATATTTGCCCCGGGGACCTTGGCACACACGAGGAATTTTGTCGCCTTCCAACTTGTTATGCTCCCTTTGCTTCGAGAACTCTTCCTGGCACCCTTCCACCCTGCGCTATTGTCTCCTTCTGGGTCCAGAGGGTGTCGCAGAGTTTTGGCCTTTCCCTCGCGCAGATGTTGCCCGGAGGCAGAAAATGCCAACTCATGGCTTTCTGCCTTAGCTTTGTTCCCTCTTCATCCCCAGCTTTTGGCTCCCTTCAAAGCAACCAATTTTAACCGCCCTCCCACACCGTGCAGGGGATACGAAAATGACTCAGGGCTTTGTTAGCAGAAGATGCGCCAGGCGTGGCCACGGAAGGGGGGACACGAGAGGAACAGGCAGCCTCCCTCCCTCCCTCCTCCGTGTCACAGCAGGCCACGGCGAGGGCAGAGACCAGATTCCACGCCAAAGTCGCCCCGCCAATGCTGAATGGCTTTTTTTTATTTGCGACGGACAAAAGCGGAGGAAATGTTTTTGAGATTTTAAATCTTACGTTCTTTTTTAAAAAGGCAAAGTTTTTTTAAAAAAATTGTCGCATATTTTAACTTCTTTTACAAACCAAGAATTGTCCGGGTTTTCCCCCTTTACATCTTCTCTTAAGCATAGTTCATCTTACGTCAGATTTCCATTTCACCTTTCAAGTCATCTTATTTTCTTTCTTTCCATATTTTCCAGCTTCACTTTAATTTCTTCGTCATATGTTTTCCAAAATATGGCTTGCAGGCATGATACTAACCAAGGAGAGAAGCAATCTGGAATTAAGGAAAAACTCCCTAACAATAACAATTAACCAGTGGAACAGCTTGACACCAGAAGCTGTGGGTGCTCCATCCCTGGAGGCTTTCAAGAGGAGAGTGGACAGCCATTTCTCCGGAATGTTAAAGGGTTTCCTACTCCAGCAGGGAGTTGGACTAGAAGACCTCTGAGGTCCCTTTCAATCCTGTTATTCTATGTTTCGAATAAGCCGGCTATTCTACGGTTACAGGGACTGGGTATGGTTAGTCTAGAGAAAAGAAGGACTAGGGGGTACATGATAGCAATATTCCAGTATTTGAGGGGTGCCACGAAGAAGAGGGGGTCAACTTATTCTCCAAAGCGCCAAAGCAAAGAAGGCAGGCCAAGGAACAATGGGTGGAAACTGATCAAGGAAAGAAGCAACCTGGAATTAAGGAGAAACTTCCTAACATTGAGGACTATTAGCCAGTGGAACAACTTGCCACTAGAAGTTGTGGGTGCTTCATCACTGGAGGCTTTTAAGAAGAGTAGACAGTCCCATCTGAAATATTATAGCTTCTCCTGCTTGAACAGGGGCTGGACTAGAAGACCTCCAAGGTCCCTTCCAGCTCATTCATTGTACTGTAAACAGACCTACGAAAATTGACAAGCTAACTGTCAACTTTCCAGTTGGCAAATCCAGAAAAAGGACATTATTTGGCCATGAAAATAAAAATTTACTGAATAAACCACATTGGCACAGAAGAAGCAAAACCAGCTCTTGGTTTCCCCACGCGAAAGCAAGCATAGTTAATTCCCCCCTTTCTTTACAGAATGTCCACCAATCTCTTCTGCTCATTTTGTATTGGGAACCAGCCGGCAATGCCGGGACATCTGCTCGGTGTGTCCTTGAGGAGTATCCCACGGTACCAACGGATGCTTGAATACCATCCCATCCTTGCATTCTGTAAACACACACACACACAATTATTGTCAAGCTGAGAGCGAAGGAAACAATGTAAGTGAAAGTAGGAACCAGTTTTGACACTGACCTTTTAAAGCGGCTGCATCTTTTCCTGGGACCTTGCAGGTAAAAAAGGGGCAGCTGCTTTAAAGAGTTGCAGAAAGGCGTTCCCTCTGCATGCCCGCGTGGTGCGGGAATTCGTACGCGGAGCCTCTCGTAGACCCAGTGAGAGGGCTTGGGGGCTGGACGCGAAAGCAATTACCAGCCTCGGCGCACGGCTTTATCTGCCTTTTGGACGCCGAGTCCTCCGCCGCGTTGGGAAGAGATGTGGTTTTTCTTTTAAAGTGGAATATAATTATGACTGCCGGTGTCATCGTTGTTACTGGCTGTCCTGGGTAACAATTGAATTACATTTGCCACTTCACTAAGCAACGCGCGGTTTGTCTTTTTATGCTGCTAATTTGCTCAGAGGGAGAGGTGGGGGCGGTGGGGAGGGTGGGGGGAGACGCATCGTAGACTTCCACACAAGAAACACAGGAGGACGGGCACCGTATCCTCCGAAGCGGCTCCCGCACCGGCTGCCTTGAGTCCGGGAACAGAAATGAAAAAGCAGAGTTTGACTCTTCTCCCTGCCAGGAAATGGCTCCTTGGTTCTAATTCTCTCCTTGCTTAGAACTAAGGAGAAATTTCCTGACTAGGAAGAACCATCAACCAGCGGAACTACTTGCCACCAGAAGTTGTGGGCGCTCCATCACGGGGGGGGGGATTTTAAGAAGAAATTGGGAAGCCTTTTGCTTGGGATGGTATAGGAGAGCGTTGGTGAAGTCTTTTTTAGCACCGAGGGCCGAAACAGGAGCAGTGTTCTTACATTTGCTCTCTAAATATGTTAGAGGGTGTTTTAAGTAATTAAATTATAAAAAAATGAAAAATTGGAAAAGAACATCCCCTCACACACAAACGCAGGGCAGTTTCAACTGGCACAGAGCAGAACATATATGGGTAGAGTCGACCTAGGAGCATTTAAGGGAATGTAGAGGCAATCTAGTCCAACCCCTTCCCAAGGCAGAAGTCCTTCCTTCTCTTTGAGAGCTGTCAGTGGCGGGCATGAGGGAAATGGTGTGTGTGTGTGTGTGTGTGTGTGTGTGTGAGAGAGAGAGAGAGAGAGAGAGAGAGAGAGAGAGAGAGAGAGAGAGAGAGAGATAGAAAGAAAGTTGGAGAGAGAGAGATAAGAAGGAAGGAAGGAAGAGAAAGAAAGAAAGAAAATAAATGGGGGAGAGAGACACGAGGAAAGAAGGAAGGAAGGAAAGAAGGAAGAGAAAGAAAGAAAATAAATGGGGGAGAGAGAAACAAGGAAGGAAGGAAGGAAGGAAGGAAGGAAAGAAGGAAAGAAGGAAAGAAGGAAGAGAAAGAAAGAAAATAAATGGGGGAGAGAGAAGGAAGGAAGGAAGGAAGGAAGGAAAGAAGGAAGAGAAAGAAAGAAAATAAATGGGGGAGAGAGACACAAGGAAAGAAGGAAGGAAGGAAAGAAGGAAGAGAAAGAAAATAAGTGGGGGAGGGAGACACAAGAAGGAAAGAAGGGAACTTATGATCACAATTGAGCCCAACATTTTGGTTGCTAAGCAAGAGCGTTGTTAAGTGAGTTTCAACACATTTTCCAACTTTGCCATGCCCCCCCGGTCACATGACCACCGAGCCACTCCCACAAAACAGGCCACACCTACAGAATAGGTTCTAAAATGTTTGAATCCCACCACTGGTGCGCACGCCGGGCAGTGCCAGAAACCGGAAGAGCAGCTTCCCGGCACCGGTGCACGAGGGCACCGAAAACTGGAAGAGAAGCTACCCAGTGCGATGTTCATGCCAGGAAGCTGAGCTTCCAGTTTCCGGCGCATGCATTGGGGTGGGGTCTGTCGGTTCGCCCAGGTGGGTAATGCGCACTCCCCTTGCATGGCTGGGGAATTCTGGGAGTTGACATCCAGAGGTCTTAAAGTTGCCAAAGTTGGCCATCCCTGCTCTAAGCCCTCCGAAACAAACCAGGTCTCACAGTCTGCCTGCACAAAACATGCAAAACCCAATCCAGGAAAGACGGTTTGTGGGGCTGTGAGAATGCGGCCACATTGGGGGGAAAGGACAGGCCAACCGTGCAACGTGTGTGAAGGAGAATCCTGGAATTCATCAGTATTTGAGGGTGGGGAAGGGGGATGGGACTAGGGAGTCGGTCAGAAAGGTCGGCAGTTTGGCGGTTCGAATCCCCAGCGCCGCGTAACGGAGTGAGCTCCCGTGACTTGTCCCAGCTTCTGCCAACCTAGCAGTTCGAAAGCACGTAAAAAAATTCAAGTAGAAAAATAGGAGCCACCTTTGGTGGGAAGGTAATAACAGCATTCCGTGCGCCTTCGGCGTTGAGTCATGCCGGCCACATGACCACGGAGACGTCTTCGGACAGCGCTGGCTCTTCGGCTTTGAAACGGAGATGAGCCCCGCCCCCTGGAGTCGGGAACGACTATCACCTACGTGCGAGGGGAATCTTTACCTTTAAGGGGGATGGTGGGACCCATAAGGCACCTCCTGGGAATGGAGAGGCCCCTCCAAGCCTAAATACGTGGAAAAACTGCTTGTGGTGACATGGCAACAAGGGAACAGGCCACGCATGTGTTGCATTAAACCGCACAGGGCTAAATTCAGCAATGGCATTTGGGGGTGGATTTTTTTTTTTTTTTGCGTCCACAGCTTTTTAAATGCTCCGTTCCTTTTCACAGGGATCTCGAGCACTGTAATTTGCAAGATGTTCTTTGTGTAACGTGGAAGGGGGGAGGGGAGTGCAATCTTACCCACTTGGCCAGTTAAGAGCCCAGGCGCGCCCAAGGGCGGAAATGTAGCTGGATGGTGGAGGAGGAGGGTCTTTTAGCCTGGTTTAGGTGTCAGATGGGGGGCCTGGGTTCAAGTCTACCCTCATGCGGAGTCTGAATCTGGGGAGGAAGATGAGATGGAACAAGAGCCAACAAGAGATTGAGTGTCCTGACCCAGGCTTCCTTAAAAAGCAAGAGTCTTGATCCTTGCAAAACCTCTTTTATTTACACAACTGTGAATTCCTTTCATTCCCAGCCAGCAAGGCTTAGCAAACAGTCTTTCTGAGGAATGTTTATCCACACGAACCTCATCTCGCTTGGAGAGCTGCCAGATAACTAGTTTCCAAACATACGGTGAGGCCACACTTGGCACAGAGTCTCTTATAGTCACAAACAGAGCTTTCCACTCTTGAAACGACCGAAGGAACTAATTGTTTCCTGCAAAAAAAAAACTCCCCGTTCGCTCCTCTTTTGTCTCCTGTGGGAGGGGCCAAACACCTCCAAGGTGTGGCTTTACTCCATCGACCCTGCTTTCTGAGTTGTTCTTGTCTTCTGGCAGCTCTGCGCATGCGCACACTGGGAACAGGCTCCAGCTGTTCCTCTGCCTCACTGCTGTCTAGCTCCCTCTCTGCCTCCGACGCAGAGTCCTCATCTGAGCTTTCCCCAGCCCCCAGGACTGGCCCATGTTCCTCCCCAACCGCCTCACTGTCTGACTCTGTTGCGAGTTCCACTGGCTGTCGACGGGTCACGACATTGAGAGGGGCAGGAAACTGGGGAAGGGCAGAGTCAGTCTGGGTAAAGCTTTTCAGGATTAGAAAGGCCCGCAGACAGGGAGGAGCAGGAGAGACAGAGCTCAGGCGAAGAGCAAGGACCACCCGCTCCTGATCCTAGAGCACGGAGAGAAGAGAGAAGGCGAGAACGGCAGACTGAGCCGGCTACGAAAGAGGAGAGTGCCCCACCTCCTTTCACAAGGCACGCATGGCGACTGAGATGTAAGGAGGTGCCAGTGGGAGAGGTATTTCTTGGGAATAAGCATTGAATCTGTGGAGCCTCGTGTACACTTGTTGACGCATGGATATTACTGTGCTTTGTCTTGTGGCGCTTGCCCGATGTCAGATCCGTGAATGTGCCATTCTTCAGAGGGCCTTGTACTTCCTTTACACTTTACTATCTTTCTTTCCTGTATATCCTGTACCATGCAATTAACCGCTTTATAACTGGCGCCTAGAGGCCTGGCACTTTCTCACCTTTCGGGGAATGTGAGGGGAGGGTGGGTAATGTGGGCTCCATCGCCCAGGAAACGACCCTGAGAAAGTCTTCTTATCACTTTCCCAGGGCATCGGCTACAAAAACATCTTCACACCTGCGGATTGGCTGAATCCCCAACGGACTGTTGGGAGGGGACTCTCGTTTCTTTTATTCTTATTGTATTGCCTTAAGGACCCCAGATCCTGCTTTGCTTCGCCCACCTATCATTCCTTCTTCAATAAAAGGTTCCTTTTGAAATGTTAAGTTTCAAGAGTCTTTATTTCCTTGATTAAGGAGGGGAGGCCGGGCCTTACACCCGCTTTGCCCGAAATTCTTGCCCTGGTTACTGTTTGGGCTAACCTGGCTTATTGGGCTATTTGTAGCCAGAGCAGGGGAGGGTTCCGGGCAGGCACCACTGCCGGTTTGCTCATGGACACGCAGTGCAATAAAAATTGTTCTGCGAATGCACAGAAGAGAAAAACAAGATGGCTTGTTTTTCAAGATGAGAACTGGTTCAGGGGCGTGGCCAGCCTGGGTCCCTGCTGGTCCCAGCGACCCAGGCCGCAATCCGCTACCAGTTCGGCCGAACTGGTCCAAACTTCTGGGAACGCACCACTGATCCACAGGCTTCTGAAGGTGCATGTGAGAACTTTGCTGCAGGACTTGTAGTGAACGTGGGGAGATTTGGGGTGCACAGCTGGAGCAATAAAGGGGAGTTAGAACTGTTCTCTGGCTGTGTTGCTTTCGTGGTCAACACAGGAGCTCTTAAAGGGATAGCATTGGCACAGGGATGAAAAGGAAGGGTGGGGATATGAACGGACTCAGGCCGAGAGCATCACGGAACGGCCTGCCGTTTGGGCCATCCGAAAATCTCATTTTAGTCCACCTCTCGTTTCTCGTCGCAGGTGAGAAAATCTTTGTGCAGCCGGCAATCGAGATTTGTTTTTATTAAAAAAAAAAGCCCTCGACAGGCCTGACATAGCGGCTGCTGAGATAGACAACCGCTAAAGCTAGGGAATCCGTTGAGCCTGCCAGCAAAACCTCCAGAGACAGTGGCACTCTACCTCCGCGGTTTAACGACTGGATTGTAGAGGTCGTCCCCGACTGAAAACAGGTTGTTTCGTGACCGGGCGAAGGGGAACAACGCCGCTGAAGAAAAGGTGACTTTTGAGCATTTTACGACCGTTGCCCGTGGTCACAGGATGGAAATTTGGACGCTTGGCAACGGACTCGTATTTACAACGGTTGCAGTCTCCTGGGGTCAAGCGATCCTCTTTATGTGACCTGCGAAGTCCCTGAGGAAGCCAGATTCGCTTCGAACCTGGGTTGGTAAGTTAATAACTGCAGTGATTTAACAACTGTGGTTGTAAAATGGATCAAAACTCCCTTGACAAATGTCTCACTTAGCAACGGAAATTCCGGGCTCAATTGTGTTCTTAGGTCGAGGGGTACCTGCATAAGGTGCAGCCACCCCACTAAATAGACAAGGCTAATCGATTGAATGGGGCAACTTCTTGCAAAAGAGAGTCTGTATCCAGGCCAAACCAACAGGAGGCTATGTTTATAAATGCAAAACATGTCGGAGGGATGATCAGAGCGCAAAGCACATACATGCAGAGTATGAGCCCCCCCTCCGCCAAAATCCTGGTGGAAAGCACCTGCTGGAGAGTGGAGTGCTGTCAGGCAGCTCCACAAGGAAGCTGTGTCCAGGGGTGGGTGGGGGTGTTGGACATGCTAGGCACACGTGCCCTTTTCTCGAGCATGCTGAGCGAAGGCGCTGGTGCAAGGCAGCTGGGGGTGAATAGGTGTGCTTGCTCACCCAGGCGTGGGCTACAGCAGAGGGGTGTAAAACATCTGTCAGACTAGAGAGAGAGAGAGAGAGAGAGAATGAAACAGACAGTGGGAGGGAGGGGGGAGAGAGAAAGAAAGAGAGTGAGAGAAAAGGAGAAAGAGAGGGGGAGAGAGATAAACAGAGAGAAAGAGAGAGGGAGAAACAAAGAGAAAGAAAGAGGGAAAGAAAGAGGGAGGGAGAGAGTGAAACAAAGAGAGAGAGAGAAATAGGGAGGGAGGGAGAGGGAGAAGGAGAGAGAGGGTGGATGGAGGGAGATAGGGAAAGGGAGAGAGTGTGTGCGAGAGAGAGAGAGTGAATGAGACAGACAGCGGGAGGGAGGGGGGAGAGAGAAAGAAAGAAAGGGAGAGAAAAGGAGAAAGAGAGGGAGAGAAAGATAAACAGAGAGAGAGAAAGAGAGGGAGGAAGGGAGGTAGAGTGAGAAACAAAGAGAGAGAGGGAGGGAGATGGTGGAACAAAGAAAGAGAGAGAGAGAAAGAAATAGGGAGGAAGGGAGAGGGAGAAGGAGAGAGAGGGTGGATGGAGGGAGAGAGGGAGAAACAAAGAGGGAGGGAGGGAGGGGGACGCTGGTATCCCAGAGACCCCAAAGTCCTTCTAATCACCCCCCTGTTGCAACTGGTTGTCCTTGCAACAGCCAGTTCGGCGTCCTGGATGCAAAATTAACATCCGTTTCGGCTGAACTCATGCGAACCGGCTGAATCCCATCCATGAACTCAGGGCTGTTAATAAGCTTTCACCCTAGAAATGTGGGGCCTTCGGGTCTCCGGGATCCCCAAAAGCAGCAGCTGGCAAAGGCTTTCTTCCACCTCCCCTTACACAGAAGACAATCCAAAAGGCTGTTTAGCTTTTTTTTTTTTAAACTTCACCCTCGAGTGTCGAGAGCACCTCTGAGCTTGGGCAGAGTGCAGCCCGCATCCCCAAGGTGGCAAAGAGGGGAATTCTGTCCCCCGTCTGCCTGCCAAGCCGCCTGCTTTCAGGCGGGTTTCCTAAGCTGCCCGTCTGGCAGCTCTCGTTTCGGGGGATTAAGTTGCCCGCTGGCTGAGCGTGGCAAGGCAAAGAGAGGGAGAGGGGGCCCAGATGAATTGCAAGGTAAGTAAGCGGCTGCCGGCCGGCCCAGGGTGGCAGACCAAACCAGTGGCACATACCCAGCAGCCTTTCTGCTCACTGGTGCTCGACTCACTGCTGACACCGGGGCCCAAATGGAGATAAACTGCTTACAGAGGCTGCAGTGAGGATGGGGAGGAATCTGGGCCAGTCCTGGAGTCTGGGGAAGGCCCTGAGGAGGGCTCTGTGTCGGAGGCAGAGAGGGGGCCAGGGCCGTATGCCAGTTATCAGCTGCCTTCGGAGTCGGACATCAGTGAGGCAGAGGAACAGCTGGAGCCTGTTCCCAGTGTGCGCATGCACAGAGCTGCCAGGCGAAGGGAACAGCTGGAGAACAGGGTCGACGGGAGTAAAGCCACAGGTGGACGATGAAGGGCCTGTCCCAGAGGAAAGATTTTTCACTCAGGCTAACACGTCCGTCCAGCAGGGAGATCAATAGTTGTCTGCCACATCTATTCATCTCCACCCTCTGCCTTTTATCCCCAGAGTTAGGATGGGGCTTCGCCAGCCGTGGTGGCTATTCCATCCCAAGGACCGGCCCATAGATCTCCATTGCTCTCCTCTCCTCTGCCTTCTGCGCATCCACGCATCAGACACTGGACCCAGCTGTTCCTCCTCTTCCTCGTCAGTTTTCTTGCAGACTTTTCAATACCAAACTAGGTGACATCATTAGTGTTTGAAGAGATAATAAATAGACAGCAAACCTCACTCCCTTCTGGTACTGATGATATTACCTAGTTGGGTTATGAAACGTCTGCAAGTAACCACCAATCTCAGAGAGCCACACGCGACTGGACTTGCTGTCCAACGGATCGACCATGCTTAGCATCCGAGATACGGACGTGACCCTCTCACGCTTCCTCGCGCCTTCCTGCTCTCCTCTCCCTGCTCAGCAGCACAGGAGCAGCCGGGAACTCTGGGTCTTGAAGTCCAACATAGGAGGAGGGTGCCAGATTAGGGAAGTCGGAGGGCTGACTCAACGCTTTGCCGTAGAGACTCAAAATTGGCAGAGAAGGTGGATTCTTTTTTTAAAGGAGGTCGACAGAGTCAGAACAAAGGAAAAGATGACGCAGCAACGTATGGATCGAAAACCTGAACTGTTCTTGTCTGCTATCTTGTCAGAAAATTATAGCAAGGATAATGTATACTTTTGCCATCACGGCCCTAGAGCATTTCAGACAAATGGCTGTCCATCTCTTTGTGAACATCTCCAGCGTTTGAGCACTTACAACTTCTGGTGGCAAGTCGTTCCACTGATGAACTGTTCTCCCTGTCAGGAAATTTCTCCTTAATTCCAGGTTGCTTCTCTCCCGGATGAGTTTCCACCTGTCTCTCAACCACGGTGGGTCCATTCAGGAAACCCCAGTTAAACCATCCTCAGCTAAGCACCTGATGGGAGCCAGACCCCCCCGCCCCCAGAATAGCCTCTCCCATAACGAACTCCCATAAGTGGTGAGTGAAGAAGCGGAGAGCAGAGAGATATGAATCATCCACTCTTTCGCCACCTTGATCGATGGGCTGCCCTTTTCCTATCGTGCCTCTAAATGACCCTCTTGGTCTCCCAGAAGCCTCCGTCAGCATCAAGGAGAGACAAGGGGGCATATAAATCACGGGGAGGAAAGCCCACCGGGGGCCTTCCTGCAGCCCCCCCCCAACCCCCAGCATCTTTTGAAGGGAGACGAGCTTCATAAATCTGGCAGACATCCGGTTTGCCCTTTAAAGCTTCAAACTTTTGCAGGATCTCCATGACATGTGGGGTGTGTGCCCCCCCCCCCCCAATTGCCAGAGCCTCCCTGCTACCACCGGGGAGGGGAGCTGCCAGCCGTGCTTGGCTGAAATCTCACTGGCGAAGGGGCTGCCCACCCCAGCAGATGTGATTAACGCCCTCCCGGCTGCTGCCGCCACTGTGCTCCTGCCGTATACCCCTCTCTTTTTCCCCGCTGACCCCCATTTATCTCTCCGTTGTCGTGCAAGGCCAGGCAAGGAGCCGTGCCCGGATGCGGCTGGTTTCCCACGCCAGGGAAGACGGGAGAAAAAGAGTGCAGGAGAAGGGGAAGAGAGACGAGGGAGCTGCTTTGGGAGGGGGGGACGGAAGGCAAGACAGCAAGGGCGGCTGGGAACGATGGGGCTTCAAGTACTATGCAGGACACCAGGTTGGGGGAAGGAGGCTGGCAGGAGTGAGAAGAGGGTGACCCTGGCAGGGCATTGGGGTGTGAAGGGATTAAAACGGGTATTTCAGGCTGGAGATACACCCAGGGGCTCCTCGAAGCTCTCCTACACTCTAAAAATTCTTGGTTTTGGGGGATCTGTGAGGCTACGAAAGGGTCTGAAGGGGTTTGGGGAAGAGATGGAGCTTTGGGACCTCAGGAACTCACTTCTAACCGACGTGCATCTCACTCTTCCTTTTAGGATGTGTGGAGGCTAAGAGTTGCCAAACTTTAAAACGTGAGGACTTCAATTCCCAGAATTTCTCAGGGAGGGAAAGAAGGAATAGATGAAGGAAGGAAGGAAGGAAGGAAGGATGGGAGGGAGAGACAGGGAGAGATGGAGGGAGGAATGAAGGGAGGGAAAGGAAGGAAGAAAGGAGAGGGGAAGAAAAAACAGGAGGGAGAGAAGAGAGAAAGGAAAGGGCACGGAGAGACGGAGGGAAGGAAGAATGAAGGAAGGGAGGGAGGGAAGGAAGGAGGGAAGGAGAGGAGAAAGGGAGGGTGGGAGGAAGGAAGGAAGGAGAGGGGAAGAAAATACAGGAGGAAGGAAGGAGAAAAAAGGAAGAACACGGAGAGACGGAGGGAAGGAAAAAGTAAGGGAGGGAGGGCGGGAAGGAAGGAGGGAAGGAGAGGGGAAAGGGAGGGAGGGAGGAAGGAATTTGTGGCAGACAAATCCGGTAGGTGATTTCTCAGGCTGTCTATGGGGTGGGGGATCTCTGCAGTTCCTTTTGAAAGGTGGGGGGGGCTGACACTTTCCCCTGGAAGTAAGCCCCTCTTCACCCCCCCCCATCCCGGGATTAGATGCAGGCTTAACAAAGCCCATCTTCCCCATCCACACGAGGCCTTGTGCCAAAGACTCGTCCCTCCATCTGACCACACCAGGGCCTGCACGGGGCTGTCCCTCTGGGGGCTCTGTGGCCCCCTCCCTCCCGGGCCTCCTCTCCTCCTTCCCAAGCCGCCAGCCATGCGTGCCCCTTCTTCTCTCCCATTCAGCCACATGGGAGCGCCGGTCAGAGTGGAGAAAGGCGAGGGAGCATCTTCATTGTCTCCTGAGGCAGACGACGCCAGACATGGGGGCACCTCCATTTTCACCCCCAGCCCTTCGTTGTATCTCAGGGAAAAGACGCAATTAATGAAGTCGAAGCCACAACGAGGAGACTCACACCGGCTCCCAATCTTTCCCTCTCTCTCCTCCTCTCTCCCCCCCACAGCCTCCTCTCTCCTGCCCACCTGATGAGAGACCCTCGCTCTGCAGAGAAACACCCCCTCCCACCTGTTCCTACAGATTAACAGAGTTGGAAGGGACCTGGTAGGTCATCTAGCCCAACCCCCCAGCCCCGCCCAAGCAGGAGACCCTACACCCGTGAAGGCCAACCTATGGGCATGCGTGCCTGAAGCCATGTGGCCCTGGCATGCGCGGTGTTGCCCGTTCCTCTTCTGGCGGGCATGTGCATGCGTGATGATCAGCTGGCCTGCAGTGCCGCAAACAGGAAAAAGTGGTCTTCCATTTTCCTGGATGTGCGCGCATGACAGCCAGCTGATTGTTACATGTGCATGCCCAGAATGTGCAGAAGTTCATTTCCCAGCAGGCACATGCTCCCGAGAAGAGGTTGGTGCCAAAAAGATTCTCCATCACTGCCCTGCACCCTTTCTGACTGATGGCAGTCCAGTCTCTTCTTGAAAGCCTCCAGGGATGAAGCTCCCACAACCTCTGAAGGCGACTTCTGTTCCGTGGGTTGATTGTTCTCCCTGTCAGGAAATTCCTCCTTATTTCTAAGTTGAATCTCTCCTTGGTCAGTTTCCATCCATTCTTCCTTCTCTGGCCTTCAGGGGCTTTGGGAAATAGCTTGACCCCCTTCCTCCTCTCTGGGGCAGCCCCTCAAATATTGGAAGATGCTCTCCTGTCTCCCCTGGTCCTTCTCTTCACTAGACCAGCCAGGCCCAGTTCCTGCAACCGTTCATTGTCTACTTTAGCCTCCAGTCCCCTCATCATCCTGGTTGCTCTTCTCTGCACTCCCAACTTCCAGAGTCTCAACTTCTTGTGGTGACCAGAACTGGATGCAGGATTCCAGGTGTGGCCTTACTAAGGCTTTATAGAGTGGTATCAATACCTTCCTTGATCTTGATTGTATCCCTCTGTTAATGCAGTTTAGGATTGCATTGGCTTTTTTGGATGCCACCGCACACGGTTGGCTCATATTTAACTAGTTGTCTACTAAGACTCCCAAGATCCCTCTCACAGTACTGCTATTAAACCTACTTTACGGATACAGATGAACAGAGTTGGAAGGGACCTTGTAGGTCATCTAGTCCAACCATACCACCCAAGAAGGAGACCCTCCACTATTTCTGACAGAGGGCAGTCCAGTCTCTTGAAAGCCTCCAGGGATGAAGCTCCCACAACTTCCGAAGGCAACTTCTGTTCCATGGGTTGATTGTTCTCCCTGTCAGAAAATTCCTCCTTATTTCCAGGTTGAATCTCTCCTTGATCAGTTTCCATCCATTATTCCTTGTCTGGCCTTTGGGGGTTTGGGAAATAGCTTGACCCCCTTCCTTCTCTCTGTGGCAGCCCCTCAAATATTGGAAGATGCTACCATGTCCCCCGTGGTCCTTCTCTTCCCTACACTAGCCAGGCCCAGTTCCTGCAACCGTCCATCGTATGTTTGAGCCTCCAGTCCCCTCATCATCCTGGTTGCTCTTCTCTGCACTCTTTCTAGAGTCTCAACCTCTTTTGTATAGTCTGGGGACCAAAACTGGATGAAGGATTCTAGACATGGTTGAATTACTCCTCTCAATTCTCTAACCTTCTCTAGCCCTTCAGTGCATGGCACAGAACCCAGTCTGTTGGGATTCCAACTTCCATGGGCCTTGGCGGCTTGGCCAACACAAAAGGATTCTGGGAGCTGTTCTAACACATGTTTGGTAGTCCACAGTACAGGCGGTCCTCGGCTTACGGCCACCAATTGAGCCCAAAATTTCAGCTGCTAAGTGAGAATTACATGAGTTTCACCCCATTTTACGACCTTTCTTGCCACAGTTGTAAAGTGAATCACTGCGGTTGTTAAGTCAGTCACAGGGTTGTTAAGTGAATCCGATTCCTCCATGGACTTTAGTTGTCAGAAGGACGCAAAAGGGGATCACGCGACGCCAGGACGCTGCAACCGTCATAAACACGAGTCAGTTGGCAAGTGCCTGAATTCTGAGGACGCGACCACGGTCCTAAATGCCAACAACGGTCCTAAGTCACCGTTTTCACTGCCGTTATAACTTCAAACAGTCGCTAAATGAATTGCTGTAAGTCTAGGTCTAACTAACTATGTGGGGAAGGAAAGGGGGAACGCTTGCAGCACCCCCATATAATAAATGGGGCTTAGGAAGCCATTCTTTATTTTTCTTTGGGGGTTCTTCGGGGTGGGTTAAAGGTTCCCCCCTCGCACATAAGTGCTAGTCGTTCCCGACTCTAGGGGGCGCTGCTCACCTGTGTTTCAAAGCCGAAGAGCCAGCGCTGTCCGAAGACGTCTCGGTGGTCATGTGGCCGTCAGGACTCAACGCCAAAGACGCACGGAACGCCGTTCTCCTTCCCACCGAAGGTGGCTCCTGTTTTTCTACTTGCGTTTTTTTACCTGCTTTCGAACTGGCAGAAGCTGGGACAAGGAACGGGAGCTCACTCCGTTACGCGGCGCTAGGGATTCAAACTGCCGAACTGCTGATGCTTCTGATTGACAAGCTCAGCGTCTTAGCCCCCGAGCCCTTCTGGGATGGGTTAAGAGGCTAAATATCCACTCCGAAGCCAACGCCTCATATACCATTTCATTTGGGGAATTCAATTAATTGAATTGAATTACCAAATCCTGATAAGGTCTGGGAGGTAGTGAAACTTGTATATGCAATTATTTGGAGATAAATAAGAGCAGCAAAAGGCCCCGGGAGACTCAGGAAAGCAAATAAAGGAAAGAGAATGAAAATCAATGCAAATTTCCATTAATAGGCATCAAACTCAACAAGGTTAACCAGGTTAGATTAGCCGGTCAACCGCTGTAACCAATCCAGATTAGGTGCGAAAGGCAGCTCTGCGTTCAAAAAGAATAGGGGGCTACTGAGGGCAGTCCTCATCTTACAGCTGCTCATTTAGTGACCATTCAAAGTTACAAACGGCACCGAAAAAGAACTTACGTCCGTTCTTCACACTTACGGCCATTGCAGCATCCCCCATGGTTGCAGAATCAGAATTTGGATGCTTGGCAACGGACTCGTATTTATGACGGTTGCAGTGTCCCGGGGTTACGTGAATCCCTTTTGCGACCTTCTGACAAGGCAAGTCAATGGGGAAGCCAGATTCACTTAACAACCGGTTATTACTATGACTATAACCTTGTTGCTTGTATCTTTACGATTTATATTGTTCTATATAGTTTCCTAGTATGATTCATGTTGATTGCTTATTTAGTATCCTCTGACTATCCACTAAGTGTTGTGTCTTCTGATTTATGATGAATGTATTTTTAGGATGACTATGATCACGATTTATCATTTAGAGCGTTTATGTCCACTGAGAGCTTATGCACCGAAGACAAATACCTTGTGTGTCCAATCACACTTGGCCCATAAAGAATTCTATTCTATTCTATTCAATATTCTATTCTATTCTTTTCTAATTCTATTCTAATTCTATTCTATTCTTCATTATTCTATTCTGTTCTGTTCTATTCCTTTCTATTTCTTATTCTGTTCTATTCTTCATTATTCTATTCTATTCTACTCTACTCTCTCCTCTACTCTCTCCTCTATTCTATTCTACTCTATTCCTATTCTATTCCTATTCTATTCTTCATTATTCTATTCTGTTCTGTTCTATTCTTTTCTATTTCTTATTCTGTTTTATTCTTCATTATGCTATTCTATTCTCCTCTTTCCTCTCCTCTCCTCTATTCTATTCTTTTCTATTTCTTATCCTATTCTATTCTTCATTATTCTATTCTATTCTGTTCTATTCTTTTCTATTTCTTATTCTATTCTATTCTATTCATTATTCTATTCCTATTCTACTCTACTCTATTCAGAATTCTATTCTCTTTCTTTTCTAGTCTATTCTTTTTCTTATTCTATTCTTCTCTATTCTATTCTAATCTCTTCTGCTCTATTCTTAACTTAACAACTTCAGTGATTCACTTAACAACTGCAGCAAGAAAGGTCGGGAAATGGGGCGAAATTCACAGAACGAATGTCTCAGCAACATAAAGTTGCGGCTCAATTGTGGTCGTATGTCAAGGACTCCCTGTACTTAGTCTTGGATGACTGAACATTTCACAAGACTCTTCGTCAACCCCTCCAAAACAACCGGCATGAAAGGTTATAAAATGGGACAAAATTCTGCACAATGAGCTTTTCAAAAGCTGGTTTACAGGTAGTCCTTGAGTTATGACCATTCGTTTAACAGCGGTTCAAAGTTTTGATAGGGTTGAAAAAGTGAGTTGCAACTTGTCCTTGAAGTTACGACGGTCACACCAGTTAGTGCACATTGAAAGTGACAACAAAATTATTCTAAATCTAGGTTTCTCCAGTCCTGCAATTTATTTTATTTAGATAATAATAATAATAATAATAATATAATAATAATAATAATAATAATAATAATAATAATATAATATATTTATTTCTTAGCCGCACCCTCTCCCGAAGGACTCGGGGCGGCGTACAATGAAACATATGAAATAAATATGTGGACAAAACAAACATATAACAGAGACATATACTGAGACACACACAAGGAGGAGGTCGGCTGATAAATAAAAGATAATTTATAAGCCGCCAACTCCCTTGATTCTCGGTGGCTTACAGATAATAAAAACACAGTGAATAATAATAATAATAATAATAATAATAATAATAATAATAATAATAATAACAACAACAACAACTTGACATGGGCATGGCTTAAGTTGGGAACTATCAAGAAAGAAACGGAAGGTTTAATACTGGCTGCTCAAGAAGAAGCACTACAAACTAATGCCATGAAAGCGAAGATAGAAAAATCCACCGACAATCCAAACTGCCGACTTTGCAACAACAAACTGTTTTACATTTAAGATGTGAGTGCAGTAAAATCGTACAAACTGATTACAAAGCCAGACACGACCGAATTGCTAAATTAATCCACTGGTCATTATGTCAAAAATATGACTTACCTAAATCCAAGAACTCATGGGAAGATAAAATGGAAAAAGTGATCAAAAATGAGATGGTGAAGATCTTGTGGGACTTTCAAATACAGACGGACCGTCGTTTGGAAAACAGCACGCCAGATATCACAGTTGTCGAAAACCGAAATGCACAATTTATTGACATCGCGGTACCAGGAGACGCCAAAAGCGAAGAAAAAGAACTGTGAAAAAATCATGAACTATCGCGACCTGGCCATCGAAACGAAGCGATTATGGATGAAACATGTAACAGTGATACCCATTGTCATCGTGCCCAAGAACTTTATAAAATACATCAAGAAATTGCAGCTTCCTGCAATAACACCAGCGGAACTGCAAAAAACTGCGCTACTTGGAACATCGTACATCTTAAGAAGGTCCTTGGTTGATACCTAGGATGCTGTCAGCAACCCATATCAACCATCAGCACCAGTCAATGGTATTTGCGATGCATTTTTGAATGTTCAGTTGACTGAGTTTCATGTTTAATGAATAAAAGAAATAGTAGTTGTAGTAATAGTAATAATAATAATAATAATAATTCTTCAACATGTTACCACCAACAGCAAATGTCGCCTCTGTAATGAGAAAGACGAGACAGTAGACCATTTGATCAGCGGGTGCAGCAAAATTTCACAAACTGACTACCTACAAGGCCATGACCGCGTTGCTAAAATCATTCACTGGAAATTGTGCCAAAAGTTTGGATTTGAGTACAGCAAAAACCACTGGGACCCTCAAGTGGAGAAGAATGAGAAAGGCAAGATCTTGTGGGACTTCAGAATCCAGACTGACAGGCACTTGGCCTACAACACGCCTGACATAACAATAATTGAAAAGAAGAAAGTTTGGTTCGTTGACATTGCAATACCTGGTGATGCACGAATTGAAGATAAATACAGCAAGAAAAAAATCACAAAATACCAGGACTTGCAAATTGAGGTTGAGCGACTGTGGAAGAAGAAATCATGTGTTGTCCCGATTGTAATTGGAGCCCTTGGAGCAATACCTAAAGGGCTACCTCGCTATTTGGAAATTCTAAATTTATCAGATTTGAACATTCTGACTACAAAAATCCACCCTACTTGGAACAACCTATATCCTTCGACGTTACCTTAACAGTTCCGAGGTCCTTGGTTAGGACTCGAGCTGTTGAGCTACCAACCAGCCCCAAAGGCTGTGAATCTCACCAAAGATTAACCACATAATCATCATCATCATCATCATCATCATCATCATGCACTGGCTGATTATTTAAAAGAAAGTCAAGAACATCTATTAATCAAAGTAAAGAACAAAAATCTACTGAAGGCCCAACAGACGAAACAAGAATACAGAAAAGATGTGATAAAATCAAGAATGGAGAGTTGGCAGAACAAAGCATTGCATGGCCAATTTCTGGAAAAAATAAAAGATAAAGTGGACAGTGAAAAAACTTGGTTATGGTTAACAACAGGTACATTGAAGAAAGAAACAGAGTCACTAATCCTGGCTGAGCAAGAACAAGCTATCCGAACAAATGCCATTAAGGCCAAAATCGAAAAATCCTCTGATGATGCCAAATGTAGACTCTGCAAAGAAGTTGATGAAACTGTTGTCCACATACTCAGCTGCTGTAAAAAAATCGCGCAGACTGATTATAAATTGCGGCACAATTCAGTAGCACAAATGATCCACTGGAATTTGTGCCAAAATTATAATATTAAAACAACAACAAACTGGTGGGAACATAAGCCTGAAAAAGTCACCGAAAATCAGGTGGTCAAGATCCTGTGGGATTTTCGTATACAAACGGACAAAATACTGGTGCATAACACACCAGACATCACACTGGTTGAGAAAAAGAAGGTTACAATCATAGACATCGCAATACCAGGTAATAGCAGGGTCGACGAGAAGGAACATGAAAAAAGTCGCGAAATACCAGGACTTAAAAATCGAAATCCAACGATTATGGCACAAACCAGCAGTGGTAATTCCAGTGGTAATCGGCACACTGGGTGCTATTCCAAAAGCACTGGAATTCCATTTAAAACAGTTAAAACTTGACAAAATCACCATCAGTCAAATGCAAAAAGCGGCACTGCTCGGATCTGCACGTATATTACGAAAATACGTTACGACGTCCTAGGCCCCTGGGTGGGGCCCGACTAGTAATCAATGCCAAATCCGGTGAAACAACTGGCTGCTGTGATACAATCGTATAATAATAACAACAACAACAACAACAACAACAACAATAATAATTGCACAAACTGTCTACAAGCAGCGGCATGACAAAGTAGCACCAATGGTACACTGCAAGATCTGCTAGAAATATCATTTGCCTGTAAGCAAGAATTGTTGGGAGCATAAAATAGAGAAAGTCATAGAAAATGAAGAAGTTAAATTGCTCTGGGACTTCAGAATGCCCAGACGGACAGGCACCTGTCACGTGACACCCCGGACTTAGCAGTTGTCGATCAGAAAGACAAAACAGTCTGGCCAGGGGATGTGGCAGTGCCTGGAGACAGCAGAAGAGAAGAGAAAGAACTGGAGAAGAGAACAAAATACAAAGACCCACAAATAGAAATAGAACGACTATGGGGAAGGCAAGCAAGGATAGTACCAATAGCCGTAGGGACCTTGGTTGCAGTCCCAAAACAATTGGACCACCACTTGAACACCAGAGGCATTGACAAATTATGCCATCTGTCAATTGCAGAAGGTGGCTTTACTTGGAACTGCTCCCATCCTGCGGCGATACCTGTCACACCTGTCAAACATCCAGATTTGCCTATCCCAGGTCCTTGGTAAGGACTTGATAGGTAGATAAAAATGCCAGACCTAGTCTGAACATCTGGCTGACTGACGGTGAGGAGGGGGGGAGGAGGGGGAGGAGAAGGAGAAGGAGAAGAAGAAGAAGAAGAAGAAGAAGAAGAAGAAGAGGAGGAGGAGGAGGAGGAGGAGGAGGAGGAGGAGGAGGAGGAGGAGGAGGAGGAGGAGGAAGAGGGAAAGGAAGAGGAGGAGAAGTAGGAGGAGGAGGGAGAAGGGGGAGAGGAGGAGGAGGAGAAGAAGAAGGAGGAGGAGGAGGAGGAGGGGGAAGGGGGAGAGGAGGAGCAGGAGGAGAAGAAGAAGAAGGGAGGAGGAGGAGGAGAAGAGAGAAGAAGAGGAAGAGAAGAAGAAAGGAAGAAGAAGAAGAGAAGAGGAGGAAGGAGGAGAGGAGGAGGGAGGAGAAGAGAGGAGAAGGAGGAGGAGGAGAAGGAGAAGGAGAGAGAGGAAGAAGAGGAGGAGGAGAGGGAAGGAGGGAGAAGAGGAGGAGGGGAGGAGAAGGAGGAGGAGGAGGAGAGGAGAGGAGGAGAAGGAGGAGAGGAGGAGAGAGGAGGAGGAGAAGGAGGAGAAGAAGGAGAGAAGAAGAAGAAGAAGAAGAAGAAGAAGAAGAAGAAGAAGAAGAAGAAGAAGAAGAAGAAGAAGAAGAAGAAGAAGAATTAAAATAATGATAAAATAACGCCCATGCCCTCCATTTCTGTCTCTGTCTCCCTTTTGGGACCATCCTCTATCTTCAAAGTTAGCCCCCTGCCCCTCTTTTCCTTAACTGCCCAGGTCCAATCAGATCTCCCGTCCTTTGGCCTTCTCCTTATTGTCCTGGCAGATCTCCCCCTCCGAGGCCTTGATTGGAGCTGTAGGAACAAGACGGCGGCTGGCAATCTTTTTGCCCTCCTATTAACCGATTCCTGTTTGCAATCTGATTTCATGTGAGAAATACGCCTCCTCCTTTGGCGTTTCTCTCTCTCTCTCTGCTTACATCCCTAATTCTCCGGGGTCCAAAAAGAAACCGAGATAAAAGGGAGGGGGGGGGAAGAAAGAAGAGAAAGTAAAAGAAATTCAAGTAAAGGATGGGTCAATGGGGAAGTCAGGATTCACTAACCATCGTGTTAATAACAACGGCAGAGATTTGCCTTAACGGTGGTAAAAGAGTATATGAATTAATATGAATCCATATTGGCTATTTGCTTTTATTATGAATTGCTTAAGTTACTGTATAATTGTTACTGATTAAACCCATATTTGCAGTTTGCTTCTGATATGATCTACGGCGAGAAATCATTTATTAAGAATTAAGCTTTGTTATTGGCTTTCTGCTTATATTATTGTAGACTGTCAGAAATTAGCTGTTTTCTAAACTTAGCAAATTGTAACCTTCATACCGGATGGCATTACTGCAAATGTTATGGCACTGCTGCGTCTCGCTTCTATTCTTGGCTTCAAAGTTAGGGACATTCTTGAAAGCTAGTAGAAGAAATTGTTACACGGGAATATCAGGCCCCATAGACAAAGGAACCAAAGTAGGGAGTTTTCCTGGCTCATAAATCCATTAAAGGATTCTTCTGAAAAACCAACGTGGCAAAGGAGGGGCTGCTACCCCCCTACACAAGGCTATGCGAATACTCCGCAGATAAGGGAGACAGAGACGGGAGCTTGAACAAAAGGATGTTTTAAAGATCAGGTCGGTAACGAATCTTTGTCTCTGATTGGATCAACTCTGTTTCTGTCAAATGCACATAATACTCTGAGCCCCTCTTGCATGCGTTTGTTTGTATGTCTTGGATATAGTTTAATCCAGGGGTGTCCAAACTTGGGAACTTTAAGACTTGTGGGCTTCAAATCCCAGAATTCCCCAGCCAGCAGCTGGCTGGGGAATTCTGGGAGTTGAAGTCCACAAGTCTTAAAGTTCCCAAGTTTGGACACCCCTGTTCTAACCCATAGAATTTGTTGCTGTTGGTTGTGAAATCATGTCCGATCCATCACGACATAAATTTTGGGCTCACTTGTGGCCGTAAGCCGAGGACTGCCTCTATTCTGCTTTGTCTGTCTCTTCCGCGATTTGAGGCGGGCTCTCATAAGGCCATCAAGTCTCCCACCGGCTAAACATCCTGGTGTCCTCACCACTTCTTCCTGGTCTGGTCTGCATTCTGCACCGGCTATCTTCGGCAGCCCTCTGAATGTATTTCACGCGTCTGCCTCCGTCTCGGAGAAAAAGGCTTCAGGTGCAGCAAATCCCACCCTCCCCTTGACGGGAGGGAGGGGCTCAGCTGTTTGCAAAGACCCTGGAAGTCGTGCCAATGCGCGAGGGTCTCTCCTGCCCACAGCAGGATCACAACATGGCTTCCAAGAAGGCAGCGCAGGTGGCGAGGCAGCGGAGGGCACTGCCCGCAGGAGGGACGCCAGGCCGTTTAAGAAAAGAGACTTTAAAAAAAACAAAATAAAATCGACGAGTATTTACGGGCGAGACATGGTCCTCGACTTAGGACGACAATTGGGAGCAAAGCGCGTGTCGGTAAACAGGGAAGTCATGGATGGACTCACGCCAATATTGCAACCCTTTTTTCAGTGGTCATTAAGCAAATCACGCAACCGTTAAGCAAAACTGCAGCCAGGGCTGCGCAGTGGTCAGAATGCGGGATTGCAGGCTAACTCTGCTGACGGCCAGCCGTTCGATCTTGACCAGTTTAAGGTGGATTCAGCCTTTCCGTCCTTCCGAGGTGGGTAAAATGAGGACCCAGGTCATGGGGGGGCAAGAGGCTGCGGCTTTAAAGGGGCGGCTTTAAAGCAGGATATAAGTCTAAGTGCTATTGTTCCTTCCTTCTCTTCCCTTCCCTTCCCTCCTTCCCTTCCTTCCCTCCCTCACTCCCTTCATTCCCTTCCCTTCCTTCCCTTCCTTTCCTTCCTTCCTTCCTTCCTTCCTTCCTTCCTTCCTTCCTTCCTTCCTTCCTTCCTTCCTTCCTTCCTTCCTTCCTTCCTTCCTTCCTCCCTCCCTCCCTCCCTCCCTCCCTCCCTTCCTTGTTGTGCAGTGGTTAGAATGAAATACTGCAGGCTACTTCTGCTGATCACCAGCTGCCTGCAATTTGGCAGTTCAAATCTCACCAGGCTCAAGGTTGACTCAGCCTTCTGTCCTTCCGAGGTGGGTAAAACGAGGACCCAGGTCATTGGGAGCAAAAGACCGACTCTGTCAACCGCTTAGAGAGGGCTGGAGAGCGGTTGGGGGTTGGCTGGAACCAACCCAACGGAAGTGGTTCTGGATTAAATCCTAAACGGCCTTGGGAGGCCAGTGGAGAAAGATCCATTGTAGGGCTGTCAGATTCGACAAACTCGATTGCAGAAAATCTGACCTCATTCCCAAGAGGTCCATAAATGCATAAGTGTACCAGCCTGCCTTCTGTCCCTGTCCTACTGTCCCCTTTATTCGTATTCATTTCCCTTGTTCTCGTCCATGTCTATATTTATACCTGCTGTCTTGTACATGTTTGACAAACTAATAAATAAATAACAATAAAATAAACATTCACACAGGTGAACTGGCAGTAAGCTGAACATCCAGCCACAAATCCTGAAGAGTCTGGCACGGGGGCAGTTTGCAAAGATGGCCCCCATCTATTTTTATTTCCAAGAGAAGCTCAGGGCCCCACATCGATTTGAGAAGGATTTGCAAAATGGCAGATTGGGCTGCACACAGTCACCACCTACCCCAATTTCCTAGAAGGGAAGATGGTTTTGCGGTTTAGATGATGGAGGAAGAATCAGGAGAGCCAGGTTCAAGTCCGGGGGGGGCAGGGAGGAAAGGATGGGGAAACTATCAATCCAGCCAACCTTGCAGGATTGTTATGGGGGATAAAGTAGAGGAACGAAGTATGGAAGTAAAGCTCCTTGAGTTTTGGAGGAGAGGCAGGAGTCATGAATCAATCGAATAAGATATATATCCTGAGCTGCTTTTCTCCTACTTCCATGTAGGAGGAACATTTTAAAAACATTTTTATTGCTTATTTCCCCCCTCTGCTAAAGTAAGTGGTACCTTGGGACTCAAAGGCTTTGAAACTCGGCAAATTTGGGACTCAACGAATTTGATGCGGACGTTTGGTCCCGGGACTCGTTCTTTGTTTGGTATTTGACACATAAACTAGAACTTGCCAATATCGTCTGCCTTGTGACTCCCCGTGTCCGTGATGGTGAAACTATGACCCACACATGCCAGAGGTGGCATGCAGACTCTCCCTCTCTGTGGGCACGCACGCCAGATGCTCTTCTGCTTTCCGGCACACCCATGCGCACCAGCCAGCTGGTCTTCACGGGTGCCGGAGAGCTGGAAAACAGCCTGAAAAAACCTGATAATGGTTTGAAAAACGGATAAAAAACAGAGTGGTTTGCGGCCGTTTTCAGGCTGTTTTTTGAGAGTTTCAGCCCATTTTTTCAAGCCAAAAACAGCCTGAAAAATGGTCTGAAAATGGCCCGAAAACAGCCGGACAAATGCCCCCCAAAATAGGCATGCAGGTGCTGGCCAGCTGGTCTTCGGGTTTCCGGCAATCTGGCATGCACACATGCATACATATGCGTCCCAGTTTGGACACTCGATGCTGAAAAGGTTCCCCATCATTGCTCTACGTTATTCCTTAAGGGAAGAATTTGTTTGATACTCATCTCGCCTCCCGGAACCCCTTAAGGATAAGTACCAAGATACCACTGTATCCAGTTCAATAAAGAAGAGATTCTGGAGAATAAAAAGGACGGGGAAAAGAAGGATTTTACATCACCGCAAACGGCCTTTCCGTTTCGTTTCATTACCCCAAAAAGCAACATTTCAAGCGAAAGTCAAGGGAGACAGAGAGGCAGCGACTATCTCCTCCGATACCCCCACCTTACCAATCCTCCCCTCCTCTCCCGTTTAAGGACCCCAATTTCTTACTATGTGCAGCTGTAAGTAGTCGCCGAGTCCAGAGGCACTGTCCACCCGCACCAGAATCGCGTTCTTCTGGTGCGTACTGAATCCCACGGCCAGCCGGTCAGCCCGCGTGCTCGGACGGTCATTTGGGGGCCAAATATACGTAATCAGCGCCCCTCCTTTGCCGAAAATATACGTCGTGCCAGCTAGAAAGAGGAAGAAGGAGGGGAAAAAAACAGAGTCAGCAAAGAATCCCCAAGTCCCACCTTGTTAACAGGAGGATATTTTCTTTCCCAAAGTTTTTGACAGATTCATGCAGGTCAAAACAGAGAAGAAGCATCTCCCACCAAAGCATCCTGGTCTGTTCTGGGCTTAGAGCAAGAATTTCATTGAGGCCTCAACAGCCTCCTTTAAGACCGACATTTGCAGGTGGACTTTTAATGTCAACTATTTACTTGCAGAGAAAGCCGCCTAAACGGTGCACCAGGTAGTAAAATTCGCCTTCCCAATATGCTGGCTGCTGGGAGAAGAAGCCGAAGGTGTAGGAAGAGATGAATGAACACTCTTCCCTTTTATGAGTCTGAATTATAGTATTTTCTGTTAAGCAATTTTTATGGAGCCTCTATGGCTTTTGGGTTTTATTTTGTCCCGATCCTCTTGAAGCAAAGCAATGAATCTTTGACCCTGGTCTGAGACGGGAGGAAGCTTATCGATCGTTAGTTATATACTTAATTGAGGTGTATACAGAGGATGATGGGAGCTCGGCTATACGGGAGGCAACATGGCAGGAAGTCAGCACATGTGCAGAGTGCTTTGGCCCTCAAACCAGCTGCTGCGGATCTTGAACGCTTTAATTTAATTTGGCCCTTGGTGCTCTCTGAGCTTGGCTGTTTTCTGGCAGAGGTTTCATTACCCACCTAGGGAATTTCATTGGAGCTAGAAGGGAGGAGGGTTTGCAGAGAGGAGGAGGAGGAAGACATAAGGAGGAGGAGGAGGGCGTAAGAAAGAAGTGGAGGAGGAAAGAGGAGGAGAGGAGGAGGAGGACATAAGGGGGAGGAAGAGGAGGAAGACATAAGGAGGAAGAGGAGCAGGAAGGAGGAGGAGGAGGAAGAGAATGACATAAGGAGGAAGAGGAGCAGGAAGGAGGAGGAGGAGGAAGAGGAGGCTGTGGGGTCCTTAGTAATCTCTGAGCTCTGTTGTTTTCTTGCAGACATTCCATTACCCAACTAGGTAACATCATCAGTGCTAGAAGGGAAGAGAGTTTGCAGAAAGGAGGAAAAGGAGAGGAGGAGGAGGACGATGTCGGAGGAGGAGGACATAAGGAGGAAGAGGAGCAGGAAGGAGGAGGAGGAGGAGGAGGCGGCGGCTGTGGGGTCCTTAGTAATCTCTGAGCTCTGTTGTTTTCTTGCAGACATTTCATTACCCAACTAGGTAACACCTCCTCATTTCAACCCCCAGCCCCCAATATTCTGCTTTATTGGTAATTTCCCCCTCTATCTCCCCCCATATCGCCACCCCGCCCTGGCATCCGTGTCAATGAGCCGCCTTTCTCTTGACTTGTTAAGGGTGGCTCTCAAAAACTCTGCTAATTGCGGCAAAGAATCCTTGCAAAATGAAAGGCAGCTTGCAAGGGAAGGTCTTCCGGTAAAATAAATAGAAATGACGATGGGGCCTCCATTTACGCCCCTAGGCCCATGCCGGAATTGATGCTCGGTGGGGGTTTGTTGATGCTTTTATTCCGGGGAAGGAAATCTTAAAATGTGTAAATATCAGCGGAGGAGAGGTTGACACCTTTTGCAGAGGAGGGGTGGGGAAAATAGGCCTCATGGGAAGAGTTCCTCTGTTTCTCACAATTTCAATATATAATAGAATAACAGAGTTGGAAGGGACCTTGGAGGTCTTCTAGTCCAACCCCCTGCCTAGGCAAGAAACATTTCAGACAAATGGCTATCCAACATCTTCTTAAAAACTTCCAGTGTTGGGGCATTCACAACTTCTGGAGGCAATTTCTGTTCCACTGATTAATTGTTCTCACTGTCAGGAAATTTCTCCTCAGTTCTAAGTTGCTTCTCTCCTTGATTAGTTTCCACCCATTGCTTCTTGTTCTGTCCTCAGGTGCCTTGGAGAATAGCTTGACTCCCTCTTCTTTGTGGCAGCCCCTGAGATATTGGAAGACTGCTATCATGTTTCCCCTGGTCCTCCTTTCTCTTAAGCTAAACATACCCAGTTCCTGCAACCGTTCTTCATATGTTTTAGTCTCCAGTCCCCTAATCATCTTTGTTGCTCTTCTCTGCACTCTTTCTAGAGTCTCCACATCTTTTCTACATCGTGGGGACCAAAACTGGATGCAAATATTCCAAGTGTGGCCTTCCCAAGGCATTATAAAGCGGTATTAACCCTTCACGGGATCTTGATTCTATCCCTCTGTTGATGCAGCCTAGGACTGTGTTGGCTTTTTTGACAGCTGCTGCGCACTTTAGATTTCCACAACGGTGACAGGAGAGATGTGAGCCACCACGTCCTCGCCTCCCAGGTGGATGCGGAAGAAGACAACGACAGCTGCGTTCACACACAACATGCATGGAGAAAAGCACACCAGGTGCGTCGGCCTTCACGCTAGCCAATTTGGAGGCAGGAGGCAAGGGGGTGGGGGCGTTGAGAAGCTTCGCCCACCGTTCTGGGAGGCGCGCCCTGCAAAATGGCATCCTGCCTGCCTGCCTGCCTGCAATTGTAAGACTTCTTCAACTCCCAGAATTCTGGGAGTTGAAACCCACACTTTTTAGAATGTGGGAATGTAGGTTTTGCTCTGCAAGGAAACGAGGCATTTAGGGGTGAAGCCCGCCTGGCGGGGAGGGAAATCCTACTTGTCTAAAGGTACAGGTAAGGACATGGTGGCTCGGGGGCTAAGACGCTGAGCTTGTCGATCAGAAAAGTCGGCAGTTGGGCGGTTCGAATCCCCAGCGCCGCGTAACGGAGTGAGCTCCCGTGACTTGTCCCAGCTTCGGCCAACCTAGCAGTTCGAAAGTTCGTAAAAAATGCAAGTAGAAAAATAGGAACCATCTTTGGTGGGAAGGGAACAGCGTTCAATGTGCCTTCGGTGTTGTGTCATGCCGGCCACAGGACCACAGAGACGTCTTCGGACAACGCTGGCTCTTCGGCTTTGGAACGGAGATCAGCAACGCCCCCTAGAGTCGGGAACGACTAGCACATATATTCGAGGGGAACTTTTACTTTTACCTTTAAAGGTACAGGTAAATGTTTCCTTGTCGTGTTGTACCTGACTCTGTGGGCTGATGCTCATCTCCATTTCTTAGTCAAGGGAGCCCCCACCGTCTGAAGATGCTTCCGTGCTCATCTGGCCAGCATGACTATATGCCAAGGGGAGCAGAAGGCTGTTACTTTTCCACCAAACTGGTACCCATTTATCTACTCGCATGCGCCTGCTTTTGAACTGCTGTGTGGGCAGAAGCTGGAGCAAGGAACGGGAGCTCGCCCCGTCGCATGACGCTCAGGTTTCAAACCTTCCCAGTGGACGGGTTCAGCATTTTTAACCACTCCAACCTTTCTACCTACGAGGAATTATTTCAGGATGGGGCAAAAACTCTGTGGCAGGGGAAGAAAACTGCTTGGAACCTATGGGACTCGGCGTTGGAGAGTATGATGCCAGCGCTCACAAAATGACTAGGGGAGGCGGAGAGGGGGGCGGGGAAATGGGGAGAGGGGCTTAATTATTAACTAAATGGCACCCACAACAGTACATAGGCAAAGCACAAGGCCCAGGTTGTAAGTCTACATGGAGGGGAGTAAGAAGTGGGGTACTACAAGGCCCAGGACTCTTCAATATCTTCATAAACGTCTTAGACAAGGGAATAGAAGGGGAACTTATCCAATTCGAGGATGATACTAAGCTGGCAGGGATAGTGAGCATCCTAGAAGACAGGCTCAAGATCCAGATGGATCTTGAGAGACTTGAACCCTGAGCCCTAGCTAACAAAATGAAATTCAACGTAGAGAGAAGTCAAGTCTTACACTTAGGCAAGAAAAACCGAAAGGACACATATAGAGACTGGGTGAAACCAGGCTTAATAGCAGTGACTGAGAGAGGGATCTTGGAGTCTTAGTGGACAACCAGCTAAATAGGAGCCAGCAGCCAAAAAAGCCAATGCAATCTTAAACTGTATTAACAGAGGGATACAATCAAGATCAAGGGAGGTCCTAATACCACTCTATGAAGCCTTAGTAAGGCCACACCTAGAGTCCTGCATCCAGTTTTGGTCCCCACACTATAAAAAAAAGATGTTGAGATTCTGGAAAGAGTGCAGAGAAGAGCAACCAGGATGATGAGGGGACTGGAGGCTCAAACGTACGACGAACAGTTGCAGGAACTGGGCCTGGCTAGTCTAGGGAAGAGAAGGACCAGGGGAGACAGGAGAGCAGTCTTCCAATATTGGTGGGGCTGCCACAGAGAGGAGGAAGGGGGTCAAGCTATTCTCCAAAGCCCCTGAAGACCAGAGAAGGAAGAATGGATGGAAACTGATCAAGGAGAGATTCAACCTGGAAATAAGGAGGAATTTCCTGACAGGGAGAACAATCAACCCACGGAACAGAAGTTGCCTTCGGAAGTTATGAGAGCTTCATCCCTGGAGTCTTCCAAGAAGAGACTGGGCTGCCCTCTGTCAGAAATGGTGTAGGATCTCCTGCTTGGGTGGAGGGGGTTGGACTAGATGACCTACAAAGACCCTTCCAACTCTGTTAATCCGTTAAATCTGCTAAATCTGTAACCCTCCCACCGGACTCTTCCATCTCGGCTTACTTAAGTTACTCATTCAGGTGAGCCTGTTTCCAGCCTGAGTCATTTCCCATTTTTTAATTTCCCAAGGATGCAACTGGGGTTTTTTGGGAGGCCCAGGAGCATCAAACTTTCCAGCCCACTGGATCATTAAAAATCCCCGAGCAACTGTAAATAAAGAGGATGGCAGGAGGGAGAATTCTTTCCCAGCACTACCAGCTCCTTAATGCATTTTGTCTCTTTAAAGAGGCACGGAGCTCGTCTCCCTTTGAAAAACCACGAATTGGTGCCCGAACGATGCGGGAAAACATGGGGAAGCGGAGCAAGGGATTGCTCACGTGCCAAGCATTTTATGGGCCCCATCTGGGCAACGTCCGGCGGCTTGACCACCCCTGTCGCACATGCCATGGCTCGAGAATTCACACACACACAGACACACACACACACACCTGGCCTAGCGAGCTGCTCCAGGCCTCTGGGAAACGAATGCATATTTCATATCTCCGCGGCGCTGCAGCAAAATGCTGTGCAAATTGAAATGTGCACGCATGCGCCTTCTGTTCGGGGAGAGAGCGAGGGCAATGTCTCACGCTCAGCTCCAATGCCACCAAGGGGAGGATCGGCCTCTAATGCAGAGTTTGTCAAGCTTGGCCACTTTGTGGATTTCAATTCCCCAGAATTCCCCAGCCAGCTGCGCTGTGCTGGCTGGGGAATTCTGGGAGTTGAAGTCCACATGTAGGTGGCACACAGAGCCATCTCTGTGGGCATTGTGCGCCGTTGCCAGTTGCTCTTCTAGTTTCCAGCACACCCATGCGTGCCAGAGCACCAGAAAACAGCCCCCCAAATGCCCCCAAAACAGGTAATTTGGGGGGCTGTTTGGGGGCCATTTTCAGCCTGTTTTTTGGGACGGTTCAGGCTGAACAACGGCCTGAAAAACAGGCATGCGTGCACCACTCAGCAGGCCTTCGGGTTTCCAGTGCTCCGGCTTGTGTGCATGCATGCGCGTTTCAGTGCCGAAAAGGTTCGCCTTCACTGTCCTATGCCATTTCAGACAGGTAGCCTCCAGAAATCATGGGTGCTCCATCCCTGGGGGGTTTTAAGAAGAGACTGGACAGTCACTTATCTGAAATGGTAGAAGGTCTCCTGCTTGAGCAGAGGGCTGGGCTAGAAGACCTCCAAGATCCCTTCCAATGCTTTCATTGTTTTTGTCCTTCTTTCCTTCCCTCCCTCCCTCCCTCCCTCCTTCTTTCCTTCCTTCCCCATCACTGGAGGTTTTCAAGAAGAGAGTAGACAGCCACCTGTCTGAAATGGTATAGAATCTCATGCTTGAGCAGGGGGCTGGACTAGAAGACCTCCAAGATCCCTTCCAATGCTGTCATTGTTTTTTTCCCTCCCTCCCTTCCTTCCTTCCTTCCTTCCTTCCTTCCTTCCTTCCTTCCTTCCTTCCTTCCTTCCTTCCTTCCTTCCTTCCCTCCCTCCCTCCCTCCTTCCTTCCTTCCCCATCACTGGAGGTTTTCAAGAAGAGAGTGGACTGCCACCTGTCTGAAATGGTATAGAATCTCATGCTTGAGCAGGGGGCTGGACTAGAAGACCTCCAAGATCCCTTCCAGTTCTGTTCTGATTCATGATTCAAGTAGAACCTGAGATAAATTAGATTATCTCTGAGCCTACTGTGGCTTGTAGACTATCTCAATGACTTTGTTGTGCATAATTGACCAGTTTAAAGCAAGCAAAGTTGAATTTTCTGCCCTACAGAGAGTGCCCCACTTACAGCAGTTCCTTTAGTGACCCATTCAAAGTTACAACGGCACTGAAAAAAAGGAGACGTATGACCGTTTTTCACACTTACGACCGTCGCAGCATCCCCAACGTCGCGTGATCAAAATTCAGATGCTTAGCAAGTCTCGTGATCCCCTTTTGCGACCTTCTGACCAGCCATTGGGGGGAGCCGGGATTCACTTAACAACGGCGTGTTGAACTTAACAAATGCAACGGTTTGCTTAAGAACGGTGGCAGGAAAAGTCGTAAAACGGGGCAAAGCTCACTTGTTTCGCTCAGCGACACAAATTTTGGGCTCCATGGTGATCATAACTCGAGCGGCACTGGGATATTGCTGTCTTTGTTTTTTTAGATGTGTCCCTTTACTTCGAAGCGTTTTGTAGATTATGGGGGGAAAAACCACGTTAAAAATCTCATATATCGGCCTGATTCGTGGCAGCCAGTTCAGGGCTAAGTCCAACTGCCCAACCTCAAAAAATTGATTAATTCCAAAACCAGGTTAAATGTCTCCCATGAACTCCGACCTTCTTTTCTGATAGATTTGGCCTTCCTTGCCGAGGATTTCAACTATCTATTCAACCGTCCACTCTCATTTTCGATCTTTTTTTTTTGCTACGGCAGGTTTTAAAGGTAATTGGGCTGAGTTTTTTCTTTTTCACTGATAATTGGGCTTTTTGCAAAATTAGTTTGCTGGACTGGTTTGGAAGGGAAGGTATTGGTTGCCAAGAGAAAGGGGTGTTTGTTTTACCAAGATATATTATGTACAGTTTTATTTATTTACTCATTTATAACATCAGGGAACAAACAGCATAGTTATAATAATATATTATATAGTATAGTGTAATGCAATGTAATAAATATAGACTAGTATAGTATAGTATAGTATAGTATAGTATAGTATAGTATAGTATAGTATAGTATAGTATAGTATAGTATAGTATAGTATAGTAATGTAATGTAATATAATATAATATCAGAGTTGGAAGGGACCTTGGAGGTCTTCTAGTCCAACCCTCTGCTTAGGCAGTAAATCCTACACCACTTCAGACAAATGGATATCCAACCTCTTCTTTAAAACTTCCAGTGTTGGAGCATTCACAACTTCTGGAGGCAAACTGTTCCTTTGATTAATTTTTCAAACTTCTAAGATGATCAAAGGCTTGGAGACTAAAACATACGATGAACGGATGGACGCAGGAACTGGGCCTGGCTAGTCTAGGGAAGAGAAGGACGAGGGGAGACAGGAGAGCATCTTCCAGTATTTGAGGGGCTGCCCCAGAGAGGAGGAAGGGGGTCAAGCTATTTTCTAAAGGCCAGAGAAGGAAGAATGGATGGAAACTGATGAAGGAGAGATTCAACCTAGAAATAAGGAGGGATTTTCTGATAATCAACTCATGGGACAGAAGTTTCCTTCGGAAGTTGTTGGAGCTTCATCCCTGGAGGCTTTCAAGAAGAGACTGGACTGCCATCTGTCACAAATGGTGTAGGGTCTCCTGCTTGGGTGGGGGTTGGACTAGATGACCTCCAAGGTCCCTTCCAACTCTGTCAATCTGTATCATATTGCTTTCTGTAGGCCATCTCCCTGCCCTGGCCCAAAATCTCTAGGTTTTATCACAGATTTCCCCTTCTGGTTGATGCTGCCAACTTTCCCACTCACTCTTCGGCCGAGAGACCAGATAATTTCACAGTTATTATGTCAAGATACGAGAAGATCTATTCGGAGCACGTAGAAGACAGTTTCTAATGTCCTGAATTTTCAAACAATTCGGCACATCTGCCACCCAACACCCCTGATTTAACAACTGTCGATAAGATAGATTAAAAAAATAAAAGTCGGAAGAGTGAACGTGCCTGGAGACAGCAGAAGAGAAAGAACCGGGAAAACAAATCACAAAATACAAAAACGTACAAATAAAAGGAGCACGATTGTGGCGAAAGAAAGCAAAGACGGTCCCCATGGTAATAGGCGCCTTGGGTGCAATCCCAAAACATCTGGAGCACTACTGTAACACCGATGGCATAGACAAATTCACAATCGGTTCATTGCAAAAGGCGGTTTTTACTTGGAACAGACTCCATCCCGCGACGATAGTTTTTTTAAAAAAAAATGTCTTCTGACCGAGGCTTCCCGAGAGCCTGAATCAAACTCCTTGTTGTCCCGACAAAAAAACCCTTTTATTAATTGACTGTGAATTCTGCTCCTTCGCATCCAGCAAAGTCTTTAAAAGGAGGATTTACAGTCACAGACCTTATCTGGCTTGGAGAGCTGCCAGGCCCATATCTGCAAAACCTTTGCAAGGAGTCTCGGAGAGTCATGAACCAATTAAGTGAACTAATGGTCTCTCCTGCAAACTCCACTCCCCTTTCGCTCCTCTTTTATTTCCTCTGGGAGGGGCCCTTCATCGTCCACCTGTGGCTTTACTCCCAAGTCGCCCCCCTGTTCTTTAGCTGTTCCCCTTCATCTGGCCACTCTGCGCATGCGCACACTGGGAACAGGCTCCAGCTGTTCTTCTGCCTCACTGATGTCTGACTCCGAAGGCAGCTGATAACTGTCAGACGGCCCTGGCCCCCTCTCTGCCTCCGACACAGAGCCCTCCTCAGAGCCTTCCCCAGACTCCAGGACTGGCCCATCTTCCTCCCCAACCCTCCTCACTGTCCGAATCTGCTGCCAGCTCTGCTGTCCGCTGGTGGGCCACAACAAAATCAAATAGCCACATCTGCCTCTCTTAGGTCCTTGGGATGATGGACTCCATAGGTATACAAAAATGCCAAATCCTGTCTGAACATCTGGCTGCCTCTGCGACCCTCTATAGTAATAAGAATAGGAAGAGCTTGCGAGAAATGAGACCAAGAGAGGGACAGGCAGTCCTCGGCTTATAACCGTTCATTGAGTGACCTTTCAAAGTTACGACGGCACCAGAAAACAAGTGACATAGGATGGTTTTTCACACTTACGACCGTTGCAGCCTCCCCGTGGTGACCGCGATCAAAATTCAAACTTTATTGGATTTATAAACTTTATTGGATTTCTAAACCGCCCCTCTCTCAAAAGAGACTTGCTTAGCAACTGGTTCATACTTACGACCGTTGCTGTCCTGTGATCCCCTTTGGCGACCTACTGACCAGCCAAGTCAACGGGGAAGCCAGATTCACTTAACCACCGGGGGACTAACTTAACTGCAGTGATTTGCTTAACGACTTGGCGAGAAAGGTCGTAAAATGGGGCGGAATTCTTTTAACCAACGTCTCGCCTAGCGACGGACATTTGGGGCTCCGCTGAGGTTTTAAGTCAAGGACTATCTGTACTTACGACCGGTTGCTTGCTGACTGTCTGAGATTATGACGTATCTACCTGAGAACTACTTATGACCAAGATTTAAAGTTTGAATGAATCATCTTCCCAGTGCACTCAAATGAGCCTTAATGGTTGTTGGAGGGCCATTTGCTGGAATATTTATTGAGAGAAATAAAGGATTCTTTAGAGGCCTTGAACACCTAGGTCATAATTCTCATGGAGTAGAAGGATTTGTAACTGGCAGAGAAAAACCTACTCAATGAGTAGTCCTTAACGGCACTAGGTCTACACGGAGGGGAGTAAGCAGTGGGGAGCCACAAGGTTCCCTCTTAGGCCCAGGACTCTTCACGATCTTCATAGACAACTTAGACGAGTGAATAGAAGGGGAACTGACCAAATTTGAGGATGACATTAAACTGGCAGGAATAGCCAACAGTCCAGAAGATAGGCTCAAGATTCATATGTATCTTGGCCGACTTAAACACCGGGCACTAGCTAACAAAACGAAATACGGTGTAGAGAAAGGTAAAGTCTTAGGCCAGAAAACCCCAAAGGACACATATAGAGACTGGGTGAAACCAGGCTTAATAGCAGTGACTGGGAGAGGGATCTTGGAGTCTTAGTGGACAACCAGCTAAATAGGAGCCAGCAGCCAAAAAAGCCAACACAATCCTAAATTGCATTAACAGAGGGATACAATCAAGATCAACGGAGGTCCTAATACCACTCCGTAAAGCCTTAGTAAGGCCACACCTAGAGTCCTGCATCCAGTTCTGGTCACCACACTATAAAAAAAAAGATGTTGAGATTCTGGAAAGAGTGCAGAGAAGAGCAACCAGGATGATTAGAGGACTGGAGGCTCAAACATCCGATGAACGGTTGCAGGAACTGGGCCTGGCTGGTCTAGGGAAGAGAAGGACCAGGGGAGACAGGAGAGCATCTCCCAATATTTGAGGGGCTTCCTCAGAGAGGAAGAGGGGGTCAAGCTATTCTCCAAAGCCCCCAAAGGCCAGACAAGGAATAATGGATGGAAACTGACCAAGGAGAGATTCAACCTGGAAATAAGGAGGAATTTCCTGACAGGGAGAACAATCAACCCATGGAACAGAAGTTGCCTTTGGAAGTTGTGGGAGCTTCATCATGGAGGCTTCCCAGAAGAGACTGGGCTGCCCTCTGTCAGAAACAGTGTAGGGTCTCCTGCTTGGGTGGGGGGTTGGACTAGATGACCTAGAAGCTCCCTTCCAACTCTGTTATTCTGCTAGAATCTTCTATTTAATCGAGGATGGCAGGCTCCCATCTGTCCGATCGGCAGAAGCGGGTTTGAAGGCCCAAGTTTGCCAATCATTCTCAACGCACCCCTTCTGCACGGCACGCCCAGGCTGCCAACCTCAGCCGTACATGCACCGAATGAATCAAAGCAGGAAGGGAGGGGACGATTGGGGGGGGAAGCGGGGGGGGGAGAGAAGAAGTAACGTGAAAATGTAGGTCACCAACGAGATGGCACGATGTTTCTCCCCCCCCCACCCCCCACCTCCCGAGTCGAGGAGAGGGAAACGGGTAGCCCTGAATAATTCATCTTCCCATTAGGGCCCGAGGGTGGGGGGGCTGGAAGAGGGAGAGGCAGCCCCTCCCCGCTCAAAGCTCGAAGCCAGAAATCTCCACGTGCTGCAGAATTGCTGGTGGGGCAGGAAGAGTGGAGGGAGATTGGACATCAAAGGCAGCCAGGTGGGAGAAGATGCAGCAGAGAGATCCCCTCGGCGGGTTTCTGCGCATGGACGGAGGAATGCTCCCCTCTCCCCAATTCTGCAGAGAAGGCCTGTAGCTGCAGGAAACCCCCCCCCTTTTTTTTTTCCTGGGGGAAGGCTGGTAGGCCAGCCCCACGGCCCCAAGGCTACATGGAGCAAAGCAGAACGAACGGTTAAGATTTGAGAAATGTTAAGAGTTCTACTTCTTTGAGGGGAGTTGGGCATTTCAAATTCACTCGGTTGTAAAAGTACTGAAAGACACACACACACACAACACACACACACACACACACACACACACACACAGCCAAGGAGAGAAGCAACCTGGAATTGGATTTGCAGTGACGACAATTAACCAGTGGAACAGCCTGCCACCAGATATTTGTGGGTGCTCCGTCACCGGAGGCTTTTAAGAAGAGACTGGAGAGTCCCTTGCTTGAAATGATACAGGATAGGTTCTTCTGCTTGAGAAAGGGGCTGGACTAGAAGACCTCCAAGGTCTCTTCCAGCTCTACTCTATTCATTCATTCATATTCAACCTATTCTCCAAAGCACCAGAAGGGCAGGACAAGAAGCAATGGATGGAAACTAATGAAGGAGAGAGGCAACCTGGAATTCAGGAGAAATTTTCTTAACAATGAGAACAATTCACCGGTGGAACTGCTTGCCACCAGAAGTAGCAGGTGCTCCATCACTGGAGGCTTTCAAGAAGAGACTGGACAGTCCCTTGTCTGAAATGGTTTACGTTCTCCTGCTTGAGCAGGGGGCTGGACTAGAAGACCTCCAAGGTCCCTTCCAGCTCTATTCTGATTCCAAAAGGACAGCAGGCCTCCAAAGCCCAGCATTGCAGGGACTCAGGCGGCACATACAAATTGAATGAATAAATAAGCCAAAATAAAAAGCCGCTGATGATGACGACGTCCAGCTAAACGGACCGGCGATGCACCAAGGTGAACTAAGCCACCTTCCTGGACCTCACCTGCTCAAATCTGGGAGAAACCTGCCAGGGGTTGACACCAATGGGGCACTTTTCCCAGCCCAGGCAAATTACAATGCACCAGGAATGGCCAGGCCAGGAATGTCGAATTCACTTTTGGGGGCAATTTTCACCCTGCCCTTCAATCTATAACGAAAAGCCAGGCAGGGTTTAAAATGGCCAGAAATCGGAGCTGTCTTGGTGTCAGAGAGCATAAATTAAAGCAGCCCAGGCCGACAGGAGAAGGGAAATCACTTAACTTCACGATGCTGTTAATCTGTTTGGGGGCTCAGATCATAAACCGGGCCAGGAAATGATGAGAACAAGTTTCGCCCAAAGGCTCATGTTAGTCCTTGAAGTATGACGGCAATTGAGTCCAGAATTTAGGTTGCTAAGCGAGATATTTCTTAAGCCAAAGGAGAAGGGGATAGCAGAGAGGAGGAGATGGCTTGACTTATGGCTGCAGTTGAGCCCAACGTTTCCGTTGTTAAGTGAGACATTATTGGGAGGCAATAAAGAAGATATTAGACTCCGTAGAAATGAACAGGCTGACATTGAGAATAAAGGACGCAGAGGAATCAGTGTACTACAGGACATGGGGGCGATTTTATGAGTGGCTTGAAAAAAAGATAGGAATAGAAAGAAAAAGGAACAAAACATGAAATAAATATCTCAGATGACGTGTGATTAAAATAGGGGGAGGGGAAAGAAGAAAATACCAAAAATGTAAATATACAGGCGGAAAAAATGATATGAATTGACAAATGTTAAATAGCAATTATAAGAATGTATATCTAAGAATGAATTTGAAAGAGTTAAAAAACTTTTTACCAAAAAAAAGTTATTAAATCAAGGAAAGGGGGAAAGGGAAAAGTATTAAGATGCAAATATACAACTTAAAAAATGACACATGTGGCTTTACGATAGGGAAATAAAATATGTGGAAGAAGCAATTCCACACTTCCACCGAAATGTTGGGCTCAATTGTCGGTCGTAAGTCGAGGACTAGCGGTATCTAACCATCCCCTCCTCTGCCTTCCCCTTACAACAACCTTTCTCAAGATCCGGTACCTTCTCTGGTGAATCCTCTCTTCCCATTTGGCGGCCGAAGCGTTTTGAATTTGTAATCCCAGGAATTCATTTGCGATTCGGGGGGGGGGGGGTGTTGCCATGACAGCGCAGGCTTCCTTTTCGCCCTGCGGCAGCTCCCCACTCCCCCTAAATATTTCACAAAATACTCTTTCAATCCTCGCCGCCCCCCCCCCAAAAAAAACCCTCCCGAAGGAACTCAACGAATGAAGAAGGCACTTGATCAACCGTCCGTCTTCCCAATTGGCGGCTGCTTGTCTCCAAAGTGAAAAAAAAAAAAGAGGAGCATCTTGACCTAGCAAGTTGATAATGGATGAGTGGTCCTACCCCCCCCCCCACACACACACACCAAAATCCTTCTCCCGGTTGCTATTTGCAAGGACCCAAAGTCCCCCATAATGGATCTGAAGTAAGAAGGTGCTAAGTGTGGCAGCAGCCGTAGCTTCCTGGGACTACCTCCATCAAGGATGGTGGGTGGGAGGTGATGGGGGTACCAGGGAGAGGTTGTTGCAGCCCACCCACCCCCCTTGTCCCAAGGCTTCAAAGCAACAGGATGGACCTTGGATGAAAAGAAGGACTTCCAATATTTGAGAGGCTTCCCCCAAAGAAGAGGGAGGTCAAGTTATTCTCCAAGGCTCCAGAAGGCAGGACAAGAAGCAACGGATGGAAACTAATCGAGGAGAGAAGCAACCTGGAATGAAGGAGAAACTTCCTAACTTAGGACAATGAATCAGTGGAACGGCTTGGCACCAGAGGTTGTGGGTGCTCCATCACTGGAGGCTTTTAAGAAGAGATTGGTCTCCTACTTGAGCAACGGGTTGGGCTGGAGGACCTCCAAGGTCTCTTCCAGCTCTGCTATTCTTTGCAGAACTTCAAGGACAGACTGGTGTTACAGATCCAGCAAGAGAAAACCCCAGAACTTCTACTACTCTTGATCAAAGCTGACGGGTCTTAAGATGGGAACTGTGACCCATCAACATCTGAAGAAGGTCCACCAATTCTCAACCCTTGCTTGGTGGATGTCTTTGGAGATGATTCTCAGTCACTTTGGTAGTCCCAAAGGTGCTTTTTTTTTCCCTGAGAGGCAACTGGACCTTCTGGTTTTTTCTTTGAAGACGTTTCACTTCTCATCCAAGAAGCTTCTTCCGCTCTGATTGGATGGTGGGGAATGGAAGGATTGGTCGAAGAGAAACCAAAAAGTCTGGTTGTCATTTGAAGAAAAACCACCTTTGGGACCATGCTTGGTAGCCAAAACAGACCATTAGGTGGCTTTTGCGGGTGTGTGTGTGGGGTGGGGGTGCTGTTCTCCAAACACAGACCCTAGAGTGCATCAGCTGGGATGTTTAGGCCATGTGGGCCTCACACACTGTGCTTCAGACCATGGTTCAGAAGAAACCACTGACGTACGAGCAACGGGGACGTTCTCTCCCACCATCCATCCACCAAGGATGACACTCAGCTTTGCAAGTTAGAAGTCAACTACTAAAACCTTCTTGCCACCTCGAGCTGTTAAATTTGCCAAGAGGGAGCGGCCTTGCTTAAGGATACAGGCTCTCTTTTCATCAGCCAGGATGCTGAGCCAAGGGAGGGAGGGATGTCACCATAGGTTCTCCTAGGTCATAGGTCAGAAACCTTAAACACTCAAAGAGCCACGAATGTCCTAACCCAGGGGTGTCCAAACTTGGGAACTTTAAGATTTGTGGACTTTAACTCCTAGAATTCCCCAGCCAGCTCAGCTGGCTGGGGAATTCTGGGAGTTGAAGTCCACAAGTCTTAAAGTTCCCAAGTTTGGACACCCCTGTCCTAACCAGAAGGCCCCTCCCCCATTCAATTCTGGAGCTGATCAGAAGTCCCCCACCATAGAGTCTCCTCCTAGTGCGGCGTCTTTTTTCCTCTCCCTGGAGAGGAGATCCAAAGGAAATGTTCAATCATCCGGTCAACCAATCAGAATAGAGCTGGAAGGGAAGAACTTGGGGGCGGGGGTGGTGGTCTTACAAAGGTTTTATAAAGCGCGACCGATACTTCGCGTGATTTGAGTTCTGCGCCTATGTTTATACAACCAAGAATCGTATTCGCTTTTCGGATTGCTGCCGCACACGGCTGGCTTGTGTTTAAGTCGTTCGTCCACTCGGACTCCCAAGGTCCCTCTCGCGGTTACTGTTTTTGAGCCCGGTTTCGCCGAATCTGTACTTGCATCTTTGGTTGTTTTTCCTGCTGTAGAAAGTTAGCGCCCACCCCTCCTAGAAGAATGAAATATTTTGAGAAATGTTTAAAAAGGCAGAATATTATAGTTCCCCTAAATAGAGAAACAGAAATCTTAAGGGAGACAGAAACTCAGCCCTCCAACTCCCTGCCCCCAGAAGACACTTGGTGCCCATTGAGAAGGACTGGGCCGACCTCTCTACAAGGCTCTAGGGCAGGGGTGTCCAAACTTGGGAACTTTAAGACTTGTGGACTTCAACTCCCAGAATTCCCCAGCCAGCCATGCTGGCTGGGGAATTCTGGGAGTTGAAGTCCACAAGTCTTAAAGTTCCCAAGTTTGGACACCCCTGCTCTAGGGTGATGGGATGAAGACATGACCCCCTCCAGGACATAATAGGATTATCTAGCAGCAATACAAAATCACCTGGGGACACCATCACCCGCCAGGCTTCAACCAAACTTAATTCAGACAAACATGACCCCGCCTGGCCCCATGGGAGTCTTGAGAGCAACCAATAGAATACATGTCCTTGCGACAGGAACAGGAAGCTCAAGGGCAAGGCCCCAAAGTGGGTATAAATAACCCTCACTCTCCACTCCATGCCGTCAGCTGCCCAGGATCTCAAACCCAGGTGGCCCTGTCCATCAATAAACCATCTTTCCAATCAGCCTCCATGTTTCCAATGTCTTTCTCCCCGCTCAGAACGGAACCCAGGTAGGTATTTCTTCCAACACTACCTGAGCGTAAGAAGCAAAGGATGGAAATTAATCGAAGGGAGAAGCAACCTGGAATTAAGGAGAAACTTCCTAACGGTGAGGACAAATAACCAGTGGGACAGCTTGCCACCGGTCGCTGTAGGTGCTCCATCACAGGAGGTCTTTAAGAAGAGTCTAGAGAAGTCGCTTATCTCAAATAGAATAGGTTCACCTGCTTGAGTAGGGGGCTGGACTAGAAGACCTCCAAGATCCCTTCCAGCTCATTCACTGTATTCTATTCTAACCTTGCTTTTCTCCTCATTCAATTTCCTTTTGCTGGATAGGGCCCCTTATCCTATTCCAAGTCTCCAAGGGGATGTAGGACTTTAGCACCCACAGGTCTCCTAGAAAAATGAAATATCTTAGGAAATATGAAAAGGGCAGAATATTTGCCCCTAAAAGGGAGGCCATTAAGGCCTGGGGGAGTCTATTCTACATAACAAGGATTTACCTCCTTCAGGCAGAGCCATCATAGGAATCCCAAAGCCATTTCATTACATTATCACCCAGCAAGAGTCAACCAAGCCTGGGACTCAGGACAGCTACAGAGTCGTCCCTGCATGGGCCCATGGGAATCTGACAACCAATCAGAACACAAGCTCAAATTCAAAAGAGGGCACTCTCAGCATCTCTCCCCTTCTCTCCCCCCCCCCCCCTAGGACCTCAAACCATGTGGTGGTCCTATCCATCATCAATAAACCATCTTTCCAAGCAACTTGCAGTGACTCCCCCCCCCAATTTGGAATGGAACCAGATGGACATAGTATTATTCTACTACGCATTTTTCTATTGTGGGAAAACGGGAGGGGGGATTCTACGGAGTTGGGTGATATGTAGCCATAACAAAATTCTGTCTAGAAAGCCAAGGTCATCCTTTGTCTCTGCACCTGACCGGAACTGGATGAGTGGGAGCTGCCAGCGTGGCCGTGGAAGATGGGACCATGTCATGGGCTTGTGGGTGTGGAGGGGGCAAGATCTTGAACTTTCAACTGGATGGGGAAAACCGGGAAGCTTTCAGATTCGGGTTTTCCCAGAGGTGCCAACATGGCTCTCTTAATAAATTGGAACTTAGAGCAATACTTTTGGACTCTGATTTAATTTTGGATGCCATTTGGAACCCAGGCATCTGGAATGAGAGTGGCTTCCCGATACAATGCATCCAGGATGTCACGGGGATCGGAGGCCACCTGGAGATCCTTTTGGGGTTATCCACAAGCCTCCCAGCTTCCTCAAAATGTGCTCTCTCTTTTTTTTTCAAAGCAGGCAAGCAGAGCTGAGCAAATCCTTGTGATTTGTGTGTGTGTGTGTGTGACAGAGAGAGAGAGAGAGAGAGAGAATGAATTTTTTCCTACCCACCCAGCATGCATCTTCCTCTGTTCCCCCCACCTCCAGGTGTGCAGGCTGGCGTTAATTCCTCGCTTTTTATAAAATAAATATTGATACCGGGATTGGCGTGCCATCAATGGCAGTGTTTTGGCATGAGTAATGGGTCCTAATGGGGGTTTATTTTTAAACCAAGGAAACTGACAAAGATCATTAGAACCTTAATAGAAATTCCATCATTAGCATAAGTATGGGAGATTAAAGGCAGAGATTTCTCCATTTTCCCTCTGCAGAGCGCTCCCTTTTTTCTCACTAGAAGCCAAAACGGCAATGCAAATGGGTTTGATTCCAGGAATTTCTGATCTTTGGGCCTGGCTGGGGAAGGAGGATTGAATCGGATCCTGAGATTTGGGAGGGGGGATTGACGTGGGAGAAAGGGAAGCCCGTTCTTTGCAACAGAAATTCCAGCAAGTGATCCGTCAGTCAGCTACCAAAGGAAAGGAAGAAGGGAATAGCAGAATATCAGAGTGGGAAAGGGACCTTGGAGGTCCTCCAGCCCAACCCCTTGCTCAAGCAGGAGACCCTATGGCATTCTCGACAAATGGTTATGCAATCTCTTCTTAAAAGCCTCCCGCGTTGCAGCACCCGCAACATCTGGAGGGAAGTTGTTCCCCTGATTAATTATTCTCACTATTAGGACATTTCTCCTTCGTTCCAGGTTGCTTCTCTCCTTGATTAGTTTCCACCCATTGCTTCTCGTCCTGCCCTCAGGTGCTTTGGAAAATAAGTTGACCCCTTCTTCTTTGTGGCAGCCCCTCAAATATTGGGACACTGCTATCATGCCACCCTGGGTCCTTCTTTTCATTCAACTAGACCAGGGGTGTCCAAACTTGGGAACTTTAAGACTTGTGGACTTCAACTCCCAGAATTCCCCAGCTGGGGAATTCTGGGAGTTGAAGTCCACAAGTCTTAAAGTTCTCAAGTTTGGACACCCCTGAACTAGACATACCCAATTCCAACAACTGCATATGGTTTATCCTCCAGTCCCCTAATCATCTTTGTTGATCTTCTCTGCATTCTTTCCAGAGACTCAACATAATTTTTTTCTATCATGGTGACCAAAACTGGATGCCGTATTCCAAGGGCGGCCTTACCGAGGCCTTATAAAGTGGCATTAACACTTCACGTGGTCTTGATTCTCTCCCTCTGTTAATACAGAGTGGTTGAGTATTTATGGAGATTCTCAGTCCTCCAGGTCATAGATGTCCCAAAGGTGCTTTCTTCAGGAGGCAACTGGACTTCCTGGTTTTTCTTCGAAGATCCTTCTCTTCTCATCCAAGAAGCTTGTTCAGCTCTGACTGGATGGTGGGGAAAGGAAGGATTTACATTCCTTGCAGACTGCTGGTCATTTGCATCCTTTTAGAGGGTCATTGAGGCCACTTGGAGGTTTGTCTGTGTCTTCTTTAAGACGTTTCGCTTCTCATCCAAGAAGCTTCTTCAGCTCTGACTGGATAGTGGGGAAGGGAAGAATTGATCATCCTTGCAGACAGCTGGTCATTTGCATCCTTTTAGAGGGTCATTGAGGCCACATGGAGGTTTGTCTGTGTCTTCTTTAAAGACGTTTCGCTTCTCATCCAAGAAGCTTCTTCAGCTCTTGACTGGAGGCTAAAACATACGAAGAACGGTTGCAGGAACTGGGGTATGTTTAGCTTAAGAGAAAGAAGGACTAGGGGAGACAGGATAGCAGTCTTCCAGTATTTGAGGGGCTGCCCCAAAGAAGAGGGAGTCAAGCTGTTCTCCAAATAGCTTGGAGAGGCAGGACAAGAAGCAACGGATGGAAACTAATCAAGGGGAGAAGCAACCTAGAACTAAGGAGAAATTTCCTGACAGTTAGGACAAATAACCAGTGGAACAGAAGTTGCCTCCGGAAGTTGGGAATGCTCCAACACTGGAAGTTTTGAAGAAGATATCGAATATTGGATACAACCATTAATCTGACAGAAAGTGATTCTATTCTGGCTCGGAGTCCAGCAGTAAATATTTTCCCCTATAAAAAACTAGCTCCATTTACCTCTTTTTCTTTTTAAATGGAAGTATGCTTAACAAAGCCTTCTGCCTACAGTACTGTCATTTTTTAAAAACCATTTTTTTTGGGGGGGGGGGGGGGGTTACCAAAGACAGTAATCAAACTGTACAGCCATTGTTAACAAAGAGGAAAAAAGAACAGCGCTTGTGCCAGCTGGTTGAATAACACTGAAAATTGCTTCGTGCGTCCCCTCCTACCCTGGTAACGAAGGAGGAGGGGCTTTGAGTGACATATCTGGATCGGGTTTAAAAATAAAATAAAAGATGTGCCAATTAGCAGCACACAAACTAGTTAGCCAATTAATAAGGCTTCCTTCTGGTTGCCAAAAAAAAAAAAAAAGGCAAAATGTTACAGGATTGGCCACGGTCACACATGTTTCACACGTTTGAAAGCCCGCTTTTTAATATAAATATATCAAAACATCCTTGGCTTATTCTTGGCGGGACTGAAAACCGTTGAAAAAGAAACGGAGAAAGAAAATAAATTGTGGAAGAGGGAATTTAAGATGGTTATGTAGATACAGAGCTGGGCTTGCTGGAATACCATCCCGAAAACACACCAGATTGAAGAGAAAAACATGTAAGTACAACAACGAACGAGGGAGTGGAGAGAGGAGGAGAGGGAAAGAAGAAATGGAAAAAGGAGAGGAAGAAGTGGAGGGGAAGCAAGAGCAGGTGGGAGCGTAGGAAAGGGAAGAAGAGGAGAAGAAGAGGGGCCGAGAGGAAGGGGAAGGAGAGAAAGAGAAGGAGAGAAGAAGAAGGGAGGAATTGAGAAAAGGGGGAGGAAGAACAAGTAAGGCTGTTGCAAAATAAGATGGCTGTATGGGATGGTAAAAAGCAACCTCGAGTATATTTTTAATTTTTAGGGGGAGAAAAAAATGTTACAAGTGTTAAAAGAGAACACATATTGTTAATAATAGTTATGAGATGGTATATTTGTGAATGTACGCATGAGAAATAAAAATTGAAAAAACTTTTCCCGAAAAGAAATAGAAATGGTTTTGCCTGCGGAGAAAAAAAAAATCTCTTGCAGACAGAAATTCTATGCTGAATCTTTTAAGCGCACCGGGGAGGACAATAGATTTCTAGGCCAAAGGGAGGACGTGGGTGGCTGGGGATGATGGGAAAGGAAGTCCCGACCTTTGTCGTGTAGGGAAGGGTGTCTGCAGAATGTTGGGTTTTGCAGGATTTTTAGTCGGGAGGTAAGAAAGCAATTTTATGGTCTGCTTCTTTCAGCCCGCCATCAAAATTCAAGGTTGTACCAGAAAATGTGCTTAAAGATCTTTTTTTTAAAAAAAACAACAACAACAGAACCATAAAGAGGAGATTCATTTCTCGCGCTTGGCCGTAATGTGGTCGGTCCGATTGTCCTGATTTCACTCGGAGTAGCTGGGAAGTTTGGCCACTGTTGTTGGTTAAACCGTGGTTTGTGGTTTGGCATGGTGGCGCGAGCCATGGCCAGACCAACCAGGGTTGGTCAGCGCAAGGGAGGCAACCTCTCTCTCTCACATACCCATCCATGCATAAAGGCACATGACGCACTCATGCGCACACCAGAAAGCAAGATGAGAAACAACGGATTGGAAACTGATCCAGGAGAGAAGCAAGATGGAAATAAGGAGAAATTTCCTGACATTGAGGACAATTAACCAGTGGAACTGCTGGCCACCAGAAGCTGTGGGCGCCCCATCATTGGAGGTTTTTAAAAAAAAGACTCGGCAGCCGTTTGTCTGTAGAGTTTCCTGCTTGAGCAGGGGGGTTGGACTAGAAGACCTCCAAGGTCCCTTCCAACTCTGTATTCTGGATCGCACCAATCCTGCAGGATACAATCCGCCGGTCAGATGTTCTGGGAGACAAGCAGTCCTCAAGCCATCAGGCTCTAGGCCGTAAATATTTCAACATTTCAACCAGAATAGAGTTGGAAGGGACCTTGGAGGTCTTCTAGTCCAGCCCCCTGCTCAAGCAGGAGACCATTTCAGACGAGTGACTGTCCAGTCTCTTCTTAAAAGCCTCCAGGGATGGAGCACCCACAACGTCTAGTGGCAAGCTGTTCCGCTGGAGAATTGTCCCCACTGTTAGGAAGTTTCTCCTTCATTCCGGGTTGCTTCTCTCCTTGGTTAGTTTCCATCCATTGTTCCTTGATTTGCCTCCTGGGGCTTTGGAGAATAGGTTGACCCCCTCTTCTTCTTTGTGGCGGCTCCTCAAATAATGGAAGACAGCTATCATCTCACCCCTAGTCCTTCTTTTCTTTAGACTGGCCAAACCCAAATCGTGCAACTCCTGGAAATCCATTTTTTATCTTTAATCCTTTTAGTTGCTCTTCTTTGCATTTTTCCCAAAGTCTCAACATCTTTTTTGTAACGTGGGGACCAAAACCAGATGCAGCATTCCAGGTGTGTCAAACTTGTTAACAATAATCTTCCCGTGCAGGGGTGTAAAGACCCCTTGCCCTCCTCATTCAATCTTCACTGTCTGTTCTGATCCAGGCTTCCCCAAAAAGCCCGAGGCAGAGAGTCCTGGTCCCAACAAAACCCCTCATTCCCATTCAGCCAAGGCCTGGCAAACAGTCATTCAAAGGTGTATTTATGACCACAGACCTTATCTAGCTTGGAAAGCTGCCATGTCAATGTTTTCCAAATGAGGTGCTGTGCAAGGAAAGGCACAGAGTCTCTGAGATTCACGGACAGATCTTCACACTCCTGAAACGAATCTAACGACCGAATGAACGAATTGTTTTCTGCAAAAGCTCACTCCCCTTTCGCTCCTCTTTTATGTCCTATGAGTGGGACCAATCACTGTCCACCTGTGAGTTTACTTCTAAGTCGACCCTGATTTCTGAGTTGTTCTTTTCTTCTGGCACTTCTGCGCATGCGCACACTGGGAACAGGCTCCAGCTGTTTGTCTGCCTCACTCATGTCTGACTCCAAAGGCACCTGGTCACTGCCAGACGGGCCTGGCCCCCTCTCTGCCTCCGACACAGAGCCTTCGTCCAAGCCTTCCCCAGCCTCCAGGACTGGACCATGGTCCTCCCCAACCTCGTCACTGTCCGACTGCTGGCCAATGGCGGACTACAACACAGTCTTTCAAAAAAGAACACCTTCCCACACAGGAGATGCCAATCAAACTGCCAATCCATCTTACTTGGCGTTTGTCACCAGGCCTGGGAGAATTTTCATTGGTTTTGGGGGATCTTTCCCACAGACGCCTTCGGGCACGCCAACGGTCCAAAGCCGAATTGGATCCAAAGAGACGGAAGTCGAGATTGGCCTTCATTTCTCCAATGCCGGTTCTGAATCTGGGCCCAATTCACACACTTTCCTGGATGCTACACGTGGCCGGCGCCAACCGCCGCGCGGCTGCCAAATAGCCATTTTTAGTGTGACAGAAGGGAGCCTCCATTAAACACAAGTGGAAAACGGGATTAACTGTACTTAATTAAATGGAATTGTTAATTAAGCTTAGGGGGCAGTTAAAGCACACTTTGGATTCTTACTTGGGGCTCGATCTATACTTGCTATCGGCTTCACCCCCTTTGAGAGGGGTGAGTGTGTCCAGATACAGATTTGGCACTCAAAAATGGCCAAAGCAATGTCCGTTCCTGAAGTCCTTTTCCATCCTCCTGGGCCTTAGTGGGACCGAACTTGGAGATTAGGTTCAATTCTGAGCACCCCACACATCCAAAAGGATGGGGATGGGTGGGAGAGGGTTTGGGGGGGGACACACCAATGAAGGTGACTCAGGGATACAAGGATAAGAGGTATAAGAGATCAGAAAATGATGGGCGTTTAATGGTATCAGCTATGTAATAATATTATGGCGATAGTTGGAAATGTAGATATGATTTAAAACTATATGAAATGGTCTTTGACGCAGCCCGCGCTTTTTCCAAATAATATGTACTTGGGTGGGGAGGGGGAATAATAATGGTATTGTTATATATGTATACATTTAAGAGGAGGATGTATGTAAAATTATCAATACGGAAGAGGACTACTGGAATGTGACTATTAATACCGTCAATGTTAAATTGAGTCTGCTCAGATGCCAAAATACACCATACGAGCCATTTTTGTACAACAACAGAGAGATGAAGTGGAGAGAGTAGAGAAAAGGGGAAGAGAGGAGCCAAGAGAGAAAGAAGAGAGGGGATAGGAGAGAGGGAGGCAGAGGTGAAGGAAAGAGTAGGAGCGAGAGAGAGGAGGAGTGAAAGAGGAGAGAAGAGAAGGAGAGAGGAAGGGAAAGTAGAAAAAAGAGAGGAGGGAGAAGAAATTAACGAGGGGAAAAAGGAGAGGAGGTAGGATTGTTGTAGAACTAGGAATAAATATGGTGTATGGAAAGCAGAAATGAGACTTGGTGTCAGTAGATGGGGAGAGGAACGGATATAATATTGGATAATATATAATAGTGTTTGTTAAGGTGTAATGGTACACTTGTGGATAATTATATGAAAATTTAAAAAAAACTTTTCACACCCCAAAAAAGAGGACACGGGAGTACGAGGACCTGCCTGATGGAAGAACTGGGAGCCTTCAGACTGGAGGAGAGAAGATGCGATGGCCAACATGGTAGATAGCCAAGGAGAACCTTCCGTAGCCACCGAAGACCAGAGGTAATGCATAGATGTCACAGTTGCATAGATTTTGTCTAAAGAACAGGCCAAAAGGACCAGCAAGCACAGTTGGGGAGCAATCAGCAATCTACTTGGAGGACCAAATCTTTTTTTTTTTTAAATAATATTTTAAACACTTCAAGAAAGATAAGCACATAACTTAAAAACGACACAGGAACTAAAAGTTCCGTCTTATAGCAGTTACATATCGGTGATTCTTTACAATTATTGTTTCCCCTCCTATACATTTCAATTTTACATTTGTGGTCCCCTGGTTTCTTATTCTTTTTCATGTACAAGTCCTTAGTTTATTATTCATATTTAGCCGTTCAGATCAGACAATCGTATTACCTATAATATATTGCATATATATTTTCTTACATTCATATATCTTCCCTTATCTTTCCTACTCCCTATCATCGCTATATCTTAGTTGTTCTTCTATACTTTAATTTTACCTTTTCCAATTTCTTATCTCTTGCTTCTATCGTCTGGCCATTTGCACCATTCCCCCCAAACTAAATAGTATTCTGACTCCTCCTTTCCTTGAATTTCCCTTGTCAATTTGTCCGTCTCGGCACATTCTAAAATCTTCCTTATCTCTTCGTTTTCCGCATTACTGTTGTTTTCCCATTTTTGTGTGTATGTTATTCTGGCCGCAGTTGTAATACGTAGGATTAAGTATAATATGTCTCTAGTGTATTTTATTGGGGTTAACCCTAATAAGAATAGTTCTGGTTTCCAATCAAGGCTGTTTCCCGTTATCCCCTCAAGCCACTTTTTGATTTTGCTGGAGGAACGATTCTAACTTGCCATCTGAGGACCGAGTCTTCATCGTAGGAAAAAGACTGTTGTTAAAATCCCCTTTATCGGATGGGTTTCAAAAATATGAGACCCCCCAGTGATAAAAATGGGAGAAAAAGTTGACTTACTAAGAACTGATTTGGGAAGGAGCAGCCAGGCGCTTAAATAGGTATTAAGTAGACGCATTAAATAAATTGTAGTTTTAAATGTGATTACTTTTCAGGATCCGAGAGGGTCTGTATTTTTATTTTTATTTTATTTTTAACTTCGGGGCCTCCCTTCGTATTTAATGCTTACCAATGTTTGTCGCTCGGATGTTTTATTTTATTATAATCATTTCATTTCATCGCGGTTCAGCTTTACGCAGTTCGCGCGCCATATGCTGCTGAGAGGTTGTTTTACCAATAAGGCAGCTTATAAAAACGGGAGATTAATAAAAAGAAAAGCAGAAATCACATTTTTTTTTGCTTCCAACTATTCGTCTCTCCGAATCTTTAGGTTTGCAATTCCAAGTATAAGGGGAGGCAGTTAAGTCCAATTAATACATATATTTCCGAACGAAGCAAAACCCAATTGAAGGACTGCAAAACTTTGAACCTGCTGATAGCGCAGGGGCCTTGATCTAAAAAAGCGAATGCGATCCTAGGTTGTATAAACAGAGGCATAGAATCAAAATCACGTGAAGTCTTAGTACCGCTTTATAAAACCTTGATAAGGCCACACCTGGAATACTTACCAGTTTTGGTTACCACGTTACCAAAAAAATGTTGAGACTTTGGAAAAAGTGCAAAGAAGAGCAACAAAGATGATCAAAAGCCTGGAGACTAAAACATACGAAGAACGGTTGCAGGAACTGGGTATGTCTAGTTTAATGAAAAGAAGGACCAGGGGAGACATGATAGCAGTCTTCCAATATTGAAGGGGCTGCCACAAAGAGGAGGGGGACAAGTTATTTTCCAAGGCACCAGAAGGCAAGTCAAGGAACAATGGATGGAAACTCATCAAGGAGAGAAGCAAGCAAGAACTAAGGAGAAACTTCCTAACAGTGAGGACAATTAATCAGTGGAACCGCTTGCCACTAGAAGCTTTCATTGTTTTTCCCCTTCCTTCCTTCCTTCCTTCCTTCCTTCCTTCCTTCCTTCCTTCCTTCCTTCCTTCCTTCCTTCCTTCCTTCCTTCCTCCTTCCCTCTCTCCCTCCCTCCTTCCCTCCTCCCTCCCGCCCTCCTTCCCTCCTTTCTTCCTTCCTTCCCTATCACTGGAGGTTTTTAAGAAGAGACAGGACAGCCACCTGTCTGAAATGCTACAGGGTCTCCTGCTTGAGCAGGGGGCTGGACTAGAAGACCTCCAAGGTCCCTTCCAGTTCTATTAGAATAACTTTATTCTCACTTTGAATGCACACTAATCGGCATACATTAAAATGAAATGTCATTGCATATAGCTCCCAAAGGGTCACCAGTTCCAATATACACTACATAAAGATGGCAAAATAAATAAAAACAAAATTATGCATGTGCCCACATATATTATATTCTGATTGAAATTGATTGGCCTGTTCGGGGAATTGTCCTCATTGTTCTAGTAATGACGGTTATTACGAAGACCACAATTTTACAACTGACATCCGGCTTTTCTGTCCAAAGAGCAATGCAGCAATTAAAGCCAGGTTCCAAATGGAATCCATTAAAACATTACAATTTAAACTCCTGGGCCCTGCCACAACATGGCTGGGTCAATGGAGCAGATAGGAATCTGCTAGGGGAATCTGGAAGGGCTGAGTGCCCAGGACAGGCTTCCAGAGCTGACCTTGATGATCAACAGGGAGTTCTCTCATTACAGCTACATCTGTTTTTTATGACCCAGGGAAGGAGAGAGAAACAGAGAGAGAAAGGGAGAGAGAGAGAGAGAGAGAGAGAGAAACAGAGAAAGAAAGAGAGACAGAGAAAAAGAAAGAGAGAATGGGAAAGAGAAAGAAACAGAGAGAGAGAGAAAGAGAAAGAGAAACAGAGAAAAAGAAAAAAAGAGAGAAAGGGAGTGAGAAAGAAAGAGAAACAGAAAGAAAGAGAGAGACAGAAAAAGAAAGAGAAAGAGAGACAGAGAAAAAGAAAGAGAGAATGGGAAAGAGAAAGAAACCGAGAGAGAAAGAAAGAGAAATAGAGAGAAAAAGAAAAAAAGAGAGAGAAAGTGAATGAGGAAGAAAAAGAAACCGAGAGAGGGAAAGAGAAACAGAGAAAGAAAGAGTGAGAGACAGAAAAAGAAAGAGACAGAGAAAAAGAAAGAGAGAATGGGAAAGAGAAAGAAACAGAGAGAGAGAGAGAGAGAGAAACAGAGAGAAAAAGAAAAAAAAGAGAGAAAGGGAGTGAGAAAGAAAGAGAAACCGAGAGAGGGAAAGAGAAAGAGAGAAAGAAAGAGTGAGAGACAGAAAAAGAAAGAGAAAGAGAGACAGAGGAAAAGAATGAGAAAGAGAGAGAGAGAAACAGAAAGAAAGATAGAGAGAAAGAAAGAGAAAGGGAGAGAGAGAGAGAGAAAGAAACAGAGAAAGTGAGAGAAACAAAGAGAAACAGAGAGAGGGAACGAGAGAAACAGAGAGAGATAGAAAGAGAAAGAGAGAAAAACAAAGAAGAGAAAGAGAGAGAGAGAGAGAGAAAAGCAAAGAGAGAGAGAGATGGATGGATGGATGGATGGATGGATGGATGGATGGATGGATGGACTGATGGAGGGTCGGACTATTCCATGTGATGAAAAAGTCCTTTTCTCCAAAGAGAAAATCAACTCTAAATATCTGTTGGTCACAAAATAGATCTCTTCTTTGTATTAACAACCATTTGACCAGAAGTGATATTTCCTGAACCGATTGAGCGAAAGCCTTCTGGTGGCTAACTTGAACCACTAGCTGGGATTCACTTAACAACTGCGGCAGGAAAGGTCGTAAAACAGGACAAAGTCTGCTTAACTGTCTCGCTTAGTGAAATAAAATTTGGGTTCCATTTTGGTCGTAAGTCAAGGACCGTGTTTGCCTGCGTTCGTGAAAAGCTTCATTTTTAGCAACCTCTAGGCCAGGGGTGTCCAAACTTGGGAACTTTAAGACTTGTGGACTTCAACTCCCAGAATTCCCCATTCTGGGAGTTGAAGTCCACAAGTCTTAAAGTTCCCAAGTTTGGACACCCCTGCTCTAGGCCCCGCGTGGCTGGGAGTGACTTCTCCTATGCCAACTCAGGGAAGCTTTCTGCACATGCTCAGGGGACCCTTTCTCCCTCTGCCATCCGACATAGCTGAATATGGTTTCGGGGGGTGGGGGTGGGGGGGAGAAGGTGGAAGGACTCCCGGCTGAGACATGTCTGAACTCAGCCCCTCGTCACCTTTGCTCCAGGGGCTTCATGATCTACCACCGTTGGCCCCTCTGCCGGCTCACTCCTTCTGCCCCGCAGTTGCCCCAAGCAAATTCCATTTTTTGACGCTTTCCAAAGGCGAAAGCTCAGCTGTCATTGACACGCTTAACTGGGTCAATGAGAGAGGGCTAATGGATTGTGGGAACCCTTAAAAAGAGGTCAGATGACTCAGCCAATTAATCTCCCGGGGGGGGGGGTTGGGGGGGGGGTTAGATGGAGCCCAAAGCAAAGCCAGCCATGGGAAGCAAAATTACTCCCCTCCCCCATTCAGTTGCATGGCGGAAAGCCCCAAACTCAATTTAACAGATGAACAGAGTTGGAAGGGACCTTGTAGGTCATCTAGTCCAACCCTCCACCCAAGCAGGAGAGCCTACACCATTTCTGACAGAGGGCAGTCCAGTCTCTTCTTGGAAGCCTCCAAGGATGAAGCTCCCACAACTTCTGAAGGCAACTTCTGTTCCATGGGTTGATGGTTCTCCCTGTCAGGAAATTTCTCCTTATTTCCAGGTTGAGTCTGTCCTTGGTCAGTTTCCATCCATTATTCCTTCTCTGGCCTTCGGGTGCTTTGGAGAATAGCTTGACCCCTTCCTCCTCTCTGGGGCAGCCCCTCTTTCTTGATTAATGCATTTTATTCTCCTTATGTACACTAAGAGCATCTGCACCAATGACAAATTCCTTCTGTGTCCAATCACACATGGCCAATAAAGAATTCTATTCTATTCTATTCTATTCTATTCTATTCTATTCTATTCTATTCCATTCATTCTGTATTTTCTATTCCATTCGTTTTAGGTTCTATTCTATTCTATTCTATTCTATTCATTCTGTATTTTCTATTCCATTCCATTCTATTCATTTAAGTTCTATTCTATTCTATTCATTCTGCATTTTCTATTCTATTCCATTCTATTCTATTCTATTCATTCTGTATTTTCTATTCTATTCATTCTGTATTTTCTATTCTATTCTATTCTATTCTATTCTATTCTATTCATTCTGTATTTTCTATTCTATTCCATTCTATTCTATTCTATTCATTCTGTATTTTCTATTCTATTCATTCTGTATTTTCTATTCTATTCATTCTGTATTTTCTATTCTATTCTATTCTATTCCATTCCATTCCATTCAAATATTGCCTTGGTCTATTTGATTATTCAGTCCTCCAAGAAAAAGAGTTGGAGAGAAAGAGGAGCTGGAAAAGCAAACCCATTGACAGAACTTGGGGGGGGGGGGGCACAGAACAGGCCACCCAAATGCTGATTGGCTGCCAGAGCCAAGCCACACCTTCTGTCGCTTGCTTGGCCAATGGCCAGGGACTACTACTGACGCTGTGAAAGCTTGGCAGATCTTCTAGATCTCCCAAACTGTGATTTAAAAAAACAACAACTAGGAATTGTGAATGTATAAGAATGGCCAGTTTGGTTTAATGATGAAGGCACCAGGATAGAAAATGGGAGACTGTGAGTTCTAGTACCACCTTGGACACTGAATGCCGGCATTGTGTCAATGACCAGGAGACAATGAGTTCTAGTCTCGCCTTAGTCCCCCTGGGTGACTAAGGCAGCTGGGTGACTTTGGGCCAATCACTAGGAGATAGTGAGTTCTAGTCCCGCCTTAGGCATGAAAGCAATTGATTGACTTTGGACTAATTACCAGGAGACAGTGAATTCTAGTCCTGCCTTAGGTAAGAAAGCCAGCTGGGTGACTTTGGATCAATCACCAGGAGACAGTGAATTCTAGTCCTGCCTTAGGCATGAAAGGCAGCTGGGTGCCTTTCGGCCAATCACTAGGAGACTGGGAGTTCTAGTCCTGCCTTAGGTAAGAAAGCAGTTGATTGACTTTGGACTAATTATCAGGAGGCAGTGAATTCTAGTCCTGCCTTAGGCATGAAAGCTGGCTGGGTGACTTTGAGCTAATCACCAGGAGACAATGAGTTCTTAGTCCTGTCCCACTTTACGACCTTTCTTGCCGTACTTGCTATGTGAATCCCTGCAGTGGTTCAATTAGTCACGGGGTCGTTAAACGAATCCGGCTTCCCCGTTTGACTTTGCTTGTCAGGAGGTCGTAAAAGGGGACCACGTGACCCCGGGATGTTGCAACCGTCATAAATGTGAACCAGTTGCCAAGCGTCTGAATTTGGATCCCATGACCCGGGAGATGCTGCAACCGTCGTAAGTGCGGAAAAAGGGTCCTAAGTCACATTTTTCCGTGCCGTAACTTCCAACCGTCACTACTAAATAAATCGTCGCAAACGGAAGACTTTTTAATTACTTGCATTATTTTGCGGCTGTATTCGAACTCTTTTGCTGCAGGAGGGAAAGCAAGAAACTCAGTTTAAGACCCGGTTTAAAAAGGGAAAAAAGAAAGCTTGTTCTGATCAGAGACGCCATAATGGGGAAGAGAAGAGAGGTGGGATGCTAGAAGTCCAGGTAAGATGGGAGACCTGTCTGCAGCAACTGAGCTTCTCTGGCCTTTGATGGTTATCTGCCTCCTCATTTTATACCGAACGTTTGCAACAAAAATGAGGGGAAAGGATGGGAATTCAGGAGCTGGGCAGATAAAGGGGACAGACCTCTTATATCCCATCTTAAAAGGAAGAAAAAAACAGAAAAAAACCCACTGCTTCTTTGAGAGATTAACAGATGAACAGTCGGAAGAGTCCTTGGAGGTCATCTAGTCCAACCCTCCCACCCCACCCAAGCAGGAGACCCTACACCATTGAAGAGATTAACAGAGTTGGAAGGGACCTTGGGGGTCATATAATCCAACACCCATTCACCCCGCCCAAGTAAGGAGGCCCTACGCCATTTATTAACAGATTAACAGAGCTGGAAGGGAGCTTGGAGGTCATCTAGTCCAACCCCCTGCCCAAGCAGGAGACCCTACACCATTTATTAACAGATTAACAGAGCTGGAAGGGAGCTTGGAGGTCATCTAGTCCAACCCCCCGCCCCAGCAGGAGACCCTACACCATTTATTACCAGATTAACAGAGCTGGAAGGGAGCTTGGAGGTCATCTAGTCCAACCCCCCGCCCAAGCAGGAGACCCTACACCATTTCTGACGGACGGCAGCCCAGTCTCTTCTTGAAAGCTTCCAGGGATGAAGCTCCCACAACTTCCGAAGGCGAAGGATCTTCCCTTTGCTTCCCCCCGCCCCCCGCTTCCCCCTTCCAAGGGGCTAGAAACTTGGCCCCTGAAATGAGAGCAACCGAGCTGAGAGACGGGAAAGGACATTGGAGCTGACAACGCAACCCCTTTGGAAGGGAAACACACGCCCCCTCCCCCTTTCCCCCCCCCCCTGCCCCATAGATCCTGCTACCGTATCTTGCGGGCAACCTCTTTTTTTCCCCACCCCGAGAAAGAGGAAGAGAGATGGAGAGACGGAAATGGGGAGGGGGAGGTAGGGAGGCTGTGTGCACGGCAGGCCTTAATGAGCCCCTCAGCTACCCAACTCTGCAGTGCTCCTGAATTTCGGCTGTTTCCACGGCAACGCAGACCTGAAGCCCTCCCTCCTTCCTAAACTGCCAGCATAGGGTGGGGTGGGGGGGGAGATATTAACACCTTCAGCTCCAGGCACAGGGGCAGGGAGGGAGGGAGGGGAGGGAGGGGGTCCAGCCCTGCCCCAAAGGGAGTGGGGGGTCAGAAATCTTGACAGTCTGTAGTCCCCCGGTATTTGGACCACGATGCGAGGGTCCCTGGCTTCTCCCCTCCCCGGGTTTCTGCTTCTCCTCGCCCTCTCCTGACGCCGGCTGAAATATTCCCCCAGCGTTTTTTTATTTATTCTTAAGCTATAAATCATACCCCGAGAATTTTAAAACGTGCGTTGAGAGAGGTACAGTCTGGAATCTACTTTCCTCGGAGCCCAAAGCCAGCTGGAGTCGGGCATCATCATCATCATGATGTGTGTGTGTGTGTAAAATTAATGAAATAATTGAAATACTGAAAGGCGTGATGGATGGAAGAAGGGGGGGGGGGAGAGACACGCCGTCCGCCGTTTTGCCCAAGGGTGGACGCCCAGTTGTCGTCCATCTGCTCTCCCATCGTCACGCACCTTTGCGAGAACTCCGACCAAGCGCCGGAGGTGCCACTGAGCATGTCAGGAGGGCATTTCTGCTCATTTTCCTGAGTCCTGCCGAAGTCTGAGAAAGAAAGGCAGGCGGGACACCAGGCGCCCTCCGCCACGCACCTCCAGCTTGGGGCTACCTACCCTGTTGTCCCCCCCAAAATAAGACCTCCCCGGATAATAAGCCCAATTGGGCTTTTGAGAGCATGCACCAAAATAAGCCCTCCCCGAAAATATTGCAACACAGCAGCAGCCAGGAGGTGACCACGCTCGCCACCTCCTGCACCCCCAAAATAATAAGCCCTCCCCGAAAATAAGGCCAAGCACTTATTTCAGGGGTCAAAAGAAAAGAAGACCCTGACTTATTTTGGGGGGGAAAGTGGTAATCAGGCATACAGAGTCAGGACGGGATGGGGTGGCATGAAAACAGTGATAGCAGTCTTCCAGTATTTCAGGGGCTGCCCCAAAGAAGAGGGGGAGTCAACTTATTTTCCAAAGCATCAGAAGGCAGAAGAAGAAGCAATGGGTGGAAACTAACAAGGAGAGAAGCAAGCTGGAATTAAGGAGAATAGTGAGAACTATTAATCCTAATAGTGAGAGCAATTAATCAGTGGAACAGCTTGCCACCAGAAGTTATGAGTGCTTCATCCTTGGAGGTTTTCAATAAGAGACTGGACAACTATTTGCCTGGAATGGTAGGTTTCCTGTTTAAACAGGGGGTTGGACTAAATGACCTTCAAATTCCCTTCCAACTCTATTATTTTGCTATTAAAGAAAGATTGAATCTGGAACTAAAGGAGAAACTTCCTAACAGGGAGGACAATTAACCGGTGGAACAGCTTGCCACCAGAAACTGTAGGTGCTCCATCCCGGAAGAGATTGGGCAACTATTTGTCTGGAACGGTAGAACAGTTTCCTGCTTGAGTAAGGGGGTTGGGCTAGAAGACCTCCAAGGTCCCTTACGACTCTGTTATTCTGCATGGCTAACCCCTCACGCGCGCCGGACTCGAGGCTGGAGGACATGCAGCGCCCCACAGGCGTCCCTGCGCATGCGCTGCACGGAATTGCAACCTGCCCAAGAGGCCTGCAGAGAATGCAATTTCCAAAGAAGGAGAAGGAGAAGAGGAAAAACCCGCAACTACCACTGGTTTTCCTGACAGATGAGCTCCCTGTGGATGGATCACAAACAAAGCATGCACGAGTGCCCTCTTCCCAGCTCTGCAGGTATGCCTTCCCCAGAGAGGAAGGGAGAGTGGGGGGGAAGGAGGAGGAGAAGGAGGATTTTTTTCACAGCAAATGGCCTCTTTGCAACCAACACGTTTCCACTTCACAGGACTGGAGGCAGTTCTCCCATAAAACCCTCTCAAATACATTCCAAATCTTTTTTCTCTCTCTCTCTCCAAACCTCCCTGGGAAAAGCTCCTTTGCAGCTGCCTCGAACCCTAGGCCGGCCTGGGATCCACAATACACAAGCTCACCAGGTCTCGTGTTCAGGATAAGCTACTTTGGGTTATTTTCATATTTTCAAGGCCACCCATCCTGAGATCGGCATGCAGAGAGGAGGAGCGAAGCACCTGCACCGGAGACTTTCCCAAAACATCTTCCTAGCCGATGATGGGAACTCTGTTGTCTGGCTACTGGGGAGTGGGCTCTGGGGTTAGTTTCATATTGGCCCCTTTGCAGGTTTTGGCTTCAGATCTTGCCTGACTTTTGCTGCATTCAGTTCTCCTCTAGTAAAAGTAGCCTTTCTCTCAATCTGTGGAGTCGAGGGTTTTTCTTTCCCAGGGACTGATCGGAGGCAGTCCTGACAGTGGGCTTTTGCAAAGAGAAGGCCCCGCTCCGTTCTCGCTGCAATAGACCTCCCTGTGTGCAGAATAACAGAGTTGGAAGGGACCTTGGAGGTCTTCTAGTCCAACCCCTACTCAAGCAGGAGATTCTATACTAGCGATGGTGAACCTTTTTGGCACTGAGTGCCCAAACTGGAACATGTGCGCGCCAGCCAGCTGGTCTTTGGGTTCCCGGTACGAGCATGCACACTGGCCAGCTGGTCTCCAGATTTCCAGTGCTCTGATGCACGCAAAGACCAGCTGGCTGGCATGCTGGAAACCAGAAGATCAGCTGGCGAGGGCACGCATGCCCACAGAGTGGGCTCTGTGTACCACCTCTGTCATGCATGCCATAGGTTCACCATCACGGCTCTACACCATTTCAGACAAATGGCTATCCAACATCTTCTTAAAGACTTCCAGTGTTGGGGCATTCACAACTTCTGGAGGCATTTTCTGCTCCACTGATTAATCGTTCTGACTGTCAGGAAATTTCTCCTCAGTTCTAAGTTGCTTCTCTCCTTGATTAGTTTCCATCCATTGATTCTTGTTCTACACTCAGGTGCTTTGGAGAATAGTTTGACCCTCTGTTCTTTGGGGCAGCCCCTGAGATATTGGAACACCGCTGTAAATCCAAACTACATGATATTTTACTACAAGGCTCTTACTTCGTTCCCCATGCTGAATAAGCCAAGAAAATGGGTTTATGCAGAAAGAAAATAAAGTTTATTGTCTCTGTCCAGCCCAGCCTTGGGAGGTGCATAGTGTCCTAAACATCCACAACCCAAAATAGAAGCCAGAAGGGACAAAGAATACACAGGTGGTCCTCGACCTATGACCATGATTGAGCCCCACATTTCTGTTGTTAAGTGAGACACTTGTGAAATACGTTCTGCCTCATTTTACCACCTTTCTTGCCACCGTTAAGCGAATCGCTGCCGTTGATAAATTAGTAACGCGGTTGTTAAGTGAACTTGGCTTCCCCGTTGATTTTGTTCATCCAACGGTCGCCAAAACGGATCACGGGACCCTGCCTGGGGGACACAGCAACGGTCGTAAGTATGAACCCATTGCCAAGCACCTGAATGTTGATCATAGTATATTATAGTCTAATCTTTATTGTCATTGTACAAAATAAATGCCATGAAATTGGTTTTAGCCTCACAGGCGCAAAATTATAGCGGAAATGAAAAAAAGAAAGAAAAATCGGATCATAGAGATGCCACAAAGGTCGTAAGTATGAAACATAGTCCTAAGTCCCTTTTTCCAGGGCCGCGGTGGTTTTGAACGGTCACTAAATGAACGGCTGTAAGTCGAGAACTATCTATAGCACTTTCCAAAGGCTGGAGAAATGCCTTGGTGGCCTATCCTGAGCTCAGGGTGGATTTCTTTGTAGGAGTGGCCCAAAGGATTCATTCTACCAGAAGCAATAATTAATTGAATGAAATCACCCACCCCCAAGGTTTAAAATTCCCAGGCCCCTGAAGCAGGATTCAACGTAAAAATTGTATGGCAGGGCCAAAGGTGAAAATGAGAGCTTAAACCTGCCTTAATTAGTTATTTGATCGCACCTTGGGGTAATAATGTGCCAAGGAATTAGAGGGAGAGAGGGGGCTTTGAAAAGGGGAGGGGAGGAGGACCCTGGGGAACCAAAAGATTTTCCTCTTATGATTCCCGTCTTGCCAACTTCAAATTGCAAATTTGATTCCGGAGGATAAAACATACGATGAACGGTCGCAGGAACTGGGCATGGCTGGTCTAGTGAAGAGAAGGACCAAGGGAGACAGGAGAGCATCTTCCAATATTTGAGGGGCTGCCACAGAGAGGAGGAAGGGGGTCAAGCTATTCTCCAAGGCATCCAAAGGCCAGAGAAGGAAGAATGGAGGGAAACTGATCAAGGAGAGATTCAACCTGGAAATAAGGAGGAATTTCCTGACAAGTGAGAACAATCAACCCACGGAAGAGAAGTTGCCTTCGGAAGTTGCGGGAGCTTCATCACTGGAGGCTTTCAAGAAGAGGCTGGATTGCCATCTGTCAGAAATGGTGTAGGGTCTCCTGCTTGGGTGGAGGGGGTTGGACTAGATGACCTCCAAGGTCCCTTCCAACTCTGATAATCTGTAAACTCATCTGGAATGCTTTCGCCTCTCTTTTAAGGTTTAAAGAACAAGGAGGTAAAATACTCCAGGATGTAAGAAAGGATGTGCCAGTCTCCCTCATAGCTGAACTGAGCTTTGGCCCTTCACCATGGATACTTTGCTGAGAAGGGATGCCCAGGGATTTCCAGCCTGGCTTGCAGGAGGGTGAAAAAAAGGCCCTTACTAGAAGGAGAAGGATAGAGAGGCCACTAAAAAGCAGAGACATCGCCCTGCCAGCACAAGTGTATCTACTCAAGGCTCTGGTTCTCCCAGTTGCAACGGATGGCTGTGAAGGTTGGACCATAAGGAAGGCTGAGCGCCAAAGAATGGAGGCCTTTGAACTCTGGGGCTGGAGAAGACTCCTGCATTGAGTCCCTTGGACTGCAAGGCCATCCAACCGGTCAGTCCTAGAGGAGATCAACCCTGGCTGCTCTTTAGAAGGCCAGATCCTGAAGAGGAAACTCAAAGGCTTTGGCCACCTAAGGAGAAGGAAGAAGGACTCCCTGGAGAAGAGCCTCATGCTGGGAACGATGGAAGGTAAAAGAAGAAGAAGGGGATGGCAGAGAAGGAGGGGGCTGGATGGAGTCACCGAAGCAGTCGGCGTGAGCTTCAATGGACTCCAGAGGATGGGAGAGGACAGGAAGCCCTGGAGGAACGTGGTCCAGGGGGTCGCGATGGGTCAGACACGACTTCGCAACTAACAACAACAAAGAAGGAGAAGGACGGATGGAGACACCCCGAAAAAGGACAGTGGGGGGATAGCAGCGTAGGAAACGGGAATCATTCTGCAAACATGACCTTCCTGGATGGGAAGGAGGTGCCGAAGAGAGGAAAGCAAAGGAAGGATCAGATGGAGGGAAAAATATGAAAAAAAGAGAAGAAAAATCAGTGGCTGTCCTGATTTCCCTGCCTCTCCCCCCCCCACCCCCCACAATAACTTGGGGGCAATTTGGCAAGTTCCGAATAAGCAACAGCTCAAGGATGAATCATCTGTTTACGGGGCCAGGAAGGCAGAGGTGTGTTGTGCGCTCCCCCCACCCCGGCAAACACACAGTTTTTATATATTTATTCGGTTTACAGGTTCATTCTCTGCCCACTCCCTTTTTTTAAAAAAGCAACTTTGGAGGGTTTTTTTTTGGGGGGGGGTATGAGTTCAGGCGATGCGCAAAGGCAGGTCAGGTCAATGTGAAGCAGCTGCATTGCTGCACAACCCATGGATTTGCATCCACTTATCTAGGGTTAAGGCGTTGTTGTTGTTTTTAATCCTGGTTTCAGAGATTATAAATCTAGCCTGCTTGGGCATAAAGCCTGGTTTCCTGGACTAAAAACTTTGGAAATGCAATAAAGGTCAAGGTTCCCCTCGCACGTATGTGCTAGCCGTTCCCGACTCTAGAGGGCAGTGCTCATCTCTGTTTCAAAGCCGAAGAGCCAGCGCTGTCCGAAGACGTCTCTGTGGTCATGTGACCAGCACGACTAAATGCCGAAAGCGCCCGGAACGCTGTTCCCTTCCCACCAAAGGTGGTTCCTATTTTTCTACTTGCATTTTTTACCTGCTTTCGAACTGCTAGGTTGGCAGAAGCTGGGACAAGTCACGGGAGCTCACTCCGTTACGCGGTGCTAGGGATTCGAACCACCGAACTGCCGACTTTTCTGATTGACAAGCTCAGCGTCTTAGCCACTGAGCCCCCGCGTCCCATATTGTTACATACTAAGTATTAAACTTGAAAGTGAGCAGGTAAAGGAGACGATGATTGCCTGGGCTAAAAACTTTGGATACGCAATAGAATTAGATAAATGGCAGAAGCTATGGGATATGAATGTTAAATTGACTATGTCAACGGCATACAAAGAAAAGTTGTACAAAATGTTTTCTAGATGGCATTTTTGCACCGGCAAGGTTGGCCAAAATGTGGAAAGATAGATCTGCTAAACGCTGGAAGCGTAATCAGCCGTTGGGTACATACCATCATATGTGGTGGACTTGCCCCAAAGCAAGGAAACCTTGGACGAAAATACACACTTGGTTGGGGGAAAAATGATAAAGCAATCCTCAAACCCAGCCTGATGTGTCTGCCCAGCTTCCTTCTCATACCCACAGATACTCGTCAGGATAAAATGGGCAGACGTGGAACGTAGGGCAGGAAGGGACCCGAGAGGTCTTCTAGTCTAACCCCTGCCCAATGCAGGAGACCTTAGATATCATCCTGGGTCAAACGGTTGTCCAGGTTGTTTTTGAAAACCTCCAGTGATGGAGCAATGACAACACCAGGAGGCAGGCAAGCCATTCCACTGATTAATTACTCTCCCTGTCAGAAAATTTCTCCTTCTTGGCTGGATCTCTCTTTAACAAGCTTTCACCCGTGACTTCTTGTCCTGCCCTCGGAGAATAAGTCGCCCCCTTCCTCTTCTCTGCCCCTCAAGTACCGGAAGACGGCTTTCATGTCAGCCTTAATCCTTCTCCTCGTTAGGGTAGACATACCTTGTCCCCTCAATTGTTCGTGGCACAATTTAACCCCTGTACCTTTTACCCTCTTTCTTGCTCTTCTCTGCACACTTTCCAGAGTCTCAACATCTTTTTTTTCTCCATCGTGACCAGACCTGTGTTCCAATGGCAGCCTGACCGGGGTGCATATAAAGCTGTAAGGGCACCTCTCGTGAGCTTGAAACCAGCCCTCTGTGGATGGCGCCTAAAACTACGCTGGCCTGTTTTGCCAGCTGCTGCAGCAAACTGCTGGGTGATATTTAAATGGCTGTCCAGTGGATTCCGCTCCGTTACTCCTGCTGAGCCAGGTACTGCCTATTCTGTACCTGTGCATTTGGCTTTGAACAGGTACATCGTCTGTACCGCCATCAATGTCTGGTTTGGCTCTGCAACCCAACAAGACAAGACCCAGACTTCAGAGGATAATTACATCTACAGAAAAAAACCATGGCTACCAACCTGCCTCCCATTGAGGACCTGCACGCTGCAGGAGTCAAAAAGAGGGCTGGGAAAATATCTATAGACCCCTCGCATTCTGGACATCAATTGTTTCAACTCCTACCCTCAAAACGACGCTACATAGGGCACTGCACACCAGAACAACTAAGTATAATCTTTATTGTCATTGTACTTAAATACAACGAAATTGGTATGAACTAGACACAAGGACCGTTTTTCTCCCCGAATGCCATCACTCTGCTAAACCACTAATCCCCCAAACACTGTCAAATTATCTACTAAGACTGTATTCCTATTATTCTTCTCTTCCTTCCTAGTACCCATCTCCTCCCACTTATGACTATAGCCATGTTGCTTGTATCTTTCAATTTATATTGTTTTTATTGTTTCCTAATACGATTTGATAGCTTATTAGTAACCTTGACTATCACTAAGTGTTGTATCTTTTTACTCTTGATGAATGTATTTTATTCTCCTTATGTACACTGAGCGCTTATGCACCAAAGACAACTTCCTTGTGTGTCCAACCAGACTTGGCCAATAAAGAATTCTATTCTATCCTATTCTGAATCCTAGTCTATTCTATTCTAAATGCAGGATGTCTATGGAGATTTTCTATCATCCAAGATCATGGTTGTCCCAAAGGTGCTTTTTTGTCAAGAGGCAAGTGGACTTTCTGGTTTTTCTTTGAAGATGTTTCTCTTCTCATCCAAGAAGTTTCTTCAGCTCTGACTGGATGGTGGGGAATGGAAGGATTTATGCTCCTTGCAGGCAGCTGGCCATTTGCATCCTTTTAGAGGGTCGTTGAGGTCACTTGGAGGTTTATCTGGGAAGGATTTATATTCCTTGCAGACAGCTGGTCATTTGCATCCTTTAGAGGGTCATTGAGGCCACTTGGAGGTTTATCTGGGAAGGATTTATATTCCTTGCAGACAGCTGGTCATTTGCATCCTTTTAGAGGGTCGTTGAGGCCACTTGGAGCTTTCTCTGTGTCCTCAGGGTCACCTGGGTGGTGCAAATGACTGTGGAGGCTTCTTGGAACTACTGTTTTGTAGATGGGAGATAGACAATGTTGTATCCCTCCCCTTCTGTTGAGAGAGGGCTGTTCAATTTGGAGATAGGTGGCCTCTTTGACCCCTCTTCTCAAACTGAAGTGCCAATGGTTTGAAAAAGGGGTCAAAACGTAAACAAAGGGGAAGGGATACAGCTACATCTATCTCCTGCCTACAACACAGTCCTTTCAGCAGTTCCAAGAAGGCTCCACACACATTTACATCACTCAGGTGACCTTAAGGACACAGAGAAACTTCCAACAGGCCTCTACGACCGTCTAAAAGGATGCAAATGACCAGCTGTCTGCAAGGACTATAAATCCTTCCCAGATAAACCTCCAAGTGGCCTCAACGACCCTCTAAAAGGATGCAAATGACCAGCTGTCTGCAAGGAATATAAATCGTTCCCAGATAAACCTCCAAGTGGCCTCAACGGCCCTCAAAAAGGATGCAAATGACCAGCTGTCTGCAAGGAATGCAAATCCTTCCCTTCCCCACCATCCAGCCAGAGCTGAAGAAGCTTCTTGGATGAGAAGAGAAGCGTCTTCGAAGAAAAACCAGAAAGTCCAGTTGCCTCCTGAAAATAGGCACCTTTGGGACTAAATACAGGACCTTATTTTTCTCACCAATGAACTGCATCCGGTTAGATAGGACCCAATGCTCAAGGCTTTCAAGATCTTTCTGGATCTTGAGTCTTTCTTCTAAAGTGTTAGCAACTCCAGCCCCGGGTTGGTGGTGCCTGCAAATTGGAGAACTTCTCTTTCTCTCCCCTCTTCTAGACATTTTGCACAACTAGGCAAGCATTGATGAGAAGGCTCTTCCCTAAATCCTGGCCGTTTAGTAGAACTGGGCCCCAAAGAGTATTTTGTTTATTGTATTGGATTTATTAAGGTCTTTCAATCCAAAAAGGCTCTGTAAGTCCAGTACGTGTGTTACACACGCAACTAAAACCATATGGCACCCCAGAGTAAGACAACACTCCCCAATTTGCAGGAAAAAAAGTCAATGGGGGCTCCTAACACAACCTGAGCCTCAGTTTCCCCCCTCTGCACAATGGGACTGCTGAGGAGGTCTGCCCTAAGGTTGTCTTCAGCTTCGATGCTGCCAAGAAACCCCATGGCAGTTCCAGAAGGTACACAAAAAACTTTCTACAGTACAGGTAGTCCTCGACTTACAACAGTTCATTTAGTGACCATTGGTTCAAAGTTACAACGGCACTGGGAAAAGTGACTCACGGCCGTCATTCACACTTAAGACCAGGGCAGCAGCCCCAGGGTCACAGGATCAAAATCCAAAAGCTTGGCAAGTGACTCATATTTATGACGGCTGCCGTATCCCGGGGTCACGCAGCCCCCTTTTGCAGCCTTCAGACAAGGCAAAGTCCATGGGGAAGTCAGATTCACTTAACAATACCGGGTTAATTAATTTAACAACTGCAGTGATTCACTTAAACAAATGTGGGAGGAAAAGTCATAAAATGGGGCAAAGGAACACCTTTCTCACTTAGCAACAGAAATTCCGGGCTCGTTTGTGGTCGTAAGTTGAGAATTAGCTGCATTGCATTTCAGCACCATGGACAGTGGTTTCAGCATCACAGACAGCCTCGGCAGCAATCTCTCTGGGCCAGCCTTGTGGTAGAGCAGGAAGAGGTGTGTGTGTGTGTGTGTGTGTGTGTGTGTGGCCAGCTGCCATGGAAACAGTGTTTGGGGGGTGGTGGCAAGCAATGGGTATTTGGTAGGAGAAGCTGGTGGGAGGCGGAAATGGTTTTTTTCAGAAGCGATGGGGAGGCCTGGACTCATTTTCAAGGCCAACTGTCCTGAGATCGGCATGCAGAGAGGAGGAGCGAAGCACCTGCACTGGAGACTTTCCCAAAACATCTTCCTAGCCAATAATGGGAACTCTGGTTGCCTGGCTACTGGGGAGTGGGCTCTGGGGTTAGTTTCATATTTGCCCCTTTGCGGGTTTTGGCTTCAGATCTTGCCTGACTTTTGGGGCATTCAGTTCTCCTCTAGTAAAAATAGCTTTTCTCTGAATCTGTGGAGTCGAGGGTTTTTCTTTCCCAGGGACTGATCGGAGGCAGTCCTGACAGTGGGCTTTGCAAAGAGAAGGCCCCGCTCCGTTCTCGCTGCAACAGAACTCCGTGTGTGCAAAATAAAATACAGGGGAGGATCCACAGGAACATAAGGCAGTAAATTTAGGGCCGGCGTTTACAGAAGAAAATGCCCACGCGACCACCCAACCTTGGCACACAGCCTGGTGAGATATTTCTATCTGTCATATCACAGGCTTTGCCCGACTGTTCGCTGTAGATACCGCCCCCACGCTCTACACCCATCAGACTCTGCCAAAACGGGTGTGCAAAAATGCCACTGGGCAAACGGAGATGCCCACTTGCGAGGGACTTAAGAAGCTGTCCGAATGGATCTCTGCAACCAATTTGGTGCCTATTATAGGAAGTCCTCGACTTACGACCATAAGTGAGCCGCCATATTTCTGTGGCTAAATGAAACATTCATTAAATGAGTTTGGCCTCCTTTTAGGAGGCAAACAAAACTTGCCACCGTTGTTAAGTGAATCACGGCAGTTGTTAAGTTAGTGACATGGTTGTTAAGTGAATCTGGCTTCCCCGTTGACTTTGCTTGTCAGAAGGTGACAAAAGGGGATCACCTGATCCCGGGACACTGTAACCGTTGTAAATATGAGTCAGTTGCCAAGCATCTGAATTGTGATCATGTGACCATGGGGAGGCTGCAACGGTTGTAAGTGCGAAAAACAGTCATACGTCAGTTTTTTCAGTGCCGTTGTAACTTCGAACGGTCACTAAATGAACTGTTGTAAGTCAAAGACTACAGCCATTTGTTTAGCAAACTGTTTGGAATAAAGGGCCGTTATAACCAGTCTTCGCACTTACAACCGTCGCCAAAGCCTCATAGTCACATGATCAAAACTGCCTAGATTTACAATAGGTGGAGCATTCTGGGGTCGTGTGACAAGCCATCAATCAGGCAAGCCTGATCTGCATAATGGATGCATGACTCGCTTAACAGCTGCAGTGATTTGCTTAACAACATTTGCAAAAAGGTCATCATATAGGGGAAGACTCACTTAACAACAGTCTGACATAGCAACAAGGATTCTGCCCATACGTCAAGGACTATCTGTGAAATATTTGCCATCACTCTGCTAAACAACTAATTCTCACAACACCATCAATAATTTACCAAGACTGTATTCCTCCTCTTCTTCTCTTCCTTCTTAGTACCTCTCTCTTCCCACTTATGACTATAACCATGTTGCTTGTATCTTTCTATTTATATTGTTTTTATTTGTTTCCTAGTTTGATTTGATTGCTTATTACTAACCTATGACTACTACTAAGTGTTGTTTGTACCTCATGATTCTTGATGAATGCATTCTATTTTATTTTTCTTCATGTACACTGAGAGCATCTGCACCAAAGACAAATTCCTTGTGTGTCCAATCACACTTGGCCAATAAAGAATTCAATTCAATTTAATTCTAATCCAGTTCTATTCTATTCTATTTCATTCTATTCTGTTCTATTCTATTCTTATTCTATTCTATCCTATCCCTTATTCTATTCTGTTCTATTGTATTCTTTCATTCCTCTGTTCTGTTCTATTCTATTCCCATCCCTATTCTATTCTATTCCCTTCCCTTCCCTATTCTATTCTATTCTGTTCTGTTCTATTGTATTCTTTCACTCCTCTGTTCTGTTCTGTTCTGTTCTATTCCCTTCCCTTCCCTATTCTATTCTATTCTGTTCTGTTCTATTGTATTCTTTCATTCCTCTGTTCTGTTCTATTCTATTCTATTCCCTTCCCTATTCTATTCTGTTCTATTGTATTCTTTCATTCCTCTGTTCTGTTCTGTTCTATTCTATTCCCTTCCCTTCCCTATTCTATTCTTTCATTCCTCTATTCTATTCCATCCCCTATTCTATTCTATTCTATTCTATTTCATTCTATTCTACTCAATATTCTATTCTGTTCAATACTCTACTCTACTCTACTATATTCATGGATGAAGATTTGTGTTAGTCTTGCATGGATTTTATAGAGGGGCAAAAACTTAAATTGAGGGATGGGTTTTCTAGGCTGGGCCCTCACCTCCCAGTGGCCCGAAGTTATGAATTCTGAATTACTGATCGGCCGTATTCTCACACAACACTCACATACCGCATTACTCCACACCCGGTGTGGTAACCCAGCTACCAAATAAAACTACTTTTAAGTTACTGGAATCAACCAATGTGCCAAGCTGGGTCAAGGAGAAAAATAATACAAGGTCAGCCATAAAGCAGGTTGTATGAATGTCAAGTGAACCCAGGCAGAGGATTAAACACACACACACACACACACACACACACACACAGAGAGAGTTTGGTTAACCACGAGTAGCAATGTGGTGTGAAAAGATTTAATTAGGCAAACAACAGTTAAATCGAAGCTCAAACAATGTGTTAAAAAGAAAACCAACAACAGAAATGCCTGATGATTAAAAATTCAAAAAGACAAGGCTGTAAAATGTTGCTTTAAAACATATATTGGTTCGTATTCTCAGTTTTGTTGACAAGAGTTTACGCAACACGCTATAAACCACATTTAAAGGGGATTGAGGTGGAAACCCAAGTTTGATCTAACTGGGCTATTGGAGATGAATGCAACATCATGGTCTGTCTATTGATTGTTTTTTGAATTAACTGGTACAGGCAGTCCTCGACTTACAACAGCTCCATTTAGGGACGGCTCAAAGTTACAACAGCACTGGAAAAAGGGACTTTTGATCGTGTTTTTTCACACTTACGACTGTGGCAGCAACCCCATTTGGTCACATGATCCAAACTCAAACGTTTGGCAGCTGACTCGCATTTACGACGGTTGCAGCGTCCCGGGGGCCATGGGAATCCCCTCTTTTGCAAACGAACCGTTGTAAGTCGAGGACTAACTGAGCACTGATGGAAAAGGTAACCCCGAATAAGATGGGGATGCACGCCAGGCTGAGCTGCAAAATCCTAGCTAAGATTAAACAAACCAGATTTATTGGGTTCTGCAGATATGAGTGGCAGATTTTTATATTAGTCATTGAGGGTGTTGTATTAATACATTTTATTTAGAATAGAATGGAATGGAATGGAATAGAATAGAATAGCAGAGTTGGAAGGGACCTTGGAGGTCTTCTAGTCCAACCCCCTGCTTAGGCAGGAAACCCTACACCACTTCAGACAAATCTAATCTCTTCTCAAAGACTTCCAGTGTTGGGGCATTCACAACTTCTGGAGGCAACTTCTGTTCCACTGATTAATTGTTCTCACTGTCAGGAAATTTCTCCTCGGTTCTAAGTTGCTTCTCTCCTTGATTAGTTTCCACCCATTGCTTCTTGTTCTACCCTCAGGTGCCTTGGAGAATAGTTTGACTCCCTCTTCTTTGTGGCAACCCCTGAGATGTTGGAAGACTGCTGTCATGTCTCCCCTAGTCCTTCTTTTCATTAAACTAGACCAGGGGTGTCCAAACTTGGGAACTTTAAGATTTGTGGACTTCAACTCCCAGAATTCCCCAGCTGGGGAATTCTGGGAGTTGAAGTCCACAAGTCTTAAAGTTCCCAAGTTTGGACACCCCTGAACTAGACATATTGTCAGTCTCTGTTTTGCTTGCTATGCTTGCTTGCTATCAGCTGCCATAGGAAGGTTGGGGGAGGCATAGTATTAGGGAAGGGAATTATATTGTCCTGGAGGAGTCTTGTTCTCACCATCTTCTGTGCATGCTGGTGACTGATGTTTGGACTTGGTCAAGGCCAACCGTTCCACATACCAACTTGATGAGGTTGTTTGAAGATGCCCCCACATGACTACCTTGCAGATTGGACAATGGGTGGGGAATTGGTGGGGAGGGTGCTGGGTAAACGTTTGATATGTACATGTTTCCCGCCTTTCTGGCTCAGATCTTGCTTTCCTTTTAGCTGTTTTCACTTCAAATCTAGTAAAAGTACTTTATCTCTATTCAAATGGAGTTGAGGTTTTCCTTTCTTGGATATTGAAGGAGGCATGCTGGACACATACCCAGTTCCTGCAACCGTTCTTCATAATCTTTGTTGCTCATAATCTTTGTTGCTCTTCTCTGCACTCTTTCCAGAGTCTCAACATCTTTTTTATATCGTGGCGACCAAAACTGGATGCAGGATTCCAGGTGTGGCCTTACCAAGGTATCAACCCTTCACGTGTCCTTGATTCTCTCCCTCTGTTGATGCAGCCTAGAACTGCGTTGGCTTTTTTGGCAGCTGCTGCACAGGGCTGGCTCCCATTTAAATGGTTGTCCACTAGGACTCCGAGATCCCTCTCGCATGTTAAGTTGAGTTTTGCCTCGACTTTTCTTGCCGCGTTTGTTAAGCGAAACATTGCATTTGTTAGATAAGTAAGATGGGTTGTTGAGTGGATCTTGCTTCGCTGTTGTCTTTTAGGTCGCAGAAGGGGGACCACGTGACCTTGGGACACAGCAACGGCCGTAAGTATGAATCGGTTGCCAAGCATATGAATTTTGATTGCAGTATCATGGGGATTTCATGGGGATGGTGAGCTTTATTCAATGCCATTGTAACAAATAGTCACTAAATCATCATTTCTTAACAACCCCAGAATCCCTTGCTGGGTGGAGTCTGGACAACTGAATGGAGCTGAGTGTTTACTGGCCAGATGCCGTCCCTGTTGCCAGAGCGGAGTTTTGTTCAGCAGGTATATTCTCACTGAGCCTAGAGAGAGAAATGTCGGCCTCTACCTGGGATTGAACTCACAACCTCCTGATTGTGAGGCGAGAGCTCCACCTCTAGGCCACCACACCACTCCCCAACCAACGGTCACTAAATGAGCTGTTGCAATTCGAGGACCACCCGTAAACTACTTAACGTGAACGAACGCATGCAAAACCAAGGAGAAAGGGAACTAATTTCTTTGGGTGCCATCGGCGCAGGTATGTTTGCAAAACACACTTAGACAAACGAAGGAGACGCCTAATGCGCCACCTGGATTGTTTCTGAATAGGGGGAAGCGAACGCAGCTTGTCTGGTTAATTGATCCTTCAATGTAATGTGTGAACTCAGCAAAAAAGGGGCAAATTCATATTTTCACAGCATGTGAACAAATCTCTGTGGCTTTAATGAGACAGCCTGACTCACCGGCCACGTTGCAAGAATAGCTGCGTTCTCACAACTTGTGTGATGTGCTAAAAAACTGTGGCTGGATCACTTGGGTTGCAGCCTCCCCTGATCAACATTCGGACACTTGGCGAATGACTCATATTTGTGACGGTCCCAAGGTCCTGTGATCCACTTTTGCGACTTTCTGACAAGCCAAGTCGATGGGGAAGCCAGATTCACTCAAGAAACGTCTTCCTGATTGGACAATTGCAGTGATTCGCTTAACAACTGTGGCAAGAAAGGTTGCAAAATGGAGCACAACTCCCTTTACTGCTCAGCAACAGGAATTTTGGGGCTCGATTGTGGTCGTAAGTCGAGGAGTGCCGTTAACTGTCTCGGGGGGGGGGGAGTGGGCTCTTCTGGGCTGGAAGGGGCTGAAACAGAGGTTGGATGGCCACCTGTCAGGGACACTGTGGTAGGGGATTCCTCCCCTGCGCAGGGGCTGGACTGGATGATCTCACAGCCCCCTTCACAACCCTGACATTTAAATCAGCCCAATGGCAGATTTAATGCAGGAAATCGGCTAATTTCTGCCGAAAAACAGCTCCAGCAGCCTTTGCTTTGGGGGCTCAGTTGGAAAGGGGGGGCGCCTGTCGCTTCCAGAGCGTATTCCGGCTGGAGTCAGTCAAAGGGAAGAGAGCCGCCCCACTTCAGGGACGCCGGATGGGGGCCCGGGTCTCACATGGGGCAGGGTCTGGCCAGACAAAAGCCTTGAAAAGCGATCCAGGCGAACCCTTCATTTTCCCTTAAAACTTAATTAAAGCCGTAATTACGTTAATTACATACGGGGAACGCAATTACTCCCTGGCTGAGTTCTCACAATATGCTTTTAACCTGGTGGCTGAATTAACCCACTTCCTGGGTTTCCCCACAGCTGAGCGAGCCGTAAGCGCCAAGCAAATGGATGGGTTCACACAACTGATTGAACCACAGGGAGGGAGGGAGGGAGGAAGGAAGGAAGGAGGGAGGGAGGGAGGGAGGGAGGAAAAAGTGGAGGGAGGGAGGGAAGGAAGGAAAGACGGAAGGAAAGAAAGAAGGAGGGGGAAGGGGGAAGGGAAGGAAGGAGGGGGGATGGAGGGAAGGAAAAAGGAGAGGAAGGGAGGGAGGGAAGGAAGGAAGGGGAAAGGGGGAGGGAGGAAAAAGAGGAGGGAGGGAAGGAAGGAAGGAAAGACGGAAGGAAAGAAAGAAGGAGGGGGAAGGGGGAAGGAAAGGAAGGAGGGGGGAGGGAGAGAAGGAAAGAATGGGAGGGAGGGAAGGAAGGAAAGAAGAGGTAGGAGAGGGGGAGGAAAGAAGGAAGGAGGGGAAAAGAGGAGGGAAAGGAAGGAGGGGGGAGGGAGGGAAGGAAGGAAACAGAGGGAGGAAGGGAGGGAAGGAAGGAAGGAAACAGAGGGATGAAGGAGGGAAGGAAGGAAAAAGGGGGAAGGAGGGAAGGAAGGGAGGGAGGGAGGGAGAAAGGAAGGGAAGAAGGAAGGAAGATTTCAGCTTTCCTGGGCTTAGCCCTGTGCAAAAGCAGAAGGGGATGGCTGGGTCATTTACCATTGCTAGAGAGAAGCCCATCTGCATTTCAGAATTAAGTTACAGGTAGTTCTCGACTTACAACAGTTCACTTAGTGACCGTCCAAAGTTACAACGGCACTGAGAAATGGGATTTATGACTGTTTTTTCACCCTTACAACCGTGCGGCATCCCCGTGGCCATGCAATCGAAATCCAGGCGCTTGGCAACTGGCCTGTACTTAGGACGGCGGCAGTGCCGTGACTCCCTTAACAACCGTGGCAAGAAATGGGGCGTTAAATGGGGCCAAACTCACCTTAACCAACGCCTTGCTTAAACCCAGACGTTTTGGGCTCAGTTATGATCATTAGATGGAGAACCACCTGCACATCGTAACAAGGATTAAACCATTTCCCCAAGCTGGTAGCGCCCCAAAGTATTTTACTCAAGGCAGAAGTTCCTTTGAAGGAAAGCGAAGAGCCTTGCGCTCCCCATGGGCCAAGGATACAGGTAGTCCTCAAGTTATGACCCTATGGAAGCCCGCCCATCATCGTTGTAACTTACGACCAGCGGTGGGTTTCACATTTTGTTACCACCGGTTCTCCCCCCCCCCCCCCAGGTTCTGGCGTAATGCTGAATGGCCGCTAAGTGAGGGATTCATAAGTCAAGGCCCACCTGTAATTACTTCTTAAAGACCAATCAATCCACCAGCCACAGAATGTCAGCATGTTTGCATCAGATGGAAATTTAGAGACCATTCAGTGAATCTCAACCGTGGCAACTGTAAGATATGTGGAGTTCAACTCCCAGAATTCTCCAGCCAGCAGGTTGAAGCTGCTGTTGATGTTTCCTGCCAACCCTCGGCAGGAACCTTTACGCCACTTCGCCAAGAAAGTGAGAATGTTCACAGCACAGATTTAAGTCCATTTTCTGGCCTCCGCATTATATGGAACCACAGGCTGCCCCACCCCAAAAGGGTGAGCTACCTCCCCTCCAAAATTCACCAAGTCCAATGAACTGGGCCTGGCTAGTCTAGGGAAGAGAAGGACCAGGGGAGACAGGATAGCAGTGATCCAATATTTGAGGGGCTGCCCCAGAGAGGAGGAAGGGGGTCAAGCTATTCTCCAAAGCCCCTGAAGGCCAGAGAAGGAAGAATGGATGGAAACTGACCAAGGAGAGATTCAACCTGGAAATAAGGAGAAATTTCCTGACAGGGAGAACAATCCACCCATGGGATAGAAGTTACCTTCGGAAGTTGTGGGAGCTTCATCCCAAAACTTGGGTTTAAAGGGTGAATTTCCACACCGGGTGTGTCTTTTTCCATCCTTGGGGGAGGAATCCCAATAGTTCAGACCTCACTGTCTTGTCAAGTCATAAACTCTTGATTGGCACACCTCCAAGGCCGGGTTCTCCGTGCTAAGTGCAAAGCCCAATAACCGACCGAAGCCCTCTGCGTTAGGTCAAGCCCAGACGCTTCTCCAGGAATTCATCACAACTCATTAGCTGCTTCCTCACCCCAATAAATGACAATAAGCTACGGGCTGCCTTGCGGTGTCCCGTCCCGTCAACCGGCAGCCGTGTCAACTCCCAGCGGGTGCACAAAGGAGTCGTCCCAAGGTGCTTCACTTTATGGGGCTTCTGCTTTCTGGCTACTGTGGAGCTCGGGGGTTGGGGGGGACACAAGCTGCTGAGACACCAAAACAGAAGAAGAAGGGGAAAAGGAGGAGACCCTGGACTCGGAGGAAAGGGGGGCATCATGTTTAAGGGGGCATCACGTCCAGCCCACCCCGGCACTCCTCGGCATTCTCTTATGACTCCAAGCCCTCTTTTTTCTCCACGGAGGTTGAAGATGGTTATGTGTCAGGAGGTAACAGAGTTGGAAGGGACCTTGGAGGTCCTCTAGTCGAACCCCCTGGCTCAAGCAGGAGACCCTGTACCATTTCAGGCAAAGGATTGTCCAATATTTTCATTAAACCATCCAGGGAGAGAGGGAGGGATGAGGAAGGAAGGAAGGATGGATGGATGGAAGGAAGGAAGGACGAACAGAGTTGGAAGGGACCTTGGAGGTCCTCTGGTCGAACCCCCTGGCTCAAGCAGGAGGCCCTGTGCCATTTCAGGCAAAGGATTGTCCAATATTTTCATTAAACCATCCAGGGAGAGAGGGAGGGATGAGGAAGGAAGGAAGGAAGGAAGGAAGGAAGGAAGGAAGGGAGGGAGGGAGGGAGGGAGGAGGAAGGACAGAGTTGGAAGAGACCTTGCCTCAAGCAGGAGACCCTGTATCATTTCAGACAAAGGATTGTCCAATATTTTCATTAAACCATCCAGGGAGGGAGGGATGAGGAAGGAAGGAAGGAAGGAAGGAAAGAAGGAAGGAAGGAAGGAAGGAAGGAAGGAAGGATGGAAGGAAGGAAGGAAGGAAGAACAGAGTTGGAAGGGACCTTGGAGATCCTCTAGTCGAACCCCCTGGCGCAAGCAGGAGACCCATTAAACCATCCAGGAGGAGGGAGGGAGGAAGGAAAAAGGGGTAGGGAGGGAAGGGAAGGGAAGGAAGGAAGGCAGATTTCAGCTTTCCTGGGCTTAACCCTGTGCAAAAGGAAGAACAGAGTTGGAAGGGACCGTGGAGGTCCTCTAGCCCAACCCCCTGCTCGAGCAGGAAACCCTATAGCATTTCAGACAAACGGTTGTCCATAAAGGAGACAATAGATGCCACCCTGGACTATCACTGCTGCACCAACGGCACAAAACCCATCCCAGGGGAGGCAGAAGCGCAGTGGAAATTCTGCCTCTCCCAACTGGATGCTTTCCAGCTCAACGTTTCCGAGCCGAAGGATTTCCATGTTAGCAAAACATATCCCTCGCCGGCTGATAAGCTGGCGCTTGGCATTGACAGCCGAGCCACGGCCCCACCAGATTTTCATGCTCCAGCCAAGGAAACGGCTTCAAACAACCTTCGGGGGTAAATATTTTTCCCTGCCAATGTTTGAGAAGCTCAAGACTGGATTGGGTTGACCCAAGTTATTGTAAAAGAAATAAATAAAGAGCTCGGGGTTTAGGAAAATCACCAACGCACAATCCGTGTTCAGATCCAGAGGGCCACAACTGCACTAGGACAACCCCAGAAAACAACGACAACGAAAGGGCTTTAAAAACTGACCCATAAATTATGGGGTTTTTTTTTTTGTTGTTGTTCTTGCTGTGGAAGGACGGACGTCCTCTTAGCTGTGGACGATGCCAAGGCAGGCCTGATCATCCGGAGAGAGGCCCGCAATCGGTCCAAAACATTGGGAAAAGTCAACTTCCAGTCCTTGAAGCCGGCCAGAATTCCAACGGAAAACCATTTCGGCCACTTCTTCGTCCTTCTGAGGTTGGCGCCTATGGATTTAAGTAGTAAGGGGGGGAGGGAGGGTTTGCGTCCTGCATGAATCCAGAACTGTGGCTCCCTTCAAAGGAGAGGAGAGCTCAGCTTCCTCGCCGTCAAGGCTGTGGCAGGTAGAGGAAGAGACGCCGCCATTTCACAATTTCCCTGCAACCTGTCGGGGGACCGTTTGAACTGCCATCTCCCTCCTGCCCGTCTCCTGCCAGGGAGCCCTCGTTGCCAGCCTGGGAGAAGAGGACGCGAATGCCCATCTCGGAACAAAGAGCCGGGCGCTGGCCCCTCCCTTGGAGGACTCCGGGACCACGGGGGTTGGGGTGGGTGGGAGGTGGCAGCCCAGCTGCTCCCCTCTGGGTGAAGGAGGGACTCCAAACGAAAGACCAGCTGCTTTGCCCAGCCCTGACGAAGACGGACACGGGGCAGGGGTGTAGATGCTACGAAGAGGGCGCTTCCCCGAGGGCCGACGCACACAGAATCATCATCTTCTCGGGCCATTTTTCACACCTGGCCGACGTGCGAGGCGCACCCCAGTCCGCAAGCCATGCAGAGGCCATTACAGCTAATTGAATGTCCTTTGATAGATTGGACCTGCCGAGGCAGTGCGGACGGACAGACAGGCGGTTTGCGTCTTTCCTTTTGTGCACACACACACAGACACACAATTCCACAATCCTTACTCAAAACACAGAACAGGTTCAAATCCAAATTGCCACCTTGATGCCTTCCAGGTGGGCTCGAAGACTCCGGGCAGGTTGACCACTCTTGCACTGCCCATCATTCCTGCCATTCCCCGGGGAGGTGGGGCAGCTGCGTGGAGATGCAGCTGCCTTTTGTGTCCACCGACAAGAGATGGATCCCAACCCCGGGCGTAATTTGATTACCCCATTACCCTCTTTCCTGAGCTCACAATAATACCCTCTCTCACAAACCAAAAGCCCATCAGGCCGAGTCCAATGGAGATGCTTCGGAGAAACAAGCCAGTATATTTTTTTAAAAACCCAGTCCGGAGCTAAGGCTGTTGGATTAAGCCGTCACCACCGCGTCCGTCTGTCCCCCCCTCCCCCCGTTCCTTCAAGACAGGAAAGGAAATTAGGTCCGTGGGCCACATCCAGCCCAGCCAATCAGACGGGAGCAGCCGGCGAGGCCCAATCCTGCCATCGCTGGCAAAGCGAGTCCAAGCAGCAATTATTAGACAGAGGCAGGGAGAGAAAGACATTCGAGCAGAAGCCCAAATGAACGGAGACAGGCCAACTCATGCATTGACAATTGGGGGGGGGGGAAGAAACAAGGTGAAACGAGAGCGTCAACCAGTTCCCCACCTGCCCACTCACACCCCCACCTCCCCAACAAACACGGGCTAAAAAAAAAACACAGGAGCAAAGGTGCCCTCCCCTCCCTGAGTTACATAAGACCAAGGGGAAAAAAAGCAAAAAGCTACCAACTTTAGCTCAGTTTGGGGGTAGGGAAAGCAAGGTTGGGCATTTCCGATTCAGGAGGGACTCCTAACCACCCCCAACAGCAAAAAGCAAAGGGAGGGGGGGGCAGGGGACAGGCAAATGAGCCAGGCCTAGGGGATAGGCCAAGGGGCTTTATCGACCTAGCAACTTGATGCCCCCCAAATAATAATGGAAAGAGCTAAAATCGGGAACACAGACGTCAAAAACGCAAATCAAATTTCTAGTTTGCCCTGTGTGTTCTTGGCCTTCGGCTTTCCTCCCTTCTCCACCGCCCCTATTTTGGGGGAAGTCTGAGCCTCTATTTTTACCCTGCTGGGGAGGAGGGAACCCCGAAGTGAACCTACAAGGGAGATCTGCTGCCTCACTCTATGTCCACTGTCCACTCACTGGACTTACTCTCCCTCCCCTTTTCTGTCCAAAAGTATGCAGGAAGAAGAGGAGAGAAGGCTGGAATCGCAAAGCCTTCGGAGGCTCCAGAACCCCCCCCCCCCGACTCAATTCCCTTTGGATCAGGGGCAGGAGATGGGAAGCGCTGCCCGGCCTGCTACCCACCTACGAAATAAACTGGACTACAACTCCTATTGTCCACGAGGACTCCGGCCACCCCTGGCTCCTCTATTGAAGCTCTCCGAGGTGCTGAATCCCGTGCAAGGTGCTGTCCAAGGTACTGAAAGCCGATGCGGGGATGCCAGCCCCACGCGCGGTGGGCAGGGGAGACAAAAGGCAGCTGGGCACCCACGATCCGTCCCCCCACGCGGACCCACGCAAGGCAAACCTCCCCCCCCCGCCCTGCCGGCTTACCGTGCCCGCCGCGGGTGAGGAAGGGCGTGCGGTTGATGGCGATGGGCACCGTCCCGTGCTTGCTGTGGAAGTGGTGCACGTGGTGCGTGGTGCTGAGGCTCGACGAGACGCGCGCCGCCCCCGCCGCGGCCGCCAGCAGCAGCAGCGGCAGCAGCCAGGCCAGCAGCCCCCACGTCCGGGGAAGCCGCCGCCGCGGCCCGGGGAGCGCCATGGTGCCGGCCGGCGGGGCTCCGGCGGAGGGGGGAGGCGGCTGCTGCTGCCGCCGCCGCTGCCCCCCTCACTTGCTCGGCGCGGAGGCGGCGGCAGCGGCGGACGCGTCCATGGCCCACCGACGGCCCCGATCGCCGGAACGGGGTGCAGGGAGGGGGGGGGGAAGAGGGCGACGATCTAGGCGAGACCCCCCTCCCCAAAAAAGCGGGGCAAGGGCGAAGCCAAGGGGGGGGGGGCAGAGAGCCAGGCCCGGCTGGGCTGGGTGGAACGACCCCCTCCCGGCTCACGGCCGCCCCCCCGGCCCGTCCGCCTTCAGGAGCATCCCGGGGGCGGCAGCCAAGAACTGGGTCCCCGTCCCCCCTCCCCCCCGCGGCCAAGCGGCTGCAGCCAGGCGGTTTTCCCGGCGGGGGAGGCAAGGAGGGAGGGAGGCAGCGGAGGAGGAGGCGAGGCAGGAGGGAGGGAGGGAGGGAGTTGGGCGGCTAGCGATCGGGCATGGTGGGTGCGGGGCTGGGGTCGATCGGGAGGAGGAGGAGAGGAGAAAAATAGAGGGAGGGGGGATCGAAGCCCAAAATCCGGGGAGAGCTGTAATCCGCGGGTGGGTGGAAGGCAAGGAGGGGGGGCGTCCCGGCCCCGTCCAGTCCGTCCGGGTCCCCCGGTCGAAGCGCGGCGATCCGTCCGCGGGGGGGTGGAGGGAGGGTGCGCTGGGCTCCGCGGCGCGTCTCTGCTGCAGAGCGGAGGGAAGGCAGGGGCTGGAGCGGCCGGCGGGGGGGGGGGCGGGAGCGGTGGGGGGGGGGAGGAGAGAGGGCGGGGCGCCAGACAGTGGCCAATCGGCGGACGGGGAGACCCCGCCCCGCCGGAGAAACAAAGGCGCGCCCGCTTCCCCCCCCCTCTGCCGCCCGCGCCTTCGCCCGCCGCCCCGCGCATCCCCGGGAAGGCGAGATCCCAGGCCAAAGGGGGCTCCTGGGGTCGGGTGGGGGGCGATCGCCTTCCCCTCTGCCGCCCCAGTCCATCCCCCGCGTGTCGGCGGCGCGCAGCTTCTGCCCTTGGGCTTTGCTTGCGCGCATTCCCACGCGCAAGCTGGACCCGGGTTTGCAAGGCGCGGTCGTGACTCTGCCCTGCCCGTGCTCCGTCGGTCCGGGGTCACCGCGTCTCGGAGTCTTGTAAGAAGGAGGAACTCGCGGGGCCCGTGGGGGAGCCTTTGGGGGGGTCCTTCCCCAGCGGGGTCCTTCCCACGGGGTTCCATCATCCCCAGCCGAGCCCACGGATATGCCAGGCTGGGCACTGCCAACGTCTCTCCCCCCCAGAGCGGCTCTTTGGGAATCTAAGCCGAGAGAAAGGCAGTTCCCTGCCAAGATTTGGAATTAGGGCAAAGCCTTTTGTGTATTGTCAGAAACGGGATGATCTGGAAGAAAAACCTCCCTGCTCCAGAGACGCAAATCTCCCATCCAGGAAAAAGACCCCGCAAAAGCCAAGCTGGGCTTTCTCACAGTGGCCTGAAGTTAAGAAAAGGCACTCTGTGTATGCTCAGACAATCAGGGCTGCAGGTAATCCACTAAACAAGCATTTGAAATTACAACAGCGCAGGGAAAAGTGATTCGCGACGGGTCTGGTGCTTATGACCGACACAGCATCCCTAGGGTCACCTGATCAAAATGTGGCCCTTTGGCAGGTATTACAAGGGTTGTGGCAATTGTGGGTTCGTGTGACGGTCCACTCAGCATCTGCCCTGCTGGCTCCCAACAAACGAAGTCACTAAGGGAAGCCAACTTCCCTCCAGTGGTTGTGGGTCACTAGAGGCTTTCGAGAAGAGATTGGATGCCCATCTGTCTGAAATGGTCTAGGGATTCCTGCTTGGGCAAGGGGGTTGGGACTAGATGACCTCTAAGATCCCTTCTGGCGCTGTTATCGTTCTGTTAAGTCAAGGACTAGCTGTAAGTGGAGCCCGGGTTCCTGAACTGCAGACGGAAAGATCAACAACGAAATCAATGCCAGGACACGTCCCACAGCTAACAGAATAACAGAGCTGGAAGGGACCTTGCAGGTCATCTAGTCCAACCCCCTGCTCAAGCAGGAAACACCCCTAGAGCAGTGGTTCTCAACCTGTGGGTCGGGACCCCTTTGGGGGTCGAACGACCCTTTCACAGGGGTCGCCTAAGACCATCGGAAAACACGTATTTTCGATGGTCTTAGGAACCGAGACACCAAGTTGATGGTTGGGGGTCACCACAACATGAGGAACTGTATTAAAGGGTCGCGGCATTGGGAAGGTTGAGAACCCCTGCCCCAGAGCATTTCAGACAAGTGGCTGTCCAATCTTTTCTTGAAAGTCCCAAAGGTATTTTTTTTCAGGAGGCAACTGGACTTTCTTTTTTCTTTGAAGATGTTTCGCTTCTCATCCAAGAAGCTTCTTCAGCTCTGACTGGATGGTGGGGAAGGGAAGGATTGATACTCCTTGCAGACAACTGGTCATTTGCATCCTTTGAGATGGTCGTTGAGGCCACTTGGAGGTTTATCTGGGAAGGATTTATATTCCTTGCAGACAGCTGGTCATTTGCATCCATTTAGAGGGTCGTTGAGGCACTTGGAGGTTTATCTGAGAATGTTTTATTCTCCTTGCAGACAGCTGGTGATTTGCATCCTTTTAGAGCGTCGGTGAGGCCACTTGGAGGTTTATCTGGGAAGGATTTATATTCCTTGCAGACAGCTGGTCATTTGCATCCATTTAGAGGGTCGTTGAGGCACTTGGAGGTTTATCTGAGAATGTTTTATTCTCCTTGCAGACAGCTGGTGATTTGCATCCTTTTAGAGCGTCGGTGAGGCCACTTGGAGGTTTATCTGGGAAGGATTTATATTCCTTGCAGACAGCTGGTCATTTGCGTCCATTTAGAGGGTCGTTGACGCCACTTGGAGGTTTATCTGAGAATGTTTTATCCTCCTTGCAGACAGCTGGTGATTTGCGTCCTTTTAGAGGGTTGTTGAGGCGACTTGGAGGTTTATCTAGGAAGGATTTATATTCCTTTCAGACAGCTGGTCATTTGCATCCTTTAGAGGGTTATTGAGTCCACTTGGAGGTTTATCTGGGAAGGATTTATATTCCTTTCAGACAGCTGGTCATTTGCATCCTTTAGAGGGTCGTTGAGGACACTTGGTGGTTTGTCTGTGTACTTAGGGTCACCTTAGTGGTGCAAATGGTTCCTTTAGTCTGCATTTTTTTTTCCTCTGTAGGACTACAGGAACCATTTGCACCACTCAGGTGACTCTGAGGACACAGACAAACCTCCAAGTGGCCTCAACGACCCTCTCAAAGGATGCAAATGACTAGCTGTCTGCAAGGAATATAAATCCTTCCCTTCCCCACCACTCGGTCAGAATGGAAGATACTTCTTGGATGAAGAGCGAAACGTCTTCAAAAACAAGGAAGTCCACTTGCTGCCTGAAAAAAGGATCTTTGGGACAACCATGACCTGGATGACGGAGAATCTCTACAGACTCTTCTTGAAAGCCTCCAGCGATGAGGTTTCAGATGTGCTACATGCTTGCGCACCTTTCAATGCTGGCCAAACAACTACCTCTCCCCCCACAAAATAGGGGCTGATTAAAAACTCATTTTAACCAAGCCTGACTTTGGACAAATTCGTGCTTATATCCAAATAGCATCTCTGATGGTTAAGAAATATGAAATAAACTAAAGGTAAAGATTCTCCTTGCACGTATGTGCCAGTCGTTCCCGACTCTAGGGGGAGGTGCTCATCTCCATTTCAAAGCCGAAGAGCCAGCGCTGTCCGAAGACGTCTCTGGGGTCATGTGGCCGGCATGACTCAACCCCGAAGGCGCACGGAACGCTGTTCCCTTCCCACCAAAGGTGGCTCCTATTTTTCTACTTGCGTTTTTTTACCTGCTTTCGAACTGCTAGGTTGGCAGAAGCTGGCAAAGCTCACCCTGTTACGCGGCGCTAGGGATTCTAGCCCAACTGTCAACCTTTCCGATCGACAAGCTCAGTGTCTTAGCCACTGAGCCACTGCGTCCCTTACGGTGAAATATGAAATATAGATAAATAAATGCAGCTAGTCCTCAGCTTACATTTCATTAAGTTCAAAGTTACAATACCAAAGAGAAAAATGACTTATGACGGGTTTCCACAATTACGACCATTGCAGCATCCCCATGGGCCCATGATCAAAACTTGGCAGCTGACTCAGATTTATGACGGTTGCAATGTCCTGGGATCACATGATACCCTTTTGCGACTTTCTGACGTTCAATGGGGAAGCCGGATTCGCTTAACAACCGGCTGACTAACTTAACTGAAGTGACTCACTTAACAATGGTGGCAAGAAACGGTGGTAAAATGGGGCAAAACTCACTTAGCAACTGTCTAGCTTAGCGACAGAAGTGTTGCGCTCCACTGTGGTCATAAGGTTGAGGACTTCTCGTAATCTCAAGCTGTTTTTGGCAACTGCAAAGATTTAGTATTTTTTTAAAAAAAAATCCAGTCTTTTGGACTTGCCAGTCTTAAATGAAGTGCTGGGTTTCCTTTTTTTTAGGCTGCAATCAGGAATAGTCCAGGTGGGTCAAAAAAGTCAAGATGGCAGCCACATGTGTCCTCCAAAGGCTGGCCGTTTGTTCGCTGTGTCATGGGGCTTTGATGGCATGGTTGTGGTGGCGATTTTGACTTTTTTGCAGGCGGGGAATAAGCACTTTGCATTTTCACAACAGCATATAAAAGGCACATATTTTTAAAAAAGTTAAGTTTGGGGGCGGCTTTGCTTTAGATTCAGCCTAATTGACCCTGAGGACAGGAAATGGTGTAGGGTCTCCTGCTTGGGCAGGGGGTTGGACTAGATGACCTACAAGATCCCTTCCAACTCGGTTAATCGGTTAAATAAAAACCTTTTGAACTGGCAATTCATAAATCCATTCATAAATGAATATAAACAAAAACCAGGAAAATAAGAATGATGCCCCCATTTATGCTTTCTAGAGCTGGCGTCACCTTTCGATTAAGAAAGTCAAAAATTTGTTCTTGAATGATCCTTTTGCCCACGACACCCCCCTACTCGGCAGATATGCCATCTTCCTTTAAAAAGGGGGGGGAAAGTACTGTATCCAATAGAAAACTATTATTTTTTATTAACACAGAGAGGCTGAGCTGTTTTCTGAATGGCCAGGACCCTGTGCAAAAGCACTTTGATCTTCCTTAGTAAACTTTCTCACTTAAAAAAAGAAAAAAAGAAATTAGTAAGCAGTTTTATAGTATGTATAAAACCCAGGAAACGAGGCACACTTAATGTTGCTAGTGAATTAAACCATTTTCCGCTTTGTACGCTATCTTGAACTGTAAAGCAGTCAAACCAGCAGTTAAACCCCACAAACACCCACCCCAAAAAAATAATTAACTTTAACACTAGAAAATTGTGGGAATTTGCACCTTTTTCTTTAACTGCCTGGATTAAAGGTATTGAATGCCAGAGCGTAACCACTTAAATAGCTTGCTCTCCGGTTTAAGATAGAAAAGAAAAGCAGGATAATCCAAGGTTTGGGATAGAAATCCCTCAAGCCTGGTGCCATCCAGGTGGACTTCCAATCCCATCATCCCCTATTCAGCATCACCTGAAATGGGGGGGGGGATCTTTCTGCATCACGTCCTGCTTTGAATGTGGGAGGTAAGCCCCAAATTACAACCTCTGAACTAAAGCCACATCCGAGTTGCAGGCAAAATAGAAATAATGGAATTACCTTAATAGAAGGGACCTTGGAGGTCTTCTAGTCCAACCCCTGCAGGAGATCCCTACAGTATATCATTTCAGGGAAATGGATACCCAACAGCTTCTTTAAAGCTTCCAGCGTTGGAGCATTCACAACTTCTGGAGGCAACTTCTGTTCCACTAGTCAATTGTTTTGATTGTCATGAAATTTCTCCTTAGTTCTAAGTTGTTTCTCTCCTGGATTAGTTTCCACCCATTGCTCCTTGTATGATGCTTTGGAGAATAGCTTGGCTCCCTCTTCTTTGTGGCAGCCCCTTAAATATTGGAAAACTGCTATCGTGTCATCCCTAGTCCTTCTTTTCACTAGACTAGACATGCCCAACTCCAGCAACCGTTCTTCGTATGTTTTAGCCTCCAGTCCCCTAATCCTCTTTGTTGCTCTTCTCTGCACTCTTTCTAGAATCTCAACCGGAAAAAAAGAGACAAGGAGAACAACTGCACTCAGAAGTTGGAAGCCTGGAAAAGTTGTGGGTTAGCCTGCAATCCTCAACAGCTCTCTATATAAAACCTTTTTTTTTTCCCTTTGCCCTCCCCAGCCTTATTTCCTCTGATGCCACATCTCTTTTGCTGGCAAGTCTTGTTGATGGAAGGTAATTTCTTTTCATTGATTTTTTTAGGCTGGTCCCCTCCCGACGAAAGAAAGCGATACAAAGCCTTTTAAGTGGTTGTATAAGCAGGAGGAAGCCACTTAACCAGACCAGGGCAAGATGCAGGGTATGTGTGTGTGTGTGTGTGTGACTGCCTGCCTGCCTGCCTTCATACAACACACAACAGAGAAGAGCAACAAAGACAATTAAAAACCCGGAGAATAAAACATATAAGGAATGCTTCCAGGAATTGGGTATGCCAATCAAGTGAAAAGAAGGACATGATAGCAGTATTCCAGTATTTGATTAACAAGAGTTGGAAGGGACCTTTTAGGTCATCTAGTCGAACCCCAGCGCTCAAGCCGGAGACCCTACATCATTTCTGACAATTTGAGGGGCTGCCACAAAGAAACGGGGGTGTCAAATTATTCTCCAAAGCACCAGAAGGCAAGAAGCAATGGGTGGAAACTCATCAAGGAGAGAAGCAACCTGGCATTAAGGAGAAACTTCTTAACGGTGAGGACAAGTAACCAGTGGAACCGCTTGCCACCAGAAGTTGTGGGTGCTTCCATCACTGGAGGTTTTAAAGAAGAGATCGGACAGCCGTTTATCTGGAATGGTATAAGGACTTTTACTTGAGCAGGGGGTCGGACTAGAAGGCCTCCAAGAACCCTTCCGATGATTCAATTGCCCCACTGCAAATGTGAGCCTACACCTGGCAGCATGTCGGCTGCAATTTTGGGGTGATCACCTCTCTGTCCTCCTGTCCATTTGTGGGCAGCCTCTGAGCCTCATTTAAGACCAGGACACCTGCCCCCTATCCCCCCCCCCCTCATCAGAGCCCTTCCTCTGTTGTCCTCCTTTTTCTGTTATAAGTAAACACTCGGTTGTGGGTTATTAAAAACTGGCTCGGCCCAGGGCAAGCGTGAAGCAGGTTGTGTAAACTGAGCCAGGGCTTCTGGTCAACATTGGAAGAAGTGCATATCTAAGGTTGCAAGAAATGAGAGGAGGGGGTCGAAACGAACATCCTGGGGGACAGGAACCCAGCCGCTCTGCCTGTGAGATCATTTTTTCCGCTGGCTATAAATCTCCCTGCCCTGAGCTGACAGACTATGATGTCAGCCCGGTAAGTGCATATTCGGCGCGAGGAAGGGGAAGGGAAGAGGTGGGGGTGGGGGGCGCGAAGGCATCGTATGAAGCATTTGAGCCAAATCCTACAATTCTGTTTTTTTTTAACTTCTTTCCCTTCTTAGACTTTGCACACAAGCTGTCGGGAAGGTGTACGGAGTTTGGATAACCATTAGGAAGAAAACGGTCAACCGGGAAACCCTGCCAAGAGAAACGAGCAGGCAGGGATTTCAAGAGAGGTAGTCCTCGACTTACAAGCACAAGACATCATGGGATTGAGCCCCATGGGGGGTGGGGGGGACCCCGCTTTCCTCTTAGCCTGTTGGGTTGACTTGTCCTGACCTAGGCTTCCCGATAAAGCATAAATCACAAGCTTAGTCCCAAAAGCCTTCTTTTTATTTCAACGGCCGTGAATTATGGTCATTCACGGCCCGTAAAGATTCACAAAAAGTCTACGAAGAGTCCGACAGATGTCTGCCACAGTCTTTCGGGGTATTGCTGATCAGCACCCACTTTTATCTCCCTTGAAAGGCTGCCAATTGGGTTTGCAAGGCCAAACGGAGCATCTCAAGAGTTTGAACCAACCAGAATGAACAAAATTGCTTCCTGCAAAGGCTCAGGGCCCTTTGCTCCTCTTTTATGGCTTACGGGAGAGGCCAAGCATCTCCAAGCCTTACTCCCAAGTCTCCCCTTTTTGTCTTAATTGCTCTTGCCTTCTGGAAGCTCGGCGCCTGAGCACGCAGGGAATAGGCTCAAACTGTTCTTCTGCCTTGCTGATGTCAGGCTCCGGAGGTAGCACGTAACTACCAGATGGCCTTGGCCCCCTCTCTGCCTCTGACGCAGAGCCCTCGTCCGAGCCTTTCCCAGACTCCAGGACTGGCCTATGTTCCTCCCCAACTTCCTCACCATCAGGCCACTGGCAGATCCCAAGAGAATCCGACAACCATCATGTCTGTTAAACGGGGTGAAGTTGGAAGAAAATTCACACCTGGTTGGAAAAGATGATTAAACAAGGTGTAGACCTGAAAGCAGAAATATTTCTGTTTGGCATTATGCCAGAGGGTTATGACAAAGGGATCACGTATCTAGTTTTGCATGTATTGACAGCTGCAGTGATTGTTCTTTGCCAAATATTGGGAAAATGAGAACGGCCCATCAGATGAGGGGTATAATTCGGAAAATCTTAGATTGTGCCAAGATGGACAGGCTGGCTTTAAAAATAAAAGACAAAGAGGACCCAGAATATTACTCGATATGGAATAGGTTGTATGGGTGTTTAGAGACGAGAGCTAGAAATTAGACGAAGAAAGAGCACTGCTATGTGTGAGTTAAATATAACGATTTATAATTATAAATACACCAATGTAATCAACAGAAGTCAATATAAAGAGAAATTTAGCTAAAATTACTCGGTTAATACCACTTTTCAATCCTTCCTCTGTAGAACTGAACCAGCTTGAAATCTAAAGGTTAAAGTAGGAACAATATTCGTCATAATTACCTACCTGTTGTAAAGTGGACTATAACCACAGCTGGCAAGGGAAGGCTGAGATGTTTTGAGAGATTGCGGATGGGTGGGGAGACCAACTCTGATCGAACCGTCTTCTGAATGAGGCAGAGGTTGTGGGGAGAAGTGGAAGATAGGCTAGGTAGTAATCTGAGGGCTACAATCCCTAACTCTATCACTTTCACTACTATGCCGTTGCATTTCGATAGAAGTAACTCAACAGTTGTACATGCGAGAGGGATCTTGGAGTCCTAGTGGACAACCATTTAAATAGGAGCCAGCCGTGGGCTGCAGCTGCCAAAAAAGCCAACACAGTTCTAGGCTGCATCAACAGAGGGAGAGAATCAAGATCACGTGAAGGGTTAATACCACTTTATAAGGCCTTGGAAAGGCCACACTTGGAAATACGGCATCCAGTTTTGGTCGCCACGATGTAGAAAAGATGTGGAGACTCTGGAAAGAGTGCAGAGAAGAGCAACAAAGAGGATTAGGGGACTGGAGGCTAAAACATACGATGAACGGTTGCAGGAACTGGGCATGTCTAGTTTAATGAAAAGAAGGACCAGGGGAGACATGATAGCAGTCTTCCAATATCTCAGAGTTGCCACAAAGAAGAGGGAGTCAATCTATTCTCCAAGGCACCTGAGGGTAGAACAAGAAGCAATGGGTGGAAACTAATCAAGGAGAGAAGCAACTTAGAACTGAGGAGAAACTTCCTGACAGTTAGAACCATGACCAGTGGAACAGAAATTGCCTCCAGAAGTTGTGAATGCCCCAACACTGGAATTATTTAAGAAGATGTTGGATAGCCATTTGTCTGAAACATTTCCTGCCTAGGCAAGGGGTTGGACTAGAAGACCTCCAAGGTCCCTTCCAACTCTGCTATTGTATTGTATTGTATTGTACTATGGTTACCAGTATATGTACATATTTTGTGTGTTTTTTTCTTCTTTACTTCTCTTCTGAAAATGATATACCCTGACAAAGCACTGTATTCAAAATGTTTATGAATAAAATAATAATAAAGTAAGTAAATAAGTAAATAAATAAATAAAATAAACTGGGGTTAAAGCTTCTCCATAGCTTTTAGTTTTTCATCCTTAGCCAATTTTGCTGTCTTGCAGGGAGTCCTCAACATACGACCACAATTGAGCCCCAAATTTTTGTCACTAAGCGGAACATTTGTGAAGGGAGTTTTGCCCATTTTACAACCTTTCTTGCCGTCGTTGTTAAGTGAATCCCAGGCAGTGGTTAAGTTAGTCACACGGTTGTTAAATGAAATCTGGCTCCCCCCATTGACTTTGCTTGTTGGAAGGTCGCAAAGGGGGAATCACATGACCCTACAACTGTCATAAGTACATGCCAGTTGCCAAGTGTCCGGATTTTGATTGTGTGACCACGGCGATGCCGCATGGTTTTTAAGGGTGAAAAACAGTCATAAGTCACTTTTTCCAGAGCCGTTATAACTTTGAACGGTCCCTAAATGAATTGTTGTTAAGTCAAGGACGAGCTGTCTTAGCCTAGTTCAGTGTTTCTCCACCTTGGTAGCTTGAAGATGGGTGGATTTCAACTCCCAGAATCCCCCAGCCGGCATCTTAAAAATAGGTGGATTCAACTCCTAGAATCCCCCTGCCTAGCAGGCTTTAAAATAGGTGGACTTCGACTCCCAGAATCCCCCAACTGGCATGCTTTAACATGGGTGGACTTCAACTCCCAGAATCCCCCAGCCGGCATGCTTTAAGATGGGTGGACTTCAACTCCCAGAATCCCCCAACCGGCATCCTTTAAGATGGGTGGACTTCAACTCCCAGAATCCCCCAACCGGCATGCTTTAAGATAGGTGGACTTCAACTCCCAGAAACCCTGAGCCAGCATCCTTTAAGATGGCTGGACTTCAACTCCCAGAATCCCCCAACTGGCATGCTTTAAGATGGGTGGACTTCAACTCCCAGAATCCCCCGGCCAGCATCCTTTAAGATGGGTGGACTTCAACTCCCAGAATCTCCCAGCCGGCATCCTTTAAGATGGGTGGACTTCAACTCCCAGAATCCCCCAGCCAGAATCCTTTTAAGATGGGTGGACTTCAACTCCCAGAATCCCCCAGCCGGCATGCTTTAAGATGGGTGGACTTCAACTCCCAGAATCCCCCAACCGGCATGCTTTAAGATGGCTGGACTTCAATTCCCAGAATCCCCCAACCGGCATGCTTTAAGATGGCTGGACATCAACTCCCAGAATCCCCCAGGGAAGGGCTAGGGAATTCTGGGAGCTGAAGTCCACCCATCTCCCAGCTGCCCAGGTTGACAAACACTGGTCTAAGGCTTACCCAAAGGTAGCTAATAGGTGAGTGAAATCACCTACAAGGGACTTTAATGATTTAAAGCCATCCTATATTATTCCATGAAGAGAGTTTTGTGCTTGGTTGACTTGGGTTTATGAATTTAGCCAAGCTGCGGGGAATTCTCCTTTTCCCCCCCCTCAGTATTTTGCCTTCCTTTCTACAGCCAAACACTGTCTGTCTTCACACACCAGGGTAAACTTTCCAGAACTGCATTGTGCGTTCCGGTTGGCGAACAAGCCCAGTTTTTGTGTGTGTGTGTTCCTGAGCATTTGCAAAACCTCCACTGCTTCCCCAAGTTGGAGGAGTAAAGCTTCAGTATTTTAGAGCCGGCTTGGAGAGTCTTTGAGCTGCAGGGGGTGGGGGCTGGACTAGATGACCTACAAGGTCCCTTCTGACTCTTGTTCGTCTGTTCTGCTTTATTCCTCCTCCAGCCATTTCTTTCTTTAGAATTTGAAAAAAAAATGAATCCAACTTCCCGAGCTGGCCAAGAATCAAGACTTTTCTTTAAAAAAAAAACCACAGCTTTTCTCTCTCTCCCCCCGCTCGCCCCCTCCCAAAGCTGCCACCTCCAGCCTCCCACCCCACCCTGGTTGAAACATAGGTGCAAACATGCACAACAACACACACACACTTGCCCAGCCATGCCATCTCGGGGAGATGCCGAAGCAAAAAGCTGGCTGGCAGCCTCTTTGCAAGCTATAAATACAAGCGGGTGGGAGACGGATGGAAAGACAGACGAGGGGGGGGTCCTTCGCGGGGGCGAGGAAGGAGCTGAAGTGGAAACGGGCTAAATGGGGAAAGCAGCAGCAGCAGCCGCTGAGCGGCTTGGCGAATGGCGGGAGGACGACAACGACACAATGTTAACACAAGCAGCTTTTGGCTTCTGGGGAGGGTAGGAAAACAGCCCTGCATCTATCCTCCTCTTTTGATGATGGGGGACGGAGGGACGGACATTGGCAAGGGCGTGTGTGTTTCATTCTAGGGGTGCTTCCGGATTCTCTCCAAGGCCACTCTGGGAATTGGGAGGTTCCAATGTTCCTTGCCAGCCAGGCCGCAAAGCGAGATGGTGGTTCCAGATGGCGATGCGTAAGAGGAAGGTGGTTAGCGAAAAGGTGGCCTTGGCTTGGACCCGATGCTTTGCACGCCTGCCCACCTGGCACAGAGGACGGGTGAGGGTGAACCCCGGAAGAATTTCAGGATTTGCGCCAAGCAGCGCACAAAACAGCTAAATGGAGAGGGAGGTGTGGTTTCGCACTTTAGGACCAAGTGTTGTGGCAGAGCTGGCAGCAGATTCGGACAGTGAGGAGGTTGGGGAGGAAAATGGGCCAGTCCTGGAGTCTGGGGAAGGCTCTGAGGAGGGCTCTGTGTCAGGAGACAGAGAGAGGGCCAGGGCCGTCTGACAGTTATCAGCTGCCTTCAGAGTCAGACATCAGTGAGGCAGAGGAACAGCTGGAGCCTGTTCCCAGTGTGCGCATGCGCAGAGCTGCCAGACGAAGGGAACAGCTGAAGAACAGGGTTCAACTTGGGAGTAAGGCCACAGGATGGATGATGAATGGCCCCTCCCAGAGGGAATAAAAGAGGAGCAACAGGGGAGTGGAGTTTGCAGGAGAGACAATTAGTTCTCTTCATTGGTTTGTGACTCTCTGAGACTCTGCAGACATCAGCCTGGCAGCTCTCCAAGCCAGACAAGGTCTGAGACTGTAAATCCTCCCTTGAAAGACTTTGCTGGATGTGAAGGAGCAGAATTCACAGTCAATTAATAAAAGGGATTTTTGTCGGGACCAGGAGTTTGCTTCATGCTTCTCGGAAACCTCAGAACAAATTAGTGAAGTGACTCGTGAAATGGTTAACTAAACAGCCTGGGTATAATGTGGGTTATTCCCCCCACCCACACACCCACTGAAAGTAATTTACAGATCTGGTCTATATTAGGATGGGGAAAGGTAGGTTGTGGATGTTATCCCTTGGAAGCGGCTCTGCATTCAAGCCCTCTTTGTCTTCGGGTTTGTAAAATGGGCATAAGGCAACCGCTGAGGAGGAAGCCATACAACGGGGCAAAGGCGATTCCAGAGTTGGAAAATGAAGCCGGAACTGAGGGTGCCACCCTGCATATCACACCTGCCCAAATGCCCCAATGTTTGATGGCCACGCAGAGGGGGGAGGGGGACAAAATCTGGGAAAATCAGCACAGAGGGAAGGGGCCCTAGAAGAGAAAGCTGCAGGACTGAAAACTTGTTGGGTTCAAGCTATCTTTAGGTTACGCCAAGTAATAATAATAATGTATTAAACTTGCATATCATCCCGCCTCTCTGACGCCTCCGGTTGACTCATGACCATCAATCAAAGAAATTACAATCAAATCAATGAAACAGAAGGGATTAAGACAAACGGTGGCAAGACGGACATAGCGAGGGACCCCCCCTCTTTCCCAAAAAAGCCGGGATGAAAATCTTCACAGCTCTTCGGAACAACATGGTGGGGGGGTCATTTGGACCGGGAGGGGGCTTGTTTCAGAGGGCAGGTAAACAACTGAGAAGGCATGCGTTTGGGGTCTCAAGTGGTGACATTGATTAAGAATAACAGAATAACAAAGTTGGAAGGGACCCGTTTAGCTTACATCCCGTGAGATAGTAAGACCACTCTATAAAGCCTTAGTAAGTCCACACTTAAGAGTACTGCATCCAGTTTTGGTCACCACACTATAAAAAATATGTTGAGACCCTAGAAAGAGTGCAGAGAAGAGCAACAAGGAGGATTAGGGGACTGGAGGCTCAAACATACGATGGACGGTTGCAGGAACTGGGCCTGGCTAGTCTAGGGAGGAGAAGGACCAGGGGAGACAGGAGAGCATCTTCCAATATTTGAGGGGCTGCCCCAGAGAGGAGGAAGGGGGTCAAGCTATTCTCCAAAGCCCCTGAAGGCCAGAGAAGGAAGAATGGATGGAAACTAACCAAGGAGAGATTCAACCTGGAAATAAGGAGGAATTTCCTGACAGGGAGAACAATCAACCCATGGAACAGAAGTTGCCTTGGAAGTTGTGGGAGCTTCATCCCTGGAGGCTTTCAAGAAGAGACTGAACTGCCCTCTGTCAGAAATGGTGTAGGGTCTCCTGCTTGGGTGGGGGTGGACTAGATGACCTCCAAGATTCCTTCCAGCTCTGTTAATCTGAATCTGTCTAAGATAATCAAAGGCCTTGAGGCAAAAACATGCACTGAACGGTTGCAGGAACTGGGCCTGGCTAGTCTAGGGAAGAGAAGGACGAGGGGAGACAGGAGAGCATCTTCCAATATTTGAGGGGCTGCCCCAGAGAGGAGGGGGTCAAGCAATTGCACAAAACCTAGATCAGAGCCAAGATGTCACAAGGGGAGGGGATTCACACAACACTTTCAACCCAGCTAGCTAAGAGGCACACCTCCCGTCTTCACCTAGCATGCGGTTTGAATGATTGGCTGCTTGAACAGGAAAAGCTGGTTCACAGGCGAGGCTAAAATTAGATCTGTTTAATCCTCACCTTGATTACTTTTATAAATAACTCAAAGGTGGCAAACAAATGCGCCTTCCTGCTCCGTTTCCCCCCCCCCACAACAACCGCCCTGCGAGGTGGCTGAGCGGGAGAGTCCAGGAGAGGAGGCAAAAATCAGGGAACCATTTGATTCGGAGGCAAAGGTTTTCGTGTCCGGGTTAACGGTCTCTTCCAACTCAGTTGTTCTGTTGTTCTGAACGTTTTAGTCGGATCAGTGGAAAGGCACCAAACTAGGCTAACGTAAAGTGCTAAGCAGGCTTATCGATGAAAGGCGGATCGCGCACTCCGGAATCACACCGGGATAAGAAACCTAGAATTACAATCTTCCAATCGCGCACTTCGCACCGGGCTCTGCCTCCTACAACAGGAGGGGGGAAAAAAACAACAACCAACCACGTTCCTTTGGACAAGTTCCACCCAGTGTTAAACCTTGGTTAGGGATTTCGTGGCTTCATGCGCCCCGCAAATTTAACGCTGCTCTCAATCGATGCCGGGCTTAAAGATGTTGCTCCAAAAAGTGGGGGAAAATCGGTGCGTTCGTTTTCTGAGATCGAAACATGGCAAGGAAGGGTTAAGGATTTCGTTTGATCTTGCCTGGCCCCATTTCCAAGATGCTGGACAACCCACAAAGGCAGGATGCTGACAAATTGTGTTGCAAATTGCGCGATAGGAAGCTGTTATTCTAGGTTTCTTATCCCGGTGTGATTCCAGAGTGCGCGATCCACCTTGTGTTTATATGATGGCCTGGAAGCCATCTTTTGCTTTGGGCCTTTTACTGCTGTGGGAAAATGGGAGGGGGTTTTATATGGGGTATGGGAGATATATAGTCAAAATAACATTCTTTTCTCAGAGAGTCAAGGACACCTTGCCCTGCCCCTGGAGGGGCGTGACTGGGAGGCATCTCCAATTGGGACAGTGCTTTGATTGGACCATGGGATGGACATGTGGGCAGGGAGTGTGGGAAACCTGGAAGCTTTCAGATTCGGGCTTTCCCAGGTATGCCAAGATGACATCTCTAATAAAATGGGACTTTGAGGAAACTGAAGTCTTCTTTCGTTGGGGGTGTTTTTTGGAACCTGACATTATCCCAAATCTTCTTTAAAAACTTTACCAGCTCCCTTGAACTTTGGGTTGCTGTCCAGGGTGCTGAGCCCTGATTGTCGACCCAGAACCGGTCAGTATGCAGACTCAGGGAAGATGACACAGGAGAGACGATGGGCTGCATCCAGTTTTGGTGACCACACTGTTAAAAAGCTGCTGAGACTCTGGAAAGAGTGCAGAGAAGAGCAACCAGGATGACGAGGGGGACTAGAGGCTAAAACGTACAAAGAACAGTTGGGTATGTCTAGTTTGATGAAAATAAGGAGCAGGGGAGACAGGATACCGGCCTTCCAATATTTGAGGGGCTGCCACAAAAAAGAGTGGGTCAAATAATTCTCCAAAGAACCAGAAGGCAAGACAAGAAGGAACGGATGGAAACTCATCCAGGAGAGGAGCAAACTAAGGAGACATTTCCTGACAATCAACCAATGGAACAGAAGTTGCCTTCAGAAGTGATGGCTGGTCCATCACGGGAGGCTTTCAAGAAGAGGCTGGACGGCCCTTTATCCTGAATGGTCTGGGGTCTCCTGCTTAAGGGGTTGGACTAGAAGACCTCCAAGGTCCCGTCCAACTCTGTTATTGTAGTCCAACCCTTCTGGAAGGCCGTCGTGCGGCATTGATTGAAAACCTGCTTCAGATTGGGTTTAAGGGAATAGTCTCCCAGGACTCTGGAACCTTAGTGACTTTAAGATGGGTGGACTTCAACTCCCAGAATTCCCCAGCTGGTGACAGCAATTGGTGGACTTCAACTCCCAGAATTCCCCTGCAAGTGACACCAATGGGTGGACTTCAACTCCCAGAATTCCCCTGCCAGCAACAGCAACGGGTGGACTTCAACTCCCAGAATTCCCCTGCCAGCAACAGCAACGGGTGGACTTCAGCTCCCAGAATTCCCCTGCCAGCGACACCAATGGGTGGACTTCAACTCCCAGAATTCCCCTGTCAGCGACACCAATGGGTGGACTTCAACTCCCAGAATTCCCCTGCCAGCGACACCAATGGGTGGACTTCAACTCCCAGAATTCCCCTGCAAGCGACACCAATGGGTGGCCTTCAACTCCCAGAATTCCCCTGCCAGCAACACCAATGGGTGGACTTCAACTCCCAGAATTCCCCTGCCAGCAACAGCAACGGGTGGACTTCAACTCCCAGAATTCCCCTGCCAGCAACACCAATGGGTGGACTTCAACTCCCAGAATTCCCCTGCAAGCGACACCAATGGGTGGACTTCAACTCCCAGAATTCTCCAGCCAGCAACAGCTGGCTGGGGAAATTCTGGGAGTTGAAGTCCTCCCATCTTAAAACCAAGGAGGGCTAAAATTTGTGGCTGATGAGCTTGGGAGAAAGTTGTCATCATCCACCATGTGGGAATTAAACTTGAAGGTCAGGTTTTAATATCGCCTGCGATACATTTCCTCTCCCCCTCCCCCTCCTTCCTTGCAGCCTTTCAATGCCACTCCCCCCAATCTCATGCCCAGGCAGGCTGAGGCCTTAATAGCAGCCTCTCGACACCTTAATTTGGGGCTTCCAACCGCCGTGTCATTTCTCCTTTAATTTTAGCCCCGGGGGTTGCAAATCGACGTCCCTCCGCTGCCTGCCTCACACCCACGTCTCCTCCACACTCACAGGTGCACGCACACCTCCTGCTTGTGCAAAGGGGGCTGGGCAAAAGAAGGCCGTCTGTCCTCTCTCCCCTTGAAGGTCTTTCTTCCACTGCCCCCCCCACACCACGAAGATCCGAAAATCTTCACGGCTCTTCGAAACAACATGGGGGTGTGCTTTGGACCGAGGGGGGGGGGTCATTCCAGAGGGCAGGTAAACGACTGAGAAGGGGCACATCCGGGGTCTCAAGTGGTGACATTGATTAAGAATAACAGAGTCGGAAGGGACCTGTTTAGCTAACATCAAGTTAGGTACTAATACCACTCTATCAAGCCCTAGTAAGGTCACACCTAGAGTCCTGCATCCAGTTTTGGCCACCACACTATAAAAAAAAGGATGTTGAGACTCTAGAAAGAGTGCAGAGAAGAGCAACAGAGATGATGAGGGGGCTGGAGACTAAAACATCCGATGAACGGGTGCAGGAACTGGGCCTGGCTGGCCTAGGGAAGAGAAGGACCAGGGGAGACAGGAGAGCATCTTCCAATATTTGAGGGGCTGCCCCAGAGAGGAGGAAGGGGTCCAGCTATTCTCCAAAGCCCCTGAAGATCCAGGCAAAGAAGAATGGATGGAAACTAACCAAGGAGAGATTCAACCTGGAAATAAGGAGGAATTTCCTGACAGTGAGAACCATCAACCCATGGAGCAGAAGTTGCCTTTGGAAATTGTGGGAGCTTCATCCGTGGAGGCTTTCAAGAAGAGACTGGACTGCCTTCTGTCAGAAATGGTGGAGGGTCTCCTGCTTGGGGAGGGGGTTGGACTAGATGACCTACAAGGTCCCTTCCAACTCTGATAATCTGTAAACTCATCTGGAATGCTTTCACCTCTCTTTTAAGGTTTAAAGAACAAGGAGGTGAAATACTCCAGTTAATCTAATCTGATCAAACCCTCTATGGAGACGACATATTCTTTGGCCTCCAGCGATGCTCTGGAGGGCCTGGCTGGGAATTTCTAGGCTGGCTGGATTCACACCAAAGGCTTTCCCAGATGTGTGAAAACCGCGGCAGCTGCAGCAGAGATCTGTCTCGTCTCAATGCAGATCTTTGCTTTGCTGGGGTTTTGCCTGCGGTGGGAGTCCAGCTGTTGGGCCGCATCCAGCGTTCCAGCATTCTGCAAACCCAGATAAATCACCAAGCAGGGATCGGTGCCAAGGTTTGGGTTTGCTTTTTTCATGTTTTAATCGGGGGAGTGTTGTCGTGTTTTTTTTTTTTAAAAAAGGATTGTATACGTCTCTGATTGGGGAGAGCCCAGAGTTGGCAGAACGATGGGCGGCTTGATAAATGCTATCAACAAACAAACAAATGAAGAAACAAAACGCCCCGTTGAAGAGGTGGGTCAAGGCAGGAGGGAGGACAAGGCTGCCCATCAGCCGCGGCTGAAGAAATGCCACCATCTCCCTTCTGCAAGTCGGAGTTTGTAAGTTGCCTACTGGCTGAAAGTGGCTCAAAATGTTGTGGGGCAACGGCTTTGTGTACACAAACACACACACACACACATGTCAGGTTTACAAGAATGGCTTGCCACCAGAGGTTCTAGGTGCTTCATCAGTGGTGGTTTACTATTGTGGCCCTCCAGTGGCCAGTGGAGCTGGCAGCAGATTCGGACAGTGAGGAGGGTTGTGGAGGAACCTGGGCCAGTCCTGGAGTCTGGGGAAGGCTCTGGTGAGGGCTCTGTGTCGGAGGCAGAGAGGGGGCCAGGGCCGTCTGACGGTTATCAGCTGCCTTCGGAATCCGACATCCGTGAGGCAGAAGAACAGCTGGAGCCTGTTCCCAGTGTGCGCATGCACAGAGTTGCCAGACGAAGGGAACAGCTAAAGAACAGGGGTTGACTTGGGAGGAAGGCCACAGGTGGACGATGAAGGGCCCCTCCCATAGGGAATAAAAGGGGAGCGAAAGGGGAGTGGAGTTTGCAGGAGACCATTAGTTCATTTAATTGGTTCGTGACTCTCCGAGGCTCCTGGCCAAGTTCTGCAGAGATCGTCCTGGCAGCTCTCCAAGCCAGATGAGGTCTGTGACTGTAAATCCTCCCTTGAAAGACTTTGCTGGATGTGAAGGAGCAGAATTCACAGTCAATGAATAAAAGGGGTTTTTTGGGGGTCAGGATCAGGAGTTTGCTTCATACTCTTGGGAAGCCTCGCTCAGAACATTTACAAGAAGAGGCTGAACGGCCCTTTGTCTGGGATGGTGTATAGGGTCTCCTGCTTGAGCAGGACTAGAAAACCTGCAAGGTCCCTTCCTATTCTGTTAACCAAAGCACCTGCAGACGGAACAAGGAGCAACGGATGGAAACGAATCAAGTAGGGAAGCAACCTACAAACAAGGAAAGGGTTTCCTGACAGTTGGAACAATCAATCAGTGGAAGTTGTGGGGGCTTCATCATTGCAGGCTTTTAAGAATTGGCAGCCATTTGTCCACAATGGTCTAGGGCAGCGATGGCGAACCTTTTTGGGCTCGCGTGCCATAAGGGGGGGGAGCGCGGGCGTGCCACATCCATAATGCAACACACACACAGTGCGCATGTGCGAATGAGAGGCGCTCCCCCCTATTTTCTGCATGCTTTTTTCGCTCTCCCCAGGCTCCAGAGGCTTTATAGGAGCCTGGGGAGGGCGAAAAAAGCCTCTCCCGCCGCCCCCGCCCCCTCCAGAGCCCTCCGGAGGCTTCCGGGACCTTCAGGAGGCTTCCCTGAAGGCTCCAGAGGATTAAAAATGACCCCATGAGCAAATGGGAAGTCACTTCAGGTTTGCTCGTAGGGCCGGTTTAAGCCCTCCGGAGGCTTCAAGGAAGCGTCCTGAAGGTCCCTGAAGCCGCCGGAAGGCTTAAACCGACCCTACAAATAACCGGAAGTCAGTTCCCGAACTTCCAGTTTGTCCATTTTGCGCTCTGGAGACTTCAGGGAAGTTCCTGAAGCCTCTGGAGGGCCTCTGTGGGGGAGGCTCTTTTCGCCCTCCCCAGGCTCCTATAAAGCCTCTGGAGCCTGGGGAGGGCGGAAAAATGGCTTTAAAAAGCCAGCTGACAGGGCAATGCCTCGCGTGCCCTTAGAAATGGCTCCATAGGTTCGCCATGCCGGGTATAGGATCTCCTGCTTGAGCAGGGGGGTTGGACTAGAAGACCTCCAAGGTCCCTCCCAGTTATGATGGCACATCGGAATAACTCCAGCGGCCAATTCGGGACTCTGTCCAAACTGCCCTGGGATTGATATTCCTGGCGAGTAAAGTCCGTGTTCATGAGACCAAGGAGCATTCCCCCTCACTCCCTTTGGCCCCCGGCCCATTCTCTCATGTAGCTGGCCACCCCCTGGGAGGCTAGGAGTAAACTGGGAGGCAGAACCGCTCAGAGAAAAGAGGAGAGAGGGCGGCGCATGGATCCACACACACACACAGTGCCTTGTGCAGAGGGAACAGAGGCCTGCAATGAGACACGCCAGAGAGAAGGGACTGACCACACAACACACACACACACCAGCCAATCTCTGGCTGCCTAGACACCCCTCTGTGCCCAACTGGCTGCCCCCAGGGGCACCTCCCTTCTGCTCCGGACAGAGTTAATGGGCTGTGTAACTGCAAAGCAGGCGCATGGGAAGCTATGGCGTGGCGCACTTCACATGCTCTCTGCCTCCGGAGGGCAGGAGTCCTCTTCGTCGGCTTCCCTAATCAGCAGGCCATTAACAGAGTGACTAATGGGAGGTTCTCCCCCGCTGGAAAATACTCACCGGTGGGGTGGGGGGCAGAAGAGAGTCAACATGGCCCCCCAGGCGCTGTGGCATCCACTCACTGGCTTTCACCATCTTTCAAGTGAGGGCCGGAGGTGCTCTAACCTACTTCAGATGTGGTCGAGCACTTCCGGCGAGGATAGGGTGCCACGAGTGTTACAAAGGAGCATCTGATTTGCAGATGGAGGGGGGGGGGGAAGTACACACTCTGTTTTTATTTCACTTCTAAGGGCCCCAAACACCAATGGCGCATTGCATTTACCCTGCAGCGATGGGTTTCACATTTTGCTCCCACCGGTTCTCCCACTCCCCTTTCGCTCCTCTTTTATGGCTTCTGGGAGGGGCCCTTCATAGTCCACCTGTGGCCTTACTCCTAAGTCGACCCCTGTTCTTTAGCTCTTCCCTTCGTCTGGCAGCTCTGCGCATGCGTACACTGGGAACAGGCTCCAGCTGTTCTTCTGCCCCACTGATGTCTGACTCTGAAGGCAGCTGATAACTGCCCTGGCCCTCTCTCTGCCTCCGACACAGAGCCCTCATCAGAGCCTTCCTCAGACTCCAGGACTGGCCCATGTTCCTCCCCAACCCTCCCCACTGTCTGACTGCCAGGCCACAACAGCTTTTAAGAAGAAATTGGACAGTCATGTGTCTGGAAAAAAAAGTATAGATAGGTTCTACTGCTTGAATAGGGGATTGGGCTAGAAGACCTCCAAGGTCCACTTGGACCACTTTATAATGCCTTGGTAAGGCCACACTTGGAATACTGCATTCAGTTCTGGTCGCCACGATGTAAAAAAGATGTGGAGACTCTAGAAAGAGTGCAGAGAAGAGCAACAAAGATGATTAGGGGACTGGAGACTAAAACATATGAAGAACGGTTGCAGGAACTGGGTATGTCTAGCTTAAGAGAAAGAAGGACTAGGGGAGACATGATAGCAGTGTTCCAATATCTCAGGGGTTGGGCCCCAAAGAAGAGGGAGTCAAGCTATTCTCCAAGGCACCTGAGGACAGAACAAGAAGCAATGGGTGGAAACTAATCAAGGAGATAAGCAACTTAAAACTAAGGAGAAATTTCCTGACAGAACAATTAATCAGTGGAACAGAAATTGCCTCCAGAGGTTGTGAATGCCCCAACACTGGAAGTCTTTAAGAAGATGTTGGATAGCCATTTGTCTGGAACGGTATAGGGTTGGACAGGGGGTTGGACTAGAAGACCTCCAAGGTCCCTTCCAACTCTGCTATTGTATTGTATTGTATTGTATTGTCCCTTCCAGTTCTATTCTGATTGTGACTCAGTTAAAATTGTTAGCGTCTCAGTATTTGCGCTCTGCTTTTTTTTCCTTTTTTTTTCTTTTTGCAAAAGCTGACTTCCTTTGGCCTAACTGCATCTAGCCAGAGGCGTTTCGTTTCCAAAGGCCTCTGAATTAAACGAGATCTCCTCAAACTTTGGTTGGGTTCCCTCTGGGGAGCCCCTTCCAAAACATCACCAAATGGCACCTACGACAGAAACATCATCTTTAATACATAAAGAGCACAAGGCCATCAAATCAAATTAGCTTCAGGGTTGGTTTGTTTTTTTGCCTCCACCCGCTCTGGATTTCTGGAGTGCTGGTGTCCCAAAGCTAAGCTTCGGCCAGGAAGAATAGATTCTTGTGCCTTCAATGAATGTGTTTGTATTTATTTATGAATCTGATTTATATTAGCTCTTCCCTTCCAGACTCCAGGAGGTTCTGGATGATGAATAAGACAGACGCAATAATAATAATAAAAACTCCCACCTTCCCCCAAAAGCCCTCTATTCACAATTGTAGGGAAGAGGATGGTCTTTGAAGAGAGATGGTAGGGGGTCTTCAGATCTTGGGGGAGGAGGAGGCGGCTCCAGAGGGCAGGTGGGGTGGCAGGGTGTTTTGACCGAGGCTTCCCAAGAGCATGAAGCAAACTCCTCATCCCGACAAAAAACCCCTCTTAGTAATTGACTGTGAATTCTGCTCCTTCACATCCAGCAAAGTTTTTCAAGGGAGGATTTACGGTCACAGACCTTCTCTGGCTTGGAGAGCTGACAGGCTGAGATCTGCAGAACTTGGCCAGGAGTCTCAGAGAGTCAAGACCCAATGAAGGGAACTAATGGCCTCCTGCAAACTCCACTCCCCTTTCGCTCCTCTTTTATTTCCTCTGGGAGGGGCCATTCATTGTCCCCCTGTGGCCTTACTCCCAAGTCGACCCCTGTTCTTTAGCTGTTCCTTTTGTCTGGTGACCCTGCGCATGCGCACACTGGGAACAGGCTCCAGCTGTTCTTCTGCCTCACTGATGTCTGACTCCGAAGGCAGCTGATAACTGTCAGACGGCCCTGGCCCTCTCTCTGCTTCCAACACAGAGCCCTCATCAGAGCCTTCCCCAGACTCCAGGACTGGCCCAGGTTCCTCCCCAACCTCCTCATTGTCCGAATCTGCTGTCAGCTCCGCTGGCCCCTGGCAGGCACAACGGGAAGGGAAGGGTTCCTTTTGGGATCCTACTACATCCTTTTTCTTTTTACAACCCTGTAATCCCTTGTATCGGCCTGGAGTCGGGATAGCTGAGTGGAGCTGAGCATTTACTGGCCGGATGCCCTTCCCAACACCTGAAGGACTGAGCTCCCTTGAGAAGTCCATGATGCCAAGAAAAGGGGAAGTTAAGATAAGTGATGGGGCGACTGCTGGAATATTTGAAGGTCCAGATTAAAGGAAGAACATTCTGGAGAAGATCCATCCATGTGGTCAGCAAGAGTCAACCCCAGCTAAGATGTTCCCAAACCATTTGCCGGAGTGTTGAAGATTTGGGTATAAGCAGGGAACGTTCTAACACATGTGGTGGACCTGCCCCAAGGTGGGAAAATATTGACGCAAGATAAGGAAGTGGCTGGAAGAGATAACTGAGCGAAGGATAGAGCTGAAGCCGGAATTGTTTCTCCTGGGAATCTTTGATGGGAAAACGGAGGAAAAAATTACAATACATAATATTACACATATTAACTGCAAGTAGAATCGTTCTAGCACAGAACTGGAAACAAACAGATATTCCTCCCAGACCCGATTATAAGAAGGAAAATCTATGAATGTGCCGAAATTGATAGACTGCCTATGGGAATGAAGGAGAAGGAAGAAACCGAGTATTATCAAATTTGGAATAGACGGTATTCCTGGCTTGAGGGTTGAACGTAAAACTTAAGGAATAAAGGGTAAAAGTATAATATAGAGGGCGCATTTAAATAAGGATATAACATAGGAGAGTGATATAGAGATAGATTTTTTTGTAAATAAGACTGCTACGAAAAATATGTACATCGATATGGAGAAGCTGTTACAAGTGTAAATTTGTGTTTTGTTTTTTTAAATGTTGGAGAATGTAATAAACACTATTTATTCGGTGGCCCTGAATACAACAGGTTGAACAATTGTGCACCAAGAAAATCCAAGCTGGAGATGCCACTATTTCTACTTGGAAAGTCAGAAACCATTCTCACAACCTTGCTAGAAAGTTCTCCGGGGGAGACGTCGATCACTTTCGGGCTGGAAAGGAAGGATTCCTTGCAAGAGGGCCATCAGTCTTCTCCCTCCCTGGGAGTCTTGCCTGCTTATGTCTTCCTCTCAGATTTACAGTCCAACAGACCTTCAAGATCGGTGGACAGCCGAGAGCACCCTGAGGACGGCAGAGCCAGGAAAGACAAGTGTGAATCAGAGAGAAAATGACAAGTCCAGGATCCCGCTCCGAGGTTGGGATGTGTGCGTGGCAGGTGAGGCAGAGCTAAGCTGCCAAGATTGTTTCGTTACCTAATGCAAGGCGGGCTGTGGCCCGAGGAGAAGGGACGCAACCGTCGTCGGGAGTCATGTCAAGCCTTTTGATCCAACCCCAGGGTAGCTACTCAGGCTGACCAGTTCTATGAACCCGGAGCCAGGAGGTGTTTCTTTTGCAGAATTGAAAGGGAAGATCACCTGGGGCAGAGCTGAAGAAGCTTCTTGGATGAGAAGCGAAACGTCTTCAAAAAGAAAATACAAGGAAGTCCGGTTGACTTGAAAAAAGCACCTTTGGGACAAGCAGGACCTTGGATGACGGAGAATCTCTACAGACTTTTAGCGATACAATCTGGGATGGATACCCTTGGAATGGGGTGGGAATAAGGAACGGATTTCCAGAGGGGAAAAAATTGCAGACTACAGGAACCATTTGCATCACTCAGGTGACCCTGAGGACACAGGTAAATCTCCAAGTGGCCTCAACGACCCTCTAAAAGGATGCAAATGACCACCTGTCTGCAAGGACTATAAATCCTTCCCAGATAAACCTCCAAGTGGCCTCAATGACCCTCTAAAGGATGCAAATGACCAGCTGTCTGCAAGGGATATAAATCCTTCCCAGATAAACCTCCAAGTGGCCTCACCAACCCTCTAAAAGGATGCAAATGACCAGCTGCCTGCAAGGAGTGTAAATCCTTCCCTTCCTCACCAGTCAGTCAGAGCTGAAGAAGCTTCTTGGATGAGAGGGGGAAATGTCTTCAAAGAGAAGTCAGAAAGTCCAGTTGCCTCCTGAAAAAAGCTCCTTTGGGACAACCATGATCTTGGATGACAGGGAATCTCTAGAGCAGGGGTGTCCAAACTTGGGAACTTTAAGACTTGTGGACTTCAACTCCCAGAATTCCCCAGCCAGCCATGCTGGCTGGGGAATTCTGGGAGTTGAAGTCCACAAGTCTTAAAGTTCCCAAGTTTGGACACCCCTGCTCTAGAGATTTTTAGCTGTGCAATTTAGGATGGACACCCTTGGAATGGCGTGGGGGGTAGGAATGGATTTCCAGAAGGCAAAATTGCAGACTACAGCAACTATTTGCGCTTCAGTCGACTGGGGTGATTCTCTGACATCCGTGGCAAGGAAGGTCGTAACACGGGGGGCCAAACTCACTTAAGAAAGGTCTCACTGAACCACAGACGTTTCGGTCTCCGTTGTGGTGGTAAGTCGAGGACTACCTGTAATCTGTGCTCCGGCATGCTCAAGAGACCCTCGCAATCTCTCTAACGCGGTGTACTCAGCAATAATATTCCCGCCGCCCTCCGTCAGCGACTGTGCCCTCTGTAAGACGAAACTGCCCAAGGGGGAGGTCGACCCTGCCTCTTTTAATAGGTGGCAATCGTGGGTATATCTGAGGGAGGGGAGGTGGCCCGCGTGCCCCTTCTTTCCAGCGTGCTTCAGAACCTCGGTATAACCGGGCTCATTAAGGACTTCGCTGCCAGCCCCTTGTCTCGTTAAAGTGGAATGGGCTGTCAGCCCCAATACGCAACTGGCTTCATCAGCAGGAGCTGGGGAAGGGGAGGGGGAGACAAACGAAGTGGGGGCTGCAGAGGAGAAGCAGAAAGAGGAGGGTGCCCTGATTTGGGCTTCTCTGATTCAAGACTCTCCCTTGGGGTGGGGGCTGCTGCAACAGGGGAAGTGCGCAGGCCTCCACCGAAAAAAAGCAATAATAGAGTTGGAAGGGACTTTGGAGGTCATCCAGTCCAATCCCCCCCCCCTTCTGCTCAGGCAGGAAACCCTATAACATTTCAGACAAGTGTCTTTTCTTCAAAGCCTCCAGTGATGGAGCATTCACAACTTCTGGAGGCAGGTCGTTCCACTGATTAATTGTTCTCATTGCCAGGAAATTTCTCCTTAATTCTAGGATGCTTCTCTCGTTCATTGGTTTCCATCCGTTGCTTCTTATCCTGCTTTGCAGAATAGCTTGACTCCTTTGTGGGAGGTTGCCATGCCTTCAAGTGCCTTGGTAAATAAATAGGTTAGCCCCCTTTTCTTTGGGGCAGCCCCTCAAATATCACAATGCTGCTGTTGTGTCTCCCCTGGTCCTTCTTTTCATTAAACGAGACATCCCCAATTCCTGCAACTGTTCTTTGTATCTTTTGGCCTCCAGTCCCCTAATCCTCTTTGTTGCTCTTCTCTGCTCTCTTTCCAGAGTCTCCACATCTTTTTTTTTTTTATATCATGGAGACCAAAACTGGATGAAATATTCCAAGCGCGGCCTTATCAAGGCATTATAAAGTGGTACGAACACTTCATGTGTTTCCACCCGTTGCTTCTCGTCCTGCCTTCTGATGCTTTGGGGAAATAGCCTGACCCCCTCTTCTTTGTGGCAGCCCGTCAAATATCGGAAGGCTGCTCTCATGTCATCCCTGGTCCTTTTAGGAGAGTTGGAGTGTCCCAGGTTACCTGATCCCCTTTCTGCAACCTTTTGACAAGCAAAGTCAACGGAGAAGCCAAAGTCACTTCACAGCCAAGCTACTAACTTATCCACTGTGGTGATTCCCTTAACAACTGTAGCAAGAAAGGTCGTAAGATGAGGTCAAACGCGCTTAACAAATGTCTCGCTGAACAACAGAAATCTTGGGCTCAATTGTGGTCATAAGTCAAGAAGTCTTTGGAATTTCAGCACCATGGACAGATCTGCCCTACATCCTCAGGGGGAAATGAATGTTTTTTGAAACAGGACTTGCAACCAGCATGGCTTGCGATCAAGGAAGGCTCTAGCCTAGCCTGTGTCCCTTAGCAGCTTTGAGATGTAGGGACTTCAACTCCCAGAATTCCCCAGTCAGCAAAGCTGCCAAGGTTGAATCAAAGGGGCCCTTGGAGGTCTTCTAGTCCAGGGGTCCCCAACCTTTCGGACTTCAGGGATCACTAAATTCATAATCCTACGGACCACTAATGTGATCTGTCTAATGACCAGCTGGGTGGGCGTGGCAAGGTAGTCATGTGACTGGGCGGGTGTGGCCAACTCGATGTCATTCATGTCAAGGGGCACCTTGCCAGCCTCTACTTGCCCCTCCTCCCCTCTCCTCCTGGGCTCCTTAGGGCCCCAACAGGAAGCCGCTGCTGGAGCTAAGGAGCCCCCAGGAGAAAGAGTTGGCAAAAGAGCTCAGTTCAAATTGGATCTGGCCGAGAAGGAGGCTCAGCAGAAGCACCTCACTGAGGACTAGGAGCATGGGCTTTCCAAGCGGAGGGAAGCCCTGCGGGAGTGCAAGGCCAGGTCCCAGTGCCTGGAGGCTCAGTGGGCTGAGATGGTCAGCCAGTTCCAGGCCATGATGCAGTCCCACTGGAACGAGTCTTCTTTAAGCCTCCAGTCCCCTCATCATCCTGGTTGCTCTTCTCTGCACTCTTTCTAGAGTCTCAACCTCTTTTTTATAGTGTGGGGACCAAAACTGGATGCAGGACTCTAGGTGTGGCCTTACTAAGGCTTTATGGAGTGGTATTAGGACCTCCCTTGATCTTGATTGTATCCCTCTCTTCATGCAATTTAGGATTGCATTGGCTTTTTTGGCTGCTGGCTCCTATTTAGCTGGTTGTCCACTAAGACTCCAAGATCCCTCTCCCAGTCACTGCTATTAAGCCTGGTTTCACCCAGTCTCTGTATGTGTCCTTTGGGGTTTTCTGGCCTAAGACTTTACCTTTCTCTACACTGAATTTCATTTTGTTAGCTAGGACCCAGGGTTCAAAAGTCTGTCGGGATCCATTTGGATCTGGAGCCTGTCTTCTAAGGTGTTGGCTGCTCCTGCCAGCTTAGTATAATCTGCAAATTTGTTAAGTTCCCCTTCTGTTCCCTCATCTAAGTCGTGCATGAAGATATTGAAGAGTCCTGGGCCTCAGAGGGAACCTTGTGGTACCCCACTGCTTACTCCCCTCCGTGTAGATGTGATACCTGTTGGAGCAGGACGAGGGAGGGGGAGTCAAACATCTCCACCCTCCATTGCCCTTCCCTGCATATCTTCAGAGCAGATTAAGTTGAATCATGTTGTAATTAAAAATGAAACCTCCAGGCCCCATTAAAAGGTACCTGGGAATATCGGGTGACAGGCTCTGTCTCCGCAAGGATGCAGGCAATGTTACGTCCGCTCTCTGCACACTCAGCTGAACAGCCTTTTTTTTTTAAATTTCCCTGAAAAAGTTCCCTAAAAGGGGTTCAAGGCGCCAGGCTAGAAAACAGGAGGCCGTGAGTTCTAGTCCTGCCTTAGATATGAAAACCAGCTGGGTGACCTCCGGCCAATCAGCAGGAGACGGTGAGTTTTGTACAATCTCTTCTTAAAAACTTCCAGTGTTGGGGCATTCACAACTTCTGGAGGCAGGTAGTTCCACTGGTTAATTGTTCTAACTGTCAGGAAATTTCTCCTCAGTTCTAAGTTGCTTCTCTCCTTGATTAGTTTCCACCCGTTGCTTCTTGTTCTGCCTTCGGGTACTTTGGGGTATAGCTTGACTCCCTCTTCTTTGGGGCAGCCCCTCAAATACTGGAAGACTGCTATGTCCCCCCCTAGTCCTTCTTTTCTTTAGACTAGCCAAACCCAAATCCTGCAACCGTTCTTCATATGTTTTAGCCTCCAGGCCCCTAATCCTCTTGGTTGCTCTTCTCTGCACTCTTTCCAGAGTCTCCACATCTTTTCTACATCATGGCGACCAAAATTGAATGCAGTATTCCAAGTGTTATATATTATATATATTCCTTATAAGGTGGTATTAACCCTTCACGTGATCTTGATTCTCTCCCTCTGTTGATGCAGACTAGAACTGCGTTGGCTTTTTTAGCAGCTGCTGCCCACGACTGGCTCCTATTTAAATGGTGGTCCACTAGGACTCCAAGATCCCTCTCGCATGTACAACTGTTACTTCTATCGAAATGCAACGGTATAGTAGTGAAAGTGATAGAGTTAGGGATTGTAACCCTCAGATTACTACCTAGCCCATCTTCCACTTCTCCCCACAACCTCTGCCTCATTCAGAAGACGGTTCGGTCAGGGTTGGTCTCCCCACCCATCCGCAATCTCTCAAAATATCTCAGCCTTCCCTTGCCGGCTGTGGTTAAAGTCCCCTTTACAACAGGTAGGTAATTATGACGAATATTGTTCCTACTTTAACCTTTAGATTTCAAGCTGGTTCAGTTCTACAGAGGAAGGATTGAATCTGTCATCTGCACCTCCATAACTGTCTGGTTTGGCTCTGCAACCCAACAAGAGAGACACGGACTTCAGAGGAGAATCAGAAGTGCAGGAAAAACAATTACTACTAACCGGCCTCCCATTGAGGACCTGCACACTGCATGAGTCAAAAAGAGGGCTGGGAAAATATCTACGGACCCCTCGCATTCTGGACATCAATGGTTTCAACTCCTACCCTCAATACGACGCTATAGGGCACTGCACACCACAACAATTAGACACAAGGACAGTTTTTCCCCCGAATGCCATCACTCTGCTAAACAACTAATTCCTACAACACTGTGAAACTATTTACTAAGTCTGCATTACTATTATTTTCTCTTCCTTCCCAGTTCCTCTCTCTTCCCACTTATGACTATAACCATGCTGCTTGTATCTTTCAATTTATATCATTTTTATTTGTTTCCTAGTACGATTTGATAGCTTATTAGTAACCTTGACTATCACTAAGTGTTGCATCTTATGATTCTTGATGAATGTATTTTATTCTCCTTATGTACGCCGAGAGCTTATGCACCAAAGACAAATCCCTTTTGTGTCCAATCACACTTGGCCAATAAAGAATAAAAGACTAGAAAGATTTTCTGGCCAACCCCCCCTCCCCCCCTCTAATTTTGTTGCTTTGCCGACCGGCAATTTGCACGATGCCAGGGGTAGAGCGGGCAAAAATATTTCCCCTCGACTTGCTCCCTTAAGCTTTGCTTCAGGTTTGCCATCAAAAAGGACGATGGGGGGTTAAGCAACAAACTCCCCCCTCCCCACCCGTACAGAAGGTTTTTATTTTTATTTTCATGAGCTCCGACACAAACTACGGTAATCGGATTCGGACTAATTATCTTTCAGGCTCCTCGCTTCTCTCGGATGCATTGCTTTGCTCCGAGAAGACAGCCAGAAAAAAAAAAACACGAAACAAAAGCAAGTTTTTGAAAACGGGGGAAAGAGGAGGCATTGTACAGGCTAAATTATGTTTAGAAATGCATAGAAGCTTAACATGTTTACCAATGTGCTTTTGGGGAGGAAAATGCATTCATAATTACGGCGTAAGTAATATTTTGTTCAAATCACAGAAAGCACAGAATGGATAGAAACCAACATCGACCACCTCTGCTGGTTTAAAGGTAAAGGTTCCCCTCGCACAGATGTGCTAGTCGTTCCTGACTCTAGGGGGCGCTGCTCATCTCCGTTTCAAAGCCGAAGAGCCAGCGCTGTCCGAAGACGTCTCCGTGGTCATGTGGCCTGCATGACTCAACACTGAAGGTGCACAAAACGCTGTTCCCTTCCCACCAAAGGTGGTTCCTATTTTTCTACTTGCATTTTACATGTTTTTAAACTGCTAAGTTAGCAGAAGCTGGGACAAGTCACGGGAGCTCACCCCGTTACGCGGCGCTAGGGATTCGAACCGCCAAACTGCCAACCTTTCTCATTGGCAAGCACAGCGTCTTACCCACTGAGCCATTCCTTTTTCTGCTTTTTTTTCCCTTTCCTTTTTCTGCTTTTACAAACCCTTTGTTCTCCACTCTCCTTATTTGGATCCGTAATCGTAAATAAAACAAACTTTGAAAGGTTTCCCTTTGGCTTCCAACAATCTTGCCGTCTCATTGCCGGCAGCCACTTCGCCCTGAGATCACTGGCTCCCCAAGGATTTATTTATCCCCAGTAATTTCCAAGCAATTCCCTCCAGAGAATATCCGCCACCAGATGCCACGGGGTTGAACCCGCTTGCCGACACCCCAAACGCCGATTCTTTCTCTTTTGAAGATGCATTTAATGCCCAACCTTCTGTTTCTCATTAGCTCTGAATGCTTGCACAACAAGAAAAAAACAAAAAAAAGAACGGGGGGTGGGGGGGGAACCCAAATGCAAACATTCATTCAGGCGCGAGCAAGTGAGAAATAAAAGGTCCCAGAACGCAACTAAGCAAACAAGTAAATAAATAACACTCTGAAGGGAAGGATGCTTAAAAGACGTGTTGGGGCAAATGTATAAACATTCTAAATTGTTATTGTTGTTAGGAAGGTGGGAAGGATGGTAATGATGCAAACACATCCAGAATGCAAACCCAGGTTGGTTGGCTGAGACGGCACAGATCTTGTGTCTCTCACTGTCGTTTATTTCTTGACCTTAGCAACTTTAAGATGGGTGGACTTCAACTCCCAGAATTCCCCAGCCACCATGGTTTAAGAAGACTGGACTTCAACTCCCAGAATTCCCCAGCCATCATGGTTTAAGAAGACTGGACTTCAACTCCCAGAATTCCCCAGCCATCATGGTTTAAGAAGACTGGACTTCAACTCCCAGAATTCCCCAGCCAGCATGCTTTAAGATGGGTGGACTTCAACTCCCAGAATTCCCCAGCCACCATGTTTTAAGAAGGCTGGACTTCAACTCCCAGAATTCCCCAGCCACCATGTTTTAAGAAGGCTGGACTTCAACTCCCAGAATTCCCCAGCCACCATGCTTTAAGATGGCTGGACTTCAACTCCCAGAATTCCCCAGCCACCATGTTTTAAGAAGGCTGGACTTCAACTCCCAGAATTCCCCAGCCACCATGCTTTAAGATGGCTGGACTTCAACTCCCAGAATTCCCCAGCCACCATGTTTTAAGAAGGCTGGACTTCAACTCCCAGAATTCCCCAGCCATCATGGTTTAAGAAGACTGGACTTCAACTCCCAGAATTCCCCAGCCACCATGCTTTAAGATGGCTGGACTTCAACTCCCAGAATTCCCCAGTCAACTTGCTTTAAGATAGCTGGACTTCAACTCCCAGAATTCCCCAGCCACCATGTTTTAAGATGGCTGGACTTCAACTCCCAGAATTCCCCAGCCACCATGTTTTAAGATGGCTGGACTTCAACTCCCAGAATTCTCCAGCCACCATGTTTTAAGATGGCTGGACTTCAACTCCCAGAATTCCCTACCCAGCCTGAATTCTGGGAGTTGCAGTTCTCACTTCTTAAAGTTGCAGTGAGGTTGAGAAAAAAAAACCCCAGTTACTCTTCCTTGCATTTCTGCCTTCTGAAGTTTTTTAATCCCACCTTCTCTCTCTCTCCCTCCCTCCCTCCCTTCCCTGCTCTGTCTCTCTCTCTCTCTGTGTCTGTCTCTCTCTCCCCTCCCTCCTCTCTCTGTCTCTCTCTCTCTCTCTCTCTATGTACATTTATCACCTGAATCTCAGCCTCCCCCTTTGAGAAACCTGTTGGTCTTCAGCCACTGCGCAGCTCAACGCTCCCGAGACTTCCAGCGGGCCGACTCCCCAGGGGGGTGGGAAGGATGAGCGTAAGAGGAAAGGGAAATTGGGTGGGACTCCCAAGGTGAGGATGCCCACTTCCTGGCTGTTTCCTTCAAGCCTCGGCCCACAAGAGCATCCAGAGGTGGTCTGCGGCACGAGTGGGTAGCGCCGCCCAAGGGTCTTTCGGAGTGGAAACAGAGGGTGTAGAGGGGGGTCCCTAACCCATGTACCTCTTCTACCCTCCCCCCGCCTCCCCCCAGGGAGACCTGCAGTCTCGGCAGGCAGAACAAGTCAGATCAAAGAGACGCCCCTGAGAAAACCTGCCGGTGTGGAATTTTGAGCCTGCAGCCGTGTTTTCACAAGGATCCGTTGCAGGGATCTGGTTGGGAATCGTCCCCGTTCTCCTTGAGCTCCGATTAAAGGCTGAGCAGAAAGACCCCCCCCCTCTTATCCCAGGGATGGGATTCAAACATTTTAGCAAATGGTTCTCTGCCCGGTTGCTGGGTGGGTGTGGCCATTGTGGGCGTGGCCTCCTGCACCACGGCTTTGGAGGTGTTCCTCGAGCATTCGGGAGGGCGCAAACGGCCCTCCAGAGGCCGGAAACAGAGCCATTCCCGGACTTCCGGGAGGCCCGTTGCTCACCCTCCCAGAGCCTCCGCGCGGGTCATGCACTTACCTGGCATCCAAAACAGGCCGCGTGGAGAGTCCTGGGAGGGGCGGGTGGGGCCAGCCTGTCCTTGCAACTACTGGTTTATCCAAACCGGTCCGAACCAGCTGATCCCCCCCCCAAAAAAAAAACCTTGGCAGGGCTGTGTTGCTATGGTCGCTCCCTTCAACGTCCACCCTCCCTCCCGGATCTCCGGGTACTCACGGTCATTGCACACCGGGCCGCCGTAGGAGGTCATGGTACAGTCACAGGTGTAGCCGTCCCATTGCTGAAGGCAGACGCCCTGGTTGGCGCAGGAGTCCTCCGTACAGGTGGTGCTGGGGCCTGGGGAGCAAGGAGGAGGAGGAGGCAGAGTCAGTGATCAGGAGAGAGCGGCAACCAGGAAGGCCCTTGCAAAGGTCCCCCGAGAATTATAGGTCAAATTTCCAGGAAATGCCAGCTTGCTTTGGAAAATCTGGCCCCCCCTGAGCTGTATGGGGAGGGGGGAAAGACAGGGGGGGCTCACACAATCTGGAACACTAAAGCAGAGTTCTTAATCTTCGCTGCTTGAAGAGGGGTGGGCTTCGACTCCCAGAATTCCCCAGACAGCATGGGTGGAAGCGATGCTCATTTCCCTTTCCGAAGAGCCAGCGCTGTCCGAAGACGTCTCCGTGGTCAGGTGGCCGGCATGACTCAATGCCGAAGACGCATGGAACGCTGTTCCCTTCCCACCAAAGGTGGTTCCTATTTTTCTACTTGCATTTTTACGTGCTTTTGAATTGCTGGGACGAGTCACGGGCGCTCACTCCGTTATGTGGCGCTAGGGATTCGAACCGCCCAACTGCTGACCTTTCTGATCGACAAGCTCAGCATCTTAGCCACTGAGCCACCGCATCCCCTATCCCTAATATTGGGATAAGGGAACCTTAATGTCCTCACCTGCATTTGAGATGTGCCTAGATGCTTATATAGCACTCGAGCCGGCTCTTCTTGGCTTAATCGTAGCTTACCGATTGAACTAATTGGCTGGGATGGCACGGAAGGCTACCCCGTGGTCTGAAGTTGTTAATTCAAATTAGGTGGGTTTCAAGTGGCAGACAAGGCCAGCTCTATCCCACTTAGCGTGTTGTTTAAGCCGAGGTTACATAAGCCAACACCAGAAAGGGAGGACAAAGGATGATTACAAGCAGCTACCCAAATGAGAGATCTCTTCACACAAAAGACCCGGAGGCCACATTCACAGAACATGGAAGGCCCAAAGAGTTGGTCACTGGCTAACTTTGTGTCACAGCTTAATTCCCAGGATGGATGAATGGAAGCAAGGAAGGAAGGAAGGAAGGAAGGAAGGAAGCAAGGAAAGGGAAAGAAGGAGGGAGGGAGGAAGCAGAACTGGAAGGAATGGAGGAGGAGGAAGGAAATGGAGGGAGGGAGGAAAGCAATAGAAGGCGAGAAGGGAGGAAGGAATGGAGGAAGGGAGGAAGGAGAGGGAGGGAGGAAGGGAAAGAGGAAGGGAGGGGGCAAAACAGGAAGGAAAGCAGGTGGGAGGAAATGGAGGAAGGGGGAGAGAGGGAAAGAGGGAGCAAGACAGGAAGGGAGAGAGGAAGGAAGAAATAGAGGGCGAGAAGGAAGGAAGGAAATGCCGGAAGGAAGGGAAGGGAGGAAGGAAATGAAGGAAAGGAGGAAGAAGAAAGAAAGAAGGAAGGAAATAGAGGTGCTCTGCTCCCTTCTTAAGGCCAACCTGCCTGGCGACAGGTGTGAACCGGGTATCTTGAGCAGGCGTCCTTCCTGGGGGGGGGGACGGGCGTTGGGTCCCCCTCCTGCTCCCTATGCCTGCCTTTTGGCCCTTCCTCCCTCTGCCTGTATCTTGACCCACCCCTTCGCCCGCTCACCGTCACAGCCCCTCTCGACGTGCCCGATCCGGTGCAGGGCGTCGGCGATGAGGTCTGGGAGTCGGCCGTTGAGGTCCACGGAGGCCAAGCAGCCCTGGAAACCGTCCCGAGAGGCAACCAGTTTGGGCAGGTTGTTGAACATGCTCTTGCTCAAGCCTCCGATGTACAGCTCCCCTGCAAGGCCCAAGAGAGGCACGTTAGAAGCCCTGGGGCCCTTCCGGCCGTTTGAGGGGGGGGGGCAGAAAGGCTGGGGCTCCCCTTCTTTCGAACACGGAAGGGGGTCCTGGAGGAGGGAAAGGCCCTCGGCAGGAGAGTCGCTGGGAGTCGGACGACACAGACCTTTGATCAACTATTTGTCTATCTATGCTGTCTATCTGTCCTCTGTCTGTCTGTCTATCTATCTATCTATCTATCTATCTATCTATCTATCTATCTATCTATCATCTATCTATCTACCTACCTATCTATCATCTATCTATCTATCTACCTATCTATCTATATCTATTCTCTGTCTATCACTTATCTCTGTCTTCTGTCTGTCTGTCTGTCTGTCTATATCTATCTATCTATCATCTATCTATCTATCTATCTATCTATCTATCTATCTATCTATCTATCTAATCTATCTATTATTTATTCTATCTGTATATCTATCTATCTATCTATCTATCTATCTATCTATCATCTATCTATCTATCTATCTATCTATCTATCATCTATCTATCATTTGTCTGCCAATCTTCTATCTATCTCTTTCTGTCTTCTGTCTGGCTATTGTCCATCATATCTGTCTATCTATCCACCTATCTGTCATCTACCTATCACTTATCTCTCTCTCTCTCTCTCTCTCTCTCCATCCATCCATCCATCCATCCATCCATCCATCCATCCATCCATCCATCTACTATCTATCTATCTATCTATCTATCTATCTATCTATCTATCTATCTATCTATCATCTATCTATCTATCTATCTATCTATCTATCTATCTATCTATCATATCTATCTATCTATCTATCTATCTATCTATCTATCTATCTATCTATCTATCATCTATCTGTCTGTCTATCTATCTGTTATCTCTATCGTCTCTATCACTCATCTGTCTCTATCTATCTATCACTTATCTCTATCTACTTATCACTTTATCTGTTTTTATCCTTAAATGCCTCCGAACCTGAGCCAGGTGGCTGTAAAAGTCTTCTTAAATAAATACAAGCCAGTTTTACTTTTATTGCTACAGTTCCCATGACAGATTTTACAAGTCTGGATGTAACTAACCAAGGTGGTTCCTATTTTTCTACTTGCATTTTTTACCTGCTTTCAGACTGCTAGGTTGGCAGACGCTGGGACAAGGGACGGGAGCTCACTCCATCACAAAGTGCTAGGGATTCAAACCGTTGAACTGCTGACCTTTCTGATCAACAAGCTCAGCGTCTTAGCCCCTGAGCGTCCCTTAGGGTGAACTAAAGAGAGGCTTATCTGAGGCTTTTTGTCAACTTAATGTCTTGGCTTGAGTTCAAGTCCCACTTATGTGGCCGTTGCAGAACTTACGGCCTCTCAGTTTCTTAGCCACATCTATTTTAACAGCATCTGTACAAGTATAGTCTGAAATGTGACACATCAAACAGCATAGATTGTCTGTACTGTTTGCTGTTTGTTGCAAGGAGGCAAATTGCTAGGAAGCAGAGGCAGATATTTTCCCCTTGTTTTCCTCCCCAAAAGCTAGGTGCGTCTTATACTTCGGAGCGTCTTATACTCTGAAAAATACAGTAAATGGTTATCTTGTGGTCGGCTGCCAACCCCTCCAGCAGCCAAATCGGAGGAGGTGGAAGAGATGTGGGAGTCAGCATCAGGGCAACCTGGGGGCTCCGAGAGGGACGAGGGAATGGAGCTGGCAGAGAGAGAGAGAGAGGCAGAGGCAGAGCCTGAGCCGTCCGTTAGCCCTCAGGTGGAGGGTCAACAGCCCCCAGGTCTAGAGGTGGCTGATGAGGAAGAGGAGGAACAGCTGCCTGACACACAGATGAGCAAAAGGCAGAGGAGAGGAGGGTAGTGGAAATCTATGGGCTGGTCCTTGGGATGGAAAAGCCACCACTGCTAGCAAAGCCCCATCCGAGCTCTGGGGATAAAAGGCAGGGGGCGGAGATGAATAGATGTGGCAGAGGAGAGGAGAGCAGTGGAAATCTATGGGCTGGTCCTTGGGATGGAAAAGCCACCACTGCTAGCAAAGCCCCACCCGAGCTCTGGGGATAAAAGGCAGGGGGCAGAGATTAATAGATGTGACAGAGGAGAGGAGAGCAGTGGAAATCTATGGGCCGGTCCTTGGGATGGAAGAGCTACCGCTGCTAGCAAAGCCTCACTCGAGCTCTGGGGATCAAAGGCAGGGGACGGAGATAAATAGATGTGGAAGATGACTATTCATCTCCCTGCCGGATGGACTTGTAAGCCTGCGGTGAGAGAGACTTTTTCGAGGCTGCCAGAGTTCCTAATAAAGGAATCTTTGAGGGGTGGTCGTGTTTGGGGAACTGGGTCAGGACAGGTTATAGGTCGAGAATTACCAGTATTAGACAAACCCCAGTTGGATATCCTTGTAAAGTTAGGTGTGAAGTTTCCAAGAGTTCCAACGCACAACGGCTTCGATCAACACCAGCGATGGGGGAAAAAAAAAACCACACAGATCCAGAACGCGGCTTTTTTGCTTAGACCCAAAGTGCTTTTTTTTTATTAAAAAAATATTTCTTCCTTCTTTAAGGTCCGCGAGCCGCTCAGAGCAATTTTGTTAAAGGTCACAGCCCACATTAGATTAATTATGATGTCTACAGCTCTCTCTCTCTCTCTGTGTTATGCTCCGGATTCCTTTCGTTTAGCTTATTGAATTAGGTTTAAAAAAAACAAAACACCGTATCCAAACTGTCACACTTAAAAAGCTAATTTAAACCCCTCCGGAGCATGAAAACGACCACCAAGCAAAAGGTTTGCCCGTTTGTAAGTTGATATTTCGCTCGGTTAAAAAGGGATGCACCAAACGCACCCGGGCATCGTTGTGGAATAAATTGCCAGCAAGTTTGGCATCTCTGTGACAGATGAGGAGACCGCAAACGTCTCTCTTCTCCCCGTTATATGGCTTCCCCTTTGCAATTGCAGAAGCAATTAATTGTTTTTCAACCTCTGGAGTCTCTGTTTTCTTTCTTTTGTTGTTGTTGTTGTTGTTTTTTTTCATTTAAAGCGAGTGCGTTGAAGACTTTTAACCCGGGCAAAACATCTCGCTCGCCACTGGACTGGAACAGTGGTGAAATTCAAATTTTTTTTTTTTTACTACCGGTTCTGTGGGCGTGGCTTGGTGGGCGTGGCAGGGGAAGGATACTGCAAAATCCCCATTCCCTCCCCACTCCTGGGGGAAGGATTTTGCAAAATCTCCATGTGTGCTAGTCGTTCTCGACTCCAGGGGGCGGCGCTCATCTCCTGTTTCAAAGCCGAAGAGCCAGCGCTGTCCGAAGACGTCTCCGTGGTCATGTGGCCGGCATGACTCAACGCCGAAGGCGCCCGGAACGCTGTTCCCTTCCCACCAAAGGTGGCTCCTATTTTTCTACTTGCATTCTTTACGTGCTTTTGAACTGCTATTTTGGCAGAAGCTGAGACAAGGAACGGGGGCTCACTCCGTTATGCAGCGCTAGGGATTTGAACCGCCCAACTGTCAACCTTTCTGGTTGACAAGCTCAGCATCTTAGCCATCGTGCCCCTTTTAAAAAAAAACCACATAGGAGAGAGGGAAAGGATAGATTTTAGGAAAGAAGCATCTAGAGAAAACGTCTTTCTGGTGGGAGTTTCCCACGCCTCTTTTACGGAGGAATTAAAAATAAAGCGAATGCCATATCATGTTTTTAGGGAAACCCACGGAAGAAAGAAACAGCCCAAGGCTAAAATTTTAAGACTGATTCAGAAATTCTATCCATGTTCTCTGGACAGTGTTATTAAGTTGGTTACTAAGGGAGGGCACTCAATTGTCAGAATAACAGACTTGGAAGGGACCCTGGGGGTCATCTAGTCCAACCCCCTGGTCAAGCAGGAGACCCTATATCGTGTCAAACAAACCTGGCTCTCCAATCTCTTCTTGAAAGCCTCCAGTGTTGGCACACTCACAACTCCTGGTGGCAAGCTGTTCCACTGGTTAATTGTTCTCACTGTTAGGGATTTTCTCCTTAATTCCAGGTGGCTTCTCTCCTTGATTAGTTTCCATCCGTTGCTTCTTATCCTGCCTTCAAGGGCTATGGAGAATAGGTTGACCCCCCCTCTTCTTTGGGGCAGGCCCTCAAATATTGGAAGACTATTATCATGTCATCCCCAGTCAGCGGTTGGACTAAGTTAGAAGTTCTTAAGTTTTGTGCGCCAGAGGGAATGCCTTCTCAGCAAAATGTATTTAAATGGATCAGATAAAATCATTCTTTGGACAGGCAGGCTAACGCATAAGTTGCATCAATCCATCCATCAATAGACAGGAAACTATTTATTTTCAAATATTAACCACGGACAAATGTACAATCTAGTAATATCCGTGCTTCTTAATTACCCCATTAAATCAACAACGATATCCTCTTCTTCTTTTTTTAGAGCGTGCTAATTCTAGATAGCCAATTTTATTGCAGCCATAAATGATTTTGCTGCCTACGCCGATTATTGAATGAAAAGTGAAATCTCAATAGATGTCAGTAAAAAGTAATGCTGTAATGTTTTTTTCCAATCCGAGGAAACTGACGTCCTAAAATCTAGCCATGGATTTCCAGAGAGCTCCTGAACTCCCGATTAAAAACCCCTGGGCTCGATTTGTCGTCCTTTCCGATCCTTGTTCCGCTTTTCAAATATTGTCCATATTTCTCACCCAGATATACAAACCTATGAACGGTTCCATTTGAGCGGTGAATGTGTTATGAAAACTGCAGGAAAGGAATGGAATCGTAATTTAAAAGGCATTAATGAGATTAATATTAATCTATTATTATTATTATTAATAATCTATTAATCATTATTAGTGTGATTAATATTAATCCAGTATTTGAGGGCTGCCATAAAGAAGAGGAGGCCAATTTGTTTTCCAAAGCACCCGAAGGCAGGAGAAGAAGCAATGGATGGGAACTAATCAAGGAGAGAAGCAACCTGGAATATAAGGAGAAACTTTCAAGCAAAGGCAGGACGGCCGTTTGTCTGGAATGGGATAGGGCCCAGTGGTGGGTTTCAACATTTTTTAGAACCTGTTCTGTTAGGTATGGCCTGTTTTGTGGGAGTGGCTTGGTGGTCATGTGACCGGGTGGGTGTGGCCAACTTGGAAAATGTGGTGAAACTCACTTAACAACGTTCTTGCTTAGCAACCAAAATTTTGGGCTCAATTGTGGTCATACGTTCTCTTTTTTTTTCTTTCTTTCTTTCTTTCTTCTCCTTCTTTCTTTCTTGTCTCTTCCTCCCTTTTCTTTCTTTCTTTCTCTCTCTCTCCCTTTTCTTTCTTTCTTTCATCTCCCTCTCTCCCACTTTCTTTTTCTTTCTTTTTTCTCTCTTTCTTCCCTTCTTTCTTTCTTTCTTTCCTTTTTTTCTCTTTCCTTCTTTCTCTTTCTGTCTCTCTCTGTCTCTGTCTCTCTCTCGTTCTTTGTCTCGCTCTCCCTCCCTCCCTCTCTGTCTCTGTCTGTCATTCTCTCTGTGTGTCTGTCTCTCTTTCTCTCTGTATTTGTCTCCTCCCTCCCCCCATCTCTGTCACTGTGTGTGTCTGTCTGTCTGTCTGTCTGTCTCTCACTCTCTCTGTCTCTCTGTGTGTCTCTGTTTGTCTGTCTCTCACTCACATACTCACATAGACACACACCGACACACACTGTGATCACCTTGTTGAGTGTTCCAATCACATTTGAAACACTCAACAACTGGCCTGCATTTATGATTTTTTGCAGCATTCTGCAGTCATAGGATCTCCTGCTTGAGAAAGGGGTTGGGCTGGATGACCTCTAAGGTCCCTTCCAGCTGTATTCTGATTGAAACGTGTCGAAGCAACCTAAAATTAAGGAGAAATTTACTGAACAATTAACCAGTGGAACCGCTTGCCACCAGATCTTGTGGCTGCTCCATCCCTGGAGGCTTTTAAGAAGAGACTAGGCAGGGGTTGGACTCCCAAGGTCCCTTCCAACTCTGTTTTCTCTGTTCTGATGTTTGCAGTTCCCTGAATTGGAGCCCAATTTGCAAAGCCTAATTTCCAACCCCTCCACGAACCACGAGTAAATAAGTTGCACAGAATGTTGCTCTACGTAATATTAGTCTTTTCCGGCCCAATACACCATTTTTCTTCTTTCAGATGGACTTGAGAACTGGGGGGAGGTGGGGGGGGGACGACGACAGATGCTGTAAGCCAGGGGTGTCCAAACTTGGCAACTTTAAGACTTGTGGACTTCAACTCCCAGAATTCCCCAGCCTGCCTGGCTGGGGAATTCTGGGAGTTGAAGTCCACAAGTCTTAAAGTTGCCAAGTTTGGACACCCCTGCTGTAAGCGGACTCAAACATCTGGCTAAATCACTGCATTGGAAGCAGCTGTTTTGGTGACTGCAGACCACGATCTAAGTCACCAAACTCGGATGGTGTTTTCCAGAAACGAGAAGATAAAACATATCGTTAAGGAAAACTAGATGGTTAACAGATGAACAGAGTTGGAAGGGACCTTGTGGGTCATCTAGTCCAACCCCCTCAAGCTGCCCTGCACCTTCTGACAGAGGCGCCTCCTTCTGCCCAGAAGCTCCACAACGTCGAGCAAGTATGCCTTGCCCCACCACACTTCTGGCAGTGGACGAGCAGTTCTCGACTTACAACAGTTCATACAGTGACTGTTCAAAGTTTACGACGACAGTGAAAAAGTGACTTGTGACCGTTTTTCACAGGTATGACCATTGAAGCATCCCCATGCTCATGTGATCAATGTTCAGATGCTTGACCACGGTTCCTATTTATGACGGGTCACGCAATCCCCTTTTGCGACCTTCCGACAAGCAAAGTCCATGGGGGAAGCCAGATTCGCTTAACAACCGTGTTCCTAACTGCAGTGATTCACTTAGCAGCGGTGTCCAGAAAGGTGGTAAGATGGGGCAAAGCTCACTGAACAAACGTCTCGCTTAACAATGTAGATTCTGGGCTCAGTTGTGGTCGTAAGTCGAGGACTGCCTGTAATATATTTCTTCCTTCCTAAGCTGTGTATTAAAGAGGGTCTGCTTGGCCGGGGGTTGGACTAGATGACCTACAAGATCCCTTCCAACTCTGTTAATCTGTATCAGGTATCATAGATTTGGGCCTATTTATTTTCCTCCTTCAAGCCTAAATGTCTCCCCCTGGTGTCTTAACCGGGAATTACTGCTTTGATGACTTACAACTCCTTCTAGAGTTTGCCATCCGGTATCCCCTGCTTATGGGTTCTGTAGTTCTGACCGCAGGGCTAGGGATTGCCCTTTCAGCACCCCGGCAGATCCGGCCTCCCTCACCTTTGAGGTCCAGGTTGCGGGCCCCGTTGGAGTGCTGTGTGACGGTGCGCGAGTCGATCTTCAGGGTGTGGACGTTGCTCGTGTCGCGGGACACAATGACGTTGTGCCACTGGTTGTCGTTTACTGGCTTGTCTGAATTTCCCTTCATCAGCGACGGCCCGTTGCCCAGGTCGAAAACGTAGTGGATGTACCTGCCAGGTGGAATCAGGAGGAGAAAAAAAAAGAGAGATTTAATTCAATTCAATCCCATCGATTCTACCTTCCAGCCCAAATCACAACAGTAGACCAGGGGTGGGATTCAGCCAGTTCGCACCGGTTCAGGCGAAGTGGAAGCTAATTTTACATCTGCTTTGCCGAACCGGTAATTGCAAGGACTGGCTGGCCCCGCCCGCCCCTTCCCGCCCCTCCCAGAGGTCTCCACGCAGCCTGTTCATCTTGAGAAAAGCCTCCGGAGCCTGGGGAGGGTGAAAACGCCCCGCCGTGAGGAGGCTGAGTAGCCAACCCCCCCATGGCCACGCTCACCCAGCCACCGAACAGAGAACCGGTTGCTGAAATTTTTCAATCCCACCCCTGCTTTAGATGACTCGCATCAGCCAGCCAAGCCAAAAGCAGCTGACCAAGGTGGAGAGTTGTATTCCAATGCCTCACCAGGCATAAATATTTCCATTTTTAATGGTTATTTTGGCCTAGAAGGGAGGAGCCAGCGGACAGGGGAATGAAAAGGCCAACCAGAGCGGGCGTCTTCCGAGGGCCCCGACCGAGGGAAGCCCTTAGTAGCCACTGAACTCCAAAGGGGCAGGAGGAGGAGATTAAACTCTGGTCCACTCTGCACGGCCATCTCTTTGGTCTGCCTGCAATAGGAGATCCTAGGGCTGGCTGGGGATTGAGTGGGTTCCTCCGTCGGAAGCTTGGCAGGAGAGCCCAGAGGGGGAAGGCTGGCGGGTGCAGGGAGGGGGTGGAAAAGCTGAGGTGGTAATTTGGCTTGGTTGGGATTCCTAAAAAGAGGAGCGAGGGAGGGAGGAAAAAGACAGACGGAGGGAGGGAAAAGACAGCGGGAGGGAGGGAAAGGAGGGAGAGAGGGAAGGAAAAGAAGAGGAAGGGAAGGAAAGAAGGAAGGGTAAGGAAAAAGGGAGGGAGGAATGATGGAGCGATGGAAAGGTTGGGTGGAAAGAAGGAAAAAAGCAAGGAGAGAGAAGGATATAAGGAAGGAATGAGAAAGGAGAAAAAGGAGAGGGAGAGAGGAAGAGAGGAAAAAGAGGGAGGGAGGGAGAGAAAGGGAGGGAGGGAAGGGAAAGAAGGGAAGAAGGAAGGAAGAAAGGAAGGGAAAAGAGGGAGGGAAGAGAGGGAGTGGAAAGAGGGAGGGAGGAAGGAAAAGAAGAGAGAGGGAAGGAAAGAAGGGAGGGTAAGAAAAGAGGGAGGGAGGGAGGAATGATGGAGCGATGGAAAGGTTGGCTGGAAAGAAGGAAAAAAGCACGGAGAGAGAGAAAGATGGAAGGAAGGAAGGAGAAAGGAGAAAGAAAAGGGAGAGGGAGGGAGCAGGAAGGTGTTTCTTGGAAGCAGAATGTCTCCTGGATGAACAAGGGCTGTTGGGGGAGGGAGGGAGGGCACCATGTGTGGGCAAGGAGGATGGAACAGAATCTTCTCCCAGTGGGCAAATGCCTGTTGCGGGGAGGGGCAGGGAATTCTGTCCTGGAGATGGGATTTCCTCCCACCACCACCCCACCACGGCAGAGGACACAGATTGACCACTGACTGCCGTTGCCAGCTGCTCGGCTGGCAGACAAGGCCACCTAGCTTAGCCGGGCCCCAGCAGAGCCCGAGGGCCGATGCCATCCCTCCTCCCGTCCTCACCCTTTGACCAGCTCCACCACGATGAAGTCGTTCCCGTTGCCGCTGTTGAAGAGGATGAGCCCGTCGGTGGCCGTGGTCTTGAACTGGAAGAAGAGGTGCATGGAGGCGTAGGCCTGCAGCGTGGCCAGTGCCAGGTAGCTGGCTTTGCTTTTGAAAGTCACCGGGTCGGCGATGATGCTGCGCAGGCCGAAGCGGGCGTTGAGCTCGCAGTAGCTGATGTCCCCGTTCTTGCAGAGGTCCATGTAGGGCATCCCGTTGAAGACCAGGCTGCTCAGGTGGCCGATGAAGTTGGAGGGCACCATGGAGATGAAACGCCGCTCCGTCATGATGCCCGTCTCAATGTTGTGGAACTCCAGGCGGGTGTGGGCGCCCGCCATCTGCCCTGCTTGGGCCAAGCAAAGGGCGGGGAGGGCAAAATGTTAGCATGCCAAGGCCGCAGAAGGGAGAGGAAACGCCGGGAAAGAGGCTACATCGGGAAGCGGGGGGCATGGAGACTGGCAAAGCCCCCTTGCCACCAATCCATCAATCAGAATAGAGCTGGCAGGGACCTCGGAGGTCTTCTAGTCCAACCCCCTACTCAAGCAGGAGACCCTATACCGTTTCAATCCATCCATCCATCCATCAATCAGAATGGAGCTGGCAGGGACCTCGGAGGTCTTCTAGTCCAACCCCCTACTCAAGCAGGAGACCCTATACCGTTTCAATCCATATCCATCCATCCATCCATCCATCCATCCATCAGAATAGAGCTGGCAGGGACCTCGGAGGTCTTCTAGTCCAACCCCCTACTCAAGCAGGAGACCCTGTACCATTTCAATCAATCAATCAATCATTCAATCAATCATTTGTATAACTACAAATGGGGTCGCTATATAGAGCGTGCAAAGCCACAAACAACGGCAAACCAAGGTTTTTTTTTTAAACGTTGTAGAGTGGCAGCTGGACCAAAATCCAGCTGTTTTGTTTCCACTCCTGGATGCCTTGTTCTGAATCTCCCCCTAGTGGCCAAAGCGGGTGACTGTTTAAGATTCTGAGACAGGAAAGGGACCGGGTGTTGTTGTTTTTTAAAGGTCGCTTGCTGCCCTCTTGTGGCAGAAAGCAAGAATGGCAAACGGTTCCTTTCCCACTCGAAAGGCGTTGAACTCAGGTAGGTTTATTTAATGACCCCAAATCAGGCAGCCCCTTTTTCCAGCTGCACTTTTTCTTACAACACTCCCTTCACCTGATGCACAGGGTGGCCTCGACGCGGAGGGAAGGGAAATGCAGGCAGTCCTCGACTTACGACAGGGGTGTCCAAACTTGGCAACTTTAAGACTTGTGGACTTCAAGTCCCAGAATTCTGGGAGTTGAAGTCCACAAGTCTTAAAGTTGCCAAGTTTGGACACCCCTGACTTACGACAACCATGGAGCCCAAAATGTATGTTGTTAAGCGAGATAATTGTTACATCAACTTTGCCCCATTTTACCCCCTTCCCTGCCAGAGTTGTTAAGTGAATGGCTGCAAGTTATTAAGTGAGTCACACAGTTGTTAAATGAATCCGGCTTTGGACCCCATTTGACTTTGCTTGTCACAAGGTCGCAAAAGGGGATGGCGTGATCCCGGGACTCTACAACCATCATAAGTATGAATCAGTTGCCAAATGTCTGAATTTTGATGACGTTGTAACTTCGGTCACTAAATGAACTGTCGTTATTCGAGGATTGCCTGTATACTCAACTTACAGACATTCATTTAGTGACCGTTCAAAGTTAAAAATAGCACTGAAAAAAAAGCCAGTTATGACTGTGTTCCACACTTACGACCGTTGCAGCATCCCCATGGTCAGGTGATCAAAATTCAGACACTTGGCAACCGACTCACGTTTATGACGGTTGCAGCATCCCGGGGTCCTGTGATCCTCACCTGGGACCTTCCCAGAGAGTTCCAATAAGTCAACGGACGAATCAGATTCGCTTCACCATTGCAGTGATTTGCTTAAGAACCAGGGCAAAAGTGGTCGCAAAATCGGGCACCGCTGCCTTGCTTAGCAACAGAAATTGTGGTTTCTCTCAATTGTGGCCATAAGTCGAGGACCACCTGCGGTCAGAATGGTGGACAAATCTGGAATGGGTCCAGAGAGCTGCATTATAGAGCTAAATTCAGCCAATTAACCCACCTTTCTGTAGACTAAGGCAGGGGTCTCCAACCGTGGCCCCTTTAAGACTGGTGGACTTCAACTCCCAGAATTCCTCAGCCAGCAAAGTCATCAACCTTGGCCACGTTAAGACTGGTGGACTTCAACTCCCAGAATTCCTCAGCCAGCAAAGTCACCAATCTTGGCCACGTTAAGACTGGTGGACTTCAATTCTGGGAGTTGAAGTCCATCAGTCTTAACGTGGCCTAAGGAGTTGTGCGAACCCACAAGCTTTGTATCACCAGCATCTGTTCCACTCCGGCTTACCTTCCACGGTGACATTGTCCACGGACAGCTGCAGGTTCTTCCCACGCCGAAGCACCCGGACGGTGTGCCACTCGTTGTCATTGAGTTTGTGGCCCGCAAAGAGCGTTTCTGGGCCTTTACCTGCGGGCAGGACAGTGAGGTCAAGAGGCAGCTGTTTTGGGGAAGGGGGGAGGTATCGGAGAGCAGCTGGATTCCACACCCTCCCACTGACAACCCCAAACCTCCCCCCACCCCCCACCCCCCAATTAGGGAACGCAGCCCCAGAGACAGAGAATTCCCAGTCAACAATTTCACAGCACCTTTCATTCCTGCGGTGTGTACACACACACACACACACACACACACACACACCGCCCTTCGGAAAGCAGGCATGGGCATTCAAACAAGTCCCAGCTTGGTGTGTATGCAGCCACCTTAATCCCTTATCAAACCTTTTGGGAAATAGAACAGAACAGCAGAGTTGGAAGGGACCTTGGAGGTCTTCCAGTCCAACCCCCTGCTTAAGCAGGTGATCCCCCTACACCACTTTAGAAAAACGGCTATCCAACATCTTCTTAACGACTTCCAGTGTTGGGGCATTCACAACTTCTGGAGGCAACTTCTGTTCCACTGATTAATTGTTCTCACTGTCAGGAAATTCCTCCTTAGTTCTAAGTTGCTTCTCTCTTTGATTAGTTTCCACCCATTGCTTCTTGTCCTAAGGTGCTTTGGAGAATAGCTTGACTCCCTCTTCTTTGGGGCAGCCCCTGAGATATTGGAAGACTGCTATCCTGTCTCCCCTGGTCCTTCTTTTCATTAAACTAGACATACCCAGTTCCTGCAACCGTTCTTCATAAATGAACACTTTAGATTGGTGTTTCTCCTTTAAGAGTCAGGTCCCAGAATTCCCCAGACTCTAGAACCTCCACACCTGGAACAGCCCCTCCCCTCTCTCTAAATGTCTCTAAATGCCAGTTCCCCAACTCACCTGCCCCTAAGGATTAAGTGGGTGTCCGGAATTTTGCAGCCCAAGCTCACCTGACAACAGGCGTGAGCCCGGAGCATCCTTCTACAGGCCAAGGCATACCTGTCCGTGGTCTTGATTTAAATTGAGATGATCAGAGTTGGAAGGGACCTTGTAGGTCATCTAGTCCAACCCCACCGCCCAAGCAGCATTGCTGACAAATGGCAGTCCAGTCTCTTGTTCAAAGCCTCTTGTGAGCCAGGCAGGCTTCTGGAGAGGGGGGGCTAGTAGAGGGGGGTAGAGGGGGATAGATCCTGGCCAAGGCCTCCCAGTTGGGGGGGTCTTTCTCTGCTTTTATCTTGGCCCTTCAGAGCAAGTCGAGAAGATGATGAAAGGAAGCAGTTAGAAAAGTCGCTTTCTCCCCTGCAGCGCCCCGGGGGGAAAACTTGCCAAAGTTATTGCCGTGCAATCCCTGGCTTCGGGAGGCTTTGCATTATGGGTTTTGGGGGCAGATTAGAAATATCCACGGAAAAGAAGAAAGAGGTCTTGTCAGGGTAAAGATTTAAGAGCCAACCAGCTGCTACAATGACGTCATGCTGGGAATGAGTCAGAAAGATTTTGGGGCTGAGATCACTTTAAGAGCCTGTAATAAGAAGAGGCCTTGCTGGGGCGTCTCTCTTACTCCGTGTGTGTTTCTGTGCTGTAATTGCTGTTTTGTTTGAGTCAGTCAATCAATCCGATCACTCAATGCGAATAGAGCTGAAGAGATCTCGGAGGTCTTCTAGTCCAGCCCTCTACTCAAGCAGGAGACCCTAGGCCATTCCAGACAAATGCTTGTCCAACCTCTTCTTAAAAGCCTCCATGATGAAGCACCCACAACTTCTGGTGGCCAGCTGTTCCACTGGTTAATTGTCCTCACTGTCAGGAAGTTTCTCCTTGATTGCAGGTTGCTTCTCTCCTGGATTGGTTTCCATCCGTTGCTTCTTGTCCTGCCTTCGGGTGCTTTGGAGAATAATTTCTTGGTGGCAGCCACTCAAACACTGGAATATTTGTACCCTGCCCCCCCCCCCCCATCCCTGGTCCTTCTCCTCCCTAGACTAGCCAGGCCCACTTCCTGCCCCCGTTCTTCCTGTGTTTCAGCCTCCAGCCCCCTAATCCTCTTGGTTGCTCTTCTCTGCCCTCTTTCCAGAACATTTAAGTATATTTTCATATACTTGACTAGGTAACATCATCATTCCAACCAACACTGACAGGGCAAGCCATTTGTTTATACCCACTCCCTTCTACCACTGATGATGTAACCTAGTTGGGTCATGAAACGTCTGCAAGGAAACCTCCAAGGATCTCACAGTCGTCCTCCTCCTCCTCCTCCTCCTCCTCCTCCTCCTCTCCCTTCTAGTACTGATGCTGTAACCTAGTTGGGTCAGGAAATGTCTGCAAGGAAACCACCAAAGATCCCACATTCCTCCTCCTCCTCCTCCTCCTCCTCCTCCTCCGCCTTCTAGTACTGAAGATGTAACCTAGTTGGGTCATGTAACGTCTGCAAGAAAACCACCAAGGATCCCACAGTCCTCCTCCTCCTCCTCTCCCTTCTAGTACTGATGCTGTAACCTAGTTGGGTCAGGAAACGTCTGCAAGAAAACCACCAAAGATCCCACATTCTTCGTCCTCCTCCTCCTCCACCTCCTCCTCCTCCTCCTCCTCCTCCCCCCCTCCCAGCACTGAAGATGTAACCTAGTTGGGTCAGGAAACATCTGCAAGAAAACCACCAAAGATCCCACATTCTTCCTCCTCCTCCTCCTCCTCCTCCGCCTCCTCCTCCTCCTCCTCCTCTCCCTTCTAGTACTGAAGATGTAACCTAGTTGGGTCATGAAACATCTGCAAGGAAACCACCCAGAATCCTCCTCCTTCCTCCTCCACCAACTCTCCTCCCTTCTGGCACTGATGATGTTAGCTAGTCAAGTCATGAAACTTCTTCAAGGAAACCCCCAAGCTCCCAGAGCACCCAGGACCCCACGGGTGTTTCATTACCTGACTAGGCAACACCATCAGTGCTGGCAGGGAGCGGGGATTACTCTCTGTTTATATTCAGCCGCAAGCCCTGTCATTGTTAGGTGTTCAACAACACCTTGTAGCACTGACAATGTTTCCTAGTTGGGTTATGAAACGTCTGCAAGGAAGCCACCAAAGATCCCACATTCCTCCTCCTCCCCCTTCTAGCACTGATGACGTTACCTAGCTGGGTCATGAAACGTCTGCAAGGAAACAACCGAGCTCAGAAAGCACCACCGTTCCTATTTTATTGTTCCCCTCTGAAAGATGGGAGACTCCACAATTCCTTCGGTTTTCCAGCCTCTCCCCATCCCCTCTCCCATCTTTCGGCCCGTCTTCCCCCTCAAAAAGACCCCTCATTCCACAGTCACACCTACAAATATGCACACGCACACCCGTGTTTCCCCTTGCACAAGACCCAAGCGGGGTGGTGGGGTGGGGGAGAGAGAGGGGAGGCCCCCAGCTGCGGTTTTCAAAGCAAGCGAGCTGAAGAAAAAGGAGGGCTTGAAAAGATGGATGCAGAGAAAGAGAAAGGTTCCAAAAGAGAGAGAGAGAGAGAGGAGAAGAAGAAGAAGAAGAAGAAGAAGAAGAAGAAGAAGAAGAAGAAGAAGAAGAAGAAGAAGAAGAAGAAGAAGAAGAAGAAGAAGAAGAAGAAGAAGAAGAAGAAGAAGAAGAAGAAAAAAACAATGAGAAGGCAACTTACTGGGATTACAGCCTATCCTGACACAGTCTGAGACGGGGGTGGGGGTGGGGGGGCGGGGTGGGGAGGGGGAGAGAGAGAAGAGAACAAGAGTTTTATATCCTTCAAGGAAACATTTGTCACCAAACACCCAAAAAATGTACAGCAATGCGGGCCACCATCCGGGGACGGGCAACGCCACAAGGGAGACGCTTGCCTTGGCATAGAGGACGGTGCCAGGATCCCAACTGGAGAACAGACGGGGCCGGGAGCCTCTCCATCCGTGACACAAAGAGACAAACCCCAATTTGATTGTGGGCTGTTTTGTACGCCGGGGCTACCGAGGGCGAAGGCAGGTCGGTTTACCCACTTAACGCCGGCGTTTCTCAACCTTTTGGCCACTTTAAGGCGAGTGGACTTCAACTCCCAGAATTTCCCACAGCTGACCTGTGCACGAAGGACGGCAGGCGGTTTGAGCAGGATGGGTGATCTGACCGAGGCTTCCCAAGCAAACTCCTTGTTGTCCCGACAAAAAACCCTTTTATTCATTGACTGTGAATTCTGCTCCTTCACAGCCAGCAAAGTCTTTCAAGGGAGGATTTACAGTCACAGACCTTCTCTGGCTTGGAGAGCTGCCAGGCTGATATCTGCAAAACCTTTGCAAGGAGTCTCGGAGAGTCACGAACCAATTAAGCAAACTGTCTCCTGCAAACTCCACTCCCCTGTTGCTCCTCTTTTATTTCCTCTGGGAAGGGCCATTCACCGTCCCCCTGTGGCCTTCCTCCCAAGTCAACCCCTGTTCTTTAGCTGTTCCCTTCGTCTGGCAACACACTGGGAACAGGCTCCAGCCGTTCTTCTGCCTCACTGATGTCTGACTCCGAAGGCAGCTGATAACTGTCAGACGGCTCTGGCCCCCTCTCTGCCTCCGACACAGAGCCCTCCTCAGAGCCTTCCCCAGACTACAGGAATGGCCCAGGTTCCTCCCCAACCCTCCTCCCTGTCTGAATCTGCTGCCAGCTCTGCTGGCCACAACAATGGCTGCATGCATCTTCAGTGCCTAATGAGGTCAGCTTTCTGCCTGGGGAATTCTGGGAGTTGAAGTCCACCCTCCTCAAAGTTACTCCGGTTGAGAGAGGCAGCCATACAGCCTTCCTTACCACGTATGCCCAGGGAATGATGCTCAAAATGGGCTACTGGTCATTGTAAGCATTTAAAAACAGCAGTTTCTGGCACGATCCCAAGTTAACGGGAAGGGTGTGTGTGTGTGTGTCCCCATGGCCACGAGAAACCAGCCAGGAGAAGCTTCTGATGCCAATCTTGAATGCTGAGGATTTTTATTCCTCCCACGGATGTTTGGGGCTCCCTCGGCACTGGCAAGCGGCTCCCTTGTCATGATTAGCTGTGCAGAGAAAGGGGGGGAAATTGGGGAGTGGCAGCCTTTCCTCCCCCCCCCACCCCAACTCAATGCCCCCCCTCCCCCGCCCACCCCAAGGCGAAAGGGCTGCCACCCGCGGCCTTTCTGCAAGCTGCACAGCCGGGCCACACAGCGTGCCGTCAACCTCGGCAGAGCAGTGGGTGCAAGCAGCCACGGGACCGGGAAACGTCTCTCTCGTGGGAAAAGCAGGAATCCCCAGGGTTATTTTGGGAGGGGGAGAATGTGTTGGGAAACAAGATGGGGAAGATTGTGGGTGGGGGGTGGAGAGAGACACAGAGAGACACACACATGCACACAGAGACAGAGACAGAGAGGGGGTGACACAGACAGAGAGAGAGACAGGGGAGGGGGGAGACAGAGAGAGAAACAGAGGAGAGAGGTAGAGGTAGAGAGAAACAGAGAGAGGGTGAGGAAGAGGGGAGAGACAGAGAGAAAAACAGAGAGGAGACACAGCAGAGAGAGACAGATAGACAGAGACAGAGAGGGAGTGACAGAGAGAGAGAGACAGAGAGAGAGTGACAGAGAGAGACAGAGACAGAGAGGGAGTGACAGAGAGAGAGAGAGAGAGAGAGAGACAGAGAGGGAGTGACAGAGAGAGACAGAGAGAGGGGGATTGAGGGAGAGAGAGAGAGACAGAGACAGAGAGAGAAACAGAGAGAGGGGGAAGAAGGGAGAGAGACAGAGAGAAAAACAGAGAGAGACAGAGAGAGAGAGAGATAGAGACAGAGAGGGAGTGACAGAGAGAGAGACAGAGACAGAGGGGGGGAGAGACAGAGAGAGAAACAGAGGAGAGGGAGAGAGAGGGAGAGAGAGACAGAGAGAAAAACAGAGAGAAGACACAGAGAGAGAGACACACACAGAGAGACAGAGGGGGGAGAGAGACAGACAGAGACAGAGAGAGGGGAGGAGGGAGGGAGGGCGACAGAGAGAGACAGAGACAGAGACAGGGGAGGAGGGGGAGAGAGAGACTGAGTTTGGGCCCCTGTGGCTGATTGCTCTGGGCTGGCTGTTTATGCACCGATGAAGGGTCAAAAACCCACCACGAGGGGGGACGGGGGGCAATCCAGGAGCAGAATGAGCTCTCTTTCTCAGCCCAGCCACGAAAACGGTGCTCTAACGGCCAGGAGAGAGAGCACAGCTGCCCTTCCTTGGCTAGTAGAAGCACCCAAGAAAGAGGCTTAAACTCTGCACCCACATTTGAACCTCGAGGGGGGGACGCTGGTAGACGGAACCTGTTCCCAAGACAGAATCTTTCATCCCACCCCGGGTGCAGAGAAATCTGAGTAGATTTGGGGGGGGGGGTTGTATGTGGGTGGGACGGGGGTTATATTTGAGGAATCAAAATCCACCTGGATCACAGCAGGATCTCCAAGTGCCCCGGGGAAAAAAGACCAGGGAAAGGGAGATCAGGCATTCGGCTGCTGGCTTTAGGCACCCTTATTTCTGGCTGGGTTTTATTCCCGACTGCAACGGATCGGCGATATTTGCTGAAAAAACAGGCAAAACCCTCGTCCAGGAAATCCATGGGATTACTCATGAGTAAAAAAAAAAAAATCCATCGGGGCGTTATCACCAGTCCTGATTAAAAGAGCGTTTGAATTATTTTTACATGTCCTCGCTTAGCGGCTTAGCAATCGTTTGAAATTAGGTAACGGTAAAAGTTTCCCTTGCACATATGTACTAGTCGTTCCCGACTCTAGGGGGCGGTGGTCATCTCCGTTTCAAAGCCGAAGAGCCAGCGTTGTCCGAAGACGTCTCCGTGGTCATGTGGCCAGCAAGACTCAACGCCGAAGGCGCACGGAACGCTGTTATTACCTTCCCACCAAAGGGGGTTCCTATTTTTCTACTTGCATTTTTTACCTGCTTTCAAACTGCTAGGTTGGCAGAAGCTGGGACAAGTCACGGGGGCTCACTCCGTTACACGGATTCGAACCGCCGACCTTTCTGATCCACAAGCTCAGCGTCTTAGCCACTGAGCCACCGCGTCTCTATGGGTTTGTATAGCGTCACCCAAAAGAAAAGCTGTTTCAAAACCATCCAATTTGGTTTAATCCAATTCACCCAAACGAGGGTCAGACAAAAACAGGATGTTCTGGAACAGGAAACGCCGAGAATCTGAAATGTTTCGCACCTCGCTAGTCCTTCCTTACGAAGGGGGGGGGGCTTTTACTCACGAGTATCCCCTCTGGGATGGGGGCGTTTGCAAGTGACTCCAGCCCATCCTAAACAAACAGCCCAAAGTATAATATTTTTTATCCAAGGAGAGGGAGAGGATCTGCATTTGCCCCCAAGCAGGTGGATTTTGCAATTGTGAAACGCAGGTTTTTCCGAAGATTCCTCTGCCAGAATTAAAATTGCTGGTGGACCAGTGTGAGGGTCCCGTTCCCACCCTCCCTCCCACCTACCCTGTGGCTCCCTGGACGGAGAGAATGGGAGGCTGAGGAGGGGACCACCAGCCCCTGGGAGGGCCAGGGCCAGCAGGGGTTACCTAGGTTGACCGTGAGCTTCATCTGCCCCCCGTCCAGCTCGAGGCGAAGCGTGTCGGCCGATTCCTTGGAGGTAGTGGCCATCATGAAGCCGTACGCTCGCTGCGACATAAAGCGGAGGGACACGTCTTCGGCCTCGGTGTGCATGACCGTAGGAAGCATGATTTTCATGTACATGCTCCCGTCGTAGCTGAGCACGGTGGCCTCTGTCCGGGGGGGTGGGGGGTGGGTAGTGGGGGGAGAGAGAGGGAAGAAAAACAAGGCAGTAAGAATGGAGGAGCACAAAAGCAGATGCTTGGCCTCAATCAGCAACTTTCAGGTGTGGGAATGTCGGTGCTGGGAACACCCCCCCAGCCAGGTGGGGAAATCAAAGCAGGCTGGGTGAATTCCTGCCTCTCTCTACCTATGAGCTGCAGGTGAGGGAAGTGAGATTGCTTTACCCCAAGGCTATTGAAACAACCTGTTTTCTGCCTTCACGAAATATACTTGCTCACTAAACAAAAGGGAGGGAGAGAGGGAGGAGGAAAGGAAGGGAGGGTGGGAGGGAAGGAAGGAAGGAAAATTGGAGAGCAAGGGAAAGGAAGGAAGGAAGGAAGGAAAGGAAAGAGGAAGGAAGGGCAGAAAGAAGGAAGGCAGGCAAAAATGATGGAGAGAGGAAAGAAGGAAGGAAAGAAGGAAAGAAAAGAGGGAGGGAGGAGAATTTAAGAGGAAGGGGAAGGAGGGCAGGAAGGAGGGCAAGAAAAGATGGAGGGAGGGAGGAGGAAGGAGAATTGGACAGCAAGGGAAAGGCAGGCAGGCAGGAAGTAAGGCAGGAAGGACGGCAAGAAAAGACGAAGGGAAGGAGGGAGGAAGGAAGGAAGGAAGGAAGGAAGGAAGGAAGGAAGGAAGGAAGGAAGGAAGGAATGGAACCCTTGATTCAGTGAAAGCTCACCACTAGACCTGATCCTGGCCATGGGATTGCAACCACCAGACTTCAAGCCAGCCCAGTTCATGAGGTTGTGTGAACCCAGCCTGAGAGCGCCGGTGGCCCCCCCACCAGCCCCCCCGCCACCCCCTCCTCACCTCTCTCACACAGCCGGCCCAGGTAGCCGGTGCCCAAACAGTCACAGATGAAGCGGTTCCAGCCCTCCCGGCACAGGCCCCCGTTGTGACAGGGGGAGCTGCCGCATTGCTTGAGGGTCTCCCGGGAGCAGAAGCTGGAGACCCCGGAGACGCTCTGCACCTCGGCCAAGCGGCGCACGTCCCGGCTCTTGCCGTCGATGAAAAGGTCCCGCACGCAACCCACGTAGCCGTAGTTCAGGAAGGCCGTCCAGACCTCCGGGGGCAGGATGAGGTCCAGGCGGTTCTCGGGGAGGCCCCCCAGGTACATCTCGCTGTCCAGGTCCAGGATCTCGCTGTCCCCACTGGCCAGGAAGGGGGTGCTGCGGCTGTTGACCGAGATGGAACCTGGGAGAGGGAAGGGCTCAGGTTCAACAGAGGGAACCGTCATTAAATTTCACCATTGGGCTCAACTGTGGCCGTAAGTCGAGGACTGCCTGTATTAACGCTCCCCTATTTCCCACGATCCCTTCAGCCGTTAATCAACTTCCAGGATCCCAAGGACCCCAGAAGCCGCACCAAAGCTAACCAGAGCTATCATGAACCAAGCTTGTTATGCCTGAGCAGTAACTGAATGGTCAGAGATCCTGTTGAAATCACGGGATCTTACGGGCAAACAGGTTTTAAACCAGGGATTCCTGAAGATCCTGAGTGAAATGGGATCGAGGGAGGGATACAGCCTTCCTTTTTTTTTGCGGGTGTGTCTTTTAACGGCCCCGTAATCCCTTCCATTGCAACTGAATGGAGCTGAGGTTTTTACTGGCCAGATGCCTTTCCTGTCGCCAGGGCGGAGTTTTGTTCGGCAGATATATTCTCATTGTGGCCAGAGAGAGAAATATCTGTCTCTACCTAGGATCGAACTCGCGGCCTTCTGATTGTGAGCTGAGAGCTCCACTTCTAGGCCACTGCACCACTCCTATCTTCATAATCCCTTGTGGGGTGGAGTCTGGGGAAACTGAATGGAGTTGAGTGTTTACTGGCCAGATGCCTTTCCTATTGCCAGGGTGGAGTTTTGTTCAGCAGATGTATTCTCATTGTGCCCAGAGAGAGAAATATCTGTCACTACTTAGGATCGAACTCGCGGCCTCCTGATTGTGAGGCGAGAGCTCCGCCTCTAGGCCACCGCACCACTTGGGATACAGGCTTCCATCATGCAGAACAAAGAGAGGCAGTGACTGCCAAGCAGCCCTCCAGTTCTCTGATAATAACACAGAGACAACATGGGAAGACAAAATGGCCAGCAGGGTCTCTTCCCCAAATCCCTCTGCTCTGCTGCCAACACCACAAAATGAATCTATGTATCACTATGACTCTCCTGTCCGTTTGTTGTCTGTCACCTTCGTTTAGCCAAAACGGTGCGTCGCAGTGTTTGAATCGCGGTGTCTCAATCCTGCTCACTTAAAGAATGAGTACAGCCACCGCTCCCCATATCAGTGACATTTCAAGGATCTCCACGCCAATTACATTGGCACACCTGTGGCTGCCGTACTTCCGCAGTCAGCTGATGGTGGTTTCTGACACTCCCCGCCAGCTTCCCCTAAAGTCAATGGGGAAGCTGGCAGGAAGTCAAAAGTTGGAAGTCACGCCTGCTTCCACTGTCTTTTGGCCCGCCTGTGGTCACTTTGTTAATGTCTCCGGGTAAGTAAAGATTGACAAAGGAAAACCCAACAGGTTGTATAGTTGTCTAATAAAGATTTTTTTTAAAAAATAGAAATTGATCTGGAAGATGAAACTACAACTTCTTTCACTTGTCACCCAGCTAAATACGAGCCAGCAGCGTGTGGGGGCAGCCGAAAAAGCCAATGCAATCTTAAGATGCATCAACAGAGGGATACAATCAAAATCAAGTGAGGTAGTAATACCACTCTATAAAGCCCTAGTAAGGCCACATCTAGAATTCTGCACCCAGTTTTGCTCACCACACTATAAAAAAGACGTCGAGACTCTAGAAAGAGTGCAGAGAAGAGCAACCAGGATGATGAGGGGACTGGAGGCTCAAACATATGATGGACGGTTGCAGGAACTGGGCCTGGCTAGACTAGGGAAGAGACCAGGGGAGACAGGAGAGCATCTTCCAATATTTGAGGGGCTGCCCCAGAGAGGAGGAAGGGGGTCAAGCTATTCTCCAAAGCCCCTGAAGGCCAGAGAAGGAAGAATGGATGGAAACTAACCAAGGAGAGATTCAACTGGGAAATAAGGAGGAATTTTCTGACAGGGAAAACAATCAACCCATGGAAGAGAAGTTGACTTCGGAAGTCCTGGGAGCTTCATCCCTGGGGGCTTTCAAAAAGAGACTGGGCTGCCCTCTGTCAGGAATGGTGGAGGGTCTCCTGCCTCGGCAGGGGGTTGGACTAGATGACCTACAAGGTCCCTTCCAACTCTGTTAATCTGAATCTATCTAAGATGATCAAAGACCTGGAGGCAAAACATATACTGAATGGTTGCAGGAACTGGGCATGGCTAGTCTAGGGAAGAGAAGGACCAGGGGAGATAGGAGAGCATCCTTCCAATATTTGAGGGATTGCCCCAGAGAGGAGGAAGTGGGTCAAGCTATTCTCCAAAGCACCCGAAGGCCAGAGAAGGAAGAATGGATAGAAACTGACCAAGGAGAGATTCAACCTGGAAATAAGGAGGAATTTCCTGACAGTGAGAGGAATCAACAGAAGTTGCCTTCAGAGGTTGTGGGAGCTTCATCCCTGGAGGATTTCAAGAAGAGACTGTTCTGCCCTCTGTCAGAAATGGTGTAGGGTCTCCTGCTTGGGCAGAGGGTTGGACTAGATGACTTCCAAGGTCCCTTCCAACTCTTGTTCATCTGTCTGTCTCCCACTGCTGAAGCATCATCCCACCGGGCAGCTTCCATTTCCGCCTCGGAGGCACACTCACCCTTGCGGCCATCGCGCTGGAAGTCCACGTGGCACCACTCCCCGTCGTTCACTTTCTTGGTGCTGGCCCGCATCTTGATGCCCCCCGAGCCCATGTCCAGCAGCAGGTAAAGGTAGCCGTCCAGGAGCTCCATGGCAAAATAATCGGCCTTGTGCATGCGCTCCGACCGGCTCTCCTTGGGGGGCTGCAGCCGGCCGTGGCTGAAGAGGAGGAGCCCGTTGGGTTCGGTGGTCCGGAAATCAAAGGAGATGGAGCCGGTCTTCTTGGTGTTCCATTTGGGCAGGGAGATGTAGGCCTCGGGGGACTCGAAGGTGACTGGATCGAGGGCGGCGACGTTCTCGCAACGGAAGACAAGGTCCCCGTTGATCTTCATCTTAGGGTCTCCTTCCTTGGCCAAGCGCGACAACTCCAGTTTGAAGTCATTGTTCTTGTAGACCACCTGCAAAGAAAGGAGAAGAGCATCAGTGGAGGTTCTCGACCATCCAGACCGTGGGTGTCTCCAAGGTGCTTTTTCAAAAAGGAAAACGGACTTTGTTTTTTTTCCTTGAAGAGGTTTCGCTTGTCATCCAAGAAGCTTCTTCGGTTCATGAAGAAGCTTTTTGGATCAGAAGAGAAATGTCTGGTTGCCTTTTGAAAAAGGAGAAGAGCAGCAGCGTCAGTGAGACAGTTCTGATCCAGGCTTCCCCAAAAAGCCCGAGGCAGAGTCCCGGTCCCGACAAAACCCCTTTTATTAAACGAATGTGAATTCCTCTCATTCCCATTCAGCCAAGGCCTGGCAAACAGTCTTTCAAAGGCGTATTTATGACTACAGACCTTATCTATCTTGGAAAGCTGCCATGTCAATATTTTCCAAATGAGGTGCTGTGCATGGAAAGACTCTGGGCACAGAGTCTCTGGGATTCATGGACAGATCTTCACACTCCTGAAACAAATCTAATGACCAAATGAACGAATCGTTTCCTGCAAAAGCCCACTCCCCTTTCGCTCCTCTTTTATTTCCTATGGGAGGGGCCATTCACTGTCCACCTGTGGCTTTACTCCCAAGTCGACCCTGATTTCTCAGCTGTTCTTTTCTTCTGGCAGCTCTGCGCATGCACACACTGGGAACAGGCTCCAGCTGTTCCTCTGCCTCGCTGCTGTCTAGCTCCATAGGCACCTGATCACTGCCAGACAGCCTCGGCCCCGTCTCTGCCTCTGACAGAGAGCCCTCGTCCGAGCCTTCCCCAGACTCCAGGACTGGCCCATGCTCCTCCTCGACCTCCTCACTGTCCAACTCTGCTGCCAGCTCTACTGGCCACAACACAGACTTCATCAGGGGACCTCTATTTGAATCACCTGATCAGTTTTGATCAACTAGTCCATTGCACTGGGTCAAATTGAATTCAACTCAGAATAAGGTCCGTATTGCAGGCGTCAATGCCAACAGATTGAAGGGTTTGGCATCAGATCCGTGGCTGTTCCAACCACCAGCTGGAGAAGACCTGGCCTGGACAAAGCCCACAGGAGGGACAGCTGACGTTGAAATATTGTCTGCGAATCAGAGGCATTCGGTCCAATTCAAAAAAATTAAAAAATTAGATGAAATTCACGATCATACCGCCAAACAGTCGTGCAAAATTGAGACAGGTAGTCCTTGATTCAGGACCATCGCCGAGTTCAGAATTCATGCCGGTTGTTAAGAGGGTCGGCTTTATTATTGTTATTGTGGCCGTTGTTAAGCGAATATGGTGGTCGTAAAGCAAACGCTTGTGAAGCAAACGTCATGGTCCCTAAGTGAATTCACTGTTCGCAATTGTTTGGGGGTGGGTTTTTTTTGGGGGGGGGCAGAAACCAGAGGTAAATGGCAGTTTACGGTAAAAATAATTCTGCCCATGTGGCAACATGGGTGGCTAATATGTTTTACAAATAAATAAATAGATATTAAATAATTATAAATTGTAAATTGCAGTCATGTGACTGCCGGCTATTGCAAATGGCCGTATTCGCAGACCTATTGCCCAGTGTCCAATATGCAAAGATGTGACCACCAAAGGTGGTTCCTATTTTTCTACTTGCATTTTTTACATGCTTTTGAACTGCTAGGTTGGCAGAAGCTGGGACAAGTCACGGGAGCTCACTCCGTTACGCAGCGCTAGGGATTCGAACCGCTGACCTTTCTGATCGACAAGCTCAGCGTCTGAGCCACTGAGCCACTGCTCAGGGTATAGTTAGTCCTTTGTAAGTTGAGGATCACCTGTGCAGTTCTGGGCCAGACTCAGAATATCTTTTTATCTTACCGTTGTCTTGGTTGCGGTTCTTCCTCAAGGCCGATCTCACAGCTGCACATCTCACCTGGACAAACCTCCATTACTAAATGAACCCTCATCCTGTCCCAGGTGAGTCCTTAGCATGGACAAGCACAAGCATGCAGAAAGAGACGGGCATGGCCTATAAGCCAGCCCATCCAGCTGTCCTCCAGCCTTCGCCCAAAGCCCCCCACCAGGAGGCTGAAGCAGACCCCAAGTGGGGATTTCTGCCCCCCTCCGACCCCCACAAAAAGACCCCCAAGGGGGAGACTCTGCAGCAACACAAGCGTTCATTGCACGTATCCGTCCCAGGGGCCGCAGTTTGATTTAGTGCAATATAAAAAATGCAAATCATTTTTCTGCGGACCACCAAAATTTTCTCATGGACAACCAATGATCCCTGGAGACCACTGCCCTAAACCACCTTCCCCTAAGCAGTACATTCAGTCCCGCCCACCTGCTCCTTGCCCTCCCCCCCCCATCCCAACCACCCCCTCGCAGGCAACTCACATCCTTGAGGCATCCCATAAAATTGTTGCTGACAGGGGAGCCGGGCAAGTCCGCCGTGTTGGGACTCCCTCCGATGTAGAAGAAGTCGTCTGAGCCTAGCATGGTATAGTCCTCTTGGGTGTATCCGGTGGTGGTGAGGATTCCGTCCACGGAGATAGTCACCTGTCCGTCATGAGTGCAGGGGTTGCGGGGAGGGGGTGCCGAGGGGGGGGGGAGACAAGGAGACAAGAGAGTGTTAACCAACCACAGGACTGATGGGAGAAGGGGGTGGGAAAAGGGGCTGCCAACTTATTTTCCGGTCTGGTTGTCTCTTTGGAGAAATGCCACGGTATTTTTTTTCCCCTCGGGCGGGGTGTTTTGGGGGTGGGGGAGGAGGAGGAGGAGGAAGACGGACAGACAGAGCAGCTGTCAAGGGGGAGAACATCTGCACAAGATTTGATGGTCCGGAAGGGGAACTGAGCACCATGTCTATGGTATGCAAGCCCCCACACCCGCCACGCGCGCTCCATGCTCAGCACATGCCCACTGCCCGATGCTCCGGTGAGTTGCGAGTTGGCTCGGCCAACCGAGGGGTGCCCTTTTCCTTTGGCTGTTTGGGGAGGAGCGTGCAGAGCCGGATGGAAGAAATCCAAATTTGGGGAGCAGGTGAAACGCAGACGAGGCCGAAGGGGAACTGTTCTGACCCAGGCTTCCTTCAAAAGAATGAAGCAGAGTCTTGGCAAAACCTCTTTTGTTTAAATGACTGTGAATTCCTTTCATTCCCAGCCAGCAAGGCTTGGCAAACAGTCTTTCCGAGGAATGTTTATCCACACGAACCTTATCTCGCTCGGAGAGCTGCCAGATAAGTAGTTTCCAAACGCAGGGCGAGGCAAGACTTGGCCCAGAGTCTCTTATAGTCACAAACAGAACTTTCCACTCTTGAAACGACCGAAGGGACGAAGTGTTTCCTGCAAAAGCCCCCTCCCCGTTCGCTCCTCTTTTGTCTCCTGTGGGAGGGGCCAATCACCTCCAAGGTGTGGCTTTACTCCCACGTCAACCATGCTTTCTGAGTTGTTCTTGTCTTCTGGCTGCTCTGCGCATGCGCACACTGGGAAGAGGCTCCAGCTGTTCCTCTGCCTCACTGCTCTCTAACTCCCTCTCTGACTCCGATGCAGAGCCCTCGTCTGAGCTTTCCTCAGCTCCCAGGACTGGCCCATGTTCCTCCCCAATCTTCTCACTCTCTGAATCTTCTGACAGCTCCACTGGCCGCCTGAAGGCCACAATAGGGGCTTATACCTCCAGTAGAAGAGTTGCTTTGCTCAGCTGGAGCCCTCGGACGTTCCTGGTTTCTCCGCTGCCGATATCCTTCGGGACACTTTTAGCAGCTGGGTTCGCACGATTTGCTAGGCTCGGATGAATGCTCTGCTCATCTGAATCTCAGCATCTTGCGGGAACCCCACTCTCCCTTCAATCTGTCATGGAAACCAGCCCCAGCCCCATCACTTGTTTGGGCATCGCAAAGCACCAGATCAGCAATTGGTTAACCTGGGTTTAGGACGGAAGGGGATGGAAATCCCAGGCCCTGGAAGGGGTCAGGCATCGTTCCCCCCACCATCTGTGGTTTTTTTTTGTTGTTTTCTTCTTTGCTGGCTACTAGATACAGATGGACAGAGTTGGAAGGGACCTTGCAGGCCATCTAGTCCAGCCCTCCAACCAAGCAGGACACCCTACACCATTTCTGACACATGGACAGTCCAGTCTCTTCTTGAAAGCCTCCAGTGATGAAGCTCCCACAACTTCCGAAGGCAACTTCTGTTCCATGGGTTGATTGTTCTCCCTGTCAGGAAATTCCTCCTTATTTCCAGGTTGAATCTCTCCCTGGTCAGTTTCCATCCATTCTTCCTTGTCTGGCCTTCAGGTGCTTTGGAGAATAGCTTGACCCCCTTCCTTCTATCTGTGGAAGCCCCTCAAATATTGGAAGATCCTCTCCTGTCTCCCCTGGTCCTTCTCTTCACTAGACTAGCCAGGCCCAGTTCCTGCAACCGTTCATCGTATGTTTTAGCCTCCAGTCCCCTCATCATCCTGGTTGCTCTTCTCTGCACTCTTTCTAGAGTCTCAACATCTTTTTTATAGTGTGGGGACCAAAACTGGATGCAGTACTCTACGTGTGATCTTACTAGGGCTTTATAGAGTAGTATTAGTAACTTTCTTGATCTTAACTGTTGTATCCCTCTGTTAATACAGTTTAGGATTGCATTGGCTTTTTGGGCTGCTGGCTCCTATTTAGCTGGTTGTCCACTAAGACTCCAAGATCCCTCTCCCAGTCACTGCTATTAAGCCTGGTTTCACCCAGTCTCTATATGTGTCCTTTGGGGTTTTCTGGCCTAAGACTTTACCTTTCTCTACACTGAATTTCATTTTGTTAGCTAGGACCCAGGGTTCAAGTCTCTCAAGATCCATCTGGATCTGGAGCCTCTCATCAAGGGTGTCGACTATTCCAGCCAGACTATAAACAATTCAGAGCATAAACTCTAGGGATCGTGATGCTTGCGGGAAGTTGCTAACCTATGAACCTACCCATTTTTTTTAAAAAAAAATAATAATTCTGCAAACAGGCCAAGTGCCAGCTTTCCTTATCATGGTTTATTTCCAGAGTTGGGGCCTAGAAGGCATTTTGGAAAGTTAAAAATGATGAGTTGCTGTAACCTCAAGGTAGGTGATCAACTTGTCCAACTACCCAGGAGAAGAAATAGTTAGCTGGACTGCAGAGAGCTTAGATGCCGAGGACGGCCGTGTGAATTCACTTCCAGAAAAAAGGTAACGGTTCCCCTCGCACATATGTGCTAGTCGTTCCCTGCTCTAGGGGGCAGTGCTCATCGTTTCTAAGCCAAAGAGCCAGCGCTGTCCGAAGATGTCTCTGTGGTCGTATGGCCGGCATGACTCAACGCCAAAGGCCCAAAGAATAGATAGGTAGTCGTCAATTTGCGACCACAACGGAGCCCAAAATTTATGTTGTTAAGTGAGAAATTTGTTACGTTGAGTTTTGCCCCATTTTACGACTTTTCTTGCCACACTTGTTAAGTGAATCACTGCAGCTGTTAAATTAGACGCGGTTGTTAAGTGAATCACTGCAGCTGTTAAATTAGACGCGGTTGTTAAGTGAATCACTGCAGCTGTTAAATTAGACGTGGTTGTTAAGTGAATCACTGCAGCTGTTAAATTAGTGACACGGTTGCTAAGTGAATCACCGCAGCTGTTAAATTAGTGACACGGTTGCTAAGTGAATCACCGCAGCTGTTAAATTAGTGACACAGTTGTTAAGTGAATCACTGCAGCTGTTAAATTAGTCACACGGTTGTTAAGTGAATCTGGCTTCCCCATTGACTTTGCTGGTCCGAAGGGGATCGCATGACCCCGGGACCGTCATAACTATGAGTCAATTGACAAGCGCCTGAATTTTAACCACGGGGACGCTGCAACGGTCATTGAAGGGTGAAAAACGTTCATAAGCCACTTTTTTTCAGTGACGTCGTAACTTCGAACGGCCGCTGAACAAGCTGTCATAAGTCGAGGACTACCCGTATAAACAAAGAGAATCAGTTCTTGTTTTAGAAAGCTGAAATTATTTATTGAGAAGCCGCCTCCTGCAAAAAGCCGAAATCCTTGCTTGTCTCTTCTTTTACCCCAACGCCGTTGTTGGCTTTTATCTTTTATTTATAGCAAGGAGATTGGCTTGAGTTGTGTCCGCTCGCAACCGCAAGCCATTTGGGGGTGGCGTAAGCTTTGCTGAAGCCCACCGAAATGCAGGGGGGCTTAAGGGTTGTGGGATTCAGCTTCCGAAGTCTGGACAGCCAAGGGAGGGGGGGAGGATTCTGCATCTGCCCAATTCCTGAGTTTTGTTTTTCGTTATTTGAAAAAGAGAAACACGCTTGGTAAGCAGGAATCTCAAGGGCCTCTGGGTCTTTCTGGCCTCCGCATTTCTTGTCTGGAGGTTGCAAAAGGGGATCACGTAACCCCCGAGGCACTGCGGATGTCATAAATATGAATCAATCGTTAAGCACCAAAATTTTGACCATGGGGATGTTGCAACCATCATAGATATGAAGATGCCAAGGGTCCCGAATTTTGATCACCGGAGTGCTACAACGGTCATAAGTATGTGAGTGCTACAACGGTCATAAGTATGAAAAGCGTCCGCAAGTCCCTTTTTTTCAGTGCCATTCGACCTTCAAACGGTCAGCAAACAAAGTGTTGTGAGTCTAAGGACTGCCTGTATTTTGGGAACACGAGAGTAAGAGGAAAGAGAAAAAAATGGAAGCCCCCGAATTTAAAAGGCGTCTCAAAATATTGTAAAGCAAAGTTCCCTCCCGCAGAGAGGAAGGGGGTCAAGCTATTTCCCAAAGCACTCAAAGACCAGAGAAGGAAGAATGGATGGAAACTGACCAAGGAGAGATTCAACCTGGAAATAAGGAGGAATTTCCTGACAGGGAGAACCATCAACCAAAGGAACAGAAGTTGCCTTCAGAAGATGTGGGAGCTTCACCCCTGGAGGCTTTCAAGAAGAGACTGGGCTGCCATCTGTCAGAAATGGTGTAGGGTCTCCTGCCTCGGCAGGGGGTTTGACTAGATGACCTCCAAGGTCCCTTCCAACTCTGTTAATCTGAATCTCTCTAAGATGATCAAAGGCCTGGAGGCTAAAACATACAAAGAACCGTTGCAGGAACTGGGCATAGTTAGTCTAGGGAAGAGAAGGACCAGGGGAGACAGGAGAGCATCTTCCAATATTTGAGGGGCTGCCACAGAGAGGAGGAAGGGGGTCAAGCTATTCTCCAAAGCACCTTTGAAGGCCAGACAAGGAATAACGGATGGAAACTGACCAAGGAGAGATTCAACCTGGAAATAAGGAGGAATTTTCTGAACAATCAACCAATGGAACAGAAGTTGCCTTCAGAAGTCCTGGGAGCTTCATCCCTGGAGGCTTTCAAGAAGAGACTGGACTGCCCCCTGTCAGAAATGGTGTAGGGTCTCCTGCTTGGGCAGGGGGGGTTGGACTAGATGACCTACAAGGTTCCTTCCAACTCTGGTAATCTGAATCCATCTTTACCAAAATGCATTTGCTCTTAGGGCAGTCTTCAATTTAAAAAAAAAAAGGAAAAAAATCCTTGAGGTAATTGAGATAAGGGCTCAAAGCCCCAAGAGATTTGGGTAGAGGATGGTGATGGAGACCAGAATTTCTGTCGCTAAATGAAGCAGTGGTTCAGCCTTGTTTTATGACCTTTCTTTCGGCACAGTTGCAACAACAATCACGGCTGTTGTTAAGTAATTGTGAATTTGTTAAGTGAATCTGACTTCCTGTTCACTTTTTTTCCCGTCAGAAACTGGCTGGGAAAGTTTCAAAGGGAGCTGTAGTGGTGGTGCAGCAGGTTGGTTAGAATGTGGCATTGCAGGCTGACTCTGCCAACTGCCAGGAGTTCGATTCCCACCTGCTGAAGGTTGACTCAGCCTTCCATCCTTCTAAGGTGGGTAAAATGAGGATCCAGCTTGTTGGTGGCAATAGGCTGCTTCTATAAACTACTTAGAGAGGGCTCTAAAGCACTGTGAAGCGGTATATAAGTCTAAATTCTATTCTGTTCTGTTCTATAATTTCTATTCTATTCAATTCCCTATATTCTATTCTAGTCCCTATGCGCTATTCTATTCTATGTTCTATTCTATTCTATAAGTTCTATTCTATAATTTTTATTCTACTCTATTCCCTATGTTCCATTCTATTCCCTAAATTCTATTCTATTCCCTATGTTCTATTCTGTTCTATTCTTTTCTATTCTATAATTTCTATTCTATTCCCTAAATTCTATTCTATTCTGTTCTATTCTATTCTATTCTATTCTATAATTTCTATTCTATTCTATTCTATAATTTCTATTCTATTCTATTCCCTATATTCCATTCCATTCCATTCTATTCCATTTCATTCCATTCCATTCTATAATTTCTATTCTATTCCCTATATTCTATTCTAGTCCCTATGCTGTATTCTATTCTATAAGTTCTATTCTATTCTATAAATTCTATTCTATAATTTTTATTCTATTCTATTCCCTATGTTCTATTCTATTCCCTAAATTCTATTCTATTCCCTATGTTCTATTCTATTCTATTCTATTCCCTATATTCCATTCCATTCTATTCCATTTCATTCCATTCCATTCCATTCTATAATTTCTATTCTATTCTATTCTATTGCCGTGGTGGCGCAGTGGTTAGAATGCAGCATTGCAGGCTAATTCTGCCGACTGCCAGGAGTTCGATCCTAACAGGTTCAAGGTTGACTCAGCCTTCCGTCCTTCCGAGGACCCAGATTGTTGGGGCCTACAGTACGCTGACTGTAAATTGCTTAGAGAGGCTGTAAGATCTGTGAAGCGGTATATAAGTCTAAGGGCTAGTGCTCTTTCTATTGCTACTCCATTCAGCAGCTGGCCTGGGAACATGCCTAGTTCAGACCAGAATGCCTTGGAAGCAGCTGGATGAAATGGGCTTGCAGAGAGGAAGATTTCTTGCTAGAGACAATGGAAGGGAATTCTAATATGCCCGAAGATGGAAACAGCATTCCAAAAAATGATATCTAACAGAGACAAATGCAACACTGTGCATTTAACTGGGTTCGCTTAGGAAACAAGGACTCTTCAGGGAGAGGTTTAGGGCTGAGGAAAGAGCCGGCTTGAGAATTGTACTTATAAAAATGATTTTGGGATGTATGTTTCCTACAACTTGAGTCGATGGGCTGCAAGAAGAGGAAGATAATTGAAAGCGTCAGCAGATGCATCGTCCCCCCCCCCCAATTTAAAGGAAGGAAAGAGTTCTGCTTTTATTTCGCATCGCTCTGAGCCCAGCTTGAATTGCGTGTCTCGAACCCAAGCATCACACTTCGGGAAGGATTTGGGGAAACCTGGAAGAAGATCTAGGTCACAAGGACAAGCAGGTAAGCAGAAGCCCAGTCTTCATCATGGGAAGAAAGCAGAGGAGTTGGCCCGAGTGGAGAAGATTAAAGGGATTACGATCACGCGCTTCCAGGACCATGGAAAGCAAACAAGGAGAGAAGCAACCTAAGAAGAACATTCCTAGCCGTGAGAACAATGAATGAACCAGTTGTCTCCAGAACTTCTGGATGCTGCATCACTGGAAGCTTTTAATGGTCAGGAGGCACCTTGGAGGTCATCTAGTCACAGGTGCCCAACTCAATTTCATTGAGGGCCACATCAGGGTTGTGTTTGATCTTGGGTGGGTGGGTGTGGCCAGCCTGGGCATGGCCAGCATGACGTCGCTTTTGTCAGGGGGCACCTGTGCTGGCCTTAGCCCTTTGCCAATGAAAAAAGGCACTGGACCGGTTGTTAAATCGGTTGCTGCCCACCCCTGGAGTGGCGATGCTGCATTATATGTGCCAGGATAGGTCAGTGCTGTTGTCGACTTCAAACAATTGCTAAACAAAGGATTGTGAGCGGAGGATTACCTGCGCTAAATTTTCCATCTCATCCTAACCAATCAGAAGCACATTCCTTTCTCAGAGAGTCAAGGACACGCCCCTGTACCTGGAGGGGCATGACTGGGAGGTATCTCCAGTTGGGACGGGGCCTGATTGGGCCATGGGATGGACATGTGGGTGCTGGGCAAGGGCTTGAACTTTCGTTTGGGTGGAAAAAACCTGGAAGCTTTCAGATTCGGGTTTCCCCAGATGTGCCAAGATGACATCTGTAATAAAATGGAGCTTTGAGGAAACTCAAGCCTCGGAGTCTTCTTTGGTTGGGGGTCTTACTTGGAACCCTGACAAAGAGATTGGACAGGTCTTTGTGAGAAATGGTACAGGGTCTCCTGCTTGAGTAGGGGGTTGGACTAGAAGACCTCCAAGGTCCCTTCCAACAGTATAATATGCTGTTATACTGTGCATTACAAGAAAGGAGAAAATGTGGGTTCTCACAGCACGCTAACCCCCTCCGCGACAATTAAGTTTCGCATGCTGTGGCTGTTTGGTCCTTTCCTGACCTTTTCTTGTCTCTTGGAATGCTTGAATTTTGCCCATTTGGGTTTAATGCGTCGTGTGAATCGAGTGTAGGTATGTAGCCAACTGACTCTTTTCCAATTTACCCCACTAGCCTTCTCTCAAATTGGTGCCTTCCAGATGTAGTGGATTTTATATCATCCCCGTGCGGTGTGAGGACAATGGATGTTATAATCCAGCCCATTCCTAAGTACCTTTAAGGCAAGGGCTGGGTTAGCTATTTAAATCATGCCAACTTTAAATAATTTTAAAACACGCCATGGTTTGGGGTATTCTTGTTTCTTTCTCCAGGGCTGTCTAAATTATTTTCTGAAAAAGATTTCATCTCTGTCTCTCTGTCTTTCTGTCTCTCTGTATCATCTATCTATCTATCTATCTATCTATCTATCTATCTATCTATCTATCTATCTACCTACCTACCTACCTACCTACCTACCTACCTACCCACCCACCCACCCACCCACCCACCCACCCACCCACCCACCCATCCATCCATCCATCCATCCATCCATCCATCTATCAATAGTATTTAAACTTATATCCTGCTTTACGGTGCTTTTACGGCCTTCTCTAAACGGTTTACAGAGTCAGCCTCTTGCCCCCAAGCATCTGGGTCCTCATTTTACCGACCTCGGAAGGACAGAAGGCTCAGTCAATCTTGAGCTGGTGAGAATCGAGCTACTGGCAGTCAGCAGAATTAGCCTGCAATACTGCCTTCTAACCACTGTGCCGCCAGGACTCTGTCCTTCCATCCATCCATCTACTTACCTTCTTCTCTTCTTACCTATCTACCTACCTATCAAAACTACATTACCTGCCTACCTATATTTTAAGGCTAACAAATGTAGAGGCTCCTGTGTCACACTGCACACTTCGACAACTGCCCAGATGTTTTCCCCATAATATCCTTATTAGTCCTGGAGAGGTTGCAGGGCTCTGTGGTTTCCCTCACACAATTCATAAATGTCCCCTTGGAGCCCAGTGCAACTTCTGGTGGCTTCGTGGACAGGTCTGTGCATTTTTTTTGAGCTACATGGAACTTGTTCGCCGCAGCCTTACCGAATAACACCGTTGGAAGGAACCTTGGAGGTCTTATTCTGGTGGCAAGCTCTTCCACTGGTGAATTGTTCCCACTCTTGCCTTCCAGGGGAGAAAGAGAGTTCCTCCCAGTCTAATATCTGGCCCTGAGATTTCTTGCTCTACGACGGTGTGACCCAAGTCCCAGGATTGAGAGGAGGGGGCCAAGCTATTCTCCAAAGCACCAGACAAGGAAGAATGGATGGAAACTGAACAGGGAGAGATTCAACCTGGAAATAAGGAGGAATTTCCTGACAGGGAGAAAAATCAACCCATGGAACAGAAGTTGCCTTCGGAAGTTGTGGGAGCTTCATCCCTGGAGGCTTTCAAGAAGAGACTGGGCTGCCATCTGTCAGAAATGGTGTAGGGTCTCCTGCCTGGGCAGGGGGTTGGACTTGACGACCCTCCAAGGTTCCTTCCAATTTTGTTAATCTGATTGGCCAGGAAAAAGCTGTCCTTCCAGAAAACTACTTGATATGATAATGTGTTTTGGGTCTACCCAAATAGGGGAAGGAGCACACTGCTTTGACTCCCAGAAGGGCATGGTTAGCTGATGAGAGCCAAATAGCTTGAAATAGATCTATACTAGTCTCCTTTTATTTCTTTGTCGGTAAATATAAATTGAATACTTGATCTGATCAGCTCTAGTAGTGAAGTAGGAAAGCTTGCACAATCTTTTAATTGACCTTGCTGGATGGGGTTGTTTTTTCCCCCCATTTCTTTCTTTCCCTGGGCGATTTCCTCTTTCTCGACAGTTCACAAACGGGGAAAGTATTTATGTATTTCAGTTTGCATTAATTGCCTTTTAAATACACTGGGGGTTTTTGCTAATGAAGCGTTGGCATTTCTGGAGCCGGCGTACAGATGGACGCCAAAGGATGGTGCTCCCCTCCAAGGGAGCCAGGATGAAAGGCGCATGCTTCCCCAACCTGGTGCTTTCTAGGCAAGCCGGAATTATAGTTCTCTGCAACTTGCAACAGTCAACAGGTGGCTGAGAATTCAAAAACAGCCAGAAAGTACCAGGTTCTTCAGGGAGGGGGTAGTTTCTAGAACATTGAAAAACTCCTAAACTCATATTTGGGGAAATGCAGGCGATCCTCGTCTTACAACCATAATTGGGGCCAGAATTTCCGTCGCTAAGCAAGATACTGGTTAAGCGAATTTGCACCTGGTTTTACCACCTTTTGGTTGTGAAGCGAATCATCGCTGTTGTTAAGTGAACCATGCGGTCGTTAAGTGAAACTGGCTTTCCCACCTTGATTTTATTCATCGGAAGCCAACTGGCCAAGTTGCAAACAGCCAGCCCCCAAACTGCAGCGGTTGTAACTGCGAGGACGGGTCGCAAGTCTCTTTTTTCAATGTTGTTGCAATTTCAAATGGTCATTCAACAAATGGTTGTAAGTTGAGGACTCCCTGTAGCTATGTTGGTTGTTTCCATCTAGCCCAAGGGTCTTTTAAGACTTGTGGACTTCAACTCCCAGAATTCCTCAGTCAGCTCTGGGAGTTGTAGTCCACAAGTCTTAAGGTTGCCAGTTGGAGACCCCTGATCTAGTCCAATCTGGTATTTTTCATTACTGGACTTGAAAAAAAATCAAAAATTAACATTTCAACCCAGGAGGATCAGTTTTTTTACGCTATCTGAACCCCCAGGGTGGTTTGTAAAATAAGGTGACCAGTTTAGTACGCTATAAAAACAATGAGCATTCAGCTTGATAAACATGATTTCAGCAAACCATTGTTTGATGTCTGAACCCGGTCTATGAGGGGTTTGAGTATAGCAGGGTTTTGTGTCCTTAGGAATAGAGGACACTTAGAGGTTAACAGAGTTGGAAGAGACCTTGGAGGTCATCTAGTCCAACCTTCCCCCGCCCAAGCTGGAGACCCTACCTACACCATTTCCGACAGAGGGCAGTCCAGTCTCTTCTTGAAAGCCTCCAGGGATGAAGCTCCCATAACTTCTGAAGGCAACTTCTGTTCCATGGGTTGATTGTTCTCCCTGTCAAGAAATTCCTCCTTATTTCCAGGTTGAATCTCTCCTGGATTAGTTTCCATCCATTATTCCTTCTCTGGCCTTCGGGTGCTTTGGAGAATAGCTTGACCCCCTCTTCCTCTCTGGGGCAGCCCCTCAAATATTGGAAGATGCTCTCCGGTCTCCCCTAGTCCTTCTCTTCCCTAGACTAGCCAGGCCCAGTTCCTGCAACCGTTCATCGTATGTTTTAACCTCCAGTCCCCTCATCATTCTTGTTGCTCTTCTCTGCACTCTTTTTCTAGAGTCTCAACCTCTTTTTTATAGTGTGGGGACCAAAACTGGATGCAGGACTCCAGGTGTGGCCTTACTAAGACTTTATAGAGTGGTATTAGTACCTAACTTGATCCTGTTTGCTTTTTTCTTTCTCCAAGAAATTCCTGGGCAAACCTTGGCATTATGAGAAAGCTTAACGGGAATTTCACCTCTCAAATCCCACCAAGACTCTTAAGTACAGATAGTCCTTGACTTACGACTGACAGCAACCAATCAGGATACTCTTCCTGTGCCCCAGGAAGTTCAAAGCGCAGAGAGGGCATAAAACCCGGCGACTCTCAGCATCTCTTCCCTTTTTCACCCAGGAGCTCCAAGGCATGTGATCCTGTCCACCATTAAACCATCTTTCCAAACAGCCTCTGTGTTTCCAGTGTCTTTTTTCCCCCACTTGGAACTGAATCCAGATGGAGATTTCTTCCAACAGAAGTGAATAGCGAAGAGGATTGCCAAGATCGCTCTTCTTATGCGTTCTTTTCCCTTTTTCGTTTTTGAAATCATAATCGGGGCTAGAAACGTTTAGCTTCGGCGCTATGTTTCCTTCCGATAGGCGTGTCTTTTCCGCAACAAAAAGAGGACTTCATTCTCAAATGAACTGTGGCTCTCACAATGGCCGTCACTCACGCCCAAGATCCTTTGAAGGCCACATTGTCAGGGAGCGAAGGGCGAGGAGCACGGAACGAGCCAGCTAGGAATCCCATCCCGAGTCCTGCCACCTTTCCGATATTCGGGAGTCCAAAGATCAAAAGGTTTTAGCACACCAGGCCACAGAGATGCACCAAAATTAAGGCATTTCGGAGCAAGTCTTCATCGCCTGTTGCTGAGAGAAGCGTGCACTCAACCAAATCTTCCAGCAGTGGGCAGCGGTGAGCAGCTCTGGACCAAAGTCTCAGCAATTTAATTCAATTCAATTTTTTTTTGGGGGGGGGAGCATATATAAGACATTAAACCAAGAGTACGGGAGGCGCAGGGGATGCTAACATACCTCAAGGTCTTGCAACATCTCAATTTTACTAAAACAGATGAGGCCTTCCTGGAGAAGTCAATGTTATCCCCCCACCCGCCCCCACCTTTGTCCGTCCTTACTTTTTTTTTTCCTGATCCATCAAGGCTTGTGCAGAAGAGGGAAAAATTTGGGAAATAAAGAGAGAGAGAGAGAGAGAAAGAAAGAGAGACTGCACCGTTGTCTCACTGCAATCCCATTTTTTTTTTTGTTTTGCTGCCTGGGCAAAGCCAAGAAAGGGGCAGACCGGTTGGTGGGGGGGAGCTTGATCCTGTTGGGACGTTTCAAGGGGGGGAGGTGGGTGTGGGGTCTTCTTCCCAATCCAAGCAATGAAGGAAGGGGGGGATGGAAGAGAAAGGGGGCAGGGAGGGAGGGTCTCATTAGTAATTAGTCAATTCAACATGCAAACGAGGTTAGAAGGCAGAGAGAAGAGTGAAAGAGAAAATGATGGGGAGGGGGACGACAACTAGAAGGGGGCCAGTTTTGATAGCAGGCAACGATGACCGGGACTCGTGCCCTGGGTTCAACATTTAGTCCATATCAGAGGTCTCCAAGATTGGCAGCTTTACGAATTGTGGACTTCAAATCCCAGAATTCTTGAGGATGAGGAATCGTGGAAGCTGAAGTCCGCAAGTTGTAAAGTTGCCAAGGTTGGAGATCCCTGGTCTAGGTGACCTCTAAAGGCCCTTCCAACCTTCGATTCTAGCTTGTTCGTGTCCCCCAACTCCAGAAGTAGGAACAGATGCTAACTTTCTCTCTCTAAGAGAAGGGCTAGCTACACCACGGAAGGCTGACCCTGACCTCTTGGGGGCCAGGAACAACTGGACGGTCAGAAGTCAACCGACTGTGGGTGTGAATGCCCCATTAGGGGGACAGCCTTAAATTCATGACTCCTAAAGGTAAAGGTTCCCCTCGCATGTATGTGCTAGTCGTTCCTGACTCTAGGGGGTGGTGCTCATCTCCGTTTCAAAGCCGAAGAGCCAGCGCTGTGCGAAGACGTCTCTGTGGCCATGTGGCCGGCATGACTCAATGCCGAAGGCGCACGGAAGGCTGTTCCCTCCCCACCAAAGGTGGTACCTATTTTTCTACTTGCATTTTTTACCTGCTAGGTTGGCAGAAGCTGGGACAAGGAACGGGAGCTCACTCCGTTACGCGGCGCTAGGGATTCGAATCGCCGAACCGCCAACCTTTCTGATCGACAAGCTCAGCGTGTTAGCCACTGAGCCACCTTCATGACTCCTACTGGCTGAATTTGCCCGGCGTGCAAAGCCAGAAGAAACTAACAAAGATTCCTAAGCTTCAAACAAACAGAGCTTTGAACGTGGCGCAGCTGCCATGTCTTGGAAGAAGGCAGCCCGCGTGTTTTGAGAGGGGGGGAAATGGAGACGTTGCCTCTTCAGCGGTATAGAAGTCTTAAGTGCTTTTGCTCTTACTATCCAACTGTAAAACGCATGACCATGCTGCAACGGTCGTAAGTGTGAAAAATGGTCATAGGTCACGTTCTTCAGTGCCGTTGCAACTTCAGTCAACTAAATGAACTGTTGTAAGCCGAGGACTACTACTTGTATGCCCTTCCTCTGCTACTATCATGATTCGCAGGGCCCCGTTTGAGAGCCGTTTATGGATGTCCCACATTTGTCCTCTGAAGGGGAGGGAAGCAGGAGGAGAGGGAGAGGAAGAGGAGGAAGAAGAGGAGGAAGAGGAAGAGGAAGAGGAAAGGGAGGTCCGAGTTAAAAAAAACAACAACAACCTGGGGCATTCTCCTCAGACAAACTTAAAAGTTTAGACACAGAAATGGCAGTTAGTAAAACGTTCAACACAGTCTTTAATTAGTATACTATTAGTACAACAGGAGTTAATTACCAGCTAGCATTCATTATGTCTCTCCATTAATTATTTAATTCATTGTCAGAAAGAGAGAGAGAGAGAGAGAGAGCGAAGAAGAAGGAAAAGAAGAAGAAGAAGAAGAGATTGGCAGAGAGAAATCTGATGAAACAGAAGCCGTGCAAGGCGGGGGGGGGGGAGGGGGAAGCGAGGAGAAAGGGTCCCCCATGTGTGTGAGATGGGATGAAGGGCACACACGGGGGTGGGGGTGGGGGAGGGGGGTGGAGAGGAGGCGCCGGCGTGCAAGAGGGACAAGAAAGAATGGAGAAGGGCAGGTAAAGGTGTGCAAGCGAGGTGGAAATCATGGTGCTTTTAAAAAAAATATTTCTAATGGGAGCACTCGGCCTTCCCACGTTTAGTCAGTCCCCTCCCTCCCCGACAAATACTCGAGGGGAGCACACATACGCACAGTTTTACACATACACAAACACACAAAACAACAACCTGGGGGCTCCACAGAAAGGCACGCACTCAAGAGGAAGAACACCCAGCCATCCCTGGGGGAAAACACACACTCAGAATCCAGCAGCACCTAAGACAGGCTCGGAGGGACCCACAAACCGCCATCCAGGCCCAATGTGTCCAGCGTGCACAAACACCCACATTCCTGCCACTCTTCTCACAATCCTCATCTTCATTTAACGACCCCCCCATCTTCCCTTGCAGGGTGGAGTCTGGGGCAACTGAGCGGAGCTGAGGGTTTTCATGGCCAGATGCCCTTCCTGTTGCCAGGGCGGAGTCGTGTTCGGCAGATAACGTATATTCTCAGCATGCTCGGAGAGAGAAATATCTGCTTAGGATCGAAACCCACAGCCTCCTGATTGGGAGGCGAGAGCTCCACCTCTAGGCCTCCTGCCTGGCTCACAATGGCAGACGCCAAAACGTCAGAGGTTTCTAAATGCCTGGACTCTGGAGAGGGGGAGGGGCTTTGCAAAACCTTGCATCTTTCCACACCCCTCAAGGACACAGAGATGACACACGCATACACACCCTTTGTGCAACATGCAAAGAAAATGAGTGGGCCCTGAAATTGGAGCCAATGGGAGCAGATAACCCTATTTTGGGGGGAAAGTGATGTTTTATCCTCCCTAAAATCCTGCTTTCTAGCTAATATAAATCACGCGGCACAGCGGATCGTTGGGGGGAAAAAACGGTTCACCCGAACCGTGGCGCCAGTCAAGACAACAGGCTAACTCTTAACCCAGGTTAAGGGGTGTTGTGTGAATCCAGGAAGTCTCTTTTAAATTAATGGAACAATTAATCAGTGGAACAGAAGTTGCCTCCAGAAGTTGTGAACGCTCCGACACTGGAAGTTTTTAAGAAGAGATTAGATTTGTCTGAAGTGGTGTAGGGTTTCCTGCCTAAGCAGGGGGTTGGACTAGAAGACCTCCAAGGTCCCTTCAAACTCTGCTATTCTATTCTATTCTATTCTATTCTATTCTATTCTATTCTATTCTATTCTATTCTAATCTATTCTATGGTCGTAAATCGACGACTACCTATGAAGTTTTTGAAAATGCCCAGAGCCATTCTCGGCTTTCCAAACTTGGCTTGAAGGGGACAGCACTTCCGCCCTGGAATTCTGGGAGTGAAAGATACCACTCCCATCCTGTTGTGGCTCGCCAGCGGCCAGTGGAGCTGACAGCAGATTCGGACAGTGAGGAGGTTGGGGAGGAACATGGGCCAGTCCTGGAGTCTGGGGAAGGCTCTGAGGAGGGCTCTGTGTCGGAGGCAGAGAGGGGGCCAGGGCCATATGCCAGTTATCAGCTGCCTTCAGAGTCAGACATCAGTGAGGCAGAAGAACAGCTGGAGCCTGTTCCCAGTGTGCGCATGCGCAGAGTGGCCAGACGAAGGGAACAGTTAAAGAACAGGGGTCAATTTGGGAGTAAGCCACAGGTGGATGGTGAATGGCCCTTTCCATGGGGAATAAAAGAGGAGCGCAAGGGGAGTGGAGCTTGCAGGAGTCCATTAGTTCATTCCTGCATTCTTGCCAAGTATTGCGGCGTCTGAAAGATATCGTCCTGGACCCTCTCGAAACCTGATCAAGGTGGGTAATTGTGAACTATCCTGAAAGACTGTGGGAGAGGAAAGACTTTGCTGGAGAGGAATCCACTGTTAATTAAATAAAAGGGGTTTATCGGGACAAGGACTCAGCTTCGTGCTGCTGGGGAAGTCTAGATCAGAACCCATCCCAAATAACCAGTGCTTCCCCCCCCCCACCCCTCCCCAATCCTAAAACTATTCCTAGAGCCACCCGGGTGCAGAGATTTAATGAGCCAAGAAGCAATCAATTAGCAATTCAATTCCAGGGGATTCCATTTGGTGAAAGAGGCATTTTAGGCAGGGATGACTCAGAGAGAGAGTGGAGCGCCAGTCAGAGCCAACAAAACTGGGCCACGGGGAGAAATATTTGGACCCAGCTTCAGCCTGCTGCTTGGCATGTCACGATGCGCCTTTCATTTCACTGCCAGAAACCCAAATCTGGGCTCTTGCCATGCTTCGCTGCACACCCACACCCACTTTCCCCCCACATCCAGGGGCTCTGCTAACATTGGACTGCAAATTGCAGCAAAACCAGCACAGGCAAGGAAAGGCTGGCTGGGGACGATGGGATTCATCATCCTACGCATCTGGACAACACCCCCAAGTGGGGAAGGCTGCCTTAAGGGCCCTTGTTGGGTGAAAATGTTGATTGGTGCCCTTGAAGCACCAGGGTGTTAAGTAATAGAAGCAGAGTTGAAGGGACCTTGGAGGACATCTAGTCGCCCACCCCCCTGTAAGAACAGGAGACCTATGCGATTTCTGATAAATGGCTGTCTGGTCTCTTCTTAAAAGCCTCCAGTGATGGAGCAATCACAGCTTCTAAAGGGCAATTGGTTAATTGTTCTAAGGTATTTTCTCCTTAGTTCTAAGTTTAACACAGTTAACAGATTAACAAAGTTGGAAAGGATCTTGTAGGCCGACCCTCCCCTGCCCAAGCAGGAGATCCTACACCATTTCTGACAGATGGCAGTCCAGTCTCTTCTTGAAAGCCTCCAGGGATGAAGCTCCCACAACGTCCAAAGGCAACTTCTGTTCCATGCGTTTATTGTTCTCCCTGTCAGGAAATTCCTCCTTTATTTCCAGGTTGAATCTCTCCTTGGTCAGTTTCCATCCATTCTTCCTTCTCTGGCCTTCAGGGGCTTTGGAAAATAGCTTGACCCCCTTCCTCTTCTCTGGGGCAGCCCCTCAAATATTGGAAGATTGCTATCCTGTCTCCCCTGGTCCTTCTCTTCCCTAGACTAGCCATTGCCAGTTCCTGCAACTGCTCATCCTATGTTTGAGCCTCCAGTCCCCTCATCATCCTGGTTGCTCTTCTCTGCACTCTTTCCAGAGTTTCCACATCTGTTTTATAGTGTGGTGACCAAAACTGGATGCTGTATTCTAGGTGTGGCCTTACTGAGGCTTTCCTCTTGGTCCAGCTGGCAAGGATGAGTGTGATGTAAAAAGCTGACCCAGAATTTCCCTTTTTAGACCTCCATTCTTCCTTTGGACACACACATATACACATACTCACATGCTACACTGGTCCTTAGAGACCTTTCCTTCTCTTGGCATCAGGTTTTGGCAAACCTGACTGGCTAGAGCAGGGGTGTCCAAACTTGGCAACTTTAAGACTTGTGGACTTCAACTCCCAGAATTCCCCAGCCAGCTCTGCACAAGTCTTAAAGTTGCCAAGTTTGGACACCCCTGGGCTAGAGAAAGAGGTTTAAATCACACTTCTCCTTGCCCCACATTTCTGTTTTTAAGTCTCCTCTCCCAGCTGATGTCTTTTTTAAAAAGAAACATAATCATAGCTGCGTTTCCACACTCAATATTAGTGGCAGGCTGAGAACAAATCTCCCCCCCCCCCCCCCGCTCCTAGTTCACATTCAGTTTACTCAAGAAGCTGCTGGCTGGGGAATTCTGGGAGTTGAAGTCCACAAGTCTTAAAGTTCCCAAGTTTGGACACCCCTGGTATAGGGTCTCCTGCCTGAGCAGGGGGTTGGATTAGAAGACCTCCAAGGTCCCTTCTGGCTCTATTCTGATTGATGATTGATTGAAATGGAAAATGGCTCTTCCAGTTTTTAGTGCGCGCGCACACACACACACACACACACACTCCATTTCGGTTCGCCAACACTGTAATATACAATGCATTTTCCCCAAGCCACTCCAAGTCCCATCATATACTAAACAACATCAAGGCGGGATTGCCTTGAGTTCCTTTCTCATGCTTCCTTCACTCGCTGGATGGCACCATCCGTGCAGCTTTTTCACACCTTCCCTCAAGTCAGCTGCAAATTCTTGCACACACCCCTAGCCAGCCTGCTTCAAGGATGGGTCACTTCCCCCACCAAAGTCCTGGATACTGCCAGTCGGTGTGTGAAATGAGAATGAAACAGATTGTTCTGATCTAGGCTTCCCCAAAAAGCAGGAGGCAGAGTCTCCAAAACCCCTTTTATTAAACGAATGTGAAATCCTCTCATTCCCATTCAGCCAAGGCCTGGCAAACAGTCTTTCAAAGGAGTATTTATGACCACAGACCTTATCTAGCTTGGAAAGCTGCCATGTCAATATTTCCCAAATGCAAGGAAAGACTCTGGGCACAGAGTCTCTGAGATTCAAGGACAGATCTTCACACTCATGAAACAAATCTAATGACTGAATGAACGAACTGTTTCCTGCAAAAGCCCACTCCTCTTTCACTCCTCTTTTATGTCCTATGGGAGGGGGCATTCACCATCCACCTGTGACTTTACTCCCAAGCCAACCCTGATTTCTGAGTTGTTCTTTTCTTCTGACAGCTCTGCGCATGCGCACACTGGGAACAGGCTCCAGCTGTTCCTCTGCCTCACTGATGTCTGACTCCGAAGGCAGCTGATCACTGCCAGACAGCCTCGGCCCCATCTCTGCCTCCGACGCAGAGCCCTCGTCTGAGCCTTCCCCAGACTCCAGGACTGGCCCAGGTTCCTCCCTAACCTCCTCACTGTCTGAATTGGCTCCAAGCTCCAAGCGGGCCACAACACAGATTTCCAGATCAAGCTAGCTTTCCATGTTTGGATTCTCCTGCCAAAACCTGCAACGGTTGCTCAACGGAAAGCCAAAATGCCACGTCGTACCACCGAGGGAGCTATGCCAACAGGGCTCCCTTTTGAATAACGCGATGCTCCCATTTTGGAACCAGGCACTCACACAGCCGCACGAGGGGGTCCCATCCATGCCCTGCCCTAATGGGCCCTGCCTCAGTGCTCCCCTTGGAAACGACATAGGTGAAGCCAGCCAAGGAAGGATAGGGGATGTCATGCAAGGCAGAGAGAGGGGAAGGGGTCTTGGGAGAATATGGGTGGGTGGGTGGAAGAGGAGGCCTGAGGAGAGGAAAGGGTGGGACATAATACAACACAGAACAGTGTTAGTTTCAGGCCCAGAAAGATGCTCGGAAAATAAAACTTGGCTATAGAAGCAGCCCAGCCTCGCACGTTCATAGCAGGCCATGCAATAGGGTGGCAGGCAGCTGGTCCCCAGGGGGGGCACGATGGGGCAGCCAGGTCCCTCACTTCCCAGGACAAGCACCAGTCTACCAACCCAGGATGCCCATGGGGGGGCGAGGTCCCCTCTTTATAAGCCCCTGGTCCCCCAAAGTAAAGAGGAACGGAGCAGGGTCGCCAGACACCCCCATTCTGCAAATTGGATCCCTTTTTGCAAGACGCTTTTGAGGGAGGGGGATAGCCCTGCAGCCCCTCCCCTCCATGCCACGACCCAGCGTGGCGGAAAATTGGGGGCGGTTGGTGATGGTTTTCCGGGCCTTCGCCTCTCAATCCACCTGGCTGCCATTTTTTTTTTTGGGGGGGGTGTCCCTGGGGGGCAGCTGGAGGACCCAACGTAGGTGCAACAGCGCACAGAAGTTGCTTCATGGGATGGTGTTTTCCATGGATTTTGGGGAGGGGGAGGGAGGGGGGAGGATGGGGAGGGGAGGGTGGGAAAAAAATCAAAACCATAAAAGAAAAGTCTTCAACCAATTTTTTTCCCCCCCTAAATATGTGTTGCCTTTTTCCCATTTTGCAAGGGCAAAATCAAATCGGGCCAGGGGAGGAGGGGGGAGCTGTGTGGGTTTACACCTGAGGAATTCTGGGAGTTGAAGTCCACAGGTTTTTTAAGTTGCCACGGTTGGAGACCCCCTTATTTAGAGTGTTGCTATGCCCGTGGGGAGGGATAGCCGAAGGTATGGGGCTTGTTAGTAACAGATCTGGGTTCAAGTACCTTCCTGGGGAGGGGGGGGGACTTCCCTCTTTCCCAGCCATTCCACCTCGCAGGGTTGTTGTTGTGAGGATTAATGGGGGGGGGGAGGGAGCATTAGATGGATCTCCTGAAGATCAGACATCTAGCAAATTAAATTAGTCACCATATTAGTCCATTAGGACCACAGCTGATAGTGGGAGGGGGAAGGGGTTCGACCATTCTCTCTGATGCCAAGATGTAGCCTTTGGCTGTGGATGATGAGACTTGCAGTCCAACTGTCTCAGATGTCCAAGTCTCCTTTGCTTTCCAGAGCTTTGCGGCTACCAATTCAACGGTTGCCTTTCGCAACCTTCCGGAGATGTTGGACAACAATGCCCATCAGCTGCTACCACCGGCATGGGAATTGTAGTCAAGGGGGTGGCTGGTCAGGCGGGGTTGCACCCCCGGGGGTCTCTCTCTGTAAGGAAGAGTTGCGTTGTACTTTCACTGGCCTAACTGACCAAGGTAAAGATAAATGTTTCCCTGGCACATCTGTGCTAGTCGTTCCTGACTCTAGGGGGCGCTGCTCATCTCCGTTTCAAAGCCGAAGAGCCAGCGCTGTCCAAAGACGTCTCCGTGGTCATGTGGCCGGCATGACTCAACGCTGAAGATGCACGGAACGCTGTTCCCTTCCCTCCAAAGGTGATTCCTATTTTTCTACTTGCATTTTTTATGTGCTTTCGAACTGCTAGGTTGGCAGAAGCTGGGACAAGTCACGGGAGCTCACTCCGTTACGTGGTGCTGGGGATTCGAACCGCTGAGCTGCCGGCCTTTCTGATCAACAAGCTCAGCGTCTTAGCCCCTGAGCCACCCTCTTGGTCCCTAGGGCCAAGGACTTGCTTATTCCACTGTTTCCCTTTTCCCCCGGAAATAAAAGAAAGGAATTTATTTATGGGGAGGGGGCATTGAAACCCACTTCATCTTCCAAAGAGCTGGAAGAATGCATTTTCAAGCCTGGGGGGAATTCTCAATCATCCAGGTGTTTTTCCAAAAGGAAAATGGACTTCCTTGGGGGTTTTTTTTTCTTTAAAAAGGTTCCTCTTCTCATCCAAGAAGCTTCTTCGGTTCTTCAGACGTTGACGAAGAACTGAAGAAGCTCCTTGGGTGAGAAGCGAAATGTTTTCAAGGGCGAAAAAACCCCAAGAAAGTCCAGTTGCCTTTTGGGAAAGCACTTTTGGAATTGGGGGGGTAATTCCAGCTGTTCCTTTTTCTGGGAATCCTGTGACCTCTGCAGAGGGCAGACAAGAAACCCCAGAATCCCAGAAAAGAGGCATCTATAGGCAGTTCTCGACTTACGACCATCATCGAGCCCAAAATTTACATCGTTCAGTGAGACATTCGTTCAGCGAGTTGTGCCCCAGTTGTATGACCTTTCCGGCCGCCGTTGTTCAGGGAATCCCTGCAGTTGTTCAATTAGTTAACACGTTTGTTAAGTGAATCTGGCTTCCCCATTGACTTTGCTTGTCAGAAGGGGATCGTGGGACACTGTGACCGTCATAAATATGAGTCAATTGGCAAATATCTGAAGTTTGATCCTGCGACCATGGGGATGCTGCAGCAGTCGTAACTGTGAAAAACGGCCCTGTCGCTTTCTTCAGTGCCATTTTTAACTTTAAATGGTCACTAAATCAATCGCTGTAAGTCGAGGACTGCTTGTACCTGCTCTTAAGAACTTCAGGGAGGGGCTGTGTCTGAAATGCCACAACTTAAAATGCAAGTTGAATTGGAACTTCTATTGCTAAATAATGCAGTCCGAAAAACTGAACTGTGTCCAATTCGATCATCATTCTGATGCCATTGTTAAACGGGTCACATAACGCTGTGTTTGAAACCTCTTTCTCTCCCCTTGGCTGGGAAAGCCACAAAGGGCAACGATTGGATGCTGCAACCGTCATAAATACATGTCAGTGGCCAGCCCCCTGAATTTGAATCAGGTGACTCCATTGGACGTAAGCGCAACCCACCGTCGTAACTTGGCTTGGTCGTTAAAAGAGTGGTCGAGGATTACCCTGTAGCTGAATCCAAAGTGCTCGATGGCCTGATTACATACAAACTGCTGGTTTTTATTATTTTCATGGACTGAGTTTCCTCCTCTATCATTATTATTATTGTCGGTTTTAATCCTTCAGTTGCATTTTTTTTTAAAAAGCGTTTGTAGGTCACGCAGGAAAAGTGTCTGGGGCAGTGATCCATCCATCATAATAATTAAAAAAAATAATTAATAATTGTGGCTGCAGGCCATTAAGCCTGCCTGCTTCAAATTATAGACCATTCTTGGTACCAAACAGAGTTTTCACCCAGCTCATATTGGTGTCTTTATTATTATTTGCTGCTTTTTTAAAATCAATTTCAATTGCGTGTGGTTTTTTTTTTTATAGAAAGATTGATTTGTTATCCGAAAATACTGGGAATGGGAGGCAGTTTATATATTACATTGTATTTGTCATTTGGTGTTTTAACTATTTAGTTGTGTCTGGTTTTTGACGACTTTATAAGCAAGTGATTTATATTATATTATTATATTATATTATATTAATTATTATATTATATTATATTATATTAATTATTATATTATATTAATTATTATATTATATTATATTATATTATATTATATTATATTATATTATAATATTATATTATATTATAATATTATATTAATTATATTATATTATAGTATATTATATTATAGTATATTATATTATATTATATATATTATATTACATTATATTACATTACATTAATTATATTATATTATAATATTTATAACATTTATTATATTACATTACATTACATTATATTATTATTAATTACATTACATTACATTATATTATTATATTATATTATTAATTATAATATAATATAATATAATATAATATAATATAATAATATAATATAATATAATATAATATAATATAATATAATATAATATAATAATATAATATTATAGTATATTATATAATAGTATATTATATTATAAATTATATTATATATAAATTATATTATATTATTATTAATTACATTAATACACTATACTACATTACATTATTATTTTTATTTATTTATTAATGTTGTTTGCTGCCCACCACAATATTAGATTACATATTCTAATTCAGTATTTCTCAATCTAGGCAGCACTGAGAGGTGGGGTCTTCAACTCCCAGAATTCCTGGCTGAGGAATTCTGGGAGTTGAAGTCCACAGGTCCCAAAGTTCCCTAAGCTGAGAACCAGTTCTGTTAAAAATAGTTGTGACTGTGGCAACCTATCATCTCCCTTGCTTGCTGGGTCAGTTGTGAATGTCCATGTTTCTGCAGGTTTTTATAGCGCAGTATAGATATATATATATATGGTAGAGCAGGGGTCAGCAACCTGCAGCTCCGGAGCCGCATGTGGCTCTTTTATCCCTCTGCTACGGCTCCCTGTGTCCGGTTCAGCTCCACAATTGATAGGTCTTTCGGTTAGGACAGGTAGAGGAAAAATGACGCCATGCTAGGAGGAGACTCTATGGTGGGGGAACTGGACTTCCAGTTGGCTTCAGGATTGAATGGGGGGCTTCCGGTTAGGACCTTTGCCGACCCCTGCGGTAGAGGGTTATTTTTTGCTTCTGGTAAATTCACACCCAACAGAGTTGAGTAAAGCCACTCAATACTTTTTAGATTTTTTAAAGGCAATGCAGGGAAGCTAGTTTATCTTTTCTCTTTGAAAGAGATTCCCGACGAAAGAAATGGAGGGATATATAAGCCAGGGGTATCCAAACTTGGCAGCTTTAAGACTTGTGGACTTCAACTCCCAGAATTCCCCAGCCAGCAGAGCTGGCTGGGGAATTCTGGAAGTTGAAGTCCACAAGTCTTAAAGTTGCCAAGTTTGGACACCCCTGATATAATCAGAGGGCGAACTTGGCATGGTCGGCAACTGGAAAAGGTTGTTTGCCTAAACTGGCTGAAAATTATAGAAAGTTGGGGGAGGGGGGTACAACAGAAATCCCCATCAGAAGCACTCTCGGTTGAGATGAAATCCATGTGTTTCTGCAAAGGCGTGTGTGTGCAAGGCTTGCACGGCCAAGTGACTTTCAATTTCCAAAAGCAAAGTAATTTTTTTTTTTTTTGGAAAAAAAAATAATTTAAAAAATAAGGAAAGAGGGGGGGGGAGAGGTAAAACCCACGGCAAACCAAATGATTAGACAATAGACTGATATCTACCAGATAATGCAGTTTGTTTACCATAGCGTGTCCAATTCCTGCGTGCTGTATGCATTTAAAAACGGAAAGGAAACGAGGGGAAAAAAAGAAAAAGAAAATCGAGAAAGGGGGGGGGGAGGGAATAAACAGAAGAAAAAAAAATGACCAACCATGAAAATTCAAGGGAGATATATTTAAAACAAAACAGAATAAAAGGAGAAATTAAATTTCTCCGGTTTCTGAGACCAGCAATAAACTAAAAAAACAAAAATATATGAAAAAAAATACTGAATTCACACAACCCAACAACCAATTTACCCACAAATTCTGCCCTCCCCTCCTCCTCCCCCCCCCCCAGACTTTCTTAACCTGGGTTAGTAAGGAGAGAACGGAACAAAATGAACGACTCAAAAGGAAGGAAGGAAGGAAGGAAGAAAGAAACCGACATTCCGCGAATGGCACAGAGGTTAGTTATCCCTTCTTTGGAGAGTTTTGGGGAGGTTTCCCCCCCCCGCCTGCCGCTGCATGACACTCTCCCCCCTCCCCAGAAGCGTGTTAGTAACACACAACGACAAAAGTTGCCAACGCAATCTCTAACGAGGTGGTTTAAGGAAGGTGGGAGGTTGAGGGTGGGGTGGGGGGAGTGAAAAGGATGGAGGATCAAAGCACAGGTCCATGTTAGCAATATTAGTACTTCCAAGGAGCCTAGTATTAGGGAGGGGAGGGGAGGGGGTGGGTGGGGTTGGCCCTGGACCTGGCCAGAGACGGCATTTGGGTAAGGCCAGTGGGGGGCCCAGGCTGTGTCAGCCACTGCTGGGAGATAAAAGCTTAGATCTCAAGTGAATTTGGAGAAAAAGAGCTAGAGGAAAGGAGAGAGAGAGAGAAAGCGTAGGCAAGGATGCCCGGTTGCGGGGCAGGCATTGGGGGGGAAGCCCCTGCCCCTTCCCGGTCCTTCCCCATGTAGAAATCAAGGCCAAGTTGCTGCTTTTGTGGAGGAGGATTAAGAAGAGGAGGGGGAAAAATTCCATCCAGGGGGTTAACAGAAAGAGGAGAGAGGCATGGCTGCAAAACTGAGATTGGGGGTGGAGGGGGTCCAGTTCTGTGAAACCCAAGGGCCGCGAGTGGGGCAGGTTCACTCCCCCACTACCCCAGAAGGCCCAGTGCTCCATCAGAGAAGGGGCAACACATGTTCTTTGTTGAACAAGAGAAGAAGAAAAAAACCCCTCTTTATCCTGTCGGATGCCTTTTTTCCTCCTCCCTTATCCTCTCCTCTCCCTCTTCTACAGACTATCCCATTCTGCTCAGTTTTTATCTTCCGCCAATTTCCCAAATAGGGCTTTTTCAAGAAAGAACAAAAAAAAAAAAAACAACTGTTCTGATCTCTTACTGAAGGGCCTTGGGGGTTCCCAGATTCTTTTTTATGCAATTGCATTTTTTTAAAAAGAGAATTTGCCTTGAAAGCTCCAGACGTCATCTTTCATTATTCATACTTCCTGGCACCTCCCTGCTCTGGATCTCCCGACCTCCAGCTATCATTACAGAGTATGGATTTTTAATCAGATCAGCTGGTCTTTAAACAACAGCCTTGCGAACTCCCCATTGGGAGTCCTACCAGCGATACCACCCGTTCTCTCCGGAACTCGCTTCCTACCACAGGTGGGCTGCGTTTTCCAGGCCCCCCCCAGTTCTGCAGCTGGGTGAAGTCTGAGCTACCTTGGGCAATCAGCAGGGGAATTTTTCCTTTCGTTCCATGCCCAAAATAGATCTGAAATTATTTAGGGGGAGGCCAGCCATTTATTCAGGGCCCCAAAGCTCCTCAGTCAGTATGTCATGCATTATGTTTCTCCACTGCCCACTCCATTTTGGAGCATACCTTCACATCTACAGTTTTAGCTAGGTTGTGGGTGTCCCCTTGCCAATTTGTGCCCCTATTCGTTCTGGAAGGGTCCACTATTTCACAACTGTAGCAATTTTAAGAGCCAGCATGTTTGGACTTCAATTCCCAGAATTCCCCAGTAAGTATGCTGCCTGAAGTTCACATGTCTTAAAGTTCCCTCTACAGAGAGAAACACTGGCCTATACAGAGAGAGCCCACACCTGTTATTTATCCTTCGATTTCACAGAACAAGACTCCCTTCCTTCCCCACATGCCAAGGATCGGGGCCAAAACAATATATTCAAGGCCATATTTTGCTACTAAACCGGGAATCGTGGGTTGCAGAACCTGGAAAGGTGGATTGATTCTAGTCCAGACATCATCAGGAAAAAAAAGTCAGAAAAGTGGGGTTAGAAGATGCAACTGGGCTCAGCAATCGTCACTCACTGACCATGTTGTGTAACTTAAAATAAAGTCGTCTTCCAGGTATCAAACTGCTTTATAGGACTTTGTAGAAATTGAAGACCTGTGGCTGCAATGGGGTATGCCCTGCCCATAAGCCAAATTGTACTGAAATGCAGCAAGGCGATTTGCTCCTTTTCGTACTTGAAAATAAGGAGTAAAATAGCTGATTTAAGATTCTTTTGCTCTTTTTAGGAACCCACAAAATTGGGGAGAAAAGAGCTGAAAACGGCAGCCATCCACGTCACCACCACATGTCCCGCAGCCTTCACCAGTAATAACAACAGTAACAAAAGTTTGAAATCCCTTGAGAGGGTAAAGAGAGTACACTTCGGATTTAACGGACAGTTTAAGGTTGCCTGTTAAATTCAAAAGCGTGGAACCGAGGTCATTTGCACAGTTACCTAATTGATGCAACGGTGGTACATGAAGACTAATGGTGTAAGAATGCCAATTACATAATTGTGCAAATGACATAAATGACACACGCAAGTGTGCAGATGGGCTTTGGAAAGAAAGAAGTAGTCTGTTATTTCAGATGTGTTTCCATTCCAAAGTTCCTCCCCCATAATATTAAAACTTGGGTGCTTGGAAAATGTTTCTCCCTTTACCCAAAGTAACAACAACCTGTTGCTGAGAAGCAGCGCTTAGAAAATCTAGCCCGCCTCTCACATTTTGTATCCCAAACATGGGAATTGTTGTTGTTGTTCTTGTTGTTTTAAAAAAAGAATATCTTGCTGGTGTCTGTTAAATGGGGAAAATCTGCACAGCAACTCAAAAAATAAAAAGTGGGGGGGAGGATATCTGAAGCAGTTCCAAGCCGGGCACATGCCTTCCCAAACCCCCAGCCCCTCCCGTCTGCTGAGACTGCACGGGCAGCAGCCGCTCACCTGGCGCAGGTTTCTAGTCACGCGAATGTCGTGCCAGTTGTTGTCATTGAACTTGCCGTTGACTGGCTCCACCAGCGCCTCGAAGGCGCCGGAGCCCAGGTTGATCACCAGCCAGACGGCGCCGCTCTTGAGCGAGAGGTTGACGTAGTCGGCTGACTTCCCGGTGTGGAGCATCAGGCCGTTGCGCTGCAGGGTGCGGAAGGACAGGGTGATCTCGTCGGTGCTGCTTTGAATGGGGTTGTGCGAAAGGTCGTAGCAGAAGAACTCGTTCCCTTTGAACGTCGCCACAAATTCTTCTTTCCCTGCAGAAGAGGCACAAGGAGATGGGAAAAGGGGTGTGTGTGTCAGGAATCCATATGCTTCTAAAGAGACTATCGTCCAATAGAAAAGAACACTAGTCCTTGACTTATGACCACAACTGAGCCCAGAATTTATGTTGCTAAGGGAGGACACATGACACGGAATGGGAATCTTCCCTCTATACTAGGGGTCCCCAACCCCCCATCCCAGAGGTGAGTTGCTCCCGGTTTGGCCCGGATAGAGCAAACCGGTAGTAGTGGCAGCAGGAGGCTCCGTCCACCTGCCCAGACGCTTCTGTGCATGTGCAGAAACATCACACGGGCGTGTGTGAGCGCAAGCGTGTCCGAACCGGTAGTAAAAAAATTGGCAGTTTACCACTGCCCTGACCTTGGACTGGCATCGGGCCATGGCATGCCAGCAACCAGGCCACACAAACAAGCAAAGCCAGGGTTGGGTTTCAGCCGGTTCCGACCAGTTTGGGTGAAGTGCGCGCTCAGCGAACCGGTTGTTACACCAGTTGAATCCCCCCACTGAGGAAAACCCCATGCGCGGGGTGTAGGCAGCACGTAAAACCACATCTCCTCCAGTCCGCGGAAAAAAGCTCTCGCCAAGGAACTGGTCCCTGGTACTCAAAAGGTTGGCGCCTGCTGCACTATACCAATCAGTCTCCCCGAGTATAAAGCAAGTATTGGAGTCCCACGGCAGCCAGATGAGATTTAATTTAATGATAAATGGCTTTCCGGATACGCAACGTTATGCCCAGTGCCAAAAAGGTGTAAGCTAGAAGGAGACAGAGCTAAACCACCCATTTACGCCAACCCCATCCAGTTTTATTCTTGAAATAATACCATTTAGCAATAGACTTATATACCGCTTCACGGTGCTTTTACAGCCTTTTACAAAGTCAGCCTATTGCCCCCAACAATCTGGGTCCTCATTTTATCGATGTCAGAAGGATGGAAAGATGAATCAACCTTGAGCTGGTCAGGATTGAATGGCTGGCAGTCGGAAGGAATGGAATGGAACGGAACAGAACTGAATTGAATTAGAAATAGCACTTTAGATATATATACCGTTTCACAGTGTTTTATAGCCCTCTCTAAGCGGTTTGCAGAGTCAGCCTCTTGCCCCTAACCATCTAGGTCCCCATTTTACCCACCTCGGAAGGATGGAAGGACGAGGCCACCTAGAGCCAGTCAGGATTGAACTATTGGCAGTCGGCAGAGTTAGCCTGCAATGCTGTCTTCTAACCACTGCGCCACCATGGCAAGAATAGTGTACCGTAGCACTAGAAGTAGCACTTATATCCCACTTCACAGTGCTTTCCAGCCCTCTCTAAGCGGTTTGCAGAGTCAGCCTCTTGCCCCTAACCATCTAGGTCCCCATTTTACCCACCTCGGAAGGATGGAAGGACGAGGCCACCTAGAGCCGGTCAGGATTGAACTATTGGCAGTCGGCAGAGTTAGCCTGCAATGCTGTCTTCTAACCACTGTGCCACCATGGCAAGAATAGTGTACCGTAGCACTAGAAGTAGCACTTATATCCCACTTCACAGTGCTTTCCAGCCCTCTCTAAGCGGTTTACAGAGTCAGGCTCTTGCCCCCCAACAATCTGGGTCCTCATTTAACCAACCTTGGAAGGACGGAAGGCTGAGGCCACCTTGAGCCCCATCAGGATCGAACTGCTGGCAGCCGGCAGAGTTAGCCTTAAATACTGCATTTAGCCACTGCACCGCCAAAGCTTCCCTCTCACCCCGGGGTCTCCCTAACCTGCTCCTCTGGCCCTTGAACCTTCGCCCCTCTCTTTCAGGATCCCCCCCTTCCGTGCACAATTTACTCAGTGTGGCTCACCCTCTCCACCCACTCCTCCAATGATTTTCTTTCGAGATGTGATCCTCACTGCTTCCTCTCTTCAAGAGCCCCTGTCCCAGCAGACGTTTCCTTTTTTGCCCCAGCTCTATTTGCCTCCTTCATCCTTGACCCCCCCTCTCTTCTTCTTCTTTGACCACATACATTTCTTAAGTACTCCATTACACTTAACTTACTTTTATGTTTCCCTCGACGTGCCCAAGTCTCGCTTCCATACATCAAAGGAGACAGAAGCACACTTATCCAGCCATTTTCCCTTCTTTTCAGCCACATCCTTCATTCCTCAAACCGCACGCGTCCCACTGCCACCATCTGTAAGTCTGGCCAACGTCTCCATTTATTTCCCCATCTTTAGTGTAAACGTTTAAGAAAATGGGGCAAATTCATCTACTCGAGTATTTATGGAGAACTCACAATGGTTCACTCCGTCACCCCAGTGAAACATGACTACTTTTTAGCCTCCGATAGGTTTATTATCAGATCCTTCCCTCCTCGTTCCCTCATTCACTCTCTCTCTAAAATTCAATGCAAATCATTCAGGCTCTCCTTCAAAATCGCTTTTGTGCAGAATGTATTCTTATACATTTAGCCAAGAAATTAAAAGAGGCTTGCTCCTGGGGAGGAAAGCTATGGCAAATCTAGACAGCAGGCTAAAAAGCAGAGACATCACCCTGCCAATCAAAAGTGCGCCTAGTCAAGGTTCTGGTTTCCGCAGTTGCCATGGACGGCTGTGAAAGTTGGACCATGAGGAAGGCTGAGTGCCAAAGAATGGAGGCCTTTGAACTGGTGCTGGAGAAGATTCCTGTGAGTCCCATGGACTGCAAGGCCATCCAACCAGTCAGTCCTAGAGGAGATCAACCCTGGCTGCTCTTTAGGAGTCCCAGATGGTTGGGGGTGGGGGCAAGAGGCTGACGCTGTAAACCGCTTATGGCTGTAAAGCACTATGAAGCAGTATATAAGTTTACGTGCTCTATCCATCCATCTATCCATCCATCCATCCATCTACCAATCTACTCTAACTATCTATCATCTATCTATCTATCTATCTATCTATCTATCATCTATCTATCTATCTATCTATCTATCTATCTATCTATCTATCTATCATCTATCTATCTATCTATCTATCTATCCTCTATCTATCTAACTGTCTGTCTATGTCTCTGTCTGTCATCTATCCATCCATCCATCTATCTATCCTCTATCTATCATCTATCTATCTATCTATCTATCTATCTATCTATCTATCTATCTATCTATCTATCATCATCATCATCTAACTATCCCCCCTCTCTTTATCATCTATCTATCTATCTATCTATCTATCTATCTATCTATCTATCTATCTATCTATCTATCATCTATCTATCTATCTATATCAATCATCTATCCTCTCTCTCTATCATCTATCTATCCATCTATCCTCTATCTATCATCTATCTATCTATCATCTATCTATCTATCTATCTATCTATCTATCTATCTATCTATCTATCTATCTATCTATCTATCTATCATCTATCTATCTATCTATCTATCTATCTATCTATCATCTATCTATCTATCTATCTATCTATCTATCTATCATCTATCTATCTATCTACCTATGTCTGTCTGTCTATGTCTGTCTGTCTGTCTGTCTGTCTGTCTGTCTATGTCTGTCTGTCTATCTATCTATCTATCTATCATCTATCATCTATCTATCTATCTATCTATCTATCTATCTATCTATCTATCTATCTATCTATCTATCTATCTATCTATCTATCTATCTATCTATCTTCTATCTGCCATAGTGGCACAGTGGTTGAAATGCGGTATTGCAGGCTAATACTGCTGACTGTCAGCAGTTTGATTCTCACCAGGCTCAAGGTTGACTCAGCCTTCCATCCTTCCGAGGTGGGTAAAATCAGGACCCAGATTGTTGTGGGCAAGAGGCTGACTCTGTAAACCACTTAGAAAGGGCTGTAAGGCTCTGTAAAGCAGTATATAAGTCTAAGGGCTATTGCTATTCACAACCTTTCATCGCCATTTATGGCTTCAATCATTTTCTCAATTGTTCTTTTCAAAGAATCAAATCAATGATTTCTTTGCCCTACACCTGTATGAATAGACTGACTATATATTCACAACAAAAGACCCTTTTCTCAGCTGATATTCACAATTTTTATTCATTCTTGGCTCTCCACAGGGCCCTGTCACTTTTTCTGTATTTTCTGCTCCATACTTCACCCTCTTAACAGGGTAATTTTACCCCCCAGAACACATTAATTTAGAATATTGTACAGTTTTTTTTCCTCAAGACTTGTTCTACTATTATTACCCTTCATTAGAATGCAACATGTAGCCATCGCCACCCGAAGGAATTCTATTTTTATAGAAGCTCACAACAAGCTAGAAAACACCAATTTATACTTTTTTCTAGCCTTTCATTCATAATTAAACCTACATCTTCCACATGCCGACGAGTCCACATCGACTCCATTCCGCAGAAACAGGTCATTATCAATTCAAATCATTTGCCTCTTCGCATGGACACGGAGGCAGACAAATTAGTTTCCATTCGTACATCTTGTTTGTTCATTGGTGGTCTTCACGATGTATTTACTCCTGAATTTCAAGTTGCAAACTTCCATAAGTCATGGTTGCCAGCAGATTAGGTGCAACAATATTGATTCCCTCTGCCACCTATCATGGCTTCAATTAAGTTTTCATGCAATCCATTCTTTCTATCAATTCATCCATCCATCCATCCATCCATCCATCCATATTTATCTATCTATCTATCTATCATCTCCTCTATGTATCTATCAATCTATATATCTATCTCTATCTATCATCTATCTATCTCTTTCTTTCTTTATCATCTATCTATCATCTATCTATCTCCTCTATCCTGTATGTATGTATGTATGTATGTATGTATGTATGTATCTATCTCTGTCTATCTATCTATCTATATCTATCTATCTATCTATCTATCTATCTATCTATCTATCTATCTCTATCTATCTATCTATCTATCTATCTATCTATCTATCTATCTATCATCTATCTATCTATATCTTTCTTTCTTTATCATCTATCTATCTATCTTCTTTCTCTATCCTCTATCTATCTATCTATCTATCTATCTATCTATCTATCTATCTATCTATTTCTTTCTTTATCATCTATCATCTATCTATCTATCTATCTATCTATCTATCTATCTATCTATCTATCTATCTATCTACCTACCTATTATCTATCTATCTTCTATCTATATCTATCTATCTTTCTTTCTGTCTTTCTTTCTTTCTCTATCATCTATCTATTTATCTATCTATGTATCCTCTATCTATATCTATCTATCATCTATCTATCTATCTATCTATCTATCTATCTATCTATCTATCTATCTATCTATCATCTACCTATCTCTTTCCTCTATCTATCATCTATCTATCTATCTATCTATCTATCTATCTATCTATCTATCTATCTATCTATCTATCTATCTTATCTTTCTTTCTTTCTTTCTTTCTTTCTTTCTTTCTTTCTTTCTTTCTTTATCATCTATCTATTTATCTATCTATCTATCCTCTATCTAGTTGGAAGGGATCTTGGAGGTCATCTAGTCCAACCCCCCTGCTCACGCAGGAGACCTGTACTAGGGATTCGAACCACTGAACTGCCAACCTTTCCAATCAACAAGCTCCATAAGACTTCCTGATAAACAGTTCAGCGTAGGCCAACAGTTTGCTGCCGAAAAGTTTGAGAAGCATTTGCATGTTTGCTCAGGGTGAAGAAGAGCAAAGGGGTAGGGGCTTCCCTCCTCCTTTCTGGAGGTGGAAAGCCTCTGTCTCAGCGCCCCGTCTGGAAAGTGGCATTCAGGGCAAGGCCAAATGAAATTCAGGGGGGGGGGAGGGAATGGTTCTGCTTATCTCTCTCTTGCTCTTGCCACTCTTAGGCCTTGTTTATTCACTTGATGGCTGAGCAAAATATTCTGCTCTTTCGACATGACCTAGAATGCTCAATTCGTACATTTGCATTACTATTATTATACAGGCAGCACTGGGCTTTACGGAATCACAGAAGGGACAAGAGACAGAAGCTCTTCCTGAGTAAACCACTGGGAAATAAATATGTACAATACAATAGCAGAGTTGGAAGGGATCTTGGAGGTCTTCTAGTCCAACCCCCTGCCTAGGCAGGAAACCCTATACTGTACATATATATCAGGGGTGGGTTCCTACCGCTGTCTCCTTAACAGCCCAGGCTCTCCCTTCTCCCTCCCAGGACATCACAAACAATTGCTGCTCTAGGATGCCACACTCGCTCTCCTTAACAGGCCAGGCGTTCCAGAGTTATGCTCACACACACACACACACACACACACACACACACACACACACACACACCAGAGGTGTCTTACACCGGCTGTTTCCTTCTGATGCCAAAGTACTTGATAAACTGGTGGTAAATCAGCACCCCTGTTGACTGACGAAGGGGACCCGCTTGCCAGTCTTCAATTATTTCCCTGGCTATTTTTGTTCCTGCTCAGCCAACAATCCTAGTAGCTGCGAAATTGAATATATATCCTTATTTATTGCAATGTGAGCTACCAAAGAGTTCGGATTACCTCATCTGACTGCTTGCTTCCTCCGCGTAAATCCTCCCTTGAAAGACTTTGCTGGATGTGAATGAGCAGAATTCACAGTCAATTAACCAAAGGGGTTTTTGTTGGGACAAGAGTTTGCTTCAGGCTCTTGGGAAGCCTAGGTCAGAACAGCATGAAAACTGGTTCATACCTATGACGGTTGTAGTGTCCCAGGATCCCATGACCGCCTTTTGAAATCTTCTGACCAGCAAAATCAACGATGAAGCCAGATTCACTTAACAATGGGGTTACTAATTTAACAACTGCAGTGATTCACTTAACAATTGTGGTAAGAAAGGTCATAAAATGGGGTGAAACTCACTGAGCCACTGTCTTGCTTAGGAAGAAAAAACTTGAGCCCAATTGTGGTCGTATGTCGAGAACTACCTATCATATTGATTCAAACAGCATCTCTACTGGGTTTAAAATATTATCCTGCGTGCTGACTTGGCTCTGGTTAAACATCAGGCTAGCATTTCCTGTACATTATTTTCTTTATTTTGGGGTCAGGAAAAAATAAAATAAAATCCATAGCAGCTCCTGTCGAAGCCATTTGTCTCCCAGGGACAAGGACAACGACAACTAGAATTATCTCCTGATTGTATTCCGGGAAATAATAGTCATTGAAAGATGGTTTGATCGTCCCTGGGTAGCTAAGAAAGGTAGCTCAGAATTTATACTCATTCAAGATTCAATCCTTCTGTCAGGCCTGGAAGCCATCTTTTGCATTGGGCCTTCCGGCCTGCAAAAATACTTTCTACTGTGGGAAATTGGGAGGGAGGATTGTATGGAATATGGATGAATATAGTCTAAATAACATTACTGTTCTGATCGAGGCTTCCCAAGAGCATGAAGCAAATTCCTGGTCCCGACAAAAAACCCTTTTTATTAATTGACTGTGAATTCTGCTCCTTCACATCCAGCAAAGTCTTTTGAGGGAGGATTTACAGTCACAGACCTTATCTGGCTTGGAGAGCTGCCAGGGCGATATCTGCAAAACTTGGCCAGGAGTCTCGGATTGTCACGAACCAATTAAGTGAATTAATTGTCTCTCCTGCAAACTCCACTCCCCTGTCGCTCCTCTTTTATTTCCTCTGAGAGGGGCCATTCATCGTCCACCTGTGGCCATACGCCCAAGTCGAACCCTGTTCTTTAGCTGTTCCCTTCGTCTGGCAACTCTGCGCATGCGCACACTGGGGACAGGCACCAGCTGTTCCTCTGCCTCACTGATGTCTGATCCTGAAGGCAGCTGATAACTGTCAGATGGCCCTGTCCCCCTCTCTGCCTCTGACACCTCATCAGAGCCTTCCCCAGACTCCAGGACTGGCCCCGGTTCCTCCCCAACCCTCCTCACTATCTGAATCTGCTGCCAGCCCCACTGGCCGCTAGTGGGCCACAACAATTCCTTTCTCAGAGAGTCAAGGTTATTTTGCCTTGCACCTGGAGTGGCGTGACTGGGGGAGCGTCTCCAGTTGGGGCAGTGCTTTGATTGGGTCATGTGATAGACACATGGGTGCTGGGCAGGGGCTTGAACTTTCGTTTGGGTGGGGGAAACCTGGAAGCTTTCAGATTCGGGTTTCCCCAGATGTGCCAAGATGACATCTGTAATAAAATGGAACTTTGGAGAAACTCAAGCCTGGGAGTCTTCTTTGGTTGGGGGTGTTACTTAGAAGCCTGACATTAACCCGAATCTTCTTTAAAAATTCTACCAGCTCCCCCCCACGAACTCTGGGGTGCTGTCCAGGGTCCTGAACCCCAGGCAGCACAAAGACTCAGAGAAGATTGACAGCTTCACCATCTCTTGCACAACTCTACTTCCTTTTCAGAAAACAAGACTGACTTTCTCTTTTCTCTGGCTCGCTGGTGTCTGCCAAGGCCGAATAGCTTGTTTACATTTCCTGGCGTTTCTGCTTTCTGGTTCAGATAGAGCCAGCAAATCAGAGTGGAATTTCCCAGCAACCCACTTCGCGCTGTACGGTGATAACTACCGTGTCTGTCTGTCTTTACGTAGAAAACAAGTAATGAAAAGGAAGATGGATTTCTTAGATCTGCTCTGGGTGTTTTTTTTTCTCCCCCAGAGCTGCTCTGGGAAAACTAATGAAGTTCAGTAGGGCTCACTTGCTCCATGCGAATATTGCTTAAGGAGGGGGAAATATTAAAGACTGAACATATTCAGCCTCAAATTTGGACATATATGTCAGGGAAAAAAAAAACACCCTGTTAGAGACCGATGGACCGTGGCTGATTCCCTTCAGCATATCTTTTGAGATATTGAGAAAAGAAATAGTCTTTAAGAAAATATTCTAATTAATAAACAAACTTTAATAATAAAATAAAACAGAAAATAACTAATTGGTTACATTTTGATAATGAAAAGCTACGTTTGCCAAAGTTGGCTGCCGAACAAAGAAGAGAGGAATTTGGAATGTGTAACGCGTGCGCAATAAATCACTTTCAGATAAGAACCCTTTTTTTGTTTTATGACCTGCGCAATAAAGCTTTCTTAGTTTAACTCTTGAGTGTCAATTCAGGCAGTTCAGGCCTAGCAAACTTTTTAACATCGTGACAATATAGGGCACTGCACACCAAAACAACTAGACACAAGGACAGTTTTTTTCCCCTGAATGCCATCACTCTGCTTAACAACTAATTCCTACAACACTGTCAAACAATTTACTAAGACCGTATTCTTCTTCTCTTCCTTCCTAGTACCTCTCTCTCCCCACTTATGACTATAACCATGCTGCTTGTATCTTTCAATTTATATTGTTTTTAATTGTTTCCTAATACGATTTGATAGCTTATTAGTAACCTTGACTATCACTAAGTGGTTGTATCTTTTTATTCTTGATGAATGTATTCTATTTTATTTTTCTTTATGTCCACTGAGAGCATCTGCACCAGAGACAAATTCCTTCTGTGTCCAATCACACTTGGCCAATAAAGAATTCTATTCTATTCTATTCCTATCTTATCCCTATATCATCCTATCCTATGTTATCCTATTCTATCCTATTCTATTCTTCATTATTCTATTCTATTTTATTCTATTCAGTTCTATTCTTCATTATTCTATTCTGTTCTGATTTCTTTCTATTCTATTCTATTCATATTTCTATTCATATTGAGTCTCAAATTGGACTTTTTTTAGCCCATCCACCTTGGATCCTTCAGAGAGGCTTTTAATGACTTCCATGACTCCGATGACAGGGGGAAAAAGAATCATTTTCCATCATCAAAAATAAATCCTCAATGCAAATTTGCCTGCACAGATTTCTTTTTTTTAGTAAATTAAAAGGTAGGAGAACAGTAAGCTGAGAAACTCAGCTTCCCCCAAATTTAGATCTATAATAAACACTGCTTAACTCTCATGTATACAATCCCTGGTGTGGGGTTTAAGTTGTTTAGTGGATTTACCTGCAAGAAGGATTAACTTTTCCCAACCAATAATTTTGCCTTTAAAATAGAAAGGCTGCCTTAGAATCAGTGACGTAAAATAGACAAAATTCACCAGCAAACTTGTGAATTTTCAAACCGGGGGCTGCGCTTTGGAATTAACAGAGATGTGTCAAGGATAGGATAAATAGCTTTTACGGTAGATAGGAGAATAAGTCACATATTTGCAGCTGATCAGTCCACCCCTCTTCCTAGACTTACGTTGCACCGTGTCCGTTTAAGCCTTTTTCACCTTGCAATAAAAGAAGATTCACACACACAAAGTTGTGGGAAGCGTTCAAGAAGAGACTGGACTGCCATCCGTCAGAAATGGTGGAGGGTCTCCTGCTTGGGCGGAGGGGTTGGACTAGATGACCTACAAGATCCCTTCCAACGCTGGTTAACGTGTTAATCTAGATGGGTTTCAGCAGGGAGCTGAAAGGAATTTAACGATCATCAAGAGTCGGTTGAATGCAGCAGGTACGTAAGTGGAATACAGCCAGTCCTCGACTTACGACCCCAATTGCGGTCATAAGCCGAGGACCGTCTGTGCTTGTCATCTTTCACATCATGCATTTTCTCGTGGTGCCTTTCAATCATCTTGTTATTTGAAAACTTACAAAGTTCCCAGTTGAGTATTTTACCTTCCCCCCACACACAAACATAAAAAAAATTAAGAAAGGAAAAATGAAGTTGCTTCTTGCTTTTAAATGTCTCGATAACAGTGGTGTGATTCGGACAGTGAGGAGGTTGGATCCTATTATCAAGCCTACACATGCACATTCTTTCTCTCTCTCACACACAGAGATAAATAATCTCTCTCTCTCTCTCTCTCTCTCTCTCTCTCCCCCCCCTCCCTCTCTCTCTCCCTCTCTCTCTCTCTCTCTCCCAGACCCATGGTGGTTCTGCTTCATCAATAAACCATCTTTGAAATGGAGAAATCCTGGGAACTAGGCAGTGGAGGACGGTAGAGATGGGAAAAATATTCAGATTGAACAGCCAAGAAGCAGGTGTAGGAAGAGATAAAGATCTAAGAGAGGAATATGGGAGAGAAGTAAAAAAACAATAACATAGCAATTAAAGTATTGAAGCGGGCAAGAGGTAATGGATAGATGATTTTTTTTTTGCTTCTGGTGCTTTGATTTGCTTCTCTTCTCTCTCTCTCTCTCCTTTCTTTCCTTCTTTTTTGTTGTAGGTAGATGACATGATTAGAAGTTAGGTAGGATAGAAAGAAAAAGATCTTTTAACAAAGGATGATATGATTAAAAGTTAGAATAAGAGATAGAAATAAGAGAAAAGGGGGATATTAGTGCATACACTTTTGTATAATAAAGTAAAAGCAATCATAAGAGAAAACGTGGAATAATCGAATAGGGACAGATTGCAACTTTATATAAATACTGTACGTATTACGATTAGAAATATATACGTCGGTGGGAAGTCATAACTATGACTAATGATTTTAGTTTTATTTGTATTAGAACGTACGACACCCAGGTGCCACACTGTTCACGCAATGATATGTTTGCAAAAATAAATAAATAAATAAAAACTTTTATAATGGGCCTTGGATCTGGGGTTTGGGGGGGGGGCGATCCCCTGTTTTAACAAAGATCCATGGGAGGGGGGGGGGAAACAGGCCTTCCCTGAAATACCATCTTTCTCTCTTCTGCAAACATTTCAGTTCAACGCTACACAGGATCCTATTATCAAGAGTATCGCGAGCGGCCGCGGGGCGCAGTTCCCACAATCTGAAGTGGCAGCAGTTTGCAGATGTATGTATAATGCTGCGGCTATAAGATCTTTTTAACGGCCAGGAAAATGCAAAGCAAGGATTATAAGACACATCCGGTTTCACTGCGGCGGCTTTAAGTATCTCAGAAAACTGAAACCCGCAAATATATATTTTTTTTTTCTCAGGATGGTTTAGCTGATCTGTCTCTTGTCAGCCGCCTGAAAAGGGGCAAATTGGCTCTTTGATCCTGGGGAGAAAAGGAAGGATCTCTGTGCATGCTCAGAGGCATTCTTTTTTCCCCCAGGATAAGATCTCGGGGGTCACACCAGATATGTTCAATGCCACCGAGGGCAAATGATACGCTTAATATGTCGGCGGTTAAGCATGACATTTGCCCGCAGTAATGTGGGCACATTGTGCTACCTTTAGGATCGTATCCGGGGGGAGGGGATGTCTCTGAGGATACACAGAGTGCAAGCAGCTATTTGTGCGCGAGGTGGGAAGCAGGCTTGCATTAACCTTGGATGAATGCTAGGCGTCTTGCATGAAGTGTGGGGAAAAATTCCTCTGGGTTATATCAACCCAGCCCTTTGAGTCAGCCGAGGAAGAAGGCTGGTTGAGAAATTCATCATAGCGGGGGGAGCAACGCCCTCCCCGCCATGCCTCCCCCCTCCACCTCTCCCAGGGCTCTTCTGGGGCATCGCAGTGGGAAATCATAGGAACTAATCTGCCCCCTGCTGTTCCAGGGGATCAATGAGAATCAGCAATTATACGCTGCCAAGTTCTCTCTCTCTTCCCCAGTTGCTGAGCTACACATATTTGCTGAGGGGGGGAATTTGGGGAGGGGGCAGGATCTCTCCTGGCCTGAGGTGGCAGTCCCCAAGTACGGGAACTGGAGAAGAGATTGGATAACCATTTGTCTGAAATGGTATAGGTGTTGGACTAGAAGACCTCCAAGGTCCCTTCTGACTCTGTTATTAATCTCTTCTCTTCTATTGATCTCATTCTATTCTAAATTATAATTCTATTCTATTCTATGAATGCTAATTCTCTTCTCTTCTCTTCTATTAATTCTAATTCTATTCTATTCTACTATCCTTCTATTCTATTTTATTCTATTTATTTCATTCTATTCTAAATTCTAATTTTATTCTATTCAATATTATTCTATTCTGCTGAGATCATTCTATTCTCTTAATTGTAATTCTAATTCTTCCTTCTCTTCTGTTAATTCAAATTCTATTTTATTCAATACTATTCTATTCTACTGATATCATTCTATTCTCTTAATTGTAATTCTAATTCTTCCTTCTCTTCTGTTAATTCAAATTCTATTCTATTCAATACTATTCTATTCTACTGATATCATTCTATTCTAATTCTATTCTATTGATTTCATTCTATTCATTCTAATTCTCTTCTTTTCATTCGAATTCTGATTCTGATTCTATTCTATAAATTCTATTCTACTTGCAAACCTTTTGGGTTCCCCCACCTGGTGGCCTTGTTCAGAAGCCCCCTTTCAGACTCTCTGTAGGGGCCTAATCATGGCCTTTTTTGCTACTTTAACCCCACCCCACCTCCTACACACAAACACACACACACACACACACACACACACTTACAACCCGCTCACTGGGTGGCTATAAAGAACACGCAACAAGGCCCAAGTCAAGGAGAAAAAGGAAGCTATGGAAGGAAGGGAAATATTGCGTCCCTGGATAAGGCTGCAAGATCCAATGTGGGTCGGTCACGAGGACTAGACATTTAGTCTTCCATGCTTTCAGACTCAGGGACTTTCTCTCTAGCAGAGTGTGGGCTTTGGGCTATTCTGTGTGTAGTATCCGTGTGGTGCCTGGTTGTGTGTGGGTTTTAAGTTGCTTTTTGGGGTGTTGATGGCCAGTCAGTAAGTCGTCGGCTGTTGTTTCCTTTTGCTGCCAAGTCTAAGTACTTCGTAAGCTGGTGATCAATTAGCTCTGGTTTAGATCGCTTGGAGGAAGGAGATACTTCTAATCATTGGTGGGATCCTGCCAGTTTAACAACCGGTTCGGTGGTCGCATGTTTCTGTGCGTGCGTGTGCAGTTTTACCAATCCGCTCTGCCGCGCTAATCAGCTGAGAGGATATAGGTAGGCAAAGCGCAAGGGCAGGCGGACCAACCTGATCATCGGAGCGAACCAGTTCACTCTCAGCTGCTCGTCGGAGCTACCGGTTCGCCTGAACCAGTCCGAACCACCTGAATCCCACCCCTGCTTCTAATGTAATCTACCGGATCCTCTGGTGACTATGTAGGAAAGACATGAGGAAGCAAGCAGTCAGATGAGGTAATCCGAACTCTTTGGTAGCTCACATTGCAACAAATAAGGAAATATATTCAATTTCGAAGATACTAAGATTGTTGGCTGAGCAGGGACAAAAATAGCCAGGGAAATAATTGAAGTCTGGCAAGCGGGTCCCTTTCGTCAGTCAACAGGGGTGCTGATTTACCACCAGCTTATCAAGTACTTTGGCAGCAGCAGGAAACAGCCAACAACTCGGTCATCGACATCCCAATCAACAGCTAAAAAGCTACACACAAATACAAGACATAGAATAGCCCAACACACAAATTTTCCTGGACAGAAATTCTCTGAGGATGGGTGCCAACTCAAGTCCGGAAGCTCGTAAGACTAAAACGTTTTGGTCCTGGTGACCGATCCAGATTGGAAGCTGTCATGAAGGATGGATGTTTGCTCCAGCATAACTCTGGAACGCCTCAAGCAATTTCAGCCAAACTTTGTACACAGATGACTTACCCTCTGGAAACCAATACTGGGGGGAGGGTAAGACACCTCTGGTGTGTGTGTGTGCTGTGTGTGTTGTGCTGTGTGTGTGCGTGTGCGTGTTTGAGCATAACTCTGGAACGCCTGGCCTGTTAAGGAGAGCGAGTGCTGGCATCCTAGAGCAGCAATTGTTTGTGATGTCCTGGGAGGGAGAAGGGAGAGCCCGGGCTGTTAAGGAGACCGAGTGCAGTGTCCTAGAGTGGCAATTGTTTGTGATGTCAGTTCCTTGGCAGCTTCCTTTGCAAAGCCAGCCGTGACATTCGCCCTCCAGTGGACCGATGGGCCCGATGGATCTGGTGCAAAGTGCCAGGATCATAGACAGGGCGGGAAAGAGGAGTGCGGAAGGGAGAGGGCAGGGATGATGGGCATGGGAGTAGGAGGAGGAAAGGCCCCTCTCAATGGCTCCCTCAATCAGCTGTTATAAAGATAAAACGCAGGGGAGCAGTATATCATCCTCCATCCTGATTTCTAATCCCCTCAAATCAGAGCAATGAAATTCTGCCACAAAATGCCTACTCAAACTTGCCACTTCCGTCCCCAAGTAATAACTAAAATAGGAATATGAAAGCTCCAGATAAGTCACAATCGATTTGGAAACCTCACACCAAACTGTGAAAGAAAAGAGACTTCTCATCATTTCCTTCTGGTTATGTCATCTCCAGTTACATTGTGGCCTCTGGCCAACTTTGGCTGAGCTCAAAAACACTATGCCGGTCAGATCTGAGGATGGGAGACCACCAGGAAACTAACTGGGCAACTGAGGCCACAAAAAAAAAAAAAAAATTGCCCAGAAAAGGAGCGATATCAAACAATTTCAAGTGTTGCTTTGAAAGTTATCCAGATACATAAGGGTGTTTTTTCTCTCTTCCATTGTTTAAGTTTTTAGTCATAGTTAAATCTGCATTGTTTATCTCTCTCTCTCTCTTTTTTTAACAAGAACAAAAGGAATGAGTAACAATACAAGCGAAGACTTTAACATTAGATAATCAGCTTAAGACAGAAGCCCTTGTTGTTCAACAAATACTTTGAAGTAATTTGCTGCTTTTAAAAAAATGTTAGATTCAGTTTCGGGTGAAAAAGCTAAATAATCTCACACCTATTAACGTTAGCATTTTGAATCATAGCTAATACTGATATAATGCTCTGTTTTATCATCAACAGTCTAAGCAATATGAACATTAAAGTGTGAATAATCCTCAATCAATACTGTACAATACCTAATAACGTACAGATACCTTTCACCATTGGGGGAATTTCTCCATGGTAGGTAAGACAGTTGTTTGTGAGATGCCTGACTTTACAACCTTTTTTATTCCAGTCATTAAGCGAATCCCTGAAGTGGTTAAGTGAATCACATAGCCCAGCGGTCCCCAAACCTTCTGGAATCGGTATCGGAAGGAAAATTGTCTTCCACGGACCGGGGAGGGTGGTTTTGGGTGCAACCTAGATCCTGTTCTGACTGAGGCTTCCCGAGAGCCTGAAGCAAACTCCTTGTCCCGACAAAAAACCCCTTTTATTAATTGACTGTGAATTCTGCTCATTCACATCCAGCAAAGTCTTTCGAGGGAGGATTTACGGTCACAGACCTTATCTGGCTTGGAGAGCTGCCAGGCCGAGATCTGCAAAATTTGGCCTCGGAGAGTCACGAACCAATGAAGCGAACTAATGGTCTCCTGCAAACTCCACTCCCCTGTCGCTCCTCTTTTATTTCCTCTGGGAGGGGCCATTCATCGTCCACCTGTGGCCTTACTCCCAAGTCGACCCCTGTTCTTTAGCTTTTCCCTTCGTCTGGCAGCTCTGCGCATGCGCTCACTGGGAACAGGCTCCAGCTGTTCCTCTGCCCCACTGATGTCTGACTCTGAAGGCAGCTGATAATTGGCATATGGCCCTGGCCCCTTCTCTGCCTCCAACACAGAGCCCTCACCAGAGCCTTCCCCAGACTCCAGGACTGGCCCAGGTTCCTCCCCAACCTCCTCAATGTCCAAATATCTGCCAGGTTGCTGGCTGGATGTGGCTATGGTGGGCGTGGACTACTTGGCCTCCTGCACCATGGTGGGGAGGGGCATTTTTGCCCTCCCCAGGCTCCGGAGGTTTTCCTTGAGCCTCCAGGAGGGAGAGAAAATGCCTCCCCTGGGCTCCGAAGGCCCTCTGGAGGCCAGAAACACCCTCCCGGAGCCTGCACCCTGCACTTACCTAGCATGATGAATAGGCCACGTGTTGACTCCTGGGAGGGGCAGGGTGGGCGGAGCCAGCCGGTCCTTGCAACAACTGGTTTGGCGAACCAGATGCAAAATTAATATCCGGTTCGCCTGAACCGGTGCGAACTGGCAGAATCCCATCCCTGTCTGTAAGGTTCTATCTGGAACTGGTTGAGCCGCCAATGGGGGGAAATCGACCCCGTTGTGTGTGCGCTACACTTTTCCTCCATGGTTGAGTTGCAGAGTCGCAATCTGCCTTCCGACAACCCGCTTAAAGAAGCTTAATGAAAGGCGCGGGGGTCTGCCCTTCTTCCACAGGCTAAGCTTGATTAAACCTTGGTGAATTTGGGGGGAGGGCCTTAAGCGCCAGGCATAGGCCTCTCTTGATTAGTTTCCTGAATTGTGCAACTCCAGATGATGGTTTAATTTAATTACCAGATTAAAAGTGCTGCAAGGAAGCAGCAGACGGCGCACACAATGGAGGCGGGGAGCGGAAAGATATACGCCGCCATCACCTCCTCAAAAGAAGGCATGATATATCGTAAATTTAAATCAGCGTCGCAATTATTCAATCCGCCGGGGCCACTCGTTGGGCCTTTCTTCCTATTACACCGCATCCCTTGTTGAAAATAAGCGCAGACTGAAAAATCCTTCCCCATGCAACGCATTACTAAATTATGAAACTCTCTGCCACAAGATGTGTGTAATGCCCCACCGACCTTTTTTCTTTAAAGCATTTAAAGAGATTTGAGGGAGACGCGTCTGTCTCGCCCTGCTCTATGGATCGCTTCCAACAGTGGAGATAATACATCAGCTTAAGCTTAGGCTGCTGAAAGAAAGGAAGGATGCAGCAAAAATCTAAGTGATAAATCAATCAATCAATCAATGGCAAACGCCTTCCTTAATGAACCTAGCCGTTGCATTTGGTTAAACGAAGCGGGATGTTGAGTATGGAGAGGCAACGCCGGGAAACATCCGGCACTTGTCTTAGAAGGGGATAAAAATGCATTTGGGTGACTCCCGGCTCTTGAACTCATTAACACACGGGAAGGGGATGTGCACGGACTGATTTGCGCTTTTGCACATTTTTTTCTCAGTTGCATCTAGTTGCAAGCTGTTCATCAACCGATGGCCATCGTGTTTTACAGGGGTGGGATTCAGCCGGTTCAGACTGGTTCGGGAGAACTGGTTGCTCCGACGAGCAGCTGAGAGCAAACCGATTTGCTCCGATGATCGGGTTGGTCCGCCTGCCCTTGCGCTTTGCTTACCTATATCCTCTCAGCTGATTAGCGCGGCAGAGCGGATTGCTGTGCCTCAGCTGTGTTACTCCCCAGACGTCACATGGAAGTTGAGTTTTGCTAAAATTTGCGCAGGCGGGCAAAACGCTCGATCACCGAACCGGTTGTTAAACTGGCAGGATCCCATCGCTGAGCGTGTAGATGTGTCATGGTTCCCAGTTCGCAGATGAGCCATCCCAATTGGGCTGAATTGAAGCCTGCAAGCTATCTTCCAAAGCAGCCCCACCGGGGATGCATCGTGGTGGTTTACTAAGGCAGGGGTTTCAAACTCAATTTCATTGAGGGCCACATCAGGCTCGGCAGGCATGGCTGACTGGATGGGTGTGCCAACTGGGTGAGTGTGGCCAGCTTGATGCCACTCACGGGGCGTAGCCGATTGGGTGGGCGTGGCCGATTGGGTGGGCGTGGCCAGCTTGACACCACTCCCCAAACTGCTGGCATGATTCATCTTTGCATTGGGTAGACTAAGCCACGCTGCCCCAATGTTTCCTCTTCGCAGTGGATAGACCTGACCTGCGATGCAGGATGGCCCCTTGCATTTCCCAGGACGGGCCCCCATGGGCCCCACATCTCTGGCCTTGAGTTCCACACCCCTGTACCAAGGCAATGAGGGCAGGAGTCACAGTCACTAAAGACTTGTCGTTTGAAAAGGTCCCGTAGCCAACGATGGCAAAGCCGGAGCTGAAAATCCTAAATCGCCGTCAGCCCCGCTAGGTAGACCAGATCAGTAATCTACCCCACATTTTATTGAATTTGGCTATAACAGCAAAACCTTGGAAAGTCTGATTGGGCTGGACGTCCTTCCCCTTCGTATACTCCAGTCAATCAGAGAGGTGTCCAGGGATCCTACCGGTTTAACAACCAGTACATGGAGCCCATGTGTGCATTTTAGAGAAGCCTGAAGCCTGTTCCCAGTGTGCGCATGTGCAGAGTTTCCAGACGAAGGGAAGAGCTAAAGAAGAGGGGTTGACTTGGGAGGAAGGCCACAGGTGGACGATGAATGGCCACTCCCAGAGGAAAGAAAAGAGGAGCGACAGGGGAGTGGAGTTTGCAGGAGACCATTAGTTCGCTTAATTGGTTCAGGACTCTCAGAGATTCCTTGCCAGGTTTTGCAAATATCAGCCTGGCAGCTCTCCAAGCCAGAGAAGGTCTGTGACTGTAAATCCTCCCTTGAAAGACTTTGCTGGATGTGAAGGAGCAGAATCCACAGGAAATTAATAAATGGGCTTTTTATCGGGATCAGGGAAGCTCAGTCAGAACATTCCTCTGTTTCCATCTCAATTTCTTAGCAGGTTGCCATGTCTTCTTCTGGGATTCTTTTCCCTCCCAGCCCAACCTCCAGCATTGGGAACCTGGTGGTCTCCCTTCCATTCACCAATCAGGTTCCACTAGAGTTTTCTAAATTAGCTACAGTTGGTTGCCACCCAATGAGGTAAACATTTCCTGTCAGTCAAACCCAGTTCCTGGTTACTTTCTGAATACAACTGTAATTTTTAGTCTGCCGCTCCTTGGATTTCCTGTTGGCCTCCCATCCCAGGATTAATCAGGTCCAGACTACTTTATTTTTTTTTCCAGTAACTCTATTAAGCAGGTCCCCTTCATGGATTACTGCCTTGTCATGGCTATGGCAAATCTAGACAGCATCCTAAAAAGCAGAGACATCACCCTGCCAACACAAGTGCGTCTAGTCAAGGCTGTGGTTTTCCCAGTTGCCATGGATGGCTTGTGAAGGTTGGACCACAAGGAAGGCTGAAGAATGGAGGCCTTTGAACTCTGGTGCTGGAGAAGAAGACTCCTGCATTGAGTCCCTTGGACTGCAAGGCCATCCAACCGGTCAGTCCTAGAGGAGATCAACCCTGGCTGCTCTTTAGAAGGCCGGATCCTGAAGAGGAAACTCAAAGACTTTGGCCACCTAATGAGAAGGAAGAAGGACTCCCTGGAGAAGAGCCTCATGCTGGGAACGATGGAGGGCAAAAGAAGAAGAAGGGGACGGCAGAGAAGGAGGGGGCTGGATGGAGTCACCGAAGCAGTCGGCCTGAGCTTAAATGGACTCCAGAGGATGGGAGAGGACAGGAAGGCCTGGAGGAACGTTCTCCATGGGGTCGTGATGGGTCAGACACGATTTCACAACTAACAACAACAAAATTAAGCAGGTCCCCAATTCTTTGATTGCAAAATAAGATTATTTTGCTGCCTAAAAGAAGGCATAAAGGAAGATAACCAAGCAGCAGGGCAACATTGAAAGAGATAGAATAAGTTTATTCTATTTATTCGTTCATCGAATTTATTCGCGGCCTATCTCGCGGCTCAAGGCGATTCTGAACAGTTGTTAGAAAGTAGAGCCTTTTTTTTTTAAAAGCAAGCCGCCCTGGCAGTTCTGCCTACCAGCTCAATTTCCAAAGAAATGTTTGCAGACCATGAAGGATTAAGGAAAATACTTTGATCTCTTAGATAGCTGTGATACTTGATAGGACAACATTATGGCAAACCCCCTCGTAATGAACTGCAAAATTTAACGGCTGGATCCACATGAATAAACGAGTGAACAAATGATAATGATTCCGCACTAAATTCCTCCTTTGGCAGGAATCCAAGGGAGAATAAACAGCTCTGAGTCTTCAGCTGATGGTGACAAGTTTATGTCACTCTGCATCAGGCAAGGAAGCCCGTTTTCAGGCATCTTTAGGGAAAAAAACAACCACCACCACAACATTCTTTGCCTGAAAGTAGCTATATTTTTCTTCACGGCTATTTTTTTTGGAAGAGGTCTCTGCCCTGCTGCAAAAGATATACTAGAAATTTCTCTACATCGCTTTTGGGCATCGGATCAGCCTGCCAGCCAGAAAAGGCCACCGATTTTGCAATCTGAAAACGAGCCAACAGGGTGATGCCGATACACAAAAAAGGAAAATGCAATTATACAAGCTAGGTGGATATGACCTCGTAGACGACCCTCACTCTGTCAAGGACCTAGGAGTCCTCGTCTCAAACGATCTAAACCCCAGAGCTCACTGTTACAGCATTGCCAAAAAGGCATTAGGAGTTGTTAACCTAATTTTGCGAAGCTTCTTCTCCGGTAACACTGCATTGCTAACTAGAGCATACAAAACCTTTGCTAGACCAATTCTCGAATACAGCTCGTCTGCCTGGAATCCACACTGTATATCGGACATTAATACGATCGAGCGAGTCCAGAGGTATTTCACAAGAAGTGTACTCCACTCCTCTGCAAACAACAGAATCCCTTATACCACCAAGCTCGGACAATCTGGAACTACGCCGCCTACGGTCTGACTTAAGCGTAGTACACAAAAGTGTCTGTTACAACGTCCTACCTGTCAACGACTACTTCCGCTTCAACCACAATAATACATGGACAAGCAATAGATTACAAACGCAAGGTAAACCGTTCCAAACTCGATTGCAGAAAATACGACTTCAGCAACAGAGTGGTCAACGCCTGGAATGCTCTACCTGACTCCGTTGTTACAGCCTCAAACCCTCCACAGCTTCAACCTCAAACTGTCTCCCGTGGACCTCACCCCTTTCCTAAGAGGTCCTTAAAGGGGCCGTGCATAAGTGCACCAGCGTGCCTACCGTCCCTGTCCTACTGTCCCCATTTTACTATGTTCATATTTATGGTTATACTTATACCTGTTATCTTTTACATGTTTAACGAACTAACTAACTAAGTAAAATAAATAATAAATAACTAAATTATTATTTGCAAATTATTGCAAACCATCATTGGGGTGGGGGGTTGCTTCACATTGGTCAAAATCCGCTTCAGTCTTTATCCAGCAGAGTAGATAAAAAGTAGATAAAAATCAGATTTTTATAATTTAAATCATTTTTTTAATTTTAATCGGATTTTTAATTTTTTTTAACAAATGTATTTTAATAACATGCTTTTGGAGTGAAAAAAAATCCATCTAAAGATAGTTTTCTATTTAAGATACATTCATAATTTACATTTATTCAGCATGAAATGGAGCTTAGTTATGTAGCACGAGGCTGTCGATTCTGCAATATTTACATTTTTTGGGTAAACTCATTGAATGAATCCAAGCTCTGCCAGCTGAGATAACATTCACCGCATTGATGTATTCACACAGTTTCACAGTAACCGTGACATCAATCATAAAACAAAACTTCAGGAATATTCCTTTATCCCCTTGTTTTGCAATTCTATGTGCACTACAAACTGTCTGTTTGACGAGAAATGCAGCTGTACCACCGGACTCTTTAAGTGTGAGTAGGAAGGGCAAGCAGTAAAAATGAAAGGGAAACCTTCTAAGCAGCTTAGAAATAGAATATAAAAGGGCACCTGTCATTTCAGATCCATCCTGGCAGCCCCCGTTAGCGGGCATCCACTCACCTGCTGCCCACCATGTCCCTCACCTTGTTGTGTCATTGCCGCATCAACCGTCGTCCCATGAAAGAAAGTGAATGGGACGGTCGGTGAGTCAACAGCGGGTCGAAGGAGGAGCCGCTGCGGGACAGAGATGATGGTGTCTCTTTAAAAGTTATGATTTCAATCGAGTTGATTTAAATCAAGCCTTTTTTACTAGTGATTTCAATCGACTTGATTTAAATCAAATCCCCCATGTTGTCCAGTTAAGAAGGATTCAGAAAAACTGGAAGAAGTATAGAGAAGAGCAAGTATTATCAGAGGACTTTAGTTCATTTAGTGATTGTTCAAAGTTACAAGGCAAAAAACGATTTATAGTATAGTATTTATGATCATTTTTCACACTTACGACCACTGCAGCCTCCCCATGGACACATGATCAAGATTCAGACACTTGGCAACGGACTCGTATTTATGACGTTTGCCATGTCCCGGGGGGTCACGCGATCCCCTTTTGCGACCTTCCGACAAGCGAAGTCAATGGGGAGACTCATTTAACAACCGGGTGACTAATTTAACGATTGCAGGGATTCGCTTAAGAAACGTGGCAAGAAAGGTCATAAAATGGAACAAGACTCCATTAACAAATGTCTCACTTAGCAACAGAAACGTTGGGCTCAATCATGGTTGCAAATCAAGGGCTAACGGTACTGTATGTTAGGCGAAGCCACAAAATGGGTTCATTCAATCATCGATTTAGGCAATGGTGGGATTCAGCCAGTTCACGCCAGTTCAAGTGAACAGGATGTTAATTTTGCAACCAGTTTCTACTTTAGAAGTTACGGGGTGTAAAAATACAAAGAAACCCCAAGAATATGTTGGCTGGAAGCTTGTTACTTGTTGTTTTGATCGATGGATGCAGCAATTTTTTTGTAAAGGGTTCCACATCTTGGATGTGCAGGAAATTTGCTAGCATGCCCACACACGAATGAGCCGTTTTCTCTTTTTTTCCTCTCCTTGTGAAATTACGTTTTAAATTAAGAGCTGCACGAGTCGGGTGGCACGTAAATTTAAGAAATAAATAAAAAAATGTAGGGCATCTGAGAAAAGAAGAGTTTGCACGGTACGAAACGGCTCCGGCTGCGCGCTGCCTTTTGGCTTCGCTCTGCTGCTGTTCGCGTATCCTCGGCAAACCTCTTTATTTCTATGCCAGTTGAAGGTGAACTGTCAATCAGCGCCTGTCACCATCAGCGACGCTACTCATTTCTGTCTGCGTGGGTGCAAAATGAGTAGTTGTGGCTGCCCCGTTTCGTGACGGATCCTGCCAAGGGAGAGGCGCTGCCTGAAAAGGAATGGCCAGATGCAGAGCTGCAAAGTGCGTTCATCGGCCCAGATTGCGCTATCAAGGCTTTCGACAAGACACTGGATAGCCGCTTGTCTGAAAAGGTAGAGACTCTCCTGCTTGAGCAGGGGGTTGGACTGGATGACCTCTGGGCTCCCTTCCAACTCTCTTATTCTGTGTTCTATATGGGGGGGGGAGTCTTGAGAAAGAAGGCAGTTTCAAACCATTTCCAAAATTGGGGGGGCAGGAGGTGAAGGTAGAGAATTGTTTTCTTTTTCTTTTTATGTTTTTTTATTTAAAAATTGTTATTTTCTCTATTCTGTTTTTATTCTTTGTAAGCCACCTGCCATAAAGTCACTGGGAATGAGTAGGAAGCAGTGGATGGGTTCTTACCCATTCGGCCCAGTTTGGCTGAACCAATAGTGGTATGACAACCTGGCTGAACCGGTAATGGTCTGGCGGTTTACCGGCAGCGACCCAGGCCTGCCACGCACCTCGAACCGGTTCCCCAGTCACCGTCGTCACCGCCGCCATCTTGCTTTTCCAGGTTGAATCTCTCCTTGGTCAGTTTCCATCCATTCTTCCTTCTCTGGCCTTCAGGGGCTTTGGAAAACAGCTTGACCCCCTAACTCCTCTCTGTGGCAGCCCCTCAAATATTGGAAGATGCTCTCCTGTCTCCCCTGGTCCTTCTCTTCCCTAGACTAGCCAGGCCCAGTTCCTGCAACCGTTCATCGTAGGTTTCACATTATCAGCAAGGAAAAGCAGCATTAGCATTCCCAACTTTGATCTCTTACTATGTTCTACCTTGAAGGGCTGATAAAGACGCTGCATTTTCTCACCAATCAGCATCACTCAGATTGCTGGATAAGCAGCCGCCGCAGGTCTCTTTGCTTCAGCCTTCCCGGCTTAATCCGGAGATATTAGATTTCTTTTTCAACTACACGCACTACAAATGTTATTACTTCTCGCTTATAAAACCAAGGTCGTCACCATGTAAATGGAAACACAAATGCCCAGCCAAAGATGTGAGAAATCCAAACTGGGGGTAAACAAAAACGAAGTGTAAATTAGTAGGGAAGGATCAGGAAATGCCACCCTGCCAGATTCAACCTAGACGTAAAACATGGCGCTCTTGATTTCCATTTTGACATCCCTGCAAATTCTCAGTTTGCCTGCAGGGCTACAGACTAGCCTCGGCCCTTGGATGTAAGACGGCATCTCTACGGTGAGGTTCACACAACCTGCGAAATGCAGGTGAGCGTAGCATAGTTGCTACTTGCAGGACATGCTTTGTCCAGCTCAGGTACAAATTAGTACAGCATGCTACTATTTGTAGCCTTGCATGGAGGTCAAAGTGAGAAAAAAGAACCTAATCTGAGGACCTGGATCAGGGCGCACGTGTGAACGCAATCGATGGGTCTTATAGAGGAGCAAGTGCTCATTAGCCAAGGAAGGAGTGACCCAAAGTTCGGTGTGAGGGCTCCGTATGTGTATGACTGTATCCTACGAAGCTGTGGGATCAGACGGATCCGCTGGCTGGGAGGCTAAAACATACCAGAGGTGGTATTCAGGTGGATTGCAACAGTTCACACAAACCGGTAGCAGGGATTTGGCCTGGGTCACCGAACCGGTAGCGACTGCTGGCTGGCCTCGCCCCCGAACCAGTTGCCCGGTCACTGCTCAGCTCGCCCCACCTGCCTGCTTGACGCTTGCTTGCCCCGCCCACCCGCTCAATGCTCATTCGCCCCGCCCACCCACTCAATGCTCGCCCGTTTTGCCTGCCCACACAACACTTGCCAGCCCTGCCCGACGCTCGTCCCCACCCATCCAAGCCCTATATAGGTTGCCTTCACTTCACCACACAGCCCAGCTACACGCATCGTCAGTCACCTCCATGCCTCACCTGCTCTGTTCAGCTCACCAAAGGTAAGTAAGCACGCCGCCTGCTCGCCCTTCGCTTTGGGTGGGGGGCCGGGCCATTCCCCTTGGCCGGGTCGGGGAATGCACCAATTGTGGTGAGAAAAGTCGTAAAATGAACAAATGTTTCATATAACAACATTAATTTTGGACTCCATTGTGATGGTAAGTTGAGGACTACCTCTATTTACGATGCAGATAACCCAATCCCAGGGGAATCTCTGGGTGACTTCCAAGAAGAGAATGAAATGTAAGACCAACACAACAACAACTCGCTAACCCACTAACCCAACAACTCATCTACGACAGATGTCCTCACTCAACTCTGCTTAGGCCAACATCTTCTTAAATAACACAAATTGGACTTGTTGGCAGAAAGTTAGCAAACTCCCTGGGGAGCAAATTCTAAAGAGTGGCGTTATCCCACACAAGACACACACACACCCTGCCCCATGTAGATCTTACGAGGAGGGGGATTCTAGATAAGAGGACCAGAAGGACAGATTAAATTGCTGGATAAACCCAGAGCTGTGCCCATTAGTATTTAATTATCGAATTTAAACAGCCACGCCATCTCACGCTCGCAACGTAGGACAGAAACCACAAAGCCAAATGATCAGCGTTGTTAAAACAGAACCATTAAAATACAGATAAAACAGTTTTTTAGAAAAGGCCCAAGAGCCAAATGACAGGAGAATGCATTCTGAACTTATCAGCTATTTAACGGGACTCCACACTTCCATGGCGTCCCCAGGGCCAAGGCCCATTAGGGTCTCTAAAAGGAGGAACTGGGAAGGGATTGGAGTCAAAGGCACTTGGAGCCCCGAAAGGCCAGGTTAAAACCAGGATTATTCTACTCCCGGCAGGTTTAGTCAGATTAACAGAGTTGGAAGGGACTTTGTAGGTCATCTAGTCTAAACCCCCCCCCATCGTTTCTGACAGATGGCAGTCCAGTCTCTTCTTGAAATCCTCCAGGGATGAAGCTCCCACAACTTCCGAAGGCAACTTCTGTTCCATGGGTTGATTGTTCTCACTGTCAGGAAATTCCTTTTATTTCCAGGTTGAATCTCTCCTTGGTCAGTTTCCATCCATTATTCCTTCTCTGGCCTTCGGGTGCTTTGGAGAATAGCTTGACCCCCTTCCTCCTCTCTGGGGCAGCCCCTCAAATATTGGGACATGCTCTCCTGTCTCCCCTGGTCCTTCTCTTCCCTAGACCAGCCATGCCCAGTTCCTGCAACCGTTCATCTTATGTTTTACAATGGCTCTTGATCATCTTAGATAGATTCAGATTAACAGAGTTGGAAGGGACCTTGGAGGTCTTCTAATCCAACCCCCAACTCAACCAGCAGACCTTATACCATTTCTGACAGATGGCAGCCCAGTCTCTTCTTGAAAGCCTCCAGGGATGAAGCTCCCACAACTTCCCAACTTCTGTTCCATGGGTTGATGGTTCTCCCTGTCAGAAAATTCCTTCTTATTTCCAGGTTGAATCTCTCCTCCATTACACATGCATTCACTGGGGCTTCGCACACACAGAGGCTCGCCCCTCTTCCCCTCCACCTGCACAGCTCCAATGGCACTGAGAGGCTTCTGTGCCAGCAGTTGCCCACAAGGGTCCCCTTTGGCCCCCGTGGCAGCTTCAGTCGTTAGCTCATCGACTTGAGTCTTCTGCAGGACAATTAATGCCCGCTTCCATTCCCGGGGGAATCAGCACACCCACAAATCCCAGTGTGCAGTTGGCATAGCAACAAGCCAAGGATGTGCATGTCCTTTTACTGCAAGGGAGGGGGAGGGCAGGAGGAGAGGGAGGGCCTGTGCAAAGCATGAAAGCAACATCAGTATATCAAGCGGAAGTGGGATTCTTTCTTTGGGTGAGTGGGTGGGAAAGTCGTCCCTACTCTGACAGCGCCCGGGGAAATCCCACGTTCTGTTTCTCCTTGCCTTCTCAACACACTTTCTCTTACACACACACACACACACACACACACAATTCCCAGTAAGTAAACATTGCAGATGTCTAACTCCAGTTTACATCATTCAAACCGTCTTCCTCTGGGTGCCAAGGGAGGAGTAAGCACAACGTCACGGAGCGCAATGGGATTCCTTCCCCCTGGACTACCGGGGATGAAGCAGGCAAGGGATGTGGCACTGGAGCGGTGAAACGGCCCTTAACAGAACGAAAAGGGCTTCCGTTCGAAGATTCTAGTCCTCACGGATGCATTGCTCAGCAGGCCCGTTAAAAATCTGTGGGCAGCCCTTCCAAAAGGAGCAGGATGTTGTTGGGAGAGAACTGTTGCGAGGAACAGGCTTGTCTAAGAAAAGCAACACAAAGGCAAGCACACGCATTCCAACTGGAATTAAGAAGCAACGAGGACCAGAATATGCAACAATAACACACTTAGAATACAGGCTGACGTACACTTGCGGGAATTGGTCACGGTTAGTCTGATGGGGGACCTATAGCACGTGTGCCCAAAGTGGAACGCAAAGCCAAGTCGCCTGGCATGCGCGGTCTTTCTTGTTTGTCTTCCGGGTTACTGGCACGCAAGCGTGGGTGACAATCAGTTGTCCTTCGCACGCACGGCAGTGCTGAAGACTGGTGTGCTGTACGCACACTGGCTAGCTGATTGTCAGGCAGTGCCAAAAACCAGCATGTGCCTGCGCTCCGGCCAGCCGATTGTCGGGTGCGGTTGTGCGTTAGAACCTGGAAGTTCAGCTTTTCTGGAGCGCGGCCCTGATGAGCGCTTGCGCGCGCCACGACCTTTCCGGCACTCGGTGCTGAAAAGGTTCTCCACCACTGGTCTAGAGAAAGAGAAACTAGGAGGGACATGATAGCAGTGTCCCAATATTTGAGGGGCTGCCCCAAAGAAGAGGGAGTCAAGCTATTCTCCAAAGCCCCTTGAAGGCAGGAGAAGAAGCAATGGGTGAAAACTAATCAAGGAGAGAAGCAACCTGGAATTAAAGAGGAATTTCCCGACAGTGAGGACAATTAGCCAGTGGAACAGCTTGCCACCAGAAGTTGTAGGTGCTTCATCACTGGAGGTTTTTAAGAAGAGATTGGACGACCATTTGTCTGAAACGGGTCTGCTGCTTGAGCAGGGGGTTGGTCTAGAAGACCTCCAAAGTCCCTTCCGGCTCTATTCTGAATGATTGAATATACTTAGATTTGCTGTTGTGAGCCCTTGAGTGTCTCTTCTGGAAGGGGGATGGGGGAACCTAACCTAACTTTGGGGGGGGGCTTTGTTTGCAGACAGTCCTGGAATCATATCCAAACAGCTGGGAATGGGAACTGCAGCAAAGAGCTTGTGCCAATTCACAAAGAGCATCTTTCTCAGCACATTTGGGAAACATTTGGGAATTTGGGAAGCAATTCCACCAACAGGCGGATCTACCTACAACCAGCCGAATTCACATCAACCCCACAGTCAAACAACGATGGCACTGACCCTTAACCAACCCACATTAGGGGGAAGCAGCACTTCACCTCCCAATGACCCTCACCTGACATGACCTGCCCCATCGCAAGACCCATCACAATAGTAGTACAAAGACTTATATACCACTTTCCAGCCCTCTCCAAGCGGTTTACAGAGTCGGCCTCTTGCCCCGCAACAATCTGGGTCCTCATTTTACCCACCCCGGAAGGATGGAAGGCTGTCAACCTTGAAACGGTCAGGATTGAACTCCTGTCTGTGGGCAGAGCTAGCCTGCAATACTGCATTCTAATAGGAATGAAGGGAGGGAGGGAGGGAGGGAGGGAGGGAGGGAGGGAGGGAGGGAGGGAGGGAAAATAGCAATGGCCCTTAGACTTAGATACCACTTCTCAGTGCTTCATAGCTCTAAGTCGTTTACAGAATCAGCCTCTTGCCCCCAACAATCTGGGTCCTCATTTTATCAACCTCGGAAGGACGGAAGACTGAGTTAACATGCTTTGATCAGGATCGAACTGTTGGTTGTAGGAAGTGTTAACTGGCAATACTCCAATCTAACTATTGTGCCACCATGGCCCTTCCTTCCTTCCTTCCTTCCTTCCTTCCTTCCTTCCTTCCTTCCTTCCTTCCTTGCTTGCTTGCTTCCCTTCCCTTCCCTTCCTCAGAGGAACAGCTGGAGCCTGTTCCAGTGTGCACATGCGCAGAGCTGCCAGAAGAAAAGAACTCCTCAGAAATCAGGGTCCACTTGGGAGTAAAGCCACAGGTGGACCATGAATGCCCCCTCCCATAGGGAATAAAAGAGGAGTGAAAGGGGAGGGGGCTTTTGCAGGAAACAGTTCGTTCATTCCTTCGTTAGATTCCTTTCAGAAGTGTGAAGATCTGTCAGTGAATCTCAGAGACTCTGTGCCCAGAGTCTTTCCTTGCGCAGCACCTCATTTGGGAAAATATTCACATGGCAGCTTTCCAAGCTAGATAAGGTCTGTGGTCATAAATCCTCCTTTGAAAGACTGTTTGCCAGGCCTTGGCTGAATGGGAATGAGAGGAATTCACATTCGTTTAATAAAAGGAGTTTTGTTGGGATCAAGACTCCTGCTTTTGCCAACCTAGCATTTGCAAAGCACATAAAAAATGCAAGTAGAAAAATAGGAACCACCTTTAGTGGGAAGGGAACAATGCTTCATGCCGCCTTCCGCATTGAGTTATGCCGGCCACATGACCACGGAGACGACTTCAGACAGTGCTGGCTCTTTGGCTTTGAAACGGAGATGAGCACCGCCCCCTAGAGTCAGAAACCATGAATGCATATGTGCGAGGGGAAACTTTACCTTTAATTTACACTCGCACTGGTGCAGAAATAGACTACAACAAAGGAGTCATTTCAAAATGATAGGCTGGGTTTTGTATTTTATGTCCTTGTCCACTGACCTACTGACACACACACACACACTGCTTGCTCTTCCCAATCCAGATCAATCACAGCCTTTGGTATATTAATGGCATCTTATTTGTACTGAATGCCTCATTAAGGCTAACACTCCCTGGGCGTCTCTCTGCCACCCTCCCCGGATGGAGAGTATTAATTGCTTGCTTTGTAATTAAATATTAAGGCTGCGATATTTCACGCTCCGCACAGCTGGCAGAGAGAGGGGGACCCGCGCACAGTGTGAGTGTCACATGCAGGATATTGCTTCAGACGGCAGGAGCCTCTCACGAGCCCCTGCTCTGGGGACGGATGCAAGGCTACAGAGCGAGCGTGGTTCAATCTTAGATACAGGTGAACAGAGTTGCAAGGGACCTTGTAGGTCATCTAGTCCAACCCCCTGCCCAAGCAGGAGACCTTATACCATTTCTGACAGAGGGCAGCCCAGTCTCTTCTTAAAAGCTTCCAGGAATGAAGTTCCCACAACTTCCGAAGGCAACTTCTGTTCCATGGGTTGATTGTTCTCCCTGTCAGGAAATTCCTCCTTATTTCCAGGTTGAATCTCTCCTTGGTCAGTTTCCATCCGTTATTCCTGTTTTCTCTAGCAATGTTTCCCAACTTTGGCTATTTTTAAAGACTGTAGACTTCAGAATTCACGGAATTCTCCAGCAGGTCTTAAAATGGCCAAGGTTGGGAAACACTGCTCAATAGCCGTCCAACAACATTCTCCCAGAGTTGTCTTGAATCAGAATAGCAGAGTTGGAAGGGACCTTAGAGGTCACCTAGTCCAGTGGTCACCAACTGGTGATCCATGAGAAAATTTTGGTGGTCCGCAGAAAAATGATTTGCCTTTTTTATATTGCACTCAATCAGGGGTCCTCAAACTACGCCCCCCTGGGCCGGATATATGCAATGGACGCTTGTGTTGCTGCAGAGAGTCTCCCCCTTGGGGGTCTTTTTGTGCGGGTCGGAGGGGGGCAGAAATTCTGACTTGGGATCTGCTTCAACCTCCTGGTGGGGGGCTTTGGCCGAAGGCTGGAGGGAAGCGCCGCTGGTGGCGAAGAGCTGGAGGGCCTCGTTCCAGTGGGACTGCATCATGGCCTGGAACTGGCTGACCATCTCAGCCCGCTGAGCCTCGGGGCGCCAGGACCTGACGTTGCACTCCCGCAGGTCTTCCCTCCGCTTGGAAAGCCTATGCTTCTAGTCCTCAGTGAGGTGCTTCTACTGAGCCTCCTTCTCGGTCAGATCCAATTTGAACTGAGCTGCTTTGCCAACTCTTTCTCCTGGTGGATGCTTAGCTCCAGCAACGGCTTCCTGTTGGGGCCCTAAGGAGCCTAGGCGGGCTCAGGCGAGGAGTGGCTGGGAGGGGAGGGGCGAGCAGAGGTGGGCGAGGCGCCCCTTGACGTGAGTGACATCGAGTTGGCCATGCCCACAGTCACATGACCATTTAGCCACGCCCAGCCAGGTGGTCATTAGCCAGATCATATTAGTGGTCAGCGGGATTTAAAATTATGAATTTAGTGGTCCCTGAGGGGTGAAAAGTTGGAGACCCTCGTTGTAGTCCAACCCCCTGCTCAAGCAGGATTTACTGAGAATTGCTCAGATTTACGGAGATGCAAGGCACGGGGGCTGTAATGAATTCCGGCAACTAATTTACTTCTCAGTTTATTTCTCCCCATGGACGAAAACGTTCGGCTTTGCCTTTGGCGAGAAGGCCGCTCTCATCGCTGATAAAAGGGGAAGCTGCCACCGACGGCTGAGCCTTTGTCATACTAGAGGGGGGGGGAAGGGATGTCCACTGACCTTTTGATGCCTGGGGGGTCTCACTAGCTGTACTCTCTGCCCCCCCTTCTGAGTACAGGAAGGACCCTACTGGAGAAGCAGAACAGGCCATTAGCGGGGACAGACTGGACATGGGGCCCAATCCAGACACACAGCCCCGTGCTCTCCAGACAAGTCAGATCACCTATAGTAGGCTTTATAGGTAGCCCTTGATTTACAACGACTTGTTCCATTTTCTATCTATTTCTGTTCTGTTCTGTTCTGTTCTCTTCTCTTCTCTATTCTAATCTAATTCTAATTCTATCCCTATCCTATCCCTATCCCCATCCGTATCTATTCTAATTCTAATCCTAATCCTATCCCTATCCCTATCCCTATCCTAACCTATTCTATTCCCAGCCATGTGGCCTTGGATGATAGGTTTTGTAATGGGACACTTCTGCAGGATGGCAGATAGAGTAGAATAGAATAGAGCTGGAAGGGACCTTGGAGGTCTTCTAGACCAACCCCCTGGTATAGGGTCTCCTATAGGGAGTTTGACTAGGAGACCTCCAAGGTCCCTTCCAACTCTGTTATTCTGTTCTGTTCTATTTTCTCTACTCCTATTCTATTCTCTATTCCAGGGATGTCCAAACTTGGGAACTTTAAGACTTGTGGACTTCAACTCCCAGAATTCCCCAAGTCTTAAAGTTCCCAAGTTTGGACACCCCTGCTCTATTCTCTGTTCTATCCTATTCTATCCTATCCTTTCTCATTCCATTCTATTCTATTCCACTCTATTATTATTTCTTCTCTGTTCTGTTCTGTTCTGTCCTATTTCACATATTGTGTATGAACGCAGTGAAAGACATTATCAGAGATAAAAACTGGAGGCAGGGAGATTTCCCACAGAGGGATGAACACAGGTTATAATTTCTAAAACATCAATAGGGCAACCGTGGTGATACAATCAAAACTCTGTTTGTTTTTTTTGTTTTTTTACAAAGGTGTAGAACTGATGACAACATTGTGGCCATCTCATTTTTTTTTATTTCATTCTGCCCTGCATATACCCTTGCTCTACCAGCTCTCCATATGACAGGTAGCCAGATTCACTTAACAACCGGGTCGCTAACTTAACAGCTGCCGTGATTAACTGAACGAAAGTGAAATCGTAAAATGGAGCTCCCTTAACAAATGTCTCGCTTAGCAACAGAAATGCTGAGCTCAATGGTGGTTGTAAGTTGAGGACTATCTGTATTCACCAAGCCTAGAGGTGGCACTCTCGTCTCACAGTCAGGAGGCTATGAGTTCGATCCTGGGTTGAGGCAGATATTTCTCTCTCTGGGCACAATGAGAATAGATCTGCTGAACAAAACTCCGCACTGGCAACAGGGACGGCATCTGGCCATTAAAACACTCTGCTAGCTCCATTCAGTTGCTCAGACTCCACCCCACAAGGGATTATGGGGTCTTTTAAACAATGATGATTGGTGCCTTTTCCCTGGAATGGTGTGGTGGCCTAGAGGTGGCGCTCTCGCCTCACAATCAGGAGGCTGTGAGTTCAATCCTAGGTAGAGGCAGACATTTCTCTCTCTGGGCACAATGAGAATATATCTGCTGAACAAAACTCTGCATTGGCGACAGGAAGGGCATCTGGCCATTCAAACACTCTGCTAGCTACCATTCAGTTGCCCACACTCCACCCCAATGCAAGGGATTATAGGGGGGTCATTAAAAGATGGCATAGAGCTCTCGCTTCATTCATTTTGAAAACCCTACGCCAGCCAGCAGGATATAAAACAGGGCTGAGATATGAAGAGGGGGGGGGCGCTAAAACAATTATTTCCCCCACCCCCACCCCCCCCAAAAAAAGTTTTCAGCCTGACTGCTGGCATCAGAATGAAATCAAATTCAGCAAACACCACAAGTCGAAAGAAAGGTAGGCTGCTGAACGGGTAGGCATGTAAACCAGCAGCTGTGTGTGTGTGTGTGTGTGTGTGTGTGTGTGTGTGTGTGTGTGTGTTCCCTTTAAAAAAAAATAACGTTTACACCGAAAGAACTTGTGCTGAACCATCTATCAAAGACAACACACAAGTGAAAAGAAGAAAAGCGGGCCTGATTTGCATTTTTTAAATATCTTGGGGAAATGTACGTTTTAGCGGTTATGCAAATGAGGGGGAGAGGAGAACACTCCCATCAATAAACAGCACAGGTCGCTGTGAAGATAAACGGTGATAAAATCTGCTTTTTTTCATCTATGGGGGTAGAGGAGGTTGGGGGGGGGGGAGAGGAGAATCCTTTTTGATCACAATATTGTTTTACTAAAGCCAGCAACAAAGCAGTCGTGATCCTTTATACCAGGGGTGTCCAAACTTGGGAACTTTAAGACTTGTGGACTTCAACTCCCAGAATTCCCCAGCCAGCATGTTGTCAAGTGAGTTCTGCCCCGCTTTACTGGGGGTTGAGGTCCACGCATCTTAAAAGTTACTGAGGTTTATTTATTTATTTATTTATTATTCATGCTTCTAGACCGCCCCCTCTCCCAAAGGTTGGTCGACGTTGTTACACAGTACATACAAAAAGGCCCAACTGCACGTCGTCAGTTGTGGTGGGTTTCCGATTTTTTTTCAGTACGAGTTCGGGCGTGCTCACGCATGCGCGCAGCACTTGCAACAACTGCACATGCGCAGAAGCATCCGGGCAGGTGGGCAGAGCCTCCTGCCACCGCTACTACCAGTTCGGGTTAACCGGGGCAAACCCACCACTGTCGGGACCGTTTCACACACTTGCAAACGCCCCTGAGTCACTTTTTTCAGTGCTGTTGTAACTTCAGACGGTCACTGAGAGACCCGTTGTAAGTCGAGGACAACCTATATTGCCAGAAGACGCTTAACCTTGTAATAGAATACCCCTATCACTTGGCTTCCTGCTATATAAAGGTAAAGGGTCCCCTTGCGCATGTATGCTAGCCGTTCCCAACTCTAGGGGGCGGTGCTCATCTCCGTTTTAAAGCAGAAGAGCCAGCGCTGCCCGGAGACGTCTCCATGGTCATGTGGCCGGCACCGAAGGCGCATAGAACGCTGTTCCCTTCCCACCAAAGGTGGTTCCTATTTTTCTACTTGCATTTTTACGTGTTTCGAACTGCGAGGTTGGCAGAAGCTGGAACAAGTCATGGGAGCTCACTCCGTTACGCGGCGCTGGGGATTCGAACCGCCGAACTTCCGACCTTTCTGATCGACAAGCTCAGCGTATTAGCCACTGAGCGTCCCTTCCTGTTATATGCTGAATTCTAAAGAAAGCCGGGAGGCTGAGCTGGAGTAACAGGGGGTGGAGAGGGGGGGACGGGGGACGATGATAGTTAACAAGGCTAACTAGGTATTTCAAGTGATTAAGCATAATGTGTGAACAAGCCCTTTAAAAGCTAAACTTTGGAAATAAACAAAACACCATCGCAAACAGATTTCTGCTTGGCATCACATAGGGACAAAGCGAAGAAACTGGGGGCATTCAGAAGAAAAAAGCATCCAGAGGGAAAAGCTGCCAGAGAAGGCCGACATAGTTATGTCAAAGTACAGTCCTCGACTTACGGCCACAACGGGGAAGCAGGATTCATCCCACTCAAGCCACGTCGGAATTTACACAAGGCCGACCTAACTCTAAAAAGCTTCAGCGTTGGCCTTCCTGAGTTGCGTCGAACATTTTGCTTTTAGACTTAGATCGCTGTTTCTCCGTCACCCTAATAAATATTTTATTGTTTAAGCAATTAACCGCCATCCTTCTGGGAGGCACATCAAACCTGGAGCGCAGTTAGAAGCTTTAAAAGTGCGTGCCTACACACGCACGTTCTTTCTCTCTAACACACACACAGAGATAAATAAACTCACTCTGTGTGTGTATGTGTGTGTCTAAGTGTCCTCTTTTAGCCTCCTTTTAGGTGATGTAGGATAAAATATACTGGGGTTCATTGCCACCTACTGGTGCTTGCATAAAAGGTGCCCCAGTGAGACCAGACCAGGGGTGGGTTCCTGCCAGTTCTAACCTCTCCTATAGAAGAGGTTCTACAAATCTACCGTGCCGTTTAGAACCGGTTCCAGCTCTCTCCCGCCGCCCGTCCGCACGTCATCAAGATGAAGAGCGAGAGGAGGAATTCTGGGAGTTGAAGTCCACAAGTCTTAAAGCTGTTAAGTTTGAACACCACTGGGGTTTTTTTCCCCCTAAAGGTTAGGGGTGCAAAGGTCTTGTAACTTGACAGCTTTAAGACTTGCACTCTTCAATGCCAGAGTTCCTGAGCCAACATGACTGGAGGAGGAATTCTGGGAGTTGAAGTCCACAAGTCTTAAAGCTGTCAAGTTTGAACACCACTGGGTTTTTTTTCCCCTAAAGGTTAGGGGTGCAAGGGTCTTGTAACTTGACCAGTTTAAGTGGCTTGTGTGAAGACAACAAACGTCCCTTTCCGCACGGCAATTCTTTTTTTTTTTTAAATGATTTTTTATTCATTTCTTATTAAAATATTGGGCACAGTATAACCATCCTGGCGTTACTTCCACCCTACACACTAAAATATGAAACAAATAACATACAAGTAACCTTGTCTTCCTACATTACTAATTACGTATTATTATTCTACCCAACATACTCATTTATATTTACATATATTATATCACATTCCGTGTTCACAAATCCTAGTTTTTTCTTCTTCCAACTCCCACCTCTCCTTTCCAACCATTGGTAAAATCTATATCATGATATTCCGACTCTCCTGTTTTTTTTAATTCTAGCATCAATTTATCCATTTCTGCACAAACAAATATTTTCTTTATTATCTCCCTTTCTAAAGCAGTGGTAAAATTCAATTTTTTTTACTACCGGTTCTGTGGGCGTGGCTTGGTGGGGTTGGTGGGCATGGGAGGGGAAGGATACTGCAAAATTCCTATTGCCTCCCAATCTGGGGCCAGCTGGTTCTCCGAACTACTCAAAGTTTCCACTACCGGTTCTCCAGAACCTGTCAGAACCTGCTAAATTTCACCCTTGTTCTAAAGGTATAGTTTCATGTTTCCACTGTTGGGCGTATACCATTCTCGCTGTCGTTATGATGCGTAGTATTTAATATATTGAACCTTTGCTATAGTTTTCTGTTATGATTCCTAATAAAAATAATTCTGGTTTAAATCCCAACCCTTTTTTCTAACTACACCTGGATCCAGTGCCAGAATTCTTTCGCTTTTAATACAATACAATAGTAGAGTTGGAAGGGACCTTGGAGGTCTTCTAGTCCAACCCCCTGCTTAGGCAGGAAACCCTACACCGTTTCAGACAAATGGCTATGCAACATCTTCTTAAAGACTTCCAGTGTTGGGGCATTCACAACCTCTGGAGGCAACTTCTGTTCCACTGATTAATTGTTCTAACTGTCAGGAAGTTTCTCCTCAGTTTTAAGTTGCTTCTCTCCTTGATTAGTTTCCACCCATTGCTTCTTGTTCTACCCTCAGGTGCTTTGGAGAATAGCTTGACTCCCTCTTCTTTGTGGCAACCCCTGAGATACTGGAAGACTGCTATCATGTCTCCCCTAGTCCTTCTTTCTCTTAAGCTAAACATACCCAGTTCCTGCAACCGTTCTTCATAAGTTTTAGTCTCCAGTCCCCTAATCCTCTTTGTTGCTCTTCTCTGCACTCTTTCTAGAGTCTCCACATCTTTTTTACATCGTGGCGATCAGAACTGAATGCAGTATTTTCTGCATGGCCACCACATGTGGTAGTAGGTACTGGATTGCATTCCCAACATTTCGGGGCAATGGCAATTGTAAAGGGTTGGGGGTGTTTTTGTTCCAAAGAAAAGTGTGTGTGTTTCAAAGAATGTTTTGGGACTTTAAAAAAATGATGTGGATAATTGCAAGAAAATTCAGTGGGGCCTAATAGACGGGGGGCAGGGACAGAAAAATGGGGCTGGCAGGGAACACCTGCCTGTAATTTGTGACTTGTTCACCTCTGTTAAGGTGTAACTACAGGTTTATGGGCTGCCCTGCACAGCGGTACAAATGAAGGGGCAAGCCACGTGGGTTTTGTCTAAGCTGGTGCTGGGGATGCCCCCCCTCCTTGCCCCATTTTGCCCAGCTGATCTTCCCTTAAAAGCTACAATTATTTCCTTGCTGGGCGCATCCTCCCATGTAGGCCAGTGGGCTGAATCCACCCCACTGCGAGGTGTTCGGAGTATTTTTCCCACCCACCAATTCCTCAAGGATTCTGTTTTAAGGAAAGTCTTGAAATCCTTTTAAATCGCTTTTTAAAAAATATATATATGAAAACTTAACCCATCCTGATATAAATGGCGCAGTTTAGGCTTGGTACAAAACTCAGGCGTTCTTATCGCCTTGCAACTAGACTCCTGCAACCTTCCGGAGATGGGGCTGCCCCAGAAGACAAACCCAGATGCTACAACCGGCTACAAACACGGATAGTCCTCGACTTATGACCACAATATGAGCCGTGGTGGCGCAGTGGTTAGAGTGCAGTACTGCAGGCTATTTCTGCTGCCTGCCGGCTACCTGCAATATGGGCAGTTCGATTCTGACCAGGTTCTAGGCTGACTCAGCCTTCCGTCCTTCCAAGGTCGGTAAAATAAGGACCCAGATTGTGGGGGGGGCAAGAGGCTGACTCTGCAAACCGCTTAGAGAGGGCTGTGAAGCACCGTGAAGCGGTATATAAGTCTAAGTGCTATTGCTATTTCTTCCTTCCTTCTTCCTTCCCAGTGGTTAGAAGGCAGGATTGTAGGCTAACTCTGCCCATTGCCAGCAGTTCAATCCTGCCAGCTGAAGGTCAACTCAGCCTTCAGTCCTTCCAGGTTCAGTAAAATAAGGACTCAGATTGTTGGGGGCAAGAGGCTGACTCTGTAAACCGCTTAGAGAGGGCTGTAAAGCACTAAGAAGCAATATATAAGTCTAAGGGCTATTGCTCCCTTCCTTCCTTCCTTCCTTCCTTCCTTCCCTCCCTCCCAGTGGTTAGAATGCAGTATTGCAGGCTGACTCTGCCCACTACCAGGAGTTCGATCCTGACCAGCTCAAGATTGACTTCAGCCTTCCGTCCTTCCGAGGTGGGTAAAATGAAGACCCAGATTGTTGGGGGAAAGAGGCTGACTCTGTAAACCGCTTAGAGAGGGCTCTTAAAAGCACTGTGAAGCGATATATAAGTCTAAGGGCCATTGCTATTGCTATGGAGCCCCAAATTTCCATTGCTGACAGCTGTTAAGTGAGCTTTGTCCCATTTTGTAACTTTCCTGGCCCCCATTGTTAAGTCAATCGCTGCAGTTGTTAAGTTAGTCACACGGTTGTTAAGTGAATCTGGCTTCCCCATTGACTTTGCTCATCAGATCGCAAAAGGGAGATCACAGGAGCCCAGGACACTGCGACAGTCATAATTGTGAGTCAGTTGCCGAGTGTCTGAATTTTGATCATGTCACCATGGGGATACTGCAAAGGTTGTAAGTGTGAAAAACAGTCGCATGTCACTTTTTTCAGGGCTGTTGTAACATCGATCATTAAATGAATGGTTTTAAGTCGAGGACTACCTGTAGGATGGTCACAGGACCGACAACCATTGCATTGTTGAGCCAAAGTGGTGCAGTGGTTAGAGTGAAATCCTGCAGGCTACCTCTGCTGACTGCCAGCTGACTGCAATTTGACAGTTCCAATCTCACCAGGCTCAAGGTTGACTCAGCCTTCCGTCCTTCCGAGGTCGGTAAAACGAGGACCCAGATTGTTGGGGGCAAGAGGCTGACTCTATAAACCGCTTAGAGAGGGCTGTGAAGACCGTGAAGCGGTATATAAGTCTAAGGGCTATTGCTCTCTTCCTTCCTTCCTCCCTCCCTCCCTTGTGGATACAATGCAGTATTGCAGGCAAACTCTGCTCATTGCTAGCAGTTTGATCATGACTGGCTCAAGGATAACTCAGCCTTCCATCCTTCCGAGGTGGGTAAAATGAGGACCCAGATGGTTGGCTGACTTTGTAAACCGCTGTGAAGCATTGTGAAGCGGTATATAAATCTGAGTGCTAAATGATACTCTCGTGTGAACTACGGGTCCGTGAGGATTATATTCTTGGAGTTACGCTCATTCCTGATTTTCAGGTAGTCTCTTAGAACTGCTTTTAAAGCCCCAGTAGTGGAAAAGGTGTGATTCTATTTGATGACGGTAGTCCTCACTTTACATTCATTTGGCAATTGTTCAAAGTGACAACAGCATTGGAAAAGGTGACTTACGACCGGTCCTCTCACTTAGAACGGTTGCAACATCCTCATGGTGACGTGATCGCCATGTAGGACTTTTCAAGCAAAGTCAACAAAGGAAGCTGGATTTACTTAATGACCACGTAGTTCATATAAACATAAAGCTGGAAAGGACCTCGGAGGTCGTCTAATCTTCCAGTCCAACCTTCTGCTCAAACAGGAGACCGTATAGCCTCGTGATGGGGAACCTGTGACATCTGTGCCAGAGGTGGCATGCAAAGCCCTCTCTGTGAGCACCCGAAAAGAGCCTGAAAAACGGCCAAAAAACCAGGCTGTTTTTCGGGCCTTTTTCAAGCCGTTTTCTGGGCCATTTTCAGGCTGTTTTTCTGGGCTGCTTTTTGGGTCAAAATGGCCTGAAAAACGGAAAACGGACAGAAACGGCCCAAACCCAGGCAGTTTTCGGGCCTTTTTCAGGCTGTTTTCCAGGCTATTTTCAGGCCAAAAACAGCCCGGAAAACAGCATGAAAACAGGCATCCATGTGCCAGCCAGCCAGTCTTTGGGATTTCTGATGCTCTGACGCGTGCAAAGACCCGCTTGGCCAGCTGTTCCAGTTTGGGCACTCAGTGCCCAAAAGATTCACCATCACTGGTATAGCTTATTTCAGACACATTATTGTCCTGTTTCTTCTTAAAAGCCTCCAGTGATGGAGCACACTCAATTTCTAGTGGCGAGCCGTTCCACTGGTTAATTGTCCTCACTGCCAGGAATGTCCTCCTTAGTTCTAGGTTGCTTCCTCGCCTTGGTTAGTTTCCATCCACTGTTTCTTCCCTTCCCTTCTGGTGCTTTGGAAAGTTCACTTAACAACTGCAGTGATTTGCTTAAGAAACATGCTCGTAAAAAAAGATAAAATCGGGTGTGACTCACTTAACAACCAACTTTGCTTAGCAAAGGAAGTTCTGTCCCTAATTGTGGTTGTAAGTCAAGGACCACCTGTATTCTTATATTGTGAGAGATTGCTGGTGTGCATAGTTATTTAGTCATTTGATTGGGCAGTGCGGCAATCAATAAATAAACCATTGCTTTCTTTTTTTAGGGTGCCTTCTCCAATGCAATCTTTGGCACCAGCAATGTATGATGCCAAGCCATTAAAAAAAGATGTGGAGACTCTAGAAAGACTCCAGAGAAGATCAACCAGGATATTTAGAGGACTGGAGGCTGAAACATATGAAGAACGGTTGCAGGAACTGCACCTGGTTAGTTTAATGAAAAGAAGGACTAGGGGAGACATGATAGCAGTCTTCCGATATCTCGGGGGCTGCCCCAAAGAAGAGGGAGTCAAGCTATTCTCCAAAGCACCTGAAGGCAGGACAAGACACAATGGGTGGAAACTAATCAAGGAGAGAAGCAACCTAGAACTAGGGAGAAATTTCCTGACAGTGAGGACAATTAATCAGTGGAACAGAAGTTGCCTCCAGAAGTTGTGAATGCTCCAACACTGGACGTTTTAAAGAAGATGTTGGACAATCATTTGTCTGAAGTGGTGCCTAAGAAGGGGGTTGGACTAGAAGACCTCCAAGGTCCCTTCCAACTGTTATTCTATTCTATTCTATTCTATTCTATTCTATTCTATTCTATTCTATTCTATTCTATTCCTTAGGAATATGACGCCAGGAAGCCACTGATGGCCAAGTACAAGTAGTTCTTGACTTACAACAATTCGTTTATTGACCGTTCAAATTTACAATAGCAGTGAAAAAAGTGAGTTAGGACCATTTTTCACACTTACAACCGTCGCAGCATCCCCAACAGATCAAAATTTGGGTGCTTGGCAGCTGCCTCGTATTTTTGACGGCTGCACTGTCCCGGGGAGGGGGGAGCATGATCCCCTTTCCTGACCTTCCGACAAGCATTCCGTCAATGGGGAAAAGTCCAGATTCACTGAATTGCCATGTTGCTAACTTAACCGCTGCGGGGATTTGCTTAAGAACGGTGGCAAGAAAGATGGTAAAATGGGGCAAAATGCACTTAATAAGTGTTTCGCTTAGGCCAGGGGTGTCCAAACTTGGGAACTTTAAGACTTGTGGACTTCAACTCCCAGAATTCCCCAGCCAGCTGGCTGGGGAATTCTGGGAGTTGAAGTCCACAAGTCTTAAAGTTCCCAAGTTTGGACACCCCTGGCTTAGGCCCAGAAATTTTGGGCTCGGTTGTGGTCATAAGTCAAGCACTAAGATAACGGTCAAGGTTCCCCTCGCACATATGTGCTAATCGTTCCCGACTCTAGGGGGCGGTGCTCATCTCTCTTTCAAAGCCGAAGAGCCAGCGCTGTCTGAAGACGTCTCCGTGGTCATGTGGCCGGCATGACTCAACGCCGAAGGCTCATGGAACCTTCCCACCAAAGGTGATCCCTATTTTTTCTACCTGCATTTTTTTAATGCTTTCGAACTGCTAGGTTGGCAGAAGCTGGGACAAGGAACGGGAGCTCACTCCGTTACGCTGCACTAGGGATTGGAACGGACAAACTGCCAACCTTCTGATCGACAAGCTCAGAGTCTTAGCCACTGAGCCGCCGTGTCATCCAGCTAAGTCAAGGACCAGCTGAACTTATTTCTACAAGAACTGAATGGTTTATCTGTACCATCCCGTTCACACCTGCCAGTCCTCCTTAGGTGGCTAAATTTGTGGGTACAGTGTGTGCCCTGCTCTGGGTATGGCCATAGGAGGGAAAGCAGAGTGCTCTGCGAACTGGATGCTTATAGCTAGCTGCCTGCCTACTCGTTAAATGAGGCAGGATGTGGAATATGGGCAGCATTGCCCAAGGTTTGGCGGGCCTGCCTTATTCCCACGCTGCCACGGTTTTGAAAACAGAACGGCGACCAATTCGAAGGGAAAGTATCCGCTCTCTTTTTAGTCTTACTCATCCACTATGCACACACAAGGCCCAAAACAGTTTGCTAAATGGCATTTGTGGGATGTTCGCTTCCTCTGGTCTCTGTTTGAAGAGGATTAAGGAAAGCATCAACTTGGCATCCTCTCCAAAGAAGGAATTGGAGAGATATAAGGACAAGAGGAGAAGGGGGGGGGGGGGGGGAGAGACTGAAATGTTGTACAGATATTCTTTTTTTAAAAAAAGTTATTACTTTGGTGGGAAAGCCGGGACACCCCACTCACATGTGCCCCAATTCTCTCTCTGACCTTTCTCAGCTTTATACGAAACACTGGATTTTCCACTGCAATTTCAGGGGTTGGACTAGAAGACCTCCAAGGTCCCTTCCAAATCTGTTATTCTATTCTATCCTATCCTATTCTATTTGTATTTCAATTCCATTCTATTCTTTGTTCTATAGTCTATTCTGTTCTATTCTATTCTATTCTTTGTTTTATAGTTTATTCCAGTGGTGGGCAACCCGCGGCTCGGGAGCCACATGCGGCTCTTTACACCCTTTAATGCGGCTCTTCTGTGTGCCGGGTGCCCGCTCCCCTCCCTCCTCTCGGGCTTCAGAGGGAAGCTTCTGCAAGCATGCAGAATATTCTCAATAAAAACTTATTGAAACTAAAAACAGTGTACCATCCTATGTATTTTCGGTTTTAAAAATGTGGCTCTCAAAGAAAATTTCAATCATGGTTTTGGCGAGATTTGGCTCAGTTGAAAAAAAAGGTTGCCCACCACTGGTTTATTCTATTCTATTTTATTTGTATTTTGAATCTATTCTATTCTTTGTTCTATAGTCTATTCTGTTCTGTTCTATTCTATTCTTTGTTTTATAGTTTATTCTATTCTATTTTATTTGTATTTTGAATCTATTCTATTCTTTGTTCTAGAGTCTATTCTATTCTGTTCTATTCTATTCTAGTCTTTGTTCTAGAGTCTATTCTATTCTATTTTATTTTGATTCTATTCTATTCTTTGTTCTAGAGTCTATTCTGTTCTATTCTATTCTTTGTTCTATAGTCTATTCCAGTGATGGCGAACCTATGGCACGCCATAGGTTCCATTTGGCGTACCATAGGAGCCATTTGTCAGGGCACGCGAGGTGCTGCCCTGCACGCGCTGGCCAGCTGAGTTCACCCTTTTTTAAAGCTATTTAACCCTCCCCAGGCTCCAGAGGCTTTATAGGAGCCTGGGGAAGGCGAAAAGAGCCTCCCCGTCCCCCGGAGGCCCTCCGGAGGCTTCTTGAGCTTCCCTGAAGCCTCCGGAGCGCAAAACACCAGCCCTACGAGCAAACCGGAAGTTCGGGAACTCACTTCCAGTTTGCTCAGAGGGTCGTTTTGAGCGCTCTGGAGGCTTCAGGGAAGCCTCTTGACGGTCCCTGAAGCCTTCGGAGCGCTTAAAACGATCCTCCCAGCAAACCCGATGTGAGTTCCAGTTTGCTTGGAGGGTCGTTGTGACTGAAGGTCCCTGAAGTCTCCGGAGGGCTTCCGGGGAGGCGGGGGAGGCTGTTTTTGCCCTCCTCATGCTCCTATAAAGCCTCCGGAGCATGGGGAGGGCGAAAAAAGCATGCACAAATGGGGAGTCGCACCTATAGTGCGCTCATGCACACTTGGGGGGTTGCACATCGCATTATGGGTATGGCACGCCCGCACACGACCCCCCCTGCGCTCCCCCCACTTATGGCACACGAGCCAAAAAAGGTTCGCCATCGCTGGTCTATTCTATTCCTATTCCTATTCTATTCTATTTGTATTTCGATTCTTTTCTATTCTTTGTTCTATAGTCTATTCTGTTCTATTCACAGCAAACTGTGAGATGCCCCGTGATACAATTTCCTGCTGTAGCAAAGTTTGTCACGGCTTCAAAAAACCTTCTAAAAAGATCTCCAAGTAATTAATCATCAAAATAGCAAGGGGGGGGGGGATTCATTCTGCCTAATTTTATGGGAATCAAGGTTTCATTGCTTCTAATCCTTCAGTGGATGTTGGAAATAATTATTGGGGGGGGGGCGAAAGCTTCCCCTTTTTTGGCTGCAGAAAGGCTGCTCTGCCCTATTGTTAATGCAAAGTGAACCCCTAAGTTAGCTCTATTTATTACCTGCCCGAATGAACCAAGATTGTCTGGGCCGCTTGAGTCCTGCCCGGGATATATGCCCTCCCCCCCAAAAAAAATTGCATGAGTCCTATAAATGCCCTAAGGCAGTGTTTCTCTACCCTGGCAACTTTAAGGGGGGGGGGGGGATTCTGGGAATTGAAACCCACACATCTTAAAGTCGCCACGGTTGAGAAATACTGCCCTAAAGCAATCAGCAGACACCCCCCAACACACAATTCATTCCATTCTGCAAGGCTGTGTCAAGCCCCCCACCTCGCCCCAGAGAAACATGCTGATTCTTCCCCTCCAACATATAAAATACACACACACACACACACACACACACACCTCCCTTCAAAAGAAAATAGATAATGCAGCGGCAGAAGAGAGAACTCTAGGAAAACGTCAGAACTCAGTTGCGGTGATGAAATGGTTCAAGCAGATGCGAAGAGAGAAATTGGAGAGAGAGAGAGAGAGGGAGGAAGGAAGCAGCCGGAAAAAGGAGGAGAAGCAAGGGAGAAAAACACACGCAAAGAGAGAGAGAGAGAGAGAGAAATGACCAGGAAACTAGAGAAGAGCAAGAGGAAAGTTAACAAAAATGCAAAGAGTCATTTCGCTGGAAAGAAACGGAAAACCATACCTTGGCTGTTTAGTGTCAGATGTGCTGGACCTTGAGAGGGAAGGAAAGAAAAAAAGAAAGAAAGAAAAAAGACGAGTCATAAAAACGCACGGAAAAAGGGAGGGTTTTTTAATCCCCTCTTTGCCACAATTTAAAAGCATTTTTTTAACTTGTGACAGGCATCCAAGCCCCCAGCAGACAGAGAAGGGAAGGGGATTTGAGGGCCGGATGCCGAAACAAACAGAAAGGAAAAGGAGGAAGAACTTAAAATCCCGGACAGAGCCAGAGGGAATCAAGCAGTAACAAGAAGGAACAGGGGAAGGGTGGGTGGGTGGGGGAAATAAATAAAAGTTTGGGGTTTTTTGGAGGGGGGGGTATGCTTAAAAAAAAAAGCATTTAAGGCAGATGCTTTATCGCCTGGTGAGAAAAATGCTTTTTTTTTTTTTCCTGGGTGATAAACAAAGCTTCAAATAAAAGAAAATCAAGCAGCCTCAACAGGACAGTGTCGTGTTTGCAGACAGCAAGAAGACGCAGCGGGAGTGATTCTGGGAAGGAAAATGGTTAGTGGAGCCTCCCCGGGGGGGGTTGGGGGGGAGCCCCTTGCCCTGTTAAAACTTTTGGGGGGGCTTTGCGTGGTGGCGAGGGAGTCGACTCTGCAGCTCCACCCTAAGGGGGCCTGGGAAGAGGAGGAGGGGGATTTCCCCCCAACCCAAATCAGAGGCACCTTTTCAATTCAAGAGTTCTCCCGTGAACACCACAAGACCACAACTTTGTAGAAGGCAAGGCAACAAACACAATCTCTAGCAGTCTTGGTAACCTTGGATGGGAGGGAACAAAGCCAGGGGGGACATTGAGGAAACTGTATTCGGACAACACAGGTGACCAGTCGACTCGCTTTATTAAACCAGAAACAGGCTGGCTTTCCAACAAATTAAGCCAGAAAGAAACTAACCCCAAGCTGATGTTACCTTTTGTTTTTAAAACAAAGTTTTTTTTATTTGTTATTTTTTAATTACATATTTTAACGTCCCAGTCACAATTTCCACTACCGGGTGCAAACCAGTAGCAACTCACGTCTGGCCCCGCCCCTACGCATGGGTGCATGACCCCCCCGTGCTCCCCCTCCCCCCGTGCATGTGCGTGACTCCCCCACACCCCGTTTTGGGCCTAGCAGACCTCCCTGAAGCCTCCTGGGGCAAAAATGGGGTGCAAGGGGAACGCGGCACGCACTCCCCTCCCCACGCGCACACATATGCAAGCGCGTCTCCTGGGACTCATTAAAAATGATCCACTGACCCAGTCAATTAACCCCCAAAGGACTTAAATGTAACCCCAAAGAGACCCAGATTTAAATCAACCCCATTCAGGTTGCTTCTGTTACAGGTAAATGCTGTCATTTGCCTAGTTAATCCTCCAAGAAAAAGAGTTGGAGAGAAAGAGGGGCCGAAAGCGAAATCTCTCCATTCCGGAAGTCACCGGTAACACCTGGCATAATACAGGGAGTCAATCCTCGACTTACAACCATTCATTTAGTAACGACGGCACTGAAAAAAAGGACCATTTTTTCACACTTACACCCGTCGTAGCTTTCCCATGGGCATGTCATCAAAATTCAGCTGCTTGGCAACTAATTCATATTTATGACGGTCGCAGTGTCCCCGGGATCACGCGATCCCCTTTTGTGACCTTCTGACAAGTCCATGGGGAAGCCAGACTCACTTAACAACCATGTTCCTAACTCAACAACGGCAGCGATTCACTCAACAATTGCGTTGTATTTAAGTATAATAAAGATTATACTTATACAAGGGTGGCCAGAAAGGTCGTGACACGGAGCAAAGCTCACTTAACAAATGTCTTGCTTAACAACAACAACAAATGGGGGGCTCCATTGTGGTCGTAAGTCGAGGACTACCTGCCTCATGCATTTGTCCAATGTACATGCTGCTCCAGAGGTGGCATTCAACAGGTTCTGACAGGTTCTAGAGAACCGGTAGCGGAAACTTTGAGTAGTTTGGAGAATCGGCAAATGCCACCTCTGGCTGGCCACGCCCCCGTCTATTCTCTGCCTCCCGAGTCCCAGCTGATCGGGAGGAAATGGGGATTTTGCAGTAACCTTCCCCAGCCACGCCCACCAAGCCACGCCCACAGAACCGGTTATAAAACAAAATTGAAGCCAGTCCCTGTGCCACTCGTCTCTACAAGTGTGAGGTGATATCAAGTGGCTCATTATGAGAAAATAGGATTCCAGTCCTCATGATCCTGAATCAATGCCATGTTTTCTGCATGCAATGGGCAAGCCCAAGAGGTTAATGTTTCTTATTCTTTTTTTACCCATCGCACATTGGGTTTTTATTTTATATTTGTAAGCTGCCTAGAGTCATGGAAAGTGAGTGGGCCACTGTATAAATTCTCCAGATAAATAAATAAACCACAGAACTTGGCTGTTACTGACTGAAGGTGCACTCCCAGAAACCCTGCAAGTGTCCAGTCGATCAGAAAGATCAGCAGTTCGGCGGTTCGAATCCCGAGCGCCGCGTAACGGAGTGAGCTCCCGTGACTTGTCCCAGCTTCTGCCAACCTAGCAGTTCGAAAGCACGTAAAAATGCAAGTAGAAAAATAGGGACCACCTTTGGTGGGAAGGGAACAGCGTTCCATGCGCCTTCCGTGTTGAGTCATGCCGGCCACATGACCACGGAGACGTCTTCGGACAGCGCTGGCTCTTCGCCTTTGAAACGGAGATGAGCACCGCCCCCTAGAGTCAGAAACGACTAGCACATATGTTCAAGTTGAACCTTTACCTTTATACAATGCAGAGTTTTTATGATTCCACATCACTTATTATTCCAGATTAATGATCGCATCCATGCTCACATCCATCCCTGGTCTGTGACCTGCTATTTTACTGCCCGAGGTACACAGTGGGTAAAAATGCAGATATAATACAAAAATAACTAGGCATTGAAAAATCAAGAACGTTTCCTCGGGCCGCAAGGCAGACAAAGAAGCCAAGCCGGCTTGTTACTGGTCATCCATGGTGAGTAAGCGAAGGCCTCGGGCAATTAATTAGAGGAAGGTAAGTGAGTAAGCCTAGAATAGATGACTTTGGCTTGATTGAAAAATAACCCAATGCAAAGCAATATCCTGAGCAGAATAATCAACCAATATATTCTTAAACTAATTGGGTTTGCACATCACTCTAAACAAGTTTCTTTCGCCTTGATTTATGGTAAGGTAAGGCAAAGGTTCCCCTCGCATATATGTGCTACTCATTCCTGACTCTAGGGGGCGGTGCTCATCTCCGTTTCAAAGCCGAAGAGCCAGCGCTGTCCGAAGACGTCTCTGTGGTCATGTGGCCGGTGTGACTCAACGCTGAAGGAGCACAGAATGCTGTTCCCTTCCCACCAAAGGTGGCTCCTATTTGTCTACTTGCAGTTTACGTGCTTTCGAATTGGCAGAAGCTGGGACAAGTCAGGGGAGCTCACTCTGTTATTTGGCACTAGGGATTCGAACCGCCGAACTGCCGATCTTTCTGATCGACAAGCTCAGCATCTTAGCCACTGAGCCACCGTGTCCCTTAGCACGGCTGTTTTTCCACATCTCCCAGGATCAAAATTTGGCCTCTTAGCAACTGACTCGTGTTTGTGACGGTAGATTCATGAACTTCTGACAAGTAAAGTGAATGGGGAAGCCAGACTCACTTAACAACGGGGTTATTAACTAAACAACTGGAATGGTTTGCTTAATAAACATGGCGAGAAAAGTTGCAAAATGTGTTCTGATTGAGGCTTCCCAAGAGCCTGAAGCAAACTCCTCGTCCCGACAAAAACCCCTCTTAGTAATTGACTGTGAATTCTGCTCATTCGCATCCAGCAAAGTCTTTCGAGGGAGGATTTACGGTCACAGACCTTATCTGGCTTGGAGAGCTGCCAGGCCGAAATCTGCAGAACTTGGCAAGGAGTCTCGGAGAGTCACGAACCAATGAAGCAAACTAATTGTCTCCTGCAAACTCCCCTTTTGCTCCTCTTTTATTTCCTCTGGGAGGGGCCATTCATCGTCCACCTGTGGCCTTACTCCCAAGTCAACACCTGTTATTTAGTTCTTCCCTTCGTCTGGCAGCTCTGCGCATGCGCACACTGGGAACAGGCTCCAGCTGCTCTTCTGCCCCACTGATATCTGACTCCAAAGGCACCTGATAACTGTCAGACGGCCCTGGCCCCCTCTCTGCCTCCAACACAAAGCCCTCCTCAGAGTCTTCCCCAGACTCCAGGACTGGCCCAGGTTCCTCCCCAACCCTCCTCACTGTCCGACTCTGCTGCCAGCTATGATGGCTGCTAGTGGGCGACAACAAAATGGGGCAAAACTGACTTAATACATTTCTCACTTAACAACATGAATTTGGGGCTCGGTTGTGGTCGTACGTTGAGGATTACTGTACTTCCCAACCTGGATAGCTTTAAGCAGTACAGACTTCAATCCCCAGAATTCCTCACGTAGAATCGCCGAGGGTAAAGCTCTGAAGGGGGCCCTGGAGATCATCTAGTCCAGATGCACGGATTTCAACATCCAGAATTCTGAAGTCCTGAAGGCTGAGGAATTCTGGGAGTTGAAGTCCATACGGTTTAAAGCTGCCCAGGCTGGAAATACTGCCTTAGATCTTCTTCTACCCACCCCACCCCTGTCTCTGACCAAAGGACAGCCCCCTTCAACTAAAGTCACTCACCTAGATGAGCACAGACTCTGTCACACTCACAAAATGGCTACCCTTTTTCTCAAGTTTTTTTTTTTTGCTTTCCTTTGAATGCTTGTTCCGCTGTGCAGAAATAATTTTGCAAGAAAAGAGGTAGGGATCCCCGATCACCTCCCCCCACAGTCAAAGGATGCTGCATCCAACTTGCAATGGCATTGCCATTCCCCGTGTCGTCCCCTTGGTCCCCATTTATCACCGTGTCGGCATTCGGTGGCTGCATTGGCATCCGTTTCCAAAGGAAGCCCCCAATTGGATGGAAGCAAATGAAAGGGGGCTCACCCGCTCCCTCTTACTCACACGTACACCCATTAGGAGACCACAACCATTCCAGAAGCAATCAATCTATCCGGCACAGCAAGCAAAGGCCTTTGTTCACCTGTCCTTCACTCTTCATCACACAAAGTCCTAAAAGGGGTAAAATGTTGAAACTGCAAATCCAATGTCTAGCATTCTCTCTCTCTCCCTCTCTTTCTCTCTCCCTCGCTCTTTCTTTCTCCCTTCTCGCTTTCTCTTTCTCCCTTCTCTCTCTCTCTCTTTCTTTCTCCCTTCTCGCTTTCTCTTTCTCCCTTCTCTCACTCTCTCTTTCTTTCTCCCTTCTCGCTTTCTCTTTCTCCCTTCTCTCACTCTCTCTTTCTTTCTCCCTTCTCGCTTTCTCTTTCTCCCTTCTCTCTCTTTCTCCCTCTCCCTCCCTCTTTCTTTCTCCCTTCTCTTTCTCTCCTTCTCCCCCCTCTCTCCCCCTCTCTTTCTCTCTCCCTCTCCCTCTCTCTTTCTTTCTCCCATCTCGCTTTCTCTTTCTCCCTTCTCTCTCTCTTTCTTTCTCCCTTCTCTCTCTTTCTCCCTTCTCTCTCTCTCTTTCTTTCTTTCTCCCTTCTTGCTTTCTCTTTCTCCCTTTCTCTCTCTCTTTCTCCCTTCTCTCTCTTTCTCTCTCATTCTGCCCGCTCTCTCTCCCTCTTTCTTTCTCCCTTCTCTCCCTCCCTCTCTCCCTCTCTTTCTTTCTCCCTTCTCGCTTTCTCTTTCTCCCTTCTCTCTCCTTCCCTCCCTCTTTCTTTCTCTCTTCTCTCTCTTTCTTTCTCTCTCCCTCTCTCTCTCTCCTTCCCTCCCTCTTTCTTTCTCCCTTCTCCCTCTCTCTCTTCTCCCTCCCTCCCTCCCTCTCTCTCTCTTTCCCTCTCTCTCTCACACAGACAGACACACACAGTCTTTAGCCATTCTTCAGGAGGCTGAGAATATTGCCTTGGATGTGTTTCAATTTCTAAAACCAGTTATTTAGGGAGCTGGCGGTGACTTGGGGAGCGAGGAAAAAATCGCACCAAAGAGAAAAATCTCCCTTTGTATATAATATGTTCAAAAATAGTCTTTCATATTTCCCAAAGCGAAGCCCTAATATGTAAGAGAACAATAACATTGGCTTGTATCGACATATTTTTTTTGCCATTGGCATAGCCTGCTTGACCCGGCTGTGACTTGAAACCCATTCACACAATACATTGAACCACAAAAGAAACAAAACAATCCAAGGTTAAAACGAATCAAATTCCATCCACCGAATCGACAATTATATACATATGAAGACAGCTGTCACATTCTGAAGCAATTCTCTCTTGCGTTGTGCCTTGTAGGTGTGTAGTGTACCAGGAGTTCAATCCTCACCAGCTCAAGGTTGACTCAGCCTTCTGTCCTTCCAAGGTTGGTAAAATAAGGACCCAGATGGTTGGGGGGCAAGAGGCTGTTTCTGTAAACCGCTTAGAGAGGGCTGTGAAACACTGTGAAACAGTACATAAGTGCTATTTCTATCTTCCTTCCTTCCTCCTTCCCTCCCTCCCGGTGGTTAGAATGCAGCATTGCAAGCTGACTCTGCCCATTGCCCGCAGTTCAATCCTGACCGGCTCAAGGTTGACTCAGCCTTCCGTCTTCCTGAGGTGGGTAAAATGAGGACCCTGATTATTGTTGAGGGGCGAGAGGATGACTCTGCAAACTCCTTCGAGAGGGCTGGAAAGCACCGTGAAGAAGCGGGATATAAGTGGCACTGCCCTTCCCTTCCTTCTTCTGTGGTGGCGCAGTGGTTAGAAGACAGTATTGCAGGCTAATTCTGCCGAATGGCAGCAGTTCGATTCTCACTACTCAAGGTTGACTCAGCCGTCCGTCCTTCCGAGGTGGGTAAAATGAGGACCCAGATTGTTGGGGGCACGAGGCTGACTCTGTAAGCGCCGCTTAGAGAGGGCTGTAAAGACCTGTGAAGCGGGATATAAGTCTAAGGTGATTGCTAGGCTGTTAGAGCCCTGAAAAGGAAAGGCACTAATCACACCTTAAGCCAATGTCCTACTGAGAAGGAAAATGAGAGATAGACAGTCCTTATAACCCCATCCGTTTAGCGACTGTTTGAAGTTACCGCAGCATTGGAAAATAAATTACGAACTGTCTTCATCCTTATGACTTTGCTACATACAATACAATACAATACAATAGCAGAGTCGGAAGGGACCTTGGAGGTCTTCTAGTCCAACCCCCTGCCTAGGCAGGAAACCCTATCCCATTTCAGACAAATGACATCCCTGTGGTTACTTGGGTACTTAGCAATTGAGATGTAATTATGATGGTTGCAGACTCCAGGATCACATGATTGCTACTTGTGACCTTCGCAGAGGGATTCTGACACCAAAAGAAGCCAGATTCACTGAACGACCACAGCAAAAAAAAAAAAAAAAAAAAGGCCTAAAATCAGCTGCAACTCACTTAATGAAGACATCATTTAGCGTCGGAAGTTCCAGCTCCAGTTGTGGTCATGAGTTGAGGACCGCCTGTAACTGTTTCAGACTTGGGGAAGTGGCCTTCATTGCCTGTAGGTGCCGCAGAATATATTACGGTACAGGTAGCCCTCCACTTGCAACCGCCCATTTAAGGACCGTTCAAAGTTATGACGTCACTAGAAAAAGTGACTTACGACCACTGTTCACACTTGCGACCTTTTCAGCGTCCCCACGGGTCTTCTGATCCAAATGCAGAGGCCTGGCAATCTGTTCCGACTTAGGACAGACACAGTTGCTGTGTCCCCTTTTGTGACCTGCCCTAAGCAATCTCTTTCCATACTGTCCCCCCCGAATGGCCAAAAAATGCAAAATGTAAACTTCTCTGATCTCTAATAAGCTCAGTGCAGTAATTATCCTTGCCCGTTTATGGGGCATCATCTAATCCTTTAGTTTCATCCTGGGGATTTTCTTGTCTGGCCCTGAACTTCAGCCAAGTCTTTCCTGTGGAAGTTGGAGGGCGGCTGGAGGCATTCACAGCAGACACTCTGCGCTTCCCTGCGCCTGCCTGTCTCAAGTGCCGTTCTAAACGATTACGGCGCGCCTGGAGCAACACTGCGGCTGGTCCCCACTTCCCTTTGTGTGCATAGAACAATTGGAACGGAAGGCGGGTGGATTTTCAGCGGCGGGAAGGCAGAGCTGAATCTCAGGATCGAACTGCTGGCAGTGGCAGAATTAGCCTGTAATGCTGCATTGTAACAGACAGGAAGGAAGGAAGGAAGGAAGGAAGGAAGGAAGGAAGGAAGGAAGGAAGGAAGGAAGGAAGGAAGGAAGGAAGGAAGGCGGGGCAATAGCAATAGCCCTTAGACGTATATATCGCTTTACAGTGCTTTTCCAGCCCTCTCTAAGTGGTTTACAGAGTCAGCCTCTTGCCCCCAAACAATCTGGGTCCTCATTTTATCGACCTCGGAAGGACAGAAGGCTGAGTCAACTCTGAGTCTGGTGAGATTCAAACTGCCATATTGCAGACAGACAGCAGGCACCAGAAGTAGCCGGCAGTACTGCACTCTAACCACAAGGAAGGAAGGAAGGAAGGAAGGAAGGAAGGAAGGAAGGAAGGAAGGAAGGAAGGAAGGAAGGAAGGAAGGAAGGAAGGAAGGAAGGAAGGAAGATAACAATAGCCCTTAGACTTATCTACCACTTCACAGTGCTTTTTGAGCCCTCTCTAAGCAGATTACAGAATCAGCCTCTCACCCCCCCAACAATCTGGGTCCTCGTTTTACCCACCTCAGAAGGATGGAAGGCTGAGTCAACCTTGTAGTCTTTTCCGAGGATGTTAACGAGAAATAAAAGAGTTAAAAATTCGTGGTTCTGATTTTTCCATTATCCCTGAAAAAACCCACATTCACGTTTCCCCCCCTTTGCCCTTAAAGCACAACAGGACAATCTGGGGGGCATCCAGACCCCCAATTATCAGTCCTGCCTACTGCAAACCCCCCACCGAAACCCCGTTTATTTGCATCCTACATGGCTTTTCGGCTGTCAATCAAGCTCAAAGCAGATAACGACGGCAGAAAAGTTGATGGAATGGCTGGTATACAAACAATTACATGATACGGCAACCTTCAACAGACATACAAACATTCAAAGGAGCTGTGATAAAAGGCTGAAATTAATTAATACGCTCCGTTCAAGCAACAGTACTAATTCATGCTACGTGCTGTGTTTAAGGAGTCCACAAATAATTAATACCAGGGCCTCAACATACATACATCACGACAACTTCCACGGTGGCGGCATTCACACAAGATCCAGCAAACACATTCACACACCAGATGCTCTGATGCTCAGGGTGCCCTTTGGAAGAGGTTTTGGGGTGACAAAACACACAGGGTGAATTCGGCCCATTGGGCTATCTTGCGGTTCAATGTGCATCCAGAAATGTGCACTCAGTGCGCAGCAGCTGCCCAAAAAGCCAACACAGTTCTAGGCTGCATCAACAGAGGGAGAGAATCAAGATCACGTGAAGGGTTAATACCACTTTATAAGGCCTTGGGAAGGCCACACTTGGAATACGGCATCCAGTTTTGGTCGCCACGATGTAGAAAAGATGTGGAGACTCTATAAATAGTGCAGAGAAGAGCAACGAAGAGGATTAGGAGACTGGAGGCTAAAACATACGATGAACGGTTGCAGGAACTGGGTAGGTCTAGTTTGATGAAAAGAAGGACCAGGGGAGACATGATAGCAGTCTTCCAATATCTCAGGGGCTGCCCCAAAGAAGAGGGAGTCAAGCTGTTCTCCAAAGCACCTGAAGGCAGGACAAGAAGCAATGGGTGGAAACTAATCAAAGAGAGAATTAAGGAGAAATTTCCTGACAGTGAGAACAATTAACCAGTGGAACAACTTGCCTCCAGAAGTTGTGAATGCTCCAACACTGGAAGTTTTTAAGATGTTGGATAGCCATTTGTCTGAAGTTTTATAGGGTTTCCTGCTTAAGCAAGAGCTTGGACTAGAAGACCTCCAAGGTCCCTTCCAACTCTGTTCTGCTATGCTATCTATGCTAAATTTGGTTACAAGTACTCCTTGACTTATGACCATTTGTTTAACGATTGTTCAAAATTACAACAGGAGTGAAAAAAATTGCCTGGCAACCAGTCCTCATGCTTACAACTATTTAGTCCCTCCCTCCCCTGGTCACGTGATCCTAGAGTCAAGTGATCATTTTCTGCAACCTTCCCCGGAAAGTAGGGGCGGGGGGGGGGTGTCCAATGAGCAAAATCAATGTGGAAATCAGATTTGCTTCATGACAGCAGGGTTGGCTTAACGGGTTCACACACCGCAGAGTGAGATGGGCGCTGTATTAATTTTATAAAGAGGTAACAACCCAGACTGCAGGCAAGAAATTAAAAGAGGCTTGCTCCTGGGGAGAAAAGTGATGGCAAATCTAGACAGCATCCTAAAAAGCAGAGACATCACCCTGCCAATCAAAAGTGCGTCTAGTCAAGGCTCTGGTTTTCCCAGTTGCAATGGATGGCTGTGAAGATTGGACCACAAGGAAGGCTGAGCGCCAAAGAATGGAGGCCTTTGAACTCTGGTGCTGGAGAAGACTCCTGCATTGAGTCCCTTGGACTGCAAGGCCATCCAACCGGTCAGTCCTAGAGGAGATCCACCCTGGCTGCTCTTTAGAAGACCAGATCCTGAAGAGGAAACTCAAAGACTTTGGCCACTTAATGAGAAGGAAGAAGGACTCCCTGGAGAAGAGCCTCATGCTGGGAACACGATGGAGGGCAAAAGAAGAAGAAGGGGACGGCAGAGAAGGAAGGTGGCTGGATGGAGTCACCGAAGCAGTCGCCCTGAGCTTAAATGGACTCCAGAGGATGGTAGAGGACAGGAAGGCCTGGAGGAACGTGGTCCATGGAGTCACAATGGGTTGCAACTAACAACAACAACCAAAATTGTAAAATTGAGCATGGTTACGTGATTATTCACTTAACAACTGCCTCGGTTAGCGACAGAAGATCCAGTCCCAATTGTGGACGTGAGTCAAGGATAACCTGGAAGTCAGAAACCAGGATAAGCGCAAGTGAGCGCAATCTGTGTGGATGCTTGTGGGGCAATGAACGTGTCCTAATGAAAGAGACTTCTTAAGAGGCAAGCGTGGACATTCATAAATTAAACCCAATAAACAGAGCTGAAAAAGAGGGCAAGGCCTCTCTGGGTGAACATTTCAGAGTCTGCCTCTCAGGTCAAGCTTGTGCATCTAAAGTGCCTCATTAGCATCCAATAATCCTGGCTTTACTACTTCCTCCGCTCCTTAACTTCTCCAAACTCTACAACCGAACCAGCAGGATTTCAAGACCCAATCCGGAATAAGTCAGGCTGGAGAACAAAAAGAAGCAGAAATAACAGAAAAACAGAGTCAGATGGATCTTGGGATTAATAAGAGTACTTATTAGCAGAAGGTAAAGGTAAAGGTTCCCCTTGCACATCTGTGCTAGTCGTTCCCGACTCTAGGGGGTGACTGCTCATCTCCGTTTCAAAGCCGAAGAACCAGCGCTGTCCGAAGACGTCTCCGTGGTCATTTGGCTGGCATGACTCAACGCCGAAGGTGCACGGAACGCTGTTCCCTTCCCACCAAAGGTGGTTCCTATTTTTCTACTTGCATATTTTACGTGCTTTTGAACTGCTAGATTGGCAGAAGCTGGGAGAAGTAACGGGAGCTCACTCCGTTACACGGCGCTAGGGATTCGAACCGCCGAACTGCTGACCTTTCTGATCGACAAGCTCAGCATCTTAACCACTGAGCCACCACGTCCCTTAGCAGAAGAAAATAATTTAATTCAGGGTTGAATTGTGGGGTCCTTGATGGTCTCTGAGCTTGGTGGTTTACTTGAAAATGTTTTCTGACTTAATGGTATAACAGAGTTGGAAGGGACCTTGGAGGTCTTTTAGTCTAACCCCCTGCCTAGGCAGGAAACCCTATACCGTTTCAGACAAATGGCTATCCAACATCTTCTTAAAGACTTCCAGTGTTGGAGCATTCACAACTTCCGGAGGCAAGCTGTTCCACTGATTAATTGTTCTTACTGTCAGGAAGTTTCTCCTTAGTTCTAAGTTGCTTCTCTCCTTGATTAGTTTCCACCCATTGCTTCTTGTCCTGCCTTCAGGTGCTTTGGAGAATAGCTTGACTCCCTCTTCTTTGTGGCAACCCCTGAGATATTGGAAGGCTGCTATCAAGTCACCCCTAGTCCTTCTTTTCCTTAAACTAGACATACCCAATTCCTGCAACCGTTCTTTGTCTGTTTTAGCCTCCAGCCCCCTAATCCTCTTTGTTGCTCTTCTCTGCACTCTTTCCAGAATCTCAATATCCTTTTTTACATTGTGGTGACCAAGACTGAACACAGTATTCTAAGTGTGATCTTGGAATGTAGGTTTGGAATAGCAGGTTCGGCTTATGCAGAACCTGCAGAAAAAACAATTACTACCAAACTGCCTTCCGGACATGAAAATATTTATAGACCCTGGACATTAATTGCTTCAATGCGTACCCTCAAAACAATGCTATAGAGCAATGCACACCTGAACAACTAGACACAAGGACGGTTCTTTCCCAAACGCCATCACTCTGCTAAACAAATAATTCCCTCACCACTCTCAAACTATTCACTAAGGCTGCATTACTATTCTTCTTCTCTTCCTTCCTAGTCTCGATCTCTTCCCACTTACGAATAGTGATTGTTTCCTAGTAAGATTTGATTGCTTATTTGCACCCTGTGACTATCAGTAAGTGTTGTATCTTATGATTCCTGATGAATGTATCTTTTTCTTTTATGTACACTGAGAGCATATGCACCAAAGACAAATTCCTTGTTTGTCCAATCACACTTGGCCAATAAAGAATTCTATTTATTCTATTCTATTTATTCTATTCTGAATTCTATTCTATTCTATTTTCTCTATTCCTATTCTATTCTCTATTCTCTGTTCTATCTATTCTGTATCCACCAAAGACAAATTCCTTGTGTGTCCAATCACACTTGGCCAATAAAGAATTCTATTCTCTCCCCTCTGGCAGAACATAGCAACCGACAGGGTCTAGCAGCCGTTGAAAGACGGTGAGTAAAAGCCGACAAAATGATGACGGAGTCTGCAGACATCTTGAACCATCTCTGTCTCCCATCTGAAGACAAGGCATGGTTTATATTAATCCGTGCTCATCCCTTGGCTTTTAGCGCACCAGTCTTATGACAGCGTTGAGTGTTTTGCACTTCCTTTATATTTTGTCCCAAACCATTCCGGAAGCAAGGAAAGGCTCCACAGGTAGCCTCAATTTATGAACAGAATTGGGACCAGAATTTTCACTGCTAAGCAAGGCAGTTGTTAAATGAGTTGCAGTCACTTTTACAGTTCTTTTTCGCCACGGTTGCTAAGTGAATTGCTAGACACGGGTGTTAAGAGATTCCTGCTCCCCCACCCCAATTGACTTGCTTGTCAGAAGCCATTGGAGAGGTCGCAAATGGAAATCACAAAATCCTGGGGACCGATAGCCATATCAGTAGCCCTTAAGACTTATATACTGCTTCACAGTGTTTTTACAGCCCTCTCTAAGCGGTTTACAGAGTCAGCCTCTTTGCCCCCAAACAATCTGGGTCCTCATTTTACCCACCTCGGAAGGACGGGAGGCTGAGTCAAACTTGAGCCAGTCAGGATCGAACTGCTGGCAGTGAGTGGGCACTGAGTTAACCTGCAATATTGCATTCTAACCACGAGGGAGGGAAGGAAGGAAGATAGGAAGGAAGGAAGGAAGGAAGGAAGGAAGGAAGGAAGGAAGGAAGGAAGGAAGGAGGGAAGGAAGATAGCAATAGCACTTAGACTTATATACCGCTTCGCAGTGCTTTTACAGTCCTCTCTAAGCGGTTTACAGAGTCAGCCTCTTTCCCCCAACAATCTGGGTCCTCATTTTACTGACCTTGGAAGGACGGAAGGCTGAGTCGACCTTGAGCCTGGTGGGATTTGAACGGCTAAATTGCTGGCAGCCGGTGATCAGCAGAAGTAGCCTGCAGCCCTGCACTCTAACCAGTGCTCCGCTTCGGCTCTTAAAAGATGCTTGACAACTGATTCACCTTTATGACGGTTGCAGTGTCCCGGGGTCATGGGATTCCCCTTTGCAACCTTGCGAACAAGCAAAGTCAATGGGGAAACCAAATTCATTTAACAACCGAGAATAGAATAGGAATAGGATCTGGAAGGGACCTTGGAGGTCTTCTAGTCCAACCCCCTGCTTAAGCAGGCAACCCAATATCCGTGATGGCGAACCTATAGCATGCGTGCCACAGAGTATCCTGTGCGGGCAGGCCAGCCGTTACCCCACCACAGCTCCATCGCGTGCTTCCCACCGGCCAGCTAATCTTCAGGTCTCTGCAACACATGCACAGAGGGCGGGGTGCATAAGGGGAACGCGTGCACGTACATGCTCAGGGCGGTGGGGGCATTGACATTGCATTTTGAGGCCTCATGCGGCACCCCCGCACCCCGTTTTGGCTTCCAGGTTGGTGCAGGAGGCGCGGGTGGTGTGTGCATTGCATTGCCTTTGGCACATGATGACAAAAAGGTTAGCTATCACTACCCTATACCATTTCAGACAGATGCTTCTCCAATCTCTCCTTACAAACTTCCAGGGTTTGAGCAATTGCAACTTCTGGAGGCAGGTTGTTCCACTGGTTAATTGCTCTCACTGTTAAGAAGTTTCTCCTTTGTTCTAAGTTGCTTCTCTCCTTGATTAGTTTCCACCCGTTGCTTCTTGTCCTGCCTTTGGGTGCTTTGGGGAAAATCTTCTTGGCTCCCTCTTCTTTGGGGCAACCCCCGAGATATTGGAAGACTGCTAATTTAACAACCACAGTGATTCGCTTAACAAACGTGGCAAAAAAAAGTCATAAAACGGGGCGAAGCTTCCTTAACAAATGTCTCACTTTAACAACATACATTTGGGGCTCACCTGTGGTCGTAAGTTAAGGACTACGTGTATTCCCACAATACACTTCAGGAAGTCACTGGCAGCTGATTTGCAGCTGCCGCCACATGTTATACTTGCTTCGTTTTAACCGATTTGATTTTTTTGCACATCGTTCAGCTTCATCCTTCGGGTCCTTTTGTGACTCCCGATGTTAAACAGGTAAATTCTGCAGTTTCACGTCTTGTACAAAGCCACTCATGGGTAGCTGTCACCCCAAGAGGCAAACGGGGAACTCCGAATCTCCGGGGCCGAGTTGAATGTTTAAAAAGCATGCACACAAGCCGTTTGTTTCATGCCTGCTGCAAAATTTGCATGCTTGCCTCTCACAGATAGCAAGAGATAGCAAGGCTGACTTGCGTAGGAAGGCATTTGCTTAACCGGGGGCAATCCAAAGTTCTCTCAAAAGGGGGAGATTTTGAATCCTCCCTCCCAGGGGTTGAATCCTACCAGTTCGGGCCGGTTTTTTACTACCGAACCGGTAGTAAAAAAAAATGCTTAACAAAGTAAAAAAAAAAAAAAAAAGTTCCAACAATCAGCCGTCCTGCACGATGGTAGGAACTTTTTAAAAGTTTGTTTTTAGGATTTGGGGTCCGTTTTTGCTCCCAGGAGGCTTCCCTGAGGCCTGCTAGGTCAAAAACAAAGCGGGATGGGGGGGCGTGCTGTGAAAGAAAGAAAGAAAGGAAGGAAGGAAGGAAGGAAGGAAGGAAGGAAGGAAGAAACAGGTGGGGAGGGAAGGAGGGAGAAAGGAAGGAAGGAAGGAAGGAAGGAAGGAAGGAAGAAAGAAAGAGGTGGGGAGGGAAGGAGGGAGAAAGGAAGGAAGGAAGGAAGGAAGGAAGGAAGGAAGGAAGGAAGGAAGGAAGGAAGGAAGGAAGGAAGGAAGAAAGAACGAGGTGGGGAGGGAAGGAGGGAGAAAGGAAGGAAGGAAGGAAGGAAGGAAGGAAGGAAGGAAGGAAGAAAAAGGAGAAGGACGAAGGACCACAAACCTGGCACTAGACGCAGAGGATACCTTGAAAGAGCACAGCAATCCAGGCCTAGAAGGAACCTGGAGGTCATCTAGTCCAACCCCCTGCTCCCGCAGGACATTGTTAAAGTGAGTTTCTGTATTTTGACCTCCCGTCACATGACTACATAGCCACGCCCACCCAGTCACATGACACCTCCCCCACCAAGCCACGGCCACAGAACCAATAGGAAAAAAATTAGATTTCCCCCCTGCCCCCTCCTCGATTTGTGGGCACCGTGGAGATTGAAGAAATGTGTGACTGAAGGAAGAGAGGCCTTCCATACACTCTGCAAGGGAAGGAACGAAGCTAGAATCTGGCTGCCTTCCCACAGCAGGGTACAGGTAGTCCTCGACTTACGGCCACCATTGAGCCCCAACATTTCTGTTGCTAAGGGGAACATTTGTTAAGTGAATTTTGACCCATTTTGTGTCCTCTCTTGCCTCAGTTGTCCTGTCGGATATATTAACGTTAGGAACTGAACTGGCTGTGATGCTTAATGTGCAAGAGACAGGCAGCTTGTCAGTCCCGTTGCCTGAGGAATTCTGGGAGTTGAAGTCCACACTCCTTAAAATTTTCAAGGTTGAGAAACGTCGCTAGAAGACCACTGAAATAGATTTGCACAAATTGAACCCAAAGCCAGCCAACTTCTACATAGCTGAGACATTTATTTATTTATTGTGCTCCTGTGAGGTCTGTTTCCTACACTTATTTTAAGGTTAATTCTGTGGCTCCCATTGCGTGATGCATTTACAGATAGTCCTCCACTTACGACAAAGCCCAAAGTTTTCGTGGCTGAGCAAGATAGTTGTTAAGTGAGTTTTGCCCCATTTTACAACCTTTCTTGCCACAGTCCTTAAGTGAATCACAATCAACAAAGGGAATCACATCAACACATTTCCACTGCTAAGCAAGACGGTTGTTAAGTAAGTTCTTCCCCATTTTACAACCTTTCGTGCCACAGTTGTTAACCGAATCACTGCAACTGTTAAGTTAGTGACACGGTTGTAAAGTGAATCCGGCTTCCCCATGGACTTTGCTCATTAGAAGGTCGCAAAAGGTGATCACGTGACGAAGCAAAGGACATAAATATGAGTCAGTTGCCAAGCGCCTGAATTTTGACCACATGATCAAATGATGGAGATACTGGGGATTTCGTAATGGTGAAAAACAATCCTTTTTTTCAGTACAGTGGTAACTTTGGTCACTAAACGAACCATTGTATGTCAAGGACTACCTGTGCTTGCATTCCTACAACATGCTGGGTTTGGCTAGTTTCAACCCAGATCCATTTTTGGTGGCTGAGTGTGCGCTCACAGGTGCCATGCTTTTGTTGGACAGCAGAGCTGGCAGCCGATTCAGACAGTGAGGAGGGTTGGGGAGGAACATGGGCCAGTCCTGGAGTCTGGGGAAGGCTCTGAGGAGGGCTCTGCGTCGGAGGCAGAGAGGGGGACAGGGCCATATGCCAGTTATCAGCTGCCTTCAGAGGCAGACATCAGTGAGGCAGAAGAACAGCTGGAGCCTGTTCCCAGTGTGTGCATGCGCAGAGTGGCCAGACGAAGGGAAGAGCTAAAGAACAGGGGTCGACTTGGGAGGAAGGCCACAGGTGGACGATGAATGGCCCCTCCCAGAGGAAATAAAAGGGGAGCGAAAGGGGAGTGGAGTTTGCAGGAGACCATTAGTTCGCTTAATTGGTTCGGGACTCTCCGAGACTCCTGGCCAAGTTTTGCAGAGATCGGCCTGGCAGCTCTCCAAGCCAGATAAGATCTGTGACTGTAAATCCTCCCTTGAAAGACTTTGCTGGATGTGAAGGAGCAGAATTCACAGGAAATTAATAAAAGGTTTTTTTTGTCGGGACAACAAGGAGTTTGCTTCATGCTCTCGGGAAGCCTCGGTCAGAACAGCTTTGTGCACACGAAAAATGATTCAAAGCAGTACCTCCCTCTGACATGTGGCAGGGCACAGCCTCCCATTTCCCCCAGAGGTTGGCATTAGCCAAGCAAAAGACTGAGCATGCCCTTCTTTCGGGCAATGCCAATGCATGGAGCAGGGTGTGTGTGTGTGTGTGTGTGTGTGTGAGCCAGCACAGAGGCGCTCCAAACAAAATGATGTGCCAGCAATGACTGACTGAGAGAAAGCTCTGCATGCCACCTGTGCCACGGCTGCCATAGGTTTGCCATCCTGAGTCTAAGTGAAAGTTCACAAAGTGGGCCCAAAGTTTTGTTTCATTTTCGTCACATCCAAGGAGTAAAAGTCGTGGGAACAGCCGCTCTCTCTCTCTCTTCCCCCTACCGGCGCATAGCAACCGACAGTGTCTGGCAGCCGTTGAAAAGACAGCAAGCCGAAGCAGACAAAATGAGGATGGGACATGTAGACACATCTTGAGACGTCTCTGTCTTCCATTTTAAAGCTCTCTTGTATTCGTCACTCGGCTTCACCCTAAGACCAACACCAGCTTTCGACAGCACAAGTGCTTCGCGCTTCCTTTGTGGGAAGTGAAATCCATATTACGTCTTAAAATTGCTGGGGGTGAAAAATAGCGAGTCAGAGAGGACGCTAAGGGTAGATGACTTTTCCTCCCTTTTTCCAGGGGCCAAAAATGAGGAAAGCAAAGGGGGCAGAATTCTTAAACTCTCCGGCTTGTTTCACATAGGCGCACACCAGGCGTGTCATCCTCTTATCTTCGCTACCGAGTCGGTAGCGGTAGCGAGAAACTTTCTGCCCGTGGGTAGAGCAGGCGTGATGATGTCAGGATGGGTGGGCAGAGCCTGGCACAGCCACCACTACCGATTTGCCCGATGCTGGTGCAAACCAGCAGAATGCCAGCTCTGGCGCACATGAATATGCACAGACACACATCTCTAGCTGGCCTACCCAACTATAAACCAGGCTTGGTTTTATATTTGTGCGTGTTGGAACGCCTCGAGCAATTTCAACCAAACTTGGTACACAGAGGACTTACTCTCTGGAAACAAATACTGTGGGGGTAAGACACCCCTAACACCCCTCGGTGTGTGTGTGTGTGTGTGTGTGTGTGTGTGTCCCCTGACATTCAGGTGGCACACAGAGCCCTCTCTGCGAGCCGTCACCCCACAAAGAGGGAGAATCTCTGCAGCAATACAAGCGTCCATTGTATGTATCCGTCCCAGGGGCCTTTGTTTGAGGACCGCTGATTTAGTGCAATATAAAAAAACCGCAAATAATAATAATAATCTGTGGACCACCAACATTTCCTCGCGGGCCATTAGTGGTCCACACCAGTTAGCGACCGTTGCTCCAGATCATACACCCCCTGGCTTTGGGCAAACAAGCCACCATCGCTGCTTTCACGGAAAGCTTATTGGAGCTGCGTCGAAGGGAATGCCGCATCAATCTTGCTCTCTTTAAAAAAAAATCCACCCCCAAACCTTCTGAAGCGTTTATGTAGGGTTGAATTCACCCAGCCTTGTTAGCCTGGTGGTTGAAAAGACCACTTTTGAGTCCACGATCGGATGCTAAACAATGACGTCATCCCTATGGCCAGGTTGGCTCCAGAGGCTAAAGCATGCGAAACCAATCAAGCCCAAGGTTAATTGTGTCCTCCTTCGTCATGTGCGAAGGCAAGGATGGGGTTTGCGAGTGGCCCAGTTTGAACATAAATGGGATATGGGTGAACACAGCCGGCGGCTGGCTCTGCCATGGGTCTTATGGGGAAGGGAAATCCCGTGCCCGGGGGCTCTGGGTTGGCATCCCAGAGTGCCACCCAGCATTGCCCTGGCTCAAAGCAGGTTGGGAGCACCCGTTCATGGCCCTGGCTGTCTGCCAGGCTCGGGGAGAGGGGGGGGGGCTCTCAATCCCGGCCTTCTCCTCCTTCCTGCTCTTGTGCCACGCGGAGAAAGGGAAGTCAGGGAAACCGACCACATTAGGATGCTCCGCTCTCCTCCCGTTGCCATGGAGACCACTCCAATGATCCCTCAGGCATGACGGAGGCAGCCATCTTTTTCTGACTGCTGCAGAGAGCCCCCCTCCCCAAATGGACCCTGTTAAAACCAGAGCGGAATTGGTCCTGAAGGGTGGGAGAGGGGAGAAAAAGCATCTTGCAGTTGGGGCCAAATTCAGTGGGGGGCTAAAATGCGAGACACCCCGCCGCCCCCAGCCCGCTTGGTTTTTCCTTCCACCTGATTTCCCCGCTCTTTTTTCCCCTCTATCTCCCTCCCACCCTCCTTCCATCTCACGCCCAGCTGTTAATCCTACCCCTCCGTTCCCGTCCATCTTGCTTCCCTGAACATCCCGCATTTCGGCAATGCGCGAAGGGCACGCCCTGCAAAACACAGCAAAAAAAAGAGACCTTTTCGGGGAGAAACAGTTGGGGAATTGTACCCCTTCTTTGCTACGTGATGGAGGAGGCTGAGGATGCCCCACTTGGCGGGGGGGGGGGAGGAGAAACACAAACCAGGAGGCCTGGGGTGGCACCGCAGAGATTGATGCCAATTCAGCTGCAGCAAGGCCAGACAAGCAGGAGAAGCCTCTGCCACGCAGCTTCTGTCTTCGCACAGCTCAGCCTGTCACTTGCATTCACGTCTCCTCCACTCCTGCCATAACTGTGGGCCTTACACACCCACTCGTCCATTCGCCAGCACCTTTCAACCCACATCTCTCCCACTCCATCTCACTGGCGGCCTGAACACATTCTTCCTTTGGTACCAGCGTGGCACTGGGCATAGACTTGTGCAATTGCAGCCGAGTTTCCCACAGTCTGGTGTGTTTATCCAGGTAGCTTGTGTTATGGAATGGAATGGAATGGAATAGACTAGACTAGACTAGACTAGACTAGACTAGAATAAAATAGAATAACAGAGTTGGAAGGGACCTTAGAGGTCTTCTAGTCCAACCCCCTGCTTAGGCAGGAAACCCCACACCACTTCAGACCAATGATTATCCAGCATCTTAAAAACTTCCAGTGTTGGAGCATTCACAACTTCTGGTGGCAAGCTGTTCCACAGGTTAATTGTTCTCATTGTCAAAAAAGTCTCCTTAGCTCTAAGTTGCTTCCCTCCTTGACCAGTTTCTACCCGTTGCTTCTTGTCCTACCCTCAGGTGCTTTGGAGAATAGCTTGACTCCCTTGCCCCCAACAATATGGGTCCTCGTTTTACCGACCTCGGAAGGACGGAAGGCTGAGTCAACCTTGAGCCTGGTGGGATTTGAACTGCCAAATTGCAGGCAGCCGGCAGTCAGCAGAAGTAGCCTGTAGTACTGCATTCTAACCACCAAGGCTCAATAAAGAAATGATGGGGGGGGGGGTTGAAGATGATTGGGGGGCTGGGGGCTAAAACATATGAAGAACGGTGGCAGGAATTGGGTAGGTCTAGTCGAGTGAAATGAAGGACCAGGAGTGACATGACAGCAGTCTTCCAGGATTTGAGGGGCTGCCACAAAGAAGAAGGAGTCAAGCTGTTCTCCAAAGGACCTGAAGGCAGGACAAGAAACAATGGATGGAAACTAACCAAGGAGAGAAGCAACCTAGAACTCAGGAAAACTTCCTGACAGTCAGAAGAATTAATCAGTGGAACAGCTTCCCTTCAGCTATTATGGGTGTTTCATCACTAGAGGTTTTCAAGAGGAGACTGGAGAGCCATTTGTCTGAAATGTTACAGGCTCTCTTGCTTGAGCAGGGGGTTGGACTGGATGAGCTCCAAGGTCCCCTCCAACTCTGTTATTCTGTTAAATGTCACATTTTCAACATTCGTTTCTTCCTTCCCTCTTTTTACCCAACCTGACATGGAAAGGGAAATAAATAAATGAAGCTAGGAAAGGCCATCTTTACATTAAATGTTGGTACATTCAAACCACGGATTTTCCCATTTGCAACTAAAACCATTTACAAAACCTTCGCTAGACCAATTCTCGAATACAGCTTGTCTGCCTGGAATCCACACTGTATATTGGACATTAACACGATCGAGCGAGTCCAGAGGTATTTCACGAGAAGAGTCCTCCTCTCCTCTGCTCACAACAGAATCCCTTATGCCACCAGGCTCGGACAATCTGGAACTACGACACCTACTTAAGTGTAGTACACAAAAGTGTCTGCTACAACGTCCTACCTGTCAATGACTAATTCAGCTTCAACCACAATAACACACGGGCAAACAATAGATGCAAACTCCAGGTAAACTGCTCCAAACTCGACTGCAGAAAATATGATTTCAGCCACAGAGTGGTCAACGTCTGGAATGCTCTACTTGACTATGTAGTTACATCCTCAAACCCCCCACAGCTTCAACCTCAAACTGTCCGCCGTGGACCTCGCCCCATTCTTAAGAGGTCCGTAAAGGCGTGCATAAGTGCACCAGCGTGCCTACCATCCCTGTCCTACTATCCCCATTTATTTGCGCTCATTTCCCTTGTACATGTCTGTTTATTATACCCGTTATTTGCACATGTTTGGCAAACAAACAAACTCTTTATTCAACATCTGGAAACACATCTTCTGGAAGGCAAAGCGCGGATCTTTGACCAAGAGCATTGCTAGCACAGCCGGTCTCCGATTCCTCCATATGGGCTGGGATGGAGAATGTGGGAGGCCACCCTCTGTCCATGCCCATAACGTTAAGGTAAATAAAGCCGCAGCCTAATTGGGAAAAGGCCCTTGTCTATGGGCTTACCTGCTGTTTTGCAATCATAAAAGGTTTATGCCTTCCTGCACATAAAGGGACTGAGAGGCCTTGTTACCTCTTCAGCTTTATACGCCTGGGCTGCACATATGCTCCAGGCCCCTAAATCAGGGGAAGGGAAACGTGCAGTCAAGGTGGCGCATCTCGAAGCCTGAAAGGCGCCAAGGGCAGAGAAGGGGATTCCACGGAAATTAACCCGCCTGCCTCCCGCCTATCAGGGGCGATTTGATAAAAGGAGGATTGCGCTTTTGAAATTCCGCACGAAGGAACATCAGAGGAGAGCGTGGTGCTTATTCGGTGACATTGTAAGGAAGGGGTGTGTGTGAGAGAGAGGAGGGGGGAGAGGGAGAGAGGGAGGGGAGGGAGAAGGGGAGGGAGAGGGGGAGAGGGAGAGAGAGGGTGAGCCAGCTGCTTGCAATTTAGCTGTTCAAATCCCACCAGGCTCATGGTTGACTCAGCCTTCCGTCCTTCTGAGGTGGGTAAAATGAGGACCCAGATGGTTGGGGGACAAGAGGATGACTCTGTAAACCACTTACAGAGGGCTGAAAAGCACTGTGAAGCGGTATATAAGTCTGCTATTGCCCTTCCTTCCTTCCCTCCCAGTGGTTAGAATGCAGTACTGCAGGCTAATTCTGCCCACAATCAGGAGTTCGATCCTGACCGGCTCAAGATTGACTCAACCTTCCATCCTTCCGAGGTGGATAAAATGAGGACCCAGATGGTTGGGGGCAAGAAGCTGACTCTGTAAACCGCTTAGAGAGGGCTGGATGGCACCCTGAAGCGACATATGAGTCTAAGGGCTACTGTTATGGCTATCCCTGCAGAGATAAGACTGGCCCCCATTTTGACACTTTTCCTGAAGATGGAGTTTTTCTAACAGGGCTGGGCCCCCAGAATGGGATGGAGCCCATCAAGTGGCTTATTTGATTGTTGCCACCAAAGGCAGCAGTGTGTGTCCGTGTGTGTGTGCGCGTGTGTGTGTGTTAGGCTCCCGAGTTCCGTTTTCGGCTGTGATGGCCTCCTGCAAACCTCTGCCAGCGAAAACGGAGTTCGGGAGGCTACGTTTTTACTGGTAGAAGCACCACGGGCCAGTCCTTCGCTGTTTGTAGGGCGGCCCTGCAGACCAGTTCTAAGCAACCCATGGGCCACATCCAGCCCCTGGGCCTTGAGTTTGACACCCCTGACCTAAAGCATAGGGTGTAGCTTGATACGAATAGCTAGGCAAAATGTTGCCAGTACAAAGAGACGTGAGAAATCTCATGGAGACCTTTCTGTTTCCCAACCCGTTCAGATCCGCAGAGACAAATCACGCGCTTGCTGGTTGGGCACAGGGTGGCAACGATAAGGCGGCCCCGTCTGTTTGAATTAGTCAGCTTAATGGCAAGACTCTTCATCGGGTTGCAGCTGATAGCCAGGTGATCAATAACCCAGCTGGCACCAGACACACGCAAATCACATCCCAGGGAGGGGGGGTGTCAAACTGCAGCAGGCTTTTTCGATGGCCGTGATCCAGGGGTGAAATTCAGCAGGTTCTGACAGGTTCAGGAGAAACGGTAGTGGAAATTTGAGTATTTCGGAGAACCGGGCAAATACCACCTCTAGCTGTCCCCAGAGTGCCGAGGAAATGGGGATTTTGCAGTATCTTTCCCTGGAGTGGGGAGGGAATGGGGATTTTGCAGTATCCTTCCCCTGGAGTGGGGAGGGAATGGGGATTTTGCAGTATCCTTCCCCTGGAGTGGGGAAGGAATAGGGATTTTGCAGTATCCTTCCCCTGGAGTGGGGAAGGAATAGGGATTTTGCACTATCCTTCCCCTGGAGTGGGGAGGGAATGGAGATTTTGCAATGTCCTTCCCCTGGAGTGGGGAGGGAATGGGGATTTTGCAATGTCCTTCCCCTGGAGTGGGGAGGGAATGGGGATTTTGCACTATCCTCCCCTGGAGTGGGGAGGGATTGGAAATTTCACAGTATCCTTGGCCTGGAGTGGGGAGGGAATGGGGATTTTGCAGTATCCTTCCCCTGCCACCCCCACCAAGCGATGCCCACAGACCTGTTAGTAAAAAAAAAAAATGGGTTTCACCACTGCCGTGGTCCACTGGTATCCACACCTCGGTGACCCACTGGCAGCCATGGACTGGGTTTGCCCGCAGGTTGGGGCTGTAAGCGCTAATAGGCGGGAGGTCATTTGCATATGTGGGAGATCATTTGCATATGCATATGGCAAAAGAGTGGATTGATCACCCGTCCTTCGACAGCAAAGCCATTTACTGCTGATTAAGTCGCCCGGAGGATAAAAAAAAATTATCAGATTCCCCAACTGGAATGACTAACGTGGATTAGCTAGCTAAAGACAATCATAAATACTAATGGGGAAAAGGGAAGGGAGGGCGGATGGGGGAGGGCGAGAATCTACTGGTTTATGCACAGAGAGAAAAATGAGACCCTGGATATGTAAGGCTCAGGTAAGCTCTCGACTCGCGACCACAACTCAGCTCAAAATTGAGTTTGCTAAGTGAGAAATTTGCTTACGGCCTTCCTTGCCAGATTTGTTAAGTGAGTCACTGCAGTTGTTAAATGAGTAACGCAGTTGTTAAGTGAATGGCTTTCGCGAAGGGCGCCAAAGGGTCACAATGCGAGTCACTTGCGTCAAGCATCCGAATAGAAATCACGTGACCATTGGGGCGGCTGCAATGGTCGTAAGTGTGAAAAACGGTCGTGAGTCCCTTTTTCCCAGTGCTGTTGTAACGTTGAATAGTCACTAAATGAACAGTTGTAAATTAAGGCCTACCTGTGTGTGATTTAATTTTGAAAGAGGTGTGACATGTATGTTTTGAGATCGCACAGATCACTCAATGGTGTGTTTGAGGAAGCAGCAGCCTCCCCCCCATCAAAAAAATGCAATCCTAAAGTCCCTTTTCTCCAGTTGTGGCCTGCCAGCGATCAGCAAAGCTGGCATCAGATTCGGACAGTGAGGAGGGTTGGGGAGGAACCTGGGCCAGTCCTGGAGTCTGGGGAAGGCTCTGGTGAGGGCTCTGTGTCGGAGGCAGAGAGGGGGCCAGAGCCGTCTGACAGTTATCAGCTGCCTTCAGAGTCAGACATCAGTGAGGCAGAAGAACAGCTGGAGCCTGTTCCCAGTGTGCGCATGCGCAGAGGTGCCAGATGAAGGGAACAGCTAAAGAACAAGGGTCGGCTTGGGAGGAAGGCCACAGGTAGACGATGAACGGCTCCTCCCAGAGGAAGTAAAAGAGGAGTGAAAGGGGAGTGGAGTTTGCAGGAGACAATTAGTTCACTTAATTTGTTCGTGACTCTCCGAGACTCCTGGCCAAGTTTTGCAGATCTCGGCCTGGCAGCTCTCCAAGCCAGAGAAGGTCTGTGACTGTAAATCCTCCCTTCAAAGACTTTGCTGGATGTGAAGAAGCAGAATTTGCAGTCAATTAATAAAAAGGGTTTTTTGTCGAGACAAGGAGGCTCTTGGGAAGCCTCAATCAGAACAGAAGCAAGGTGCGGCACAAGAGGGGGTACAAACCACAAGCCCAAAGCGTTCCTTCCAATTTGACTGGCCCTTCCTCACTTTGCCCATACAGGGTAGAATCTTAATGCCTAGAGTCCCCCCCAAAAAACATACGGCCTTTAGATGCCACTTCACTAGTCACCGTGTGTGTGTGTCTACTGCTTTCTTTGTTGCCAAGTATGCATTGCCCGTCAAAAGAAATTGAGTGAAATTAGGAATCTGCTTCCGTTTGCAGGCTGCCCACAAGGGGCTATTTAGTTGTAGGGATGGAAGAAGGGATGAAATGCTACCGGTTCGGACCGGTTCACTCAAAGCGGTAGTAAAAAAAAGGCTACTGGTTCGGATTAACCAGTTTTTCTAACGATCAGCTGTGCCACGTGATTTATATTAGCTAGAAAGCAGGAAAGCGCGGTAGCAGGCTCCGCCCACCCGCCCGGACATCATTTTGACGCCCTGCACGTACGCGGAAAGTCCTGCCCATGCTCACATTGCTAGCGAACCGGTAGCAAAGGTAAGTGGATTTCACCCCTGGATGGAAGCCAAATAGGGCTCGGCAGCTGGACAACCTCCATGGCACCAGCCCCACATTTACTGCCACGAGCACCTGCACATCGGGCTACCCCACATCCCTGCATCTTTGTTTTCATGCCAGGAAGTCACGACATCAAGAGACGTCAGTCACAGCACAAGGCGCCCAACCTTATCTCGCCGGTGCAGACGCAGCCCGTTGTTCCCTTCTTTGCTCGCACTACGTAGGACATGAGAGTGGCCTCATGCATGGGCACAGGCACAGAGCACGCCTAACTGGTACACGGAATCGGCAGACGAACCAAAACGCGTGGGGAAAGGCTTGTAGGGCCAAGTTCCAGCCTCTGGTTGAAACCGGCTTGATCTGCCAGGGACAAGGCAATGGGTGACGTCTTGGTGAGGGAAGTCAAGATGCCATCAACAAGACACTGACGGGAAAAGTGTCTGGGAGATAAGCAGCAGGTGATGAAATGCCAGACACGGCTGTTGGCAAGTTTAATCTCCGGTCCTCGGCTCCAGGCAGCAGTGTCATTTTTCTCGGAGATGAATGCCAGGATCCTGGGCTGAAGGCTGGCTCTCATAACGGCAAGACAGAGGAACAGAGGATCTACACAGCACCCCAGGGGCCAAAGAGATGCCTCTGAGACGCTCACAAGCACAAGAAGAGGCAAGAGTGCCTTCTCATTCACCTTTCGCGGCAGTCCTGGAGATAAAACATTGTTATTCTGTTTCTCCGAAAATAAGACCTCCCCAATCGGGCTTTTGAACGCAGGCACTAAAATAAGCCTTCCCTGAAAATATTGCAACACAGCTTGAGGGGACCACGCTTGCTGCCTCCTGCACCTCAAAAATAATAAGACCTCCCCGAAAATAAAGCCCAGGGCTTATTTCGGGGGCCAAATGAAAATAAGACCCTGTCTTATTTTCGGGGGAAACACGGTAACTAACAGTCATTCATCGTCTTCACATTTGCTGAATCCCTTTTTCAAGTTGTCCAAGGTGTTGTTAATCCATGTATGTGTTGTGCTTGTTTGTTTGTTTGTTTGGATTTATATGATTTATTGTGGCAGTGAGTTCCGCAGGAAAACTATATGCAATGGGAAAATAGCCATTTTTTTCATCTGCTCTCTCCGCAATCCCTTCCCCCCTCTCACTTGGTTAAGGGGGGCTGCGGCACTTGAGAGCAAAGAATCTGATGACATGGATTTAACCCAGTTTGGCTGGTGGGCTATCTAGCCTCTGCATTCAGAAGGCTCTATGGTCCCAGGACCGTCTAAGACTGTCAAGGTCTTTTGCCACTAAAACTACAGTAGGGTCTTCCAAATGAGTCCAGAGAAACAGCCACTCTAGGTTCTACATCAAGAAAACTCTATAGTCACAGGGCTCTGGAGGACCATGGCTGTTGAGGAACTTTTGTTCTTCTTGCAAAAGCTCAGGGCTGTAGAGTGCAAAAGCCAGACGGGCTGCCACTCTAGCCTCCGCTGAGATATCACTATGGTTGCTCTCAATTCCTCCCCAGAAAGAATTCTCCCAGGACAGGTAGTCCTCAACTTACAACGGTTCGTTTAATGACCCTTCAAAGTTACAACGGCACTGAAAAAAAGTGACTTGGGACCATTTTTCACACCGTTGCAGCATATCCCTGATCACGTGATCAAAATTCAGACGCTTGACAACTGGCTCATATTTATGACGGTCGTAGTGTTCCTGGAGTCACGTGATCCTTTTTTGGGACCTTCTGACCAGCAGTCAATGGGGGAGCCAGATTCCCTTTACAGTTGTGATACTAATTTAACAACTGCAGTCAATCACTTAACGACTGTGGCAAGAAAGGTCATAAAATAGGACAACGCGCCCTTAACAATTGTCTCGCCCATCAACAGAAATGTTGAGCTCAATTGTGATCGTAAGAGTAGAGTAGAGTAGAATAGAATAACAGAGCTGGAAGGGACCATGGAGATCTTCTAGTCCAACCCCTTGCTTAGGCAGGAAACCCTACACCACTCCAGACAAATGGATATCCAATATCTTCTTTAAAACTTCCATTGTTGGAGCATTCACAACTTCTGGAGGCAACTTCTGTTCCACTGATTAACTGCTTCTTTATAGCAACCCCTGAGATATTGGAAGACTGCTATCATGTCTCCCCTAGTCCTTCTTTCTCTTAAGCTAAACATACCCAGTTCCTGCAACCGTTCTTCATATGTTTTAGTCTCCAGTCCCCTAATCCTCTTTGCTGCTCTTCTCTGAGCTCTTTCCAGAGTCTCCACATCCTTTTTACATCGTGGTGACCAAAACTGGATGTCGGATTCCAAGTGTGGCCTTACCAAGGCCTTATAAAGTGGTATTAATACTTGATTCTATCCCTCTGTTGATGCAGCCTCTGTGTTGGCTTTTTTGGCAGCTGCTACACATGGCTGGCTCCTATTTAAATGGTTGCTCCAAGATCCCTCTTCACAGTTACTACTATTGAGCAAGGTATCATACTATACCTGTGCATTTTGGGGGGTTTGCCTAAATGTAGAACCTTACTCTTTTCACCGTTGAATTTCATTTTATTAGATAGTGCCCAATGTTCAAGTTTGTCAAGATCCTTCTATATCTTAAGCCTATCTTCTGGAGTGTTGGCTATTTCTGCCAGCTTGGTGTCATTGCAAATTTGATGAGTTCCCCATTTATTCCCTCATCCAAATCATTGATGAAGATGTTGAAGAGTACTGGGCCTAAAACAGAGCCTTGGGGTATTCCACTGCACACCTCCCTCCGTGAAGATGCAGTTCCGTTGAGGACTACGCATTGAGTTTGATTGGTCAGTAAAGCGAGGACTTCCTGCATTGCAGCACTGCCGTAAGTTAAATCAAGGGAGGGCAGGACTCACAGCCGCATGGAGATTGGCAACTGGGAAACCCACCAAAAGGCAAATGATTTCTCTGGTTTTCTTAGGCTTTTTCTTTCACCGCCTTTGCCGAGATAAATATTTTAAGCATTTTATATTTGTTGAGCATCCTCTAATTATTGACTTTGCCCATCCTGGAGCTGAAAGCAATTTTCTTCGGAGGTAATATTGGCAGGAGCTAGGAGCCATCCGGAAATGGGAAATCAAAACAAGCCGCTTCAAAGGATCCCAGCGTCCAGACCGCCAAAATTGAACGGTCTCTTGCAGCCCGAGAATTCAATAGGTGATCTAACAATAGATTTTCAGTGCTGGGCTGCTGAATCCCATCCCTCTCCTCGGGAGCCTTTGATTCAATAAGAAGGCACATCTAAAGCCGGCTGGTTCTTTTTGGGGAACAAGCTTTCCCCCCTCCCTCCCCGGAAGATGAGTGGAGGAAGACACCGCAGAGAGGGATTTCAAACGGACTTCGTCGCTAATTTGTGCTTCCCCGCAGCACAAAACAGCAGTGAGGAGTTGGAGAAGCGCACGGAGGGCAGTTAAGCAACTAGGGGAGCTTAGAACCCCCATCCAGTTTCTGCTCAGATATATTCAAGCACCAACTGAATGCATCTGAAGAGCTTACGCAGCTCAAAGGAGCCTCCCCCAGTTGGGGAAGGTCGCTGGGGCGTAGGGAGGGGCAAAAAAAGCTTGCCGTGCAGGGTTAAAAACGTTCCTTTTTGGAGATTGGGCTCAAGGGCGATGAAAATCAAGCTGGCTTTCCAAATCAAATCCCAGTATGTCACGAGTCTGGATCATAGAACACAGAATCATAAGGCTGGAAGGGGCCTTGGAGGTCTTCTAGGCCAACCCTCCGCTCAAACAGAAGACCCTATAACTGTGATGGGGAACCAGTGGCACGCGTGCCAGAGGTGCCATGCAGTGCCCTCTCTGTGGGCATAAGCGCCATCGCCAGCTATGCGCCATTGCCGCGAACCTATGGCAAATGTGCCAGAGGTGGCATGCAGCGCCGTCTCTTGATGGCATGCGAGCCATTGCCCAGTGGTGAAATTCACATTGTTTTTACTATTGGTTCTGTGGGCCTGGCTTGGTGGGTGTGGCAGGGGAAGGATACTGCGAAATCCCCATTCCCGTCCCACTCCTGGGGCCAGCCAGAGGTGGTATTTGCCGGTTCTCCGAACTACTCAAAATTTCTGCTGCCGGTTCTCCAGAACCTGTCAGAACCTGCTGGATTTCACCCCTGCTGTTTCCTCAGTTCCTCTGCACATGGGCATGTGCCTCCCACCAGACAGCTAGTCTTTTGAGTCTTTACTGCGCATGCATGGGGAGCGGTGCACATGCAGGGGTATAGCACATACAATACAATAGTAGAGTTGGAAGGGACCTTGGAGGTCCTCTAGTCCAACCCCCTGCCTAGGCAGGAAACCCTATACCGTTTCAGACAAATGGCTATCCAACATCTTCTTAAAGACTTCCAGTGTTGGGGCATTCACAACTTCTGGAGGCAACTTATGTTCCACTGATTAATTGTTCTAACTGTCAGGAAATTTCTCCTCAGTTCTAAGTTGCTTCTCTCCTTGATTAGTTTCCACCCATTGCTTCTTGTCCTGCCCTCAGGTGCTTTGGAGAATAGCTTGACTCCCTCTTCTTTGGGGCAGCCCCTGAGATACTGGAAGACTGCTATCATGTCTCCCCTAGTCCTTCTTTCTCTTAAGCTAAACATACCCAGTTCCTGCAACGGTTCTTCATATGTTTTAGCCTCCAGTCCCCTAATCCTCTTCGTTGCTCTTCTCTGCACTCTTTCTAGAGTCTCCACATCTTTTTTACATCGTGGCGACCAGAACTGAATGCCGTCTTCCAAGTGTGGCCTTACCAAGGCCTTATAAAGTGGTATGCATGCAGGGGGAAGTGCACACATTGCATTTTGGGAGTTTGGGTGCATGCGTGTGCTAGAGGTGCTTACTTTGGGCACTCGGTCCAGAAAAGGTTCACCGTCACTGCCCTATAACATTTCAGACAAGCGGCTGTCCGATCTCCTCTTGAAAACCTCCATGGATGAAGCAGCCACAACTCCAGGAGGCAAGCTGTTACGTTAATTAATTGTCCTCACTGTCAGGAAATTTCTCCTAACTTCCAGGTTGATGTCTCTTTAACCAACTTCCACCCATTATTTCTTGTCCTGCCCTCAGGCGCTTTGGAGAATAATCCCCTCTTTCTGGTGGTAGCCCTCAAGTATTAGAAGACAGTTATCATGTTCCTAGACTAGAGGATCGAAATGCCACTTTAAATGCCTCCAAATAAATTTTACTCTATTTCAAACCTTTGGAATTATGGGGTGTTTTGTTTTTTTTAAAAAATCCAAATGAATGCAGAGATTCAAATCCAGCTGGCCCACTTTGTTTCAAACATTTTAATTTAATTGATTTTCCTAATTGATTCAAAATGGATTGATTTCCCAAATTACAAGTTTTTGAATCAGTTGGGTAGTCCCCATCCAATATTCAGTAGCATTACAAACAGCCCCTGAGGAAGACAACAATTTTGAACCCTTGACAATTCTAATAAAGTTATTTTTTTTCTCCCTTTCCCCCAAAGTGCCGGCAAAATTGTTCTCCGAAAATAAGGATCTGCATTTTGTCTTTACAAATGCCTTTGGAAGAAAATGTGGTGGCTTCACAAGGTGATAAAAGATGTAAGTGTTGTGGTGAGAATTATGAAGAAAAAGCAAAAAAAAAAAAAGTCTAGATGAAATAGGGAAAGATTTTTTTTTCATTTGTTTGTTTCTCCATTTGAATATTCTTGGCCAGTCTTTAAGGCCTGCGAAAAAGGAAGATAAATTGTTTTTAAAGCGCTTTTTGTCCCTTTGGGGAGAGGGGGCGGTCTATAAATTTAATAAAATTAAAATTAATTAAATTTAGCAAAGTTATTGACTATAACAGCAATGGCAAATCTCTTTTGACTCGTGTGCCATAAGGGGGGGAGCGCAAGGGGGGTTGTGCGCGGGCGTGCCGCACCCATAATGCAACACACGACCCCCCCATGAGCATGCGCGCATGAGAGGCGCTTCCCCCCCATTTTTTGCATGTTTTTTTCGCCCTCCCCAGGCTCCAGAGGCTTTATAGGCGCATGGGAGGGCAAAAACATCCTCTCCCACCCACCCATGGAGCCCTCTGGAGGTTTCAGGAGCTTCCGTGAAGCCTCCGAAGGGCAAAAAACGACCCTATATGAACTAACCGGAAGTCAGTTTGTAGGGTCGGTTTAAGCCCTCCGGAGACTTCAGGGAAGCCTCCTTAAAGTAGAATAAAATATGGATTAAAATATAAGAATGAAGACGTGGCATAAAAGGGACAGTTAGAGGCTTGCTTAAAGGGACCGGGAAATGTCATCAGCCTTCAACCACAACATGTTCCAGCAAACGTTCCTATGTCAGAAGTCCCAAACCACAAGGCTCAATTAAAGTTCGCATAAAGACGCATAGCCAGTACCTATGGGCCAAGACAAAAGGGGAAGTAAGACCCCCATCTCCTTATAAGGCTTTTTCCTCCAGGTAACCAATAAGAAATGAGTTAAGTGTTTCCGTGTTACGCTGCCTTTGAGAATGTATAAGACTGCGTGTTCAGAACTTGCAATGCTAGCCATGGGCTAACGTTTCTGAACCTGGCTGCCAAATAAACTCTTCCTGTATCCTGAGAAGTCGAAGTCTGTCATTTTCTGCAACATCTTGAAGGTCCCTGAAGCCTCCGGAGGGCTTAAAGCGACCTACGAGCAAACCAGAAGTCCGTTGCCGAACTTCCAGTTTGCCCATAGGGCTGGTTTTTTGCACTCCGGAGGCTTCAGGGAAGCTCCTGAAGCCTCCGGAGGGTCTCCAGGGTGGGCGAGGGAGGCTCTTTTCATCCTCCCCAGGATCCTATAAAGCCTCTGGAGCCTGGGGAGGGCAAAAAATGGCTTTAAAAAAGGTGCATGCGTGCTGGCCAGCTGACAGGCAACGCCTCGAATGCCCTGACAAATGGCTCCACATGCCACCTGTGGCACACGTGCCATAGGTTCTCCATCCCGGGACTATAAGGTGAGAATATGCACAACTTTAATTACCTCCTAATAGCAATAGCGCTTAGACTTATATACCGCTTCATGGTGCTTTCCAGCCCTCTCTAAGTGGTTTACAGAGTCAGCCTTTTGCCCCCAACAATCCTCGTCTTACTGACCTCTGAAGGACAGACGACTGAGTCAACCTTGAGTTGGTCGGGATCGTACTGCTGGCAGTGGAATGCACAGTTAGCAATAGGAATAGAATTCCTTAGACCCGTGATGGCGAACCAATGGCATAAGTGCCACAGGTGGCACACATAACCCTCTCTGCGGGCACGCCAGCTGCTGCCCCAGCCCAGCTCTATCGCACATGCGCGCACGCCTCCCACCAGCCAGCTGGCCTTTAGATCTCTGTTGTGCATGCGGGCAGCAGGGGGCGCATGTGGGAACGCAGGAACGCATGGTGCAGCGCATGTGCAGGGGGTGCTTGCATTGCGCTTTGGGGTCTCGCGCAGTACCTCTGCCCTGTTTTGGCTCTGGAAGGCCTCCTGCCCCAACCTGGAAGCCCAAAATGGGGCGCAGAGGCACCACGTGAGGTCCCTTCATGTCCCCTTTTGGGCCTGGAAGCCTGCTGCACCAATTTGGAAGCAAAAACCGGGCAAGGGGGAGCGGGTTGCATGCATAGGAGGGTGGCGCAGGGGTGACACGCTGCATTGCATTATTGGTGCGGGCACGTGGGCATGCTGTCGCGCAAGCACATACATGCTTTCAGCACATGTTGGCCAAAAGGTTAGCTATCACCGGTCTAGGGAAGCACCAAGCCAGCCTTTTCCCGTTTCCATTCCCCCTCCTTCCCACCCATTTTATCTGTAGATGTCAGCATTTAATGGGGATAGCTGGTCATTATTCAGCCAACGTGAAAAGAATTAATGGCTTTCCAGACATTTCTCCTCCCTGCGGTGTGGCTTCTCTGGCGTCACGGTAAATATATTAACAAACGTATTTATCCCTGCAAATCAATGCTGGCAGATGCATAAAAGGACAAACACGGGAATAAATTAAAGAGATGAAGAGCGGGGCGGCTGCATTTCCGGGCGAGGAGAGCCACTGCCAGTCGGGCATCACCTTCCCCACACCCACTTCCTATCCTAGGGCCGTTTTAATGCCGTGGGGCATTTATTGTTGTACCTTTATCAATTTCAAGAACATAGAGGCTAGCATAATCTGGTAACATTGCACTGCTAACTAGGGCATACAAAACCTTTGCCAGGCCAATCCTCAAATACAGCTCGTCTGCCTTTGAATCCGCACTGTATACCAGACATTAATACAATTGAGAGAGTCCAGAGGTATTTGACGAGAAGAGTCCTCCTCTCCTCTGCTCACAACAGAATCCCTTACGCCACCAGGCTCGAAATTTTGGCCTTAGATAACTTAGAACTGCGCCGCCTACGGTCTGACCTAAGCATAGTACACAAAATTGTCTGCTACAACGTCTTACTTGTCAATGACTACTTCAGCATCAACCACAATAACACACGGGCAAACAATCGATACAAACTCAATGTAAACTGCTCCAAACTCAATTGCAGAAAATACAACTTCAGCCAACAGAGTGGTCAACGCCTGGAATGCTCTACTTGACTCCGTTGTTACAGCCTCAAACCCCCCACAGCTTCAACCCCAAACTGTCCACCGTGGACCTCACCCTGTTCCTAAGAGGTCCGTAAAGGGGGCATGCATAAGCGCACCAGGGTGCCTACCGTCCCTGTTCTACTGTCCCCATTTATCTGTGTTTACTTCCATTGTTCATATCCATGTCTATATTTATACCTGCTATCTTGTACATGTTTGACAAACTAATAAATACAAATATATATGTGCTCCCAAATCCTTCCGACCACAGGGTGAGAAGCCTGACTCAAATAAATAAAATAAACCTCCGCTATTGGATGCTTTCGTCTACGGTTCCTGAGTTTTTATTAAAGCTGAGCCAACTGTTAGCTACCTCTTTTTAATCAACATTTATGGGACACAGCAGCTATTCCTCAACTTACCACAGTTCACGTAGTTACCATTCAAAGTTACAACATTATTTGGGGGGAAATGACTGAATGCCATTTTTTCACACTTACAACCATCGCGGGATCCCTGTGGTCAAGTCATCGTGGCAAAAGAAATCATATTTATGACGGTTGAACTGTCCCAGGGTTACGTGATCCCCTTTTGTGACCTTCTGACAAGCTAAGTCAATTTAACAACTAGAGTGATTCACTTAACAACTGTGGCAAGAAAGGCCATAACACAGGGCAAAACTCATTTAGCAACTGTCTTGCTTAGGAACAGAAAGTTTGGGCTCAATTATGGCCGTAAGTTGAGGACTACCTGTACATTGAGGCTGACGAATTTTTTACCCCCTAACCCTGACCTTAACAAGCGGGTTACTAACTTAAACCACTGCTGTGATTCACTTCACAATTCTGGCAAGAAAGGTCGTAAAATGGGGCAAAACTCATTTAACAAATGTTCCGCTTAGTGACATAAATGTTAAGCTGAATTGTGATCGTAGATTGAGGACTCTGTATTCTATGACATTAGAACGTTTACTTCATGAAAGGTTTTTAGGCGGACGCTTACATTTTTTTTAAGAGTTAAGGGCTTCTTATTTTTTTAACCCATTCTGATTCTTGCAAAAATTCAGCACTAGGGTGGACTTAAAGCGTTCGCCTGACGGAGTTCATGTTTTGTTCCATAAACCAAAATTTACCGAAATCAATATTTCCAGTTCCATCCTGAACCCAAAGTCGCAACTGGTACATCAGATTTCATTTCTTTAGGTTCACAGCCCTTTAGTGCCTATGTTCACATGTAAGCTAAACAACACAGCATCAACAGTAGAGACCTTCAAGTTTCTAGGTTCTATCCTATCTCAAGACCTAAAATGGAAACCTAAAACATCAAAAATGTCATCAAAAAAAGCACAAGAAAGAATGTTCTTTCTGAACCAACTCAGGAAGCTCAAACTGCCCAAAGAGCTGCTGATTCAGTTCTACAGAGGAATGATTGAGTCTGTCATTTGCACCTCCATAACTGTCTGGTTTGGCTCTGCAACCCAACAAGAGAGACAGAGACTTCAGAGGAGAATCAGAACGGCAGAAAAAACAATGGCTACCAACCTGCCTTCCATTGAGGACCTGCACACTGCAGGAGTCAAAAAGAGGGCTGGGAAAATATCTACAGACCCCTCGCATCCTGGACATCAATTGTTTCAACTCCTACCCTCAAAACGACACTACAGGGCACTGCACACACCAAGACAACTAAACACAAGGACAGTTTTTCTCCCCTAAACGCCATCACTCTGCTAAACAAATAATTCCCACAACACTGTCAAATTATCTAAGTCTGTATTAGTGTTCTTCTTCTCTTCCTTCCTAGTACCTGTCTTCCCACTTATGACTATAGCCATGTTGCTTGTATCTTTAACATTTATATTGTTTGACTTGTTTCCTAGTATGGTTTGATTGCTTATTAGTAACCTATGACTATCACTAAGTGTTGTGTCTTTTTCATTCCTGATGAATGTATTTTATTTTTCTTTATGTACACAGAGAGCATCTGCACCAAAGACAAATCCCTTGTGTGTCCAACCACACTTGGTCAATAAAAGAATTCTATTCTATTCTATTTCTATTATTTCTATTTCTATTCTATTCCTATTCTATATCTATTTCTATTTCTATTTCTATTTCTATTTCTATTCTATTCTATTCTATTTCTATTCTATTTCTATTCTATTCCTATTCTATTCTTTTTGATTCTATTCTATTTCTATTCTATTTCTATTCTATTTCTATTCTATTTCTATTCTATTTCTATTCTATTCTATTCTATTCTATTTCTATTCTATTCTATTTCTATTTCTATTCTTTTCTATTCTATTTCTATTTTATTCCTATTCTATTCTATTCTATTTCTATTCTATTCTATTTCTATTCTATTTTTATTTCTATTTCTATTCTATTCCTATTCTATTCCTATTCTATTCCTATTCTATTCTATTTCGATTCTATTCTTTTCTTTTCTATTCTATTCTATTTCTATTCTATTTCTATTTCTATTCGATTCGATTTCTATTTCTATTTCTATTCTATTCTATTATGTTCTGTTCTATTCCTATTCTGTTCTGTTCTATTCCTATTCTATTTCTATTTCTATTTCTATTTCTATTCTATTCTGTATGGAATTCATCTATTTTCCTTGGTTGGTAAAAGAACGTGGAAGTACAGTATTTGCCCATCAAGCAAGTTGCTGAACATACTAAGCCCCTCTGCACAAGCTTAGCGTGTTGCACAAATCTTTTCCAGACTCGGTTAAGCATGGTGTGTGACAACAACCTCTAAGGTGCCACCAAATTGCAATTTTTAATGGAACTGAAGGGAAGGAAAATGAAAGACACGGGCCGTAATCATATCAACGGCATTTTAATAATTGAATGTGCATTCAACGTCAATGAAATCAAATTGAGTTTCTCTCCTGGATCCAACACTTTGCCTTGTTCCACATTGCTTTCTGGAGTTGAAATTCTGGCAGATGGTCTGGAAAAAGATGTCGCATGTCCCTTCCTCTAAGCCAAGGTTTCTCAGCCTTGGTAATCTGAGCATGGGTGGACTTGAACTCCCAAAATTCCCCACCCCTCTCAAACCCCAGTGGTCCACATATCTCAAAGCCTGCTAGTTGGGGAATTCTGGGAATGGAAGCTCACCCCTCTCAAAGCCTGCTGGCTGGGGGATTCTGGGAGTTGAAGTCCACCCATCTTCAAATTGCCACGGTCGAGAAACACTATTCCTCCATTCCTATCCTTCTCTAAGCCCTTATGATCTATTCCTACCCATTCTCTAGGCTTCTGTCCATCCTTCGTAGTGATCTTTCTCCTTCTTACCTGCAATTCCAGGAATCCAAAGCCCAAAGGAACCTAATTTCCACCGTGGAGAGATGGGATTTTGAGCGTGGGCGCTCTCACAAAATGGCTGTCAGGCCTGTAGCCACCTTTTCTTTGCGATCTTTAGCCTGCCACACTTTCTATTATTCTACTATGCATTTTCTACCGTGGGAAAATGGGAGTGGGGATTGTACGGAGTGAGATGCGATGTATCCATAACAAAATTCTTTCTAGAAAGCCAAGGTCATCTTAATAAATTGGAACTTTATAAACTGGAGCAGTACTTTGCCTTGGACTCTGATTTATTTTTGGATGCTATTTGGAACCCTGACAATGGCTAGCATCACACACACACACACACACCACACACACACGACAAATTGTAAAGCACAGGTGCCATCTAGCCTGCCCACTTTATCAAGCACTTTAGCTTGGTTTTTTCTTCTTTTTTCTGAATACCCTGTTTCCCCAAAAATAAGACCTCCCCTGAACATAATGCATGCGCTAAAATAAGCCCTCCCCTGAAAATAAGCCCTCCCCGAAAATATTGCAACACATCCAGCAGCCAGGAGGTGACCATAATTTTGGGGGTCAAAAGAAAATAAGACCCTGTCTTATTTTCGGGGGAACACGGTAGGTGGGCAGAGTGTGGGCTTTCCCTGGCCACACACAGCCCGGGAATACTCTTGGAAATAAAGGTAATACGGAGCCAGGTGTTTTTGTATTCAGCAGGACAATGTCCCCTGTATTTTTAAAAAAATGTATTGGTGTGTGTGTGTGTGTGTGTGTGTGTGTGTGTGTGTTGCATTTGTGCTGATAAATATGTAAATATATAAATATATATATATATGATAAGGAGGAGAGCCTGTGGCTTAGTGGCTAATACACTGCCTAATATATAATACAGCCCGGGTTCTAATCCCAGTAAGGGTATGGCTAGCTGATGAGAGCTAAATAGCTTGAAATAGATCTATACTAGTCTCCCTTTATTTATTTATCAGCACAAATACAACACAAATATATATATATATTTTCAGCCTAGGTGGTGAATCAGCCCACGCCAAGGACGATCCTGCTAACCAGGTGGAGAATTATCATCTGCGATCTAAGGTAAGGATTTGTATTCAAAGGATGCCTCGTCGGCTGCAGTTTGTAATTGCTCCCACCAGGGCCTTTTATGTCTCTCTTGCAAATTTGGGGATTTTTCAGCAATGAAGGAGGACGTGCTCTAGACTCGGATCAGGGAGATCCCCACTGCATCTTGGAGTTTCTCTTGGCCCGTCGCCATTGCCAAAGTTGTCAATGAGTTCGCTGTGACCCCAGGGGAGCTTGCTCAATATATACAGTGAGTCATTATATCACTCTGCTGAATTAAATCCCTTGTTTAATTAAACTTCAGTGAAATTTAGCGCTGCTCTATCCACACCCATGCAGAACTTCTCCAGGGCTTCCCTTCGGGGCGCAGGATTTGGCAGGCCGTTGAACTAAACAAGGAAATCCCACCAAGGGGCAAGAAATATGACTTTCAAACAAAATATCTCTTCTATTTTTTTTTCTCCTCTCTCTCTCTCCTTCTTCTTCTTTTTTTTTTGGAGCTATTCTATTGAATAGCAGAATATTGCTAGGCTACCCTTCTTTTGCATCATATGACTATACTTGTTAATTCTGAAGTTTCCATATTCTGTTGAAACTATGGCAGATGTATAAAAAGAAAAAAAAATGACCCAAACATCCAACATTAAACATATAAATCCACCCTGGCTGAATGCTAAAAATAAAAATAAATAAATAAAAAACCTGATACATTCTCCTTCCCATACATAAGGTAAAAGGTAAAGGTTCCCTGGTTGTTCCCGACTCTAGGGGGCAGTGTTCATCTCCGTTTCAAAGCCGAAGAGCCAGCGCTGTCCGAAGACGTCTCCGTGGTCATGTGGCCGGCATGACTCAACACCGAAGGTGCACGGAACGCCGTTCCCTTCCCACCAAAGGTGGTCCTTATTTTTCTACTTGCTTTCGAACTGCTAGGTTGGCAGAAGCTGGGACAAGTAACGGGAGCTCACTCCGTTACGCGGCGCTAGGGATTCGAACCGCCGAACTGCTGACTTTTGTGATCGACAAGCTCAGGGTCTTAGCCACTGAGCCACCGCGTTCCTTTTCCCCTTGCATAAGGGGTCTGTAAATATTATAAACTTTCCCATCCTTATTTAACAAGAAAACTACATAGCATAAACAAATATTTCAGATGAGGAGATCTCTATCTAATAATCAAACTGACCCAACATCTAATCTATACATAAAACAAAAGAATTTGTTTTGTTGTTGTTGTTGTTGTTGTTGTTGTTGTTATTGTTGTTACTGCTAGATGCATGTTTTTTTTCTCTTTTATTTTTCTGTTTTGTATTTAATCCTATTCAAAAAAACATCATAAATATATACATTTAAAGAAACTAATTGCATGTGCAAGTAATCCTCAAGTTTTTTGCACTTATGTCAGAAACCCTGAAGCACTTCCGGGTTGAAAGAATTAGCCGGTGACGTCATTTTTGCCCTGTGGATGCTCACTTGGGTGCTCCTTCCATGTCCCCAACAGGAGCTGGAGTGAAGAACGGGAGATCAACTTCTCCCCATGGCAGCTTTCGGATCTCAAGCATGGGCTTGCTAGTCTCCTGGCCAGCATTCCAACCACTTGAGTTGCCAACTACAATGGGGACCAGAATTTCCTGCTAAGTGAGTCGTGCCTGATTTTACAACCTCTTTTGCCATGGTTGTTAAGCAAATCCCTGCAGTTGTTAAGTTGATCAAGTAGTTTCGCTTACTTTATTGTCACTGCACACCGTACAAGGAAATTAAACGCCCTCTTCAGTGTACATTAAAACTATAAAAATAACACCACAAAAAGGCATCCTTCAAACTCTATACAGTTGAATTGAAAACTCCGATATTGCATTAAAATGACATTATACGGTAGAATTCCATATAGTTACTGCCCTGGGATAGAAGTTGTTTTTTAGCCCTTGTTTTTATTCTCCTGTACCGGCTGCCAGATGGTAATAGTTAAAAAAAAAAGGATGCCCAGGATGAGATGGAGCTTTAAGGATGTTTTGAACATTCTTAAGGCAGCGGGAGCTATAAAGCTCTTCCAAAGAGGGGAGAGGGCAACCCAGGACCCTCTGGGTAATGACGTTGACCCTCTGGAGCGCTGTCCTATCTGCCCCTGTGCAATTGGCAGACCAAACACAGGGGCAGTAAGTTAAAATACTCTCTTTGGTGCAGCGGTAGAAGGTCACCAGGAGTTTTCCATTCAGCTGTTGTTTCCTGAGAAGTCTCAGGTAATATAATCCCTGCTGGGCCCTTTTGACCAGTGCTGCAATGTGAGGCCCCAGGTCAGCTCCCCTTTTATGACGACACCCAGAAACTTAAAACTGGCCACTTGCTCCTCTCGGTCTCTATTGATAAGCAAGGGCTGTATGTCTGATCTATTCCTCCTGTAGTCCACTATAAGCTCCTTGGTCTTGTTGGGGTTAAGGACCAAGTTATGGTCTCCACAATAGTTGTTAAGTGAAACTGCTGAACGGCCGATCTTTCTGATCGACAATTTCAGCGTCCTTAGCCACTGGGCCACCGCATCCCTAACAAACGTTTTACTAAATTAACAACTGCAGTGACTCATTGGACAACTGCAGCAAGAAAGGTTGCAAAATGGTAAAACTCACGTAACGTCTGTCTCACTTAGCCGCAGAAATTTTGGGGGCCCATTGTGGTCGTAAGGTCGAGGACTACCTGTCCTGTACCTGGAGGGTGGGGGGAACATTATGGGAAGCGCTAGACGGAATCAAAGGTCCCCAGTGAAGGATGAAACGCAAATCCTCACTTTCCCCAAAGTTCTCCTGCAAAGTAAAACTGTAAAGGGACTTTCATCACATGCAAATAACAAGGGGGGGGGAAATAATTCAAAGACGAACCCCCCCACCCCTTCCCCGTACCCAGAGACCGCCGCGTAGAGAGCGAATCCAAAGCAGGAGAAGATGTGAAACAACAGACACATAGACACACAAGCCCTATTTTCAAGGGGAGAGGGAGAAGCCTCTGCAACTCCCCACAAGTCTTTGGCACCATCGCAAACCCTCCTGCCTCCCCCTCCCCACAAGCAAAATAACACACCCCTAAAGAAAGTTCAGGGAAAATCTACTCACCTTCCATCGTGAGCTCTTCTGCGGGGACCCACAAACGAAGGAAACAGGTGAAGAAGAACGAGAGAGGGGGGGGGGGGAGAGAAAGAAAAGTTAAGGTTAGAACAACTGATAATCCGGCAAAACAAGATGGGATGAGTGGAAGATCAAGAAAGAAGGCAATTTTCCTTGGGCTAAAGCCTGAAACTGAACCATACTATTGTGGCCGGTGGAGCTGGCAGCAAAATCAGACAGTGAGGAGGTCGGGGAGGAACATGGGGCAGTTCTGGGGGTTGAGGAAAGCTCAGACGGGGGCTCTGCGTCGGGGGCAGAGAGGGAGGGAGGCAGCAGTGATTTGGCATGTATTTGGCATGATGGTTGCAGTGTCCCGGGGTCACGTGATCCCCTTTTGCGACCTTCTGAAAAGCAAAGTCAACGGGGGAAGCCAGATTCACTTAACAACTGTGTTACGAGTTTAAGAACGCCAGCGGTTTATTTAACGCAGGGGTGTCCAAACTTGGGAACTTTAAGACTTGTGGACTTCAACTCCCAGAATTTCCCAGCCAGCATGGCTGGCTGGGGAATTCTGGGAGTTGAAGTCCACAAGTCTTAAAGTTCCCAAGTTTGGACACCCCTGATTTAACGAGAAGTTTAGGCTCAATTGTTGACTACTGCAGTTAAGTGAGTCTGGCTCCTCCATTGACTTTGCTTGTCAGAAGGTCGCAAAAGTTGATCGCATGACCCCGGCACACGGCAGCCATCATGCCAAATACATGCCAGTTGTGTCAAACACACCCGAATTTTGATCATGTAAACTGCCAACGAAAGAAGACTCCGAGGCTTGAGCTTCCTCAAAGTCCCATTTTATTAGAGATGTTTTTCTTGGCACATCTGGGAAAATCCGAATCTGGAAGCTTCCAGGTTTTCCCAATTTGGGGGTCCAAATTTAGAATGCAATATGAACCAAACCGTGATTTACATACTTGTTTATTTAACAAATTTATACGGGTTACCTTTTCGCTGAGTTTGATTCTGGGAGGTTTACATCCAACCATTAAAACAATGACCCAACTGTTAAAGAATTTTTTAAAAAATAAGTGAAAGCAAAGTGGTGGGAGAAGAACGTACATCTAATCTTAGATCCCCGAAGGAGGTTTGTAAACTATGGTTTCTGAACTGTGGTTTCTGCCCATAACCCTGATCAACTTTTTCTACAAACAGAACCAGGGCAATCTGTGAACCTTATCAATCCAGAAGGAAAAAGAGGGAGGGAGGAAGGAAGGAAAAATTGGAGAGGGATGGAAGAGGGAAAGAAGAAAAAAGACTTAGGGAAGGAGGCAGGAAGGAAGAGAATTGGAGAGGGGGAAGGAGGAGGAAGGAGAGAAAGGACATAGAATTATGGAGGGAAGAAGGGAGGGGAAAAAGCAGGAAAAAGAATGAGGGAGGGAGGAATGAGAGAAAGGAAAAGAATGAGGGAGGAAAGGAGGGAGAGAAAGAAAGAAAGAAAGAAAGAAAGAAAAAAGAAGAAAGAAGAAAGAAAGAAAGAAAGAAAGAAAGAAAGAAAGAAAGAAAGAAAATTGGGAAAGGAGGGACAGAGAGACAGGGTGCCTTAACATCCTCATTTTTTAATTATTTAAAAACAGCCCCCAAACCTACGTTATTTCAACAGTGTCCCAGGGAAGATATACCATCCCTTAAGAAAGAATGATTTTATCTTTAGTGACTCTTGCCATTTGTCAGGCTTTTAATCCCCAAGTTCTTTTAATACCAATTTTAGTATCCCTTTTCCCTCATGCTTTTAAGTTTTATGCTCTGCCGTTTCTCTTTTTCTTCCCCGTGTTATCTGCCGCCTTCGGTACTTGCCAAAGGAGAAAAGCAGAGCGGAAATCAAGCAACTGACATCCGTGCTCGACTTTGACGTCCTTATATAAGCCTCCTCCTAAGGCCTGCAAGAACCACAACGATTGAGACCTGGGCCGCATTTATTATGACCATCGGCATATGCACAAATCACCCCTCAGAAAGGGTTAGGGGCCTCGTGGGGCCGACCCACTCCCACTCATCTTTCATTCAAAGATTGAATTATTGTCACCGGCCGCTCTGTTTTATTTCTAGCTGAAATTCAGGTCGGGCCTCCCTGGAGAAGCCGGGATGATTATTGATCATTTAATCGATTTTACATGATTCCCCATGTTGTTGGCCGGCTAATTGGGCCCTTAGCCATCGAGCAGACGGCACCTGTGACTGTATAACTACCAACGCACCTTTCTCTGAAATTTTAAGGGGTGGGGGGGATTCATCTGGGTATAAGAGGTGCTGTTGTGATTTGGGGGGAGGGGGGGACGGTGGTTCCCCCATCACGAATGGACTATAATTATGTTTTTATCACCGTCTTTATTACTTTGTAGGAAGTTAACACCCAGCCCTCTCCTAGAAAAATGGAGCATTTTAGGAAATATTAAAAGGGCAGAATATTTCCCCTAAAAGGGAGCAAGAAACTCCCCTTTGTCAATGGGCCATTAAGGCCTGGGCCAGTCTATTCTACATAACAAAGATCTACCTCCTTCGGGCAGAGCCATCATAGGAATCCCAAAGCCCTTTCATTACATCATCACCCAGCAAGAGTCAACCAAGCCTGGGACTCAGGACAGCCTACAGAGTTGCCCCTGCAATGACCCCAGGGGAATCCAACAACCAATCATAATGCAAGCTCAAATTCAGAAGCCCAACAGTGGATATAAAGTCTCTCTCTCTCTCTCTCTCTCTCTCTCTCTCTCTCTCTCTCTCTCCCTCTCCCTCTCCCTCTCCCTCTGTTGTTTCCAGTGTCTTTCTCCCCACTTGGAATTGAACCCAGGTTTACATTTTTTCCAACATTAACCCGCAAGAAATCTCGTCTCAGATTTTGTTATTTTGTTATTTGTTATTGTTATTTTATCATTGTCTTTTTATTTTATGTTCAGTTAGCTGCCCTGAAACATATTATTTATTGAGCAGCCTGTATAAAAATAACTATTAAAAAAAAACAGAAAGAAAAATGGATTTATCCTGGAATGGAAGGTAAAATCCTAGGAACCCAGAAAAAGTTTGCGGCCAAAGGAAGGGGCGAGGTCCCCCTTAAAGGTAAAGGTTCCCCTCACACATCTGTGCTAGTCATTCCCGACTCTAGGGGGCACTGCTCATCTCCGTTTCAAAGCCGAAGAGCCAGCGCTGTCCGAAGACGTCTCCGTGGTCATGTGACCAGCAGGACTAAACGCTGAAGGCACACGGAACGCCGTTCCCTTCCCACCAAAGGTGTTTCCTATTTTTCTACTTGCATTTTTTACCTGCTTTCGAACTGCTAGGTTGGCAGAAGCTGGGACAAGTAACGGGAGCTCACTCCATTATGCAGTGCTAGGGATTCGAACCGCCGAACTGCCAACCTTTCTGATCGACAAGCTCAGCTTCTTAGCCACTGAGCCACCACGTCCCCCCTTGGAACAATGCAATCCTCTCGCCACGCCCACCTCCTACCAGAGACTCAGGCAGGTTAACTGAGTCACGGTTCTTTGGGAAAGAGCTGTGGTTGCAGGCCCCCCCCCCCAAACCTTCCAGTAACATAGATGACATCTGTTGGCAGGTGGGGGGGGGGGGGAATTTATCTGAAGCCAAGATTGACAAAAGAAAGGGAGAGCGCGCGCACGCACACACACACAGCCTGCACTGGTGACAAAACAACGCCAAGCTAATTAATGCAATTAGTAGCAAATGATCAACGCAACACAAGAAGCAATACAACTGTAATTAGCAGGGAACTGGGCAAAAATTCAGCGTTTTTTGCCATCTGCGGGAAAAACCCTCCCTGCTTTGCAAAAGGCAGGTTGATGGTTATATCAGGAGCAAGGATAGGAGCAGCGAGGGGAGGGGAGGGGAGGGGGTGTGAGGGGAGAAATCTAGGAACAAAGCAAGCGATGAAAGGGGAGAGGGACCATTCCACCGCTTTATCCGTTCCTGCCTTGGGGACAACAGCTGCATTCGGGGCAGGTTATGAGGAGGGGGGGCTGGATGCAAATTCTGAGTCAGCCTTCATCAGAAGGCAGATTTCACTCCGGGTCCGGGGGTGTAGAGGAGGGGGCTTTGCAGCAAGAACAGAGTCTTTGCTTTGCATGAAGTCCATCTCGGATTCAATCCTGGTCCTTTCTGCCTCAAGAGGAGTGGCTAATGGACTAGACCAGCGGTCACCAACCAGTGGTGGTCCTTGAGAAAATTTTGGTGGTCCATAGAAAAATTATTTGTATTTTTAAGGTAAAGGTAAAGGTTCTTCTCGCACATATGTGCTAGTCATTCCTGACTCTAGGGGGCGGTGCTCATCTCTGTTTCAAAGCCGAAGAGCCAGCACTGTCCGAAGACGTCTCCGTGGTCATGTGGCCGGCATGACTCAATGCCGAAGGCGCATGGAACGCTGTTCCCTTCCCACCAAAGGTGGCTCCTATTTGTCTACTTGCATCTTTTACCTGCTTTCGAACGGCTAAGTTGGCAGAAGCTGGGACAAGGAACGGGAGCTCACTCCGTTACGCGGCGCTGGGGATTTGAACAACCGAACTGCCGACCTTTCTCAACGATCGACAAGCTCAACATTTTTGCCGCTGAGCACCGCGTCCCTATATTTGCGTTTTTATATTGCGCAAAATACTATTTATCTTTAGAAAATTCATATTAGTGGTCCGCGGGATTTAAAATTATGAATTTAGTGGGCCCTGTGGTCCGAAAGGTTGGCGACCCCTGGACTAGACTAGAGGATCTCTCTTTTTCCTAATTTGGCACAGCACCCTAGAAAGAGAAGCCCGGTTCCCATGACATGGACAGCCCGTTCGATGCCGGAGCGATATCCGGCTTCAACGCCCACCACGTTCTTCGTTCTTTGCTGGAGTGACATCCTCTGTACGCCCGCCCTGTTTGTGTTACACCTCAGGATTCGGTGCAAAGTCGTACAAGTCCCAGAAAGCAGGTGAATTCGGGAACTGCGCGCGACACATGTTGCCTGAACGAACGGCACGAGAACCCGCCAATTCCGGCAGCCCGAATTGTTCAGCGAAAGCTGGAGATGCCAACGGTGCAGAGTCCACAGTGTGGGTATGCCGGGGGTGGTGGTGGAAAGGAAGGATTGTGTAGGCTTTGCAATCTTCCTGCGGCCTCCGGGGTCCTTTCCACCCCCCATTGCCCCTCCAAAAAGGTTCCCCCATCACCGACTGGTTGCAAAGCTTTGGCGCCATGCCCAGAGTGAAGCCGCTCTGAAAGAAAAACGAGAGGGCTTTTACAGGCGGATGCCACACTGGGCGCATTCTCTCTTTCTCTCTCTCTCTGGCAGCTGGGCCGACCTTGGTCTGACCTTGCAGGAAGCACCCAGACCGACTAGGCCTGGAGTCCCTGCGACAAGAGGAACAGCTCAGCAAGGAGAGGCGCGGGGGGGATGCGCTCATCACGGAGAGCATGGCTAATGGGAGGAGGCAATGGGTGGCACTGGAGCCCTGAGCATGACATGTGCAGAGGGCGGAGGGGAGAGAGAGAGAGAGAGAGAAAGGGATGCAAAATTAGACGAGCAGAACAGGGGAAGAAGACACAGCAAGGCAGAAAGGGAAGATGGGGTGGAAAAGGAAGCGAGAGAGAGATGCAGAGAGCGACGGAGGTCCACAACTCAGAGGCTCAACGCCAGGCAGAGCAGTTTGATAGGGATTTTTATTCTCCTGCATTTTAATTGAGGGATTTCATCGTTCTCTTTCCTGCCCCGAAAATCCCCCCCCCTCCCTGCTCTTTGTGGTGCCTGTCCCCACTGCAACCCTGGGGGAAGGTTAGAATGAGAGGCAGCGAGACTGAATCTGGGGTGGTACATCACAATTTGTCCAGACTTTTATTTTTTTTTTAAAAAAAAACCTCCATCGTAGGAAAATCAAATTCCTATTGAACCGGAGCCTCCGAGAGGGCGTTCTGGGCGGAAATGCTCCCATCTACCCTGTTTCCTCCCAAAATAAGACCTCCCCGGATAATAAGCCCAATCCAGCTTTTGAGCACATGTGTTAAAATAAGCTCTCCCCCAACAATAAGCCCTCCCTGAACATATTGCAAGACAGCAGCAGCCATGCGGTGACCATGATCGCTGCCTCCTGCACCTCAAAAAATGACCTTCCCGAAAATAAGGCCAAGCGCTTATTTCGGGGGCTCAAAAGAAAACGAGACCCTGTCTTATTTTCAGGGAAACACAGTAGTAGCTTCACATTCACACGCACACAAAGAGAGGAATGGGGGTATGGTTGTGTGAAGGTTTCATATTCACTGGTTTTGATCACAGGTCTTCTGTTTGCGGTTTTGGCCCGTTTTATGTTTTCAACTGGTCACCCCGCCATTGGATGCAGCTTCATTCAAATCCTCTTCCAATGTGTGCATATCCAAGATACACACAAACACACATACGCGTGAGCAATAAGAATGCAATTTGTGATTAAAAGAGGGGAGGGGAAGGAGTAGGATGCACAGGGAAGGAGATGGGATTGACCCTCGGTCCATCAATCACCACCAGCATAATATTCCCCTACTGGGTTCCTAGGCCTATCAGCAGATGGTCAGTGGGTTGGGGGCAGATCTCATTTGGGGGGTGGGCGAGGATGTTCCAAAGGGCCTCCTTCATGGCAGACAAGGCTCTTGTCCTGGGCTGCCCTCTGTCAGAAATGGTGTAGGGTCTCCTGCTTGGGTGGGGAGTTGGACTAGATGACCTACAAGGTCCCTTCCAACTCTGTTATTCTGTTAATGAAAAGCTAAAACATCCGATGGACGGTTGCAGGAACTGGGCCTGGCTAGTCTAGGGAAGAGAAGGACCAGGGGAGACAGGAAAGCATCTTCCAATATTTGAGGGGCTGCCACAGAGAGGAGGAAGGGGGTCAAGCTATTCTCCAAAGCCCCTGAAGGCCAGACAAGGAATGGATGGATGGAAACTGACCAAGGAGAGATTCAACCTGGAAATAAGGAGGAATTTCCTGACAGGGAGAAGAATCAACCCATGGAACAGAAGTTGCCTTCGGAAGTTGTGGGAGCTTCATCCCTGGAGGCTTTCAAGAAGAGACTGGATTGCCATCTGGTTTAGGGTCTCTTGCTTGGACACGGGGGGTTGGACTAGATGTCCTACAAGGTCCCTTCCGACTCTGTTATTCTGTTAATCAAAGTTTATTTACAGTCCAGCACCAAACACACAGGCCTTAATATTTCCACCCACCTTCCTTATTAAGTCTCATTATACAGAACGGAGTTCCAAGGCAGACTTTCTTTTATTAAAAACCATTGCAAAAAAAAAGAAGAAAAAGTCTTATTTAAACATAAGGTCTCCTTGAAATGGCACCGTTTCTGGGGGCACATGAAGCCGTTATCACATTTAGAGGATGCACCGGAGCAGAAGATCTCCCTCGCGCACAAACACACCGCTACTTGCAGTTGTTTCAAGCCGATGATCATGAATTAGCTACTCCGCTGCACACATTATGAATATGCGAACCCCAGAGTTAAAACGTGTCTGGTAACCACGTCCCTTCCAGCCGACGAGTAGGAGCCACTCAGCAACAAAAGAAACAGGCTTTGCCTATAGCCAGAATCCTTTTTTTTAATCCCTTTTTCTTCCCCCACCCCCTTATTAATTTTATACAGGTTTGGGGCGGGGGAGGCAGTCTTTTACTACCAGGTGTTCAGTTTCAGGTATCGGCTGAGCAAGTGGGAATTAGTTCTTGCACAGGGAGATAAAAACAAGATAGCAAGTCAAGTCGTAGTGGAAACCAGGAACAAAATCGGCTCCCTTCTGTGAATTCCTCCTTATTTCTAGGTTGAATCTCTCCTTGATCCGTTTCCATTCCTTCTTCCTTTGGCCTTTGGGTGCTTTGGAGAATAGCTTGACCCCCTAACTCCTCTCTGGGGCAGCCCCTCAAATATTGGAAGATGCTCTCCTGTCTCCCCTGGTCCTTCTCTTCCCTAGTCTAGCCATGCCCAGTTCCTGCAACCATTCATCGGATGTTTTATCCTCCAGTCCCCTCATCATCCTGGTTGCTCTTCTCTGCCCTCTTTCCAGAGTTTCAACCTCTTTTTTTATAGTGTGGGTACCAAAACTGGACACAGCACACTATAAAAAATAAGATTTAACACACATGAAAAATGCTAATCCCTTACAACAACAATAGTCATTACAATACATTACATTAGAGCTGTGGAGGCACAGTGGTTAGAATGCAGTACTGCAGGCGATTTCTACTGACTGCCAGCTGCCAGCAGTTTGAATCTCACCAGCTCAAGGTTGACTCAGCCTTCTGTCCTTCGGAGGTGGGTAAAATCAGGACCCAGATTGTGGGGGGCAAGAGGCTGACTCTGTAAACCGCTTAGAGAGGGCTGTGAAGCAGGAGATAAGTGCTATTGCTATTGCTATATATCTGTCTATTTATTATCTATCTATATCTATTTATCCATCCATCTATCTGTACATCTATCTAAGAGCCATGGTGGCGCAGTGGTTGAGAATGCGGTATTGCAGGATAATTCTGCCCACTGCCAGCAGTTCGATCCTGACCAGGTTGACTCAGCCTTCCGTCCTTCCGAGGTGGGTAAAATGAGGACCCAGATTGTTGGGGATGATAGGCTGACTCTGTAAACCGCTTAGAGAGGGCTGGAAAGCACTGTGAAGCGGTATATAAGTCTAAGGGCTATAAGTGCTATTGCTACACCATGAGTGATGGTGAAACAGATTCTTGGGACAAGATGGAGTGAGCTGCTAATTAAAATACAACAGGTCCAAATCCCACTCTCATTGTCCCAAGACCCTGGAAAGCAGAGACACTCTCTGTCCCGATGAATTCTGAGGCATCCTCTGTTTCTAAAAATGACTTCAGCCCTGTGTGGGCTCAGAAGCTTCCTTAGAAAATTAAAAAAGAAAGTGAAGGCTGCTGCAGCCCACGGCTTTGTTCAAAAATCTGTCCACACCTGCCCTTAACCGAGACGAATGAAGCAAGATAATAAGAAACCCTGCAGGAGATTTCTGAGAGTGGCAAGGACAAGCCTGCAAAAACGGATATATTGGTTTAATCCTATACTGGTCTTCCTCGACTTACGACCACAGTTGAGCACCAAAATTCTTGCCACAGTTGTTAAGTGAATCACTGCAGTTGTTAAGTTAGTAACAGGGTTGTTAGGTGAACGTGGCTTCCCCTGTTGCCTTTGCTGGTCAAAAAGGTCGCCAAAGGGGATCAACGTGACTCTTGGAACAAGGCAACGGTCGTAAGTACGAACCAGCTGCCAAGCTTCTGAACTTTGATCACATGCTGCAACGGTCATAAGAGTGAACAATGGTCCAAAATCATTTTTTTCAATGCTGTTCTAACTTTGAATGGTCACTAAAGTGAACTGTTGTAAATGGAGGACTACCTGTATTGCAAGTAAGGGACAGGCAATTACAAAGTAACTGAGTAAGCCAAATCCTAGTCCAGATTTTTGCAAGGTGAGCAAATGAAATGGAAGACTTTGAAAGGTCCACCCAATCGCAAGGCATGATTTCTGCTTTCATGATACTGGTCCTCATTGTTATTTACATTATTCACATTTACTGTAGTCCCAAGAGCTTTGGGTGGGCATATGCAGTTCTCTGCCCCTTTTACCTTTTGCCACGAGGAAAGTGGCTGGTTCAAAGTCACTCAGGGATTAGATTCAGACAATGCATTAAATAGCACAGCTGAGTTATCAAGATATGAATGTACAACATGTAATCTATATTTTATAAAAGACAAGTACCACTCACTCATCACAAAATCTCCAGAATCGTATAGCCTACAAACTTCAAATTTGGCATGTATATTCCTATTGGCTTCTAGGTGTTCGCTAAGAAAGGATTTTTCAAAATGATCATTAGTATTTCTTATACAATAATTAACACATTCTGATGCTAAGGAGTTCTACTCTCCCTCCCCAACTGAAAAGAACTCTGTTCCAACTGCCAGTTGCCTCACATTCTGTTACCTCAGTTCAAACTGGCAAACGTTCCACTCCTTCACTCAGGAGCGGTCTGGGGCTCCTTACAGTACTAAACGTCAGTGCCTCACCAAAACGTCTACGCCTTCCACCTATGGAACTGCGTCTGGACTCAAGGCGATGGGAGCGATGTTCCCTTATGTGTTTCACTCACCGGCCACCACTGATCCAACGGATTGTGAATCGAATTTCTCCTGCATAGCCCAATCACATAGTTTCGTCGTGAGCACAGGTATCTAGCTAGTACGCAAATTAAAAAATAACTTTTTTTCTGGATTATTGTGCCTGCTTCGCGAAGCTTGCTAAAAACAAGACCAGGGTTAGATCCCAACAATATGCTGAGCGACAAAGTACGCGCTCCATTTTAGGCTTGTGTGGCAAATTGTGTGAACCCAGGCAAGTAAAGCTCATGGCTGAACAAGGATTCAAACTTGGGTCATTGCAATCCTACAGCCCAAAGACTTCCCTGCATAGATAGGCAAGCATTTTCAGAGTCTCTGCCATCTCATTTCCCACCTCTTCCTTATTCTCTGGCTGGGCTCACCCAACATACTTAACTTGGTTAGTGAATTAACCCAATCTTCTGGATTTGCACACAATGCAGAATAATTAAATTGCCCAAAAGCTGCTGCCTTTGCACAATATACTAAACCACATAAAACCATACACGAATTAACACTAAAATGCTTTCATGTATATTGTACTGTTAATACAGCTAACTAAGACTTCCGTTGACCCGGCTCAGAATGTTGTGGGAATGCAGTCACCGAATCATAAGCCAGCCGCCACGTTAAGCAAACAAGCAAGAAAGTCCGAGATTAAAACTAATTAAGCTTAACATACATGAATGCAGCTGCCAAGGCTCTCACTGCCCTAATTAAGTGTGCATGCTGTGTGGACACAACCCCAAAGGATTTATGTGCACCAAGGGCAATGTGTCTGAGGAGGGAGCAGAATATTTCAAAATGTAAGAATATACAGAATAAGAGAGTTGGAGGGGACCTTATAGGTCATCTAGTCCAACCCCTGTGCCCAAGCAGGAGACCTTCTATCATTTCTGACAGATGGCAGTCCAGTCTCTTTTTGAAAGCCTCCAGGGATGAAGCTCCCACAACTTCCAAAGGCAACTTCTGTTCCATGGGTTGATTGTTTTCCCTGTCAGGAAATTCCTCCTTATTTCCAGGTTGAATCTCTCCTTGGTCAGTTTCCCTCCATTCTTCCTTGTCTGACCTTCGGGTCCTTTGGAGAACAGCTTGACCCCCTTTCTCCTCTCTGGGGAAGCCCCTCAAATATTGGAAGGCTGCTCTCCTGTCTCCCCTGGTCCTTCTCTTCCCTAGACTAGACATGCACAGTTCCTGCAACCGTTCATCATAGGTTTTAGCCTCCTGTCCCCTCATCTTCCTGGTTGCTCTTCTCTGCACTCTTTCTAGAATCTCAACATCTTTTTTTATAATGTGGTGACCAAAACTGGATGCAGCACACTATAAAAAAAAGATTTAACACACATGAAAAATGCTTATTCCTTACAACAGCAAAGGTCATTACAATTACACCATGAGTGATTGTGAAACAGATTCTTGCGACATTTAACGTTAAACTTGCAGGTAGATTTCACACATGTCAGGGTGCTCCATTATTCAAAAAATGAAACACTGATGCAGACAGCGCCAGCAATGTTTTGTCCACTGCCATCCCAAAAAAACAAAAACAAAAAAACCCCAAATCTCCTCCATAAATAAGGTTGACTCAGCCTTCTGTCCTTCCGAGGTGGGTAAAATGAAGATGGGGATGGTTGGGGGCAAGAGTCTGACTCTGTAAACCGCTTAGAGAGGGCTGAAAAGCACTGTAAAGTGGTATATAAGTCCAAGGGCTATTGCTATTTTCCTTCCTTCCTTCCTTCCTTCCTTCCTTCCTTCCTTCCTTCCTTCCTTCCTTCCTTCCTTCCTTCCTATCTCTTCTCCCTCCCAGTGGTTAGTATACTGTATTGCAGGATGACTCTGCCCACTGCCAGCAGTTCAATCCTGACTGGCTCAAGATTGACTCAGCCGTCCATCCTTATGAGGTCAGTAAAATGAGGATCCAGATTGTGACTCTGTAAACCGCTTAGAGAGGTCGGTAAAGCACTGCAAAGCGGTATATAAACCTAAGTGCTTTTCCATTTGCTATAAATCCTTCTGCCTGTTGCCCAAAATGCCCCCTACCTCCTATTCCGTCATGCATCCTATTCTAAATCCATCAGCCAGCTAGACTGGCGTTTCCACAGCAACAAGCCCAGGCAACAGCCGCCCAGCTGTCAATCATTCCAGCCGCCAAGAAGTCAGCCAGCCAAAGTTCCAGAGCTGCCACAAGAGCAGCAGCGTCACCAAGGGCCCCCTCTCTCCAGCCACCAGCTCGGCCAGTTGGTCCAGCCTTCCGTAGGTCAGCCTCTCCCTCCCTCCCTCCCCACACAATAGGTAGCACGCAAGTGGGGGCCCTAGCCAAAGAGGCCGTCGTGTGGGCGTTGTGTTATGTCTGTGTGTGTGAATGAGAAAGCCAAGAGGATGCTCTTGACGTCAATGGGCACAATTCGGCGTCTGGTGCGAGACGAGGGGAAGGCTCGCAGAGGAATTATGTAAACGGAGAGTGTCTCATTGCTGTGGAGTTTCTAACACTGCTGCCAGCAGTTGAAGAAAAAGAGGAGATAGAAGACAAGTTGGGTCAGAAGGGCTGAAGGCAAGTGTGTTACACCGATAGATTGATGAGAGAAGAGCCAACAGGAATCAAAAGGTCTAAGCCTCACGTCTGCAGAAGGAGCTTCTGAGTTACAGATTAACAGAGTTGGAAGAGACCTTGTAGATCATCTAGTCCATCCGCCCGCCCAAGCAAGAGATCCTACACCATTTCTGACAGGTGGCAGTCAAGTCTCTTTTTGAAAGCTCCCACAACTTCCGAAGGAAACCTCTGTTCCATGGGTGGATTGTTCTCCCTGTCAGGAAATTCCTCTTTATTTCCAGGTTGAATCTCTCCTTGGTCAGTTTCCATCCGTTATTCCTTCTCTGGCCTTCAAAGGTGCCTTGGAGAATAGCTTGACCCCCTAACTCCTCTCTGGGGCAGCCCCTCAAATATCGGAACCCTGCTCTCCTGTCTCCCCTGGTCCTTCTCTTCCCTAGACTGGCCATGCTCAGTTCCTGCAACTATTCATCGTATGTTTTAGCCTCGCAGCCTTTGATCATCTTAGATAGATTCAGATAAACAGAGTTGGAAGGGACCTTGTAGGTCATCTAGTCCAAACCCCCCCGCTGAAGCAGAAGACCCTACACCAGGGGTGTCCAAACTTGGCAACTTTAAGACTTGTGGACTTCAACTCCCAGAATTCTGGGCGTTGAAGTCCACAAGTCTTAAAGTTGCCAAGTTTGGACACCCCTGCCCTACACCATTTTTAACAGATGGCAGTCCAGTCCAGAAACCTTCTAGTGGTGAAGTCCCCAAAACTTCTGAAGGCAACTTCTGTTCCATGCATTGATTGTTCTCACTGTCAGAAAATTCCTCCTTATTTCCAGGTTGAATCTCTCTTTGATTGGTTTCCATCCATTATTCCTTATCTGGTCTTCAGGTCCTTTGGAAAACAGCTTGACCCCACTCTTCTCTGGGGCAGCCCCACAAAGACCAGGGCAGCCTACTCTCCTCACTGCTGGTCCTTCTCGAATTACAACCATTTGTTTAGCAATCAGAAGTTGCAATGGCCCAGAAAAACTGACTGTAGCTTGGTCCCCAAATTAACTCCTCTCCTGGGGTTGCACTGCCCAGTAAATCACCATCTAACCAAATGAGCTGGGCTGACACACGACGGTGCTAAAAAGCTTAACCAAGGTTAGCGCTCTCCGAGCAGAGCACGTGGGGGAGAAAGGCAGCCGCTACCTCATCTTAACTGTATTTAATTAACACCGTTTTCATTTAAGCTGGAATTTAAAATTCAATCGAGTTACGTTTTAATTTAAATAGGCCAATCCCCCTGCTCACCGTTGGAAAAAAAAACCCTGTTCTTCAAATGGAATGAAAGGGTAAGTCCAGGAACAGAACACAATAGAGGTTCTGGGCCTGCAATTTCAAACCCTTCGGAACGAAACAAGGTGTGATAGACTTTTGTTGTTGTTAGCTGTTAGTCGTATCCGACCCATCGCGACCCCATGGACCACGTTCCTCCAGGCCTTCCCATCCTCTCCCATCCTCTGGAGTTCATTGAAGCTCAGGCCGCCTGCTTCGGTGACTCTATCCAGCCACTTCATTCTCTGCCGTCCCCTTCTTCTTCTTTTGCCCTCCATCCTTCCCAGCATGAGGCTCTTCTCCAGGGAGTCCTTCTTCCTTCTCATCAGGTGGCCAAAGTCTTTGAGTCTCCTCTTCAGGATCTGGCCTTCTAAAGAGCAGTCAAGGTTGATCTCCTCTAGGACTGACCGGTTGGATGGCCTTGCAGTCCAAGGGACTCAATGCAGGAGTCTTCTCCAGCACCAGAGTTCAAAGGCCTCCATTCTTTGGCGCTCAGCCTTCCTTATGCTCCAACCTTCACAGCCATCTATGGCAAGTGGGAAAACCACAGCCTTGACTAGACACACTTTTGATTGGCAGGGTGATGTCTCTACTTTTTAGGCTGCTGTCTAGATTTGCCATCGCTTTCCTCCCCTGGAGCAAGCCTCTTTTAATTTCTTAAAAGTCCCCATCTGCGGTGATCTTGGAGCCCAGGAAAGACCTTAGCAGGTTTATTCAACACATTAAAATAAGCTAAGACATTTGGGTAGGTTGTTGGTTTAGCATGCTGTCTTGCTGTCACATTTAAGCCAAAATACTGTGGGGGCTGGGATTTTTTTTTTAGATTGGGGTCCTGCATTTTATTTATTTTTATTTTATTTATTCGATTTGCAGACCACCCAATTCCCAAAAGACTTTGAGTAGCGGGAGGGAAAATGAAAATGAAACAATTATAAAATTAAATGGACTTCAAGCTGGCAAAAATAAACAAAGGGCCAACATCCAGTCTTAATCCCCAGTCCTGAGAGCAGAGTCAAGAATAGGAGCTACACCAATGCATATTAAAAAAAATACAATGTATTTGGGACCCCCCCCCCAAATACCTAATAATTTGGGGCTCCAAATTTAGAATGCAATATGAACCAAACCGTGATTTACATATTGTAGCTAAGTCATCATGAGTTATTTAATTTACTACCATGGCCATCATTCCTTGTTTATTTAATAAATTTATACGGCTGACCTTTTCGCTGATTTTGATTCTGGGAGGTTTACAACCAACCATTAAAACAATGACCCAACTGTTAAAGAAATGTTAAAAAATAAGTGAAAGCAAAGTGGTGGGAGAAGAACGTACATCTAATCTTAGATCCCCGAAGGAGGTTTGTAAACTATGGTTTCTGAACTGTGGTTTCTGCCCATAACCATGATCAACTTTTTCTACAAACAAAACCAGGGCAATCTGTGAACCTTATCAATCCACTGCAACGTTTTTCTTCCTGATTTAAACCCTCCAAGGAGCTTTGGTGAAGGAGCTCTGAATAAATGATGGAGGATAAAGCAAATGAGAAAAACTGGATCGGGATTTGTAGGGCTAGCAATTGCCATACCCCTTAGACTTATATTCCGCTTTACAGCCCTCTCTAAGCGGTTTACAGAGTCAACTTGGCCCCCCAACAATCTGGGTCCTCGTTTTACCCACCTCGGAAGGACGGAAGGCTGAATCGACTTTGAGCCTGGTGGGATTTGAACTGCCAAATTGCAGGCAGTCGGCAGGCAGCAGAAGTAGCCTGCAGTACTGCACTCTAACCACTGTGCCACGGTGGCTCATGATCAGGTCTGGCGGGTCCTTCTTCCATCTGTCAGGGTTCTAAGTAAGACCCCCAATGAAAGAAGACTTGAGTTTCCTAAAAGTCCCATTTTATTAGAGATGTCATCTTGGCACATCTGGGGAAACCCCAATCTGGAAGCTTCCAACTTTTCCCCACCCAAGTGAAAGTCCAAGTCGCTGCCCAGCACCCACATGTCCATCCCATGATCCAATCAGGCACTGTCCCAACTGGAGATACCTCCCAGTCAAACCACTCCAGGTCCAGGGCAAGACGTCCTTGACTCTCTGAGAAAGGAATTTTATTTTGACTCTATATCTTTCCCATGCTCCATATAATCCCCTCCCTCCCATTTTCCCACAGCATTGAATGTGGCCGGCCGAAAGGTCCAACGCAAGATATGGCTTCTAGGCCTCACACCATCAGCCAAGGGATGCTCAGGGACATGGCAGGCAGCATGGATGCCCTCAAGCAGTTCTGAATAGCCAGGCTTCCTGCCCATGGTAATTTCCCACATTGCCCTGGTCGCACACTACAACATAGGCATTGTGGGAAATTAAAAATAGTGGCTTAGACCCAGAGGCCTGAGTTTGGGGACCCCAGAGGCGCTGGCTCAGGGATGGGTTCCTGCCAGTTCTAACCTCTTCTATAGAAGAGGTTCCACAAATCTACCGTGCCGTTTAGAACCGGTTCTAGCTCCGTCCCCCCGCCCGTCCGCGCATCATCAAGATGAAGAGCGAGAGGAGGAATTCTGGGAGTTGAAGTCCACAAGTCTTAAAGCTTATTTTCAGGGAAACAGGGTACTGGGAAAAAGACTCAACTGCAAGCAGCAGTTTTTTTGCAACGCATTTTTCAGACGATTAAACCCAATTCGAGAGGAAGACGTCGAGAGCTGGCAGTTCGACTGGAGCATCTGCCGTTCCATCCAAGGGATGAAAAACTGAAGCGGAGCTTTTCGCTGCCGCCGCTAGAAGCAAAGCAATGACATCACCGCTCCGCTGCAAGATCAGGAGCATACCTGTACTCCGCTGGATCCATTCCCTGCATGGAGAAATTGGGCCTTTTTTTTCACCCAGTTACAGAACGTGGACGGGTGAGAAGCCCAGGAAGATAAGGAAATGGGGGCCAAGCGGCTTCCAATCCCAAGCCAGGATTACGATTGTTAAAACCTCTTTCTGCTCAGCAGCCTCCTTTACAATGGGCCAGGTGTTTTACGAAAAAAGGGAGGCTGTGAGTCTTTGCTTAGAACCCAGCAGAGATCAATAAAAATAAAATGGGTAAACACCCAAAGGTGCTTTTTTTTTTCAAGAGGCAACTGGACTTTCTGGTTTTTCTTTGAAGACGTTTTGCTACTCATCCAAGAAGCTTCTTCAGCTCTGACTGGATGGTGGAGAACGGAAGGATTTATCCTCCTTGCAGACAGCTGGTCATTTGCATCTTTTTAGAGGGTCATTGAGGGCACTTGGAGGTTTATCAGTGTCCTCAGATAAGTGGGTCCCTTCACACCCATTTGCACCACTCAGGTGACCTTGAGGACACTGATAAACCTCCAAGTGCCCTCAATGACCCTCTAAAAGGATGCAAATGACCAGCTGTCTGCAAGGAGGATAAATCCTTCCGTTCCCCACCATCCAACCAGAGCTGAAGAAGCTTCTTGGATGAGAAGCGAAATGTATTTAAAGAAGACACAAATAAACCTCCAAGTGGCCTCAATGACCCTCTAAAAAGGATGCAAATGACCAGCTGTCTGCAAGGAGGATAAATTCCTTCCCAGATAAACCTCCAAGTGGCCTCAATGACCCTCTAAAAGGATGCAAATGACCAGCTGTCTGCAAGGAATATAAATCCTTCCCAGATAAACCTCCAAGTGCCCTCGATGACCCTCTAAAAGGATGCAAATGACCAGCTGTCTGCAAGGAATATAAATCCCTCCCAGATAAACCTCCAAGTGCCCTCGATGACCCTCTAAAAGGACGCAAATGACCAGCTGTCTGCAAGGAATATAAATCCCTCCCAGATAAACCTCCAAGTGCCCTCGATGACCCTCTAAAAGGATGCAAATGACCAGCTGTCTGCAAGGAGGATAAATCCTTCCGTTCCCCACCATCCAACCAGAGCTGAAGAAGCTTCTTGGATGAGATGGGAAATGTATTTAAAGAAGACACAAATAAACCTCCAAGTGCCCTCAATGACCCTCTAAAAAGGATGCAAATGACCAGCTGTCTGCAAGGAGGATAAATCCTTCCGTTACCCCACCATCCAGTCAGAGCTGAAGAAGCTTCTTGGAGGAGAAGCGAAACATCTTCAGAGAAGAAAACCAGAAAGTCCAGTTTCCTCTTGAAAAAGCACTTTTGGGACAACCATGACCTGGATGACGGAGAATCTCCATAGACCAGGAGTTCCCAATCTTTTCTATATCCTGCACCTCTAGAATGCTTGTGATATATTCTCGCACCCCTTACTAAAGTAAATAATTATATGCATATAATTATGCATGTACACTATAATTTTGAAACATCTGAACCCAGGTTTCCACACCCCCTGGAATATCATCTCTCACCCTCGGTTGGGAACTCCTGCCATAGACATTTAAACAGGGCAATCTTTCAGTGGTTGGGTTCATACAACATGGGGATCCCACATGACTTCAACCCCACATCTAGCGCTGATCAAACCACATCTGTTACCCCAACAGGGAACAGTAGATTGTGACGACTTGCTTGGCCCAGCATGGCAGGAGGAGGCTGGGTCCCACCACACAGGTAAAGGTAAAGGTTCCCCTCGCACATCTGTGCTAGTTGTTCCTGACTCTAGGGGGCGGTGTTCATCTCCGGTTGAAAGCCGAAGAGCCAGCACTGTCTGAAGACGTCTCTGTAGTCATGTGGCTGGCATGACTCAATGCCAAAGGCGCATGGAACGCTGTTCCCTTCCCACCAAAGGTGGTTCCTATTTTTCTACTTGCATTTTTTCATGCTTTCGAACTACTAGGTTGGCAGAAGCTGGGACGAGTCACGGGAGCTCACTCCTTTACATGGCGCTAGGGATTTGAACCGCTGAATTGCCAACCTTTCTGATCAACAAGCTCAGTGTTTTAGCCACTGAGCCACTGTGTCCCATAACATGCCAACCCATAAACCCACCTATTCCTTTTGAGCAGCTCCCGCCAATCCTAGTGCGTCAAAACATGGGAAATCCCCGCTTGGCCCTCTTACCTTCGCTGCAAAACTTGCCCTGGAAGCCGGTGAGGCGGCAATCACACTGCACTTCGCTGTTGACCACAGTACAAATCCCACCATTGACGCAGGGATTCTGCTTGGCACACAGGTATTCCATGTCGCTGCGGATGCCCTGGCTACCCAAGAGGGCGGGGGGCATGTCTCCCACTTTGAGGTTGGCCACCATCCCGCGAAAGGGCATCTCGTACTTGACCGTGCTGAGCGTCAGGGCTGACAAGCGGACATCCGGCGGGATGCCGCCCACAAAGAGATCGCTATCCACCGCCATGTCGCGCCGCTTCGACTTGACTTCGGCTACCCGGGCTTCGCCGTCCACCACCAGCATGGTCTCCCGGTAGTTGCGGGTCAAGAGCACCATGTGCCAGCGGTCGTCGTTGATGGGGGTCTCCAGGTGCAGGCTGGCCGGCTCCGCGCAGGAGATGGTGAAGCGCAAGCGGAAACGGCCCTCCAAGATCAAGAGTTCCAGGAAGTCACAGTTGCCCCCGTCATCCAGGTACAAGACCAGCGCGCGAGACACGTTGGTCTTGATGCTGAAGCTCAGCTCCCCGGAGGAACTGGCATCCCACCGGGCATAGCGAGCCCACTGCCCCGGCATGCCCCCAAACTCCAAAGCTGCTCCCCCGGCTCCGGGGCCCAGGACCAAGCCCACCAGCAACGCCAGAGGCACCAGCAAACAAACCGACTTCGCCATGGCAGGCCCACTGTCAAGCGGGGGCCCCCTCAGGGACGCCCTCAAATCCTCATGAGACGGGAGGAGAGCAAAATCCCGCGGGAGGAAGGCCGGTCCAAGGGTTGCTCCTTAGACAAAAGAGCCGGTGAGGCCGGCAGGAGGAAGGGAAGAGATTCTGCTTGCGTAGGGGAGGGCCACGGAAGTCCTTCGGACGGGTCCCCTTCCCACAAGGGAAGGAGCCTCTCACAGACTGGCATACAGCATCTTCCTCCGCAGCCGTCTGGGGCAAGCTGAGCTGAGTTCCACCCTCCCCAACGGAGAAGGCTGCTCCCTGCCGCCAGTAACTCCTCGAGATCCACTGGAGGGAAAGCCCTCCAGGTGCGCTCGGAGCTCAGCCTGGAATGCGCATCGTCAGACGCTCGGATCTGGGAAGAGAATGAAAAAGAAAAGACAATTTGTGAAAGGGAGGGAGAGAGAAAAGGCTGGACATCCTGCACCGATATTTCAATCCGTTTGTTTACGATCGCCAGCCTTGTCTTTGGCTGGGGACACAGACAGGGATGTCCTTCAGACTCAACTGGGGAGCTTCCAGTGTTTGCAGCCCCACCCCGTAAAATTGAATCTAGGCTCATGGTCCACCTAGGTCCCCCATCGCTAGAAAAAGATTTCCAGAAGCTACTCAACTACAACTTCCATCCTGCCGGCTGACTCTGGCAAAAACCCTTGCCCAATGCAGGTGGATGAGGCCAAAGAAAAGAAGGACAACATTTGAGGAGTTTGTGTCCTCTTCCCTTGGTTTCGTACCAGTGGTGGGTTTCCATTTTTGTTTTTTACTACTGGTTTGCCTGTGCGTGCATGCGACACTTCTGGGCATGCACAGAAGCGTCCAGGGAGGTGGGCGGAGCCTCCCACTGTCGCTACTTCCGTTTCGCCCGATCCAGCCCAAACCGGAGCAACCCATCTCTGTTTTTACAAAGATTTATTTTGTAGATTGAACAGTTTAAAAGTGAAAAGTGAGTGAAAGTGAAAGACTGGGCACAGAGTCTCTGAGATTCACACTCCTGAAAGGAATCTAACGACCGAACGAAGGAATTGTTTCCTGCAAACTCCACTCCCCTTTCGCTCCTCTTTTATTTCCTATGGGAGAGGCCAATCACTGTCCACCTCTGACTTTACTCCCAAGTCAAGCCTGATTTCTGAGTTGTTCTTTTCTTCTGCCTATGTGCACACTGGGAACAGGCTCCAGCTGTTCTTCTGCCTCACTGATCTCCTGACTCCGAAGGCAGCTGATAACTGTCAGACGGCTCTGGCCCCCTCTCTGCCTCCGACACAGAGCCCTCCTCAGAGCCTTCCCCAGGCTCCAGGTTCTATTCCGCCCCAACTTCCTCACTGTCCGAATCTGCTGCCAGCTCTACTGGTGGGCCACAACAGTATGACCGTGCTGAAAAAAGTGAGTTATGATCAATCCTCACACCTATGCCCGTCGCAGCAACTCCACCATTAACATGTTTCTGATTCGGGCACTTGGTAACTGACTTGCCTTTACCAACGGTTGCGATGTTCTGGGGTCAAAGATGATTGCCACTTGCGACTATCCCAGCCGAACAAGTCAATAGGGAAAACCAGATTTGTTTAACAACGCTGGTGATTCGCTTAATGACTCAGCAAAAAAACAGTTGCCAAATTGCCCGTGACTCGTTTGACTGCATTGCTTAGCGAACAAAGTTCCAGTCATGATTGTGGTCGTAAGTCAAGGACTTTCTATAGTTGCACTGATACAACATATTGTGCAGGTAGTCCTCGAAGCATAACAGTCCTTTTAGTGACCGTTTAAAGGGACAACGGCACTAAAAAAATGTAACTTAGGATTTTTTCACGCTTACGACCGTTTCTGCATCCCTATGGTCAACTGACTCATATTTATGACGGTTGTCGTATTCTGGGATCATGTGATCCCCTTTTGTGAAATTCTGACAAAGCCAAGTCAATGAGGGAACCAGATTCACAACCGTTAACAATTGGAAGTGCAACAACTGTGGCAAGAAGGGTTGTAAAACAGGGGGGGGGGGGGAGTCACTTAACAACTGTTTTGCTTAGCAACAGAAATTTTGGGGACGCAATTTGTGGACATAAGTCGAGGATTACCTGCAGTAGGTGGCTCAGTGGCTAAGACACTAAGCTTGTCGATCAGAAAGCTCGACAGTTCAAATCCCTAGTACAGGTCTCCTGCATGAGAGGGGGTTGGACTAGATGACCTCCAAGGTCCCTTCCAACTCTGTTACTGTTTACTGTTTGGGTTAACTCCTGTTATCTTTTTTTTTCCCCCTACTTTCCCTTCCTATACCAGCCCAGCCCATTTGGCGAATGTCTGACTCACTGTATTGTGTAAATACAGAAAATGAAATTACTCCGTACCCAAGCGAGGAACCGTTGTTCGAAAGTAGTTATTCAACCATGTTTTTTTTTTTTAAAGAGTGAGAAAAATGTGTATATTCTGTGTTTTGCTCACGGGGACACATAGAACGCGTCGTCTCTTCTGGGTTTTGGCGATCGTAACAAGCATAGTCCACTGAGTGAAAAGAGTGTCCCTTCAGCCATGAGGACTAGAAACATATCGATTCCCAAATTAAAATGTGATTCTCCCCCACCTCCACCACCCCACCTCCCAGGAACCTGCTTCTCCGAGTATGGGAGAAGGAACTGTCCACATTCTCCAGTTTTCCATCCTTCTGCCCCAGCCACCCGAGCAGGATCCGATGTCATTCCGTGTGCTAATGCGATGCAAATTTCCTCCCCATCAAATTGCTTTTTTGGAATGATTACCCTTGTAACTGACTGTCAAAGATGCAATTTATTCCCAAGCCCTCCCCGCAACGCCTGCTGCTCAGGAAGGGAGCGGGACTCTGCATCTTGTTACTTTCGAAGAGCCTGATTATTTATAGCGAGGGAGTGGGGAGAGAGAGAGAGAGAGAGAGAGAGAGAGAGAGAGAGAGAGAGAGAGAGAAGGTGCAAGAGCAAAGGCACCACAGAGCGAGGGGTGGGGGGACGGGGTGGAAAAGGCACCCCCAGTTTATCCCCCCCCCCAAAAAAAAGCATTCCCTTTTCCTTTTGTGCCTCCTCATTGACGGAAGAGGTGAGGATTCCCCTCCTGCTCCCCAATGAAATTTCCTGATTTGAGTTTTTCCCCTTTTTTTGGAAAGCTTTCAGCCACCTGTCAGCACCTGCTGTATTTAACCTGCAGCCGACTGCTATTTTGAAGTCCCATCATCCACAACCACAACAATAGGACTAGATAGAGGTGTCAAACTCAAGGCCCGGGGGGCTGGATCCAGCCCAGGGAGGGGGGATGCTTAGATCTGGCCAATAGGGCCGCCCTGGAAATAGCAAGGGACCGGCCAACGAAAACGGTACTTGGGAGGGCGAGCTCCGTTTTCGCTGGCGGAGGGTTGCAGGAAGCCGCCGCAGCCGAAAACGAAGCTCTGGAGCCCGTTTTTGCTGGCAAAGTGCTCAGACCACCACAGGGACCCCCAACACAAGTGATGGCAAGCTGGCCATATGCTCCCTCCCGGCCACGCCACGCCCCCCGAGGTCAAACACAACCCCGATACGGCCCTCAATGAAATCATGTTTGACACCCTTGGACTAGAATGCCATCGCTCGGCTACACAACTAATCCCCACAACACTGTCAAATTATCTACTAAGACTGTATTATTATTATTCTTATTCTCTTCCTTCCCACAGTGTTTCCCCGAAATTATCTTTTGACCCCCGAAATAAGCTAGATAGAGAGAAATAAGAGAGATAAGGTAGCACCTATCTCTCTTCTAGTACCTATCTCTTTCCGCTTATGACTATAACTATGTTGCTTGTATTTTTACAATTTACATTGTTTCATTTTTTTTCTAGCATGATTTGATTGCTTGTTAGTAACCTATGACTATCACTAAGTGTGTCTTTTTATTCCTGATGAATGTATTTCATCTTGCTAGGAGAAAGTGGCAAGAAGGTGACAAGCAACAGGGAGAAAGCTAGAACTATTTAACTCATGTTTTGCATCTGTCTTTACACAAAGGGATAAAACAGTCCAACCTATCAAAAGCAGCACCACAAAAATCAGATTAGGAACACAAATTGAAATAGGGAAGAAAATGATAAGTGAGCACCTGTCTACCCTAGACGAGTTCAAATCACCAGGACCGGATGGATTACACCCCAGGGTTCTGAAGGAACTAGCAAACGAGATCTCAGAACCACTGAATTATATCTTTCAGAGATCCTGGAGCACCGGGGAACTACCAGAGGACTGGAAAAGGGCTGATGTGGTTCCCATCTTCAAAAAAGGGAAAAAATTAGATCCAGGAAACTACAGACCTATCAGCCTGACCTCAATACCAGGAAAGATTCTGGAAAAAATAATCAAGCAACGAATTTGCGAACACCTAGAAGCAAACAAAGTAATAGCCAAAAGCCAACATGGGTTTGTCAAAAACAGATCATGCCAGACTAATCTTATTGCATTGTTTGATAATATGACAAAATTAGGGGACCAGAGGAATGCCGTCGATATAGTTTACTTGGACTTCAGTAAGGCTTTTGATAAGGTAGACCATAACCTACTACTAGATAAAGTAGAAGAATGTGGGTTAGACAGCATCACCACCAGATGGATTCGTAACTGGCTGACCAACCGCACTCAACGTGTATTCCTCAATGGAACTGCATCTACATGGAGGGAAGTACCCCAAGGCTCTGTTTTAGGCCCAGTACTCTTCAACATCTTCATCAATGATTTGGATGAGGGAATAAATGGGGAACTCATCAAATTTGCAGATGACACCAAGCTGGCAGGAATAGCCAACACTCCAGAAGATAGGCTTAAGATTCAGAAGGATCTTGACAAACTTGAACATTGGGCATTATCTAATAAAATGAAATTCAATGGTGAAAAGAGTAAGGTTCTACATTTAGGCAACAAAAATGGAATGCACAGTTACAGAATAGGTGGTACCTTGCTCAGTAGTAGTAACTATGAAAGGGATCTTGGAGTCCTAGTGGACAACCATTTAAATAGGAGCCAGCAGTGTGCAGCAGCTGCCAAAAAAGCCAACACAGTCCTAGGCTGCATCAACAGAGGGATAGAATCAAGATCACGTGAAGTGTTGATGCCGCTTTATAATGCCTTGGTAAGGCCACACTTGGAATACTGCATTCAGTTCTGGTCACCACGATGTAAAAAAGATGTGGAGACTCTAGAAAGAGTGCAGAGAAGAGCAACAAAGAGGATTAGGGGACTGGAGACTAAAACATATGAAGAATGGTTGCAGGAACTGGGTATGTTTAGCTTAAGAGAAAGAAGGACCAGGGGAGACATGATAGCAGTCTTCCAATATCTCAGGGGTTGCCCCAAAGAAGAGGGAGTCAAGCTATTCTCCAAGGCACCTGAGGGTAGAACAAGAAGCAATGGGTGGAAACTAATCAAGGAGAGAAGCAACTTAGAACTGAGGAGAAATTTCCTGACAGTGAGAACAATTAATCAGTGGAACAGAAATTGCCTCCAGAAGTTGTGAATGCCCCAACACTGGAAGTCTTTAAGATGTCGGATAGCCATCTGTCTGAAACGGTGTAGGGTTTCCTGCCTAGGCAGGGGGTTGGACTAGAAGACCTCCAAGGTCCCTTCCAACTCTACTAATGTATTATTGTATTGTATTGTATTTTTCTTTATGTACACTGAGAGCATCTTCACCAAAGACAAATTCCTTGTGTGTCCAACCACGCTTGGCCAATAAAGAATTCTGTTCTGTTCTATTCTATTCTCCTTATTCCATTCCATTCCATTCTAGATCACATGTTTCTTTCTAGAAGTTAACTGGGCTCTTCAGCTGCTTAGAACCAATTATTTACTAGTTTTCCTCTCCCAGGGACTGAAAGCATAGCATAGCTGATTGCAAAAGAAAAGGAAGGATGCCCAAAAAGCAGAACCTCATCTACAAAAAGCTTCCAAAAGCAGTTTGTCCCATTTTAGCATCCTCGAGTTGCATTGGGAGGTACAGATCCACTCATCCAGAGCTATGATGGATGGATGTTATGGGGTTTGTAGTTGCTGCTCTAAGCACCCACACACACCCAGGCTCCCCTTTGAATACTGGGAGGAGGGGGTCAGTTTCCATGGCAATGGTGAGCCCTATGGCATCATGCAAATGATCTGCACCGCGGGGTTATTTATAAACCCTTGTCTACTGCAGCTCATTGGTTAATGAGGCTAATTAACATTCGGCTTCTAATTAGCCAATCAAATTAAAACCCGCACCTGCAAAGTCTGAATTGAAGTCTCAGTTCTCTGCAACCCAATCCCCCCCCCCTCGCCAGCCACATATATACAAATATTTTTGAAAGGCTGCAGAGGTGAAGATTCCCCCCCCCCATTTAAATATAAATATATACATACATTTTCCCCCTCTTCTCTTATCCCAGTCAAGTATTGCAAAGTTTTAAACTCTCTGGTTTTAAGCTTGCTTGCTGCGATGGGGGGAGGGGGACTATGGCAAATCTAGACAGCATGCTAAAATGCAGAGACATCACCCTGCCAATCAAAAGTGCGTCTAGCCAAGGCTCTGGTTTTCCCAGTTGCCATGGATGGCTGTGAAGGTTGGACCACAAGGAAGGCTGAGCGCCAAAGAATGGAGGCCTTTGAACTCTGGTGGTGGAGAAGACTCCTGCATTGAGTCCCTTGGACTGCAAGGCCATCCAACCGGTCAGTCCTAGAGGAGATCCACCCTGACTGCTCTTTAGAAGGCCAGATCCTGAAGAGGAAACTCAAATCCTTTGGCCACCTAAGGAGAAGGAAGAAGGACTCCCTGGAGAAGAGCCTCATGCTGGGAACGATGGAGGGCAAAAGAAGAAGAAGGGGACGGCAGAGAAGGAGGGGGCTGGATGGAGTCACTGAAGCAGTTGGCGTGAGCTTAAATGGACTCCAGAGGATGGGAGAGGACAGGAAGGCCTGGAGGAAGGTTGTCCACGATGGACACGACTTCACAACTAACAACAACAACAAAAACTCTCTGGCTGAGCGCACACAACACACATTATCAAACCAGGTTATCCAAACTCAGGCCCTTGGTTAAATTTACAATTCCAATTCTCTGGCAAAGCCCAGATTGGTCCATTCGTCACGGGGTGTTAATTTGAGAGCCAGCCTCTGTTTAATGCTCCAAAACTCCCCCCTCCCCTTGCAGGAGAAGACTCTCCTGCAGCTCGCCTTGCGCCTTCCTCAAAAGCAAACCGCATTCACATCAAGATCATTATTATTATTATTATTAGCATCACCGGAGCCTAATCATTGTGTTATTATTATTATCGGTGCTCACACCGCAGGGATGGGGCATCCTATACAAATGCATTCCTCAAAAAAGTCCTTCAAATCAGGCAAAAGCAAAGCCTGCCCTTGCCCAAAAGACTGTAAACGTCCAATTGCAGCAATATTGAACCAGAAATAGAAAAGTGAGGCAAAAGAAGACGGACTCTACCAGGGCTGCCCCACTCTGGATGGGGGGAAAAAAGTTTAATAAAGAGCAAAAGGGACATTTTATTTAGTTGATCCACTGATAAAGGTAAAAGTAAAGGTTCCCCTTGCACATATGTGCTAGTCGTTCCTGACTCTAGGGGGCGGTGCTCATCTCCGTTTCAAAGCCGAAGAGCCAGCGCTGTCCGAAGACGTCTCTGTGGTCATGTAGCTGGCATGACTCAACGCCCCCGAAGGCGGACAGAACGCTGTTCCCTTCCCATCAAAGGTGGCTCCTATTTTTCTACTCACATTTTTTATGTGCTTTCGAATTGCTAGGTTGGCAGAAGCTGGGACAAGTCACGGGAGCTCACTCCATTAAGCGGCGCTAGGGATTCGAACCGCCGAACGGCTGACCTTTCTGATTAGCCACTGAGCCACCGCATCCCTGATACCACTCCAGATTAGCCCAGAGTGGTTTCCACACTCCTCCAATACCCCGTGGTACTGCTCACAACAACCCTGTAGGGTGAGGTCAGATTGAAAGATGAAGCTTTGTCTAGTATGGATTTCTGGCAACGTGTGAACCTCACCGATCAATAAAATGAAAATTCACCAAGCATTCCAAAAGAGATTTTTTTAAAACCCAGAGTTAATTCTCCCAGTCGATGTGGCGGAAGGCTACTGTGCTCAGAGAAGGCCCAATCGTCGGGGACAATGGGATTTGTTACTTCGAAGAAGAAATCTGGGAGGCTTCAGGAGCGCCTAAGTAATAAGAAAACCTCTCAAAGTCCCACAAAAAATGGCCATCTGACTAAACCGGCATTTGGCTTGTTTATTTCAGCATCATAAGTTACCTAGATCAGTGGTTCTCAACCTGTGGTCCACAGGCCCCTGGGGGGCTGTGATGTTGTCACAGGAGGTCTGGGGAAGGCTTGGAGAAATGTTACGGTTGAAATCTTGAGTGAAGTCTCGAGAGTCTGTGGCCACGAAAGGTGGTGAAGAAAAAGTGGAGAACCACTGACCTAGACGAAGAAGCTGTAGTTCGTTAACCCAAGTTGGGTTTATTTTGAGAACAGGTTTACGTGGTTAAATGTTTATGGAGGTTCTCAAGTCCTCCAGGTCATGGTTGTCCGAAAGGTGCTTTTTCAAGAGGCAACTGGGCTTTCTGGTTTTTCTTGGAAGACGTTTCGCTTCTCATCCAAGAAGCTTCTTCAGCTCTGGCTGGATGGTGGGGAAGGGAAGGATTTATCCTCCTTGCAGACAGCTGGTCATTTGCATCCTTTTAGAGGGTCATTGAGGTTTATCTCTGTCTCCAGGATCACCTGAGTAGTACAAATGGGTGTGGAAGAACCCGCTTATTTGAGGACATAGCTAAACCTCCAAGTGGCCTCAACGACTTTCAATTTAAGAACGCAAATGACCGGCTGCCTGCAAGGAGGATAAATCCTTCCGTTCCCTATCATCCAATCAAAGCTGAAGAAGCCTCCTGAACGAGAAGGGAAGCATCTTCAAAGAAAAAACAAGAAAGTCCAGTTCCCTCTTGAAAAAAAGCATCTTTGGGTTTATGTGGTTAATTTATGGCTCAAAGCAGTGGTTCAGCCAGAACAACTAGACACAAAGACAGTTTTTCCCCGAATGCCATCACTCTGCTTAACAACTAATTCCCACAACACTGTCAAACAATTTACTAAGACTGTATTACTATTATTCTTCTCTTCCTTCCTAGTACACTTCCCACTTATGACAATAACCATGTTGCTTGTATATTTACAATTTATATTATTTTTATTTGTTTCCTAGTACGATTTGATAGCTTATTAGTAACCTTGACTATCACTAAGTGTTGCATCTTTTGATGCTTGATGAATGTATTTCATTTTCCTTTATGTACACTGAGAGCTTATGCACCAAAGACAAATCCCTTGTGTGTCCAATCACACTTGGCCAATAAAGAATTCTATTCTATTCTATTCCTATTTCTATTCTATTCAGAATTCTGTTCTATTCAGAATTCTATTCTATTCAGAATTCTGTTCTATTCTATTCTATTCCTATTCCTATTGTATTGTATTCTATTGTTTTCTATTCTATTCTATTCTATTCTATTCTATTCTATTCTATCCTTATCCTATTCCTATCCCTATTTCTAGTCTATTTCTATTTCTATTCTATTCAGAATTTTGTTCTGTCCTATTCTATTCTGTTTAAATAGCTTTTGTTGGCCACAGACACCCGCCCCCCCCAAAAAAAACTTTACTCAAAGTTTCAATCATAACATTTCTTCAAGCTTTCCCAGACCCCATGTGATGATATTACAGCCTCCCCACCCCACCCCGGAATCTACAGACCACAGGTTGACAACCCCTGGCTCAAGGCATCGAAATCCCATTGATCAGGGACGGGCCTCGCCAAATCCACGGAAAACATTTTCTCTGGATGCCCTGCAACATTTGATCGCCTTCATGGCTATCACATCCTGGGCGACGGCGTGGCTTCTGTCACGGATCCCCCCTCCGTCTCCCACTCCTCTGACTCCGATAGACTATCTCAGCATATCAGGTGCTGGATTGTCACCTTAGGAGTCTCACCTCTGACTGCGAAGACAAGTGTGAACAGCCTCCTTCCGCTCACCTCATAGCTCCTCTCTCTCCCTAGGGGCCCACCCGCCATCTCTCCACTGCAGTGCTTTATTAGAGCAGCGGTCACCAACGGGTGGTCCGTGAAAAGATTTTGGTGGTCCCCGCAGAAAAATTATTTGCATTTTTTTATACTGCACTAGATCAGGGGTCCTCAAACTATGCTGGATACATGCACTGAACGCATGTGTTGCTGCAGAGTGTGTGTGTGTGTGTGTGTGTCTGGGTGTGTGTGCGTGCGCGTGTCTGCCTGTCTGTAGCAGAATACCCCCACTGAAGCAGAAATTCTCCACTGAAAAACCTGAATAAACTGAATAAAGTTGGCACAGTGGTTAGAATGCAGTACTGCAGGCTACTTCTGCTGACTGCTGACTGATTGCCATTTGACAGTTCAAATCTCACCAGACTCAAGGTTGACTCAGCCTTCTGTGCTTCCATGGTCGGTAAAATGAGGAGTGAGGTTGTTTGGGGCAAGAGGCTGACTCTGTAAACTGCTTAGAGACACTGGGAAGCAGGATATAATTCTAACTAGGCCTTAACCGCCCCGAGTCCCTTCGGGGAGAGGGAGCGGTTTATAAATGTAATAAATAATAATAATAATAATAATAATAATAATAATAATAATAATAATAATAATAATAATAAATGTCCTTCCTTCCTTCCTTCCTTCCTTCCTTCCTTCCTTCCTTCCTTCCTTCCTTCCCTCCCAGTGGTTAGAATGCAGTATTGCAGGCTAACTCTGCCCATTGCTAGCAGTTCGATCCTGACCAGCTCATGGTTGACTCAGCCTCCCGTCCTTCCGAGGTGGGTCAAATGAGGACCCAGATTGTTGGGGGCAAGAGGCTGACTCTACAAACAGCTGAGAGAGGGCTGTAAAAGCACCGTAAAGCAGTATATAAGTCTAAGTGCTATTGCTATTTTCTCTTCCTACCTACTTACCTACCTACCTACCTGCACAGTAGTTGGAATGAAGGATTGCAGGTTAATTCTGCCCATTGCCAGCAGTTCAATCCTGACCGGCTCAAGGTTGACTCAGCCTCCCGTCCTTCCGAGGTGGGTCAAATGAGGACCCAGATTGTTGGGGGCAAGAGGCTGACTCTACAAACAGCTGAGAGAGGGCTGTAAAAGCACCGTAAAGCAGTATATAAGTCTAAGTGCTATTGCTATTTTCTCTTCCTACCTACTTACCTACCTACCTACCTGCACAGTAGTTGGAATGAAGGATTGCAGGTTAATTCTGCCCATTGCCAGCAGTTCAATCCTGACCGGCTCAAGGTCGACTCAGCCTTCCGTCCTTCCGAGGTGGGTAAAATGAGGACCCAGATTGCTGGGGGCAAGAGGCTGACTCTGTAAACCGCTTAGAGAGGGCTCTTAAAAGCACTGTGAAGAGGTATATAAGTCTTAAGGGCTATTGCTATTGCTATAAAGCAAAACTATTGATTAAACCACTGAAAAACCCTGACTAAAATAATTGGCTTTTCAATGCAACTGAGGTAAAAACTGCATATTCTTATGGCTGTTCTCACACGCCATAATATGCTTAGCAAGGTCCACCATTAAATCCCCTCGAATCTCGTCCCACACAATCCCATTGACTGAGCCCAAAAGCGCCATTTTGAAACAGAGGCTCCGCCTCCAGCCGCAAGTCTCCACATCCAATCAAGTCTTTGCACCAGCGAGGTACTGGCAAGGCTTCATGACATCACTAGACCTTCCTTATTGGCCAAGAAGCCAAACAGTAGGGGTGGCTCGGCCATTGTAGCCAATCGGTATTAGAGAGAGGCATTCTTGTAGCCAATCAACATTAAAGAGGTACATTCTCTTTCTCGTTTGCTCATTTTTCTGCAGGTCGAAGTAGGGGCTTGGGGAACTATGGCCCTTTGACAACTTGTGGACTTCAACTCCCAGAATTCCTGAGCCAGCCATGCTGGCTCAGGAATTCTGGGAGTTGTAGTCCTCAAGTCAACAAAGGGCTATAATTCCCACTCCTGAATTAGGGCAAACTGATTTTTGGTGCTTCCATGCATGACCAACAAGACAACAGTTTCATATAATGAAAACTTTTTTTTTTATTATTATTATTATTAATTGAATTTATAGACCGCCCCCTCTCCCCAAAGGGCCTGGGCCTGTCTTGAATTACATTGAATCCCTGGGGCAGGGGGGGGGCTGACTGACTTTTTGCTAGTCCCACAATGCAGGGACTCCCCTGCTGACCCATATTGAACAAACGGAAGTTTTTAATGGATTTAGAAGCCACCTCAACTTAACCTTCATCTAATATGGTAAACCGAGTCAAGTAAACATCCTAGCTAGAAGATACAATCATACAACTGGTGTCGTTCCCCCCCCCCCCCCGGTTAACCCTGGCCTTGATGGCATCAACAGATGACACACAACTGCGAGAGACGCACAACCCAGCCTGTTTTTGTGGCTTACAGCCTTAGGGTATTACAGGAAGTCATAGAATTAGTTAACTTGGTAACCAGGTTAACCAGGCAAGCATTGAGAACAAATACAGGTGGTCCTCATTTAATATCTGCCTCCATTTAGCCACCATTTGCAGTTATAGCATTGACGAAAAAGGTACTAGGCAACAAATCCTTGCATAGACCATCCTTGTGGGTCAGGAAAGCAAAGGAAAGCTGCAATCACATAGTTGCAGTTTTACTTAAAGGTGAAGGTTCCCCTCGCACATCTGTGCTAGTCGTTCCCGACTGTAGGGGGCGGTGCTCATCTCCGTTTCAAAGCCGAAGAGCCAATGCTGTCCGAAGACGTCTCCGTGGTCATGTGGCTGGCATGACTCAATGCTGAAGGCGCACGGAACGCTTTTCCCTTCCCACCAAAGGTGGTTCCTATTTTTCTACTTGCATTTTATACGTGCTTTCCAACTGCTAGGTTGGCAGAAGCTGGGACAAGGAACGGGAGCTCACTCCGTTACACGGCGCTAGGGATTCGAACCGCCAAACTGCCACCCTTCTGATTGACAAGCTCAGCATTAGCGATAGCACTTATATACCGCTTCATAGTGCTTTTACAGCCCTTTCTAAGCAGTTTACAGGGTCAGCCTCTTGCCCCCCAACTGTCCTCATTTTACCCATCTCGGAAGGACGGGAAGCTGAGTCATCCTTGAGCCTGGTGAGATTTGAACTGCCAAATTGCAAGCAGCCGGCAGGCAGCAGAAGTAGTGGCTACCTAATGACTGAGTTGTGAGTCTCAACTGTGGTTACTAAACAAAAAAACACCTGCAGGGTGTTGTTTGTTCAGTTTACGGAGTATTTCCTCATTGCTATTCCACAATCCCAAATTTGGATCTTGGAGCAAAATAATTATGTTTAGCCACTTAGATTCCCCACTCTGATAACCTCCCAATGGGACAAAATTACTATTCCCACCATTCTCCCCAAATGCTGCAAATGAAAATCAAACAAACCAAGTACAGGAAATCAATGAGGTTCTACGTATTCAATTGTTCTTGTAGGGTTTTTTTTTCCAAATCAGCAGCAGAGCCCACGACTGCAGAGCGCCCACCCCTCAGCCCACTCACATGGGCAACCTCTCTGCCCACTAAACTCACCCACTGCGTAGACTAGATCAACACAACAGGGAATCAACACAACAGGAAGGCTAAAACTGCTTTTGTACACAAAAATAAGTCTCACTTTGGACACTGAGATGAGTGGCTGGTGATAGATAGATAGATAGATAGATAGATAGATAAATAGATAGATAGATAGATAGATAGATAGATAGATAGATAGATAGATAGATAGATAGATAGATAGACAGACAGATACCCTAGATAGATAACTAGATGATAGATAGATAGATAGATAGATAGATAGATAGATAGATAGATAGATAGATACATAGATAGATACATACATAGATAGATAAATAGAGAGACAGACAGACAGACAAACAAACAAATAGACAGACAGACAGATGATAGATAAATGATAGACAATAGATGGATGGATGGATGGATGGATGGATGGATGGATGGATGGATAGATAGATAGATAGATAGATAGATAGATAGATAGATAGATAGATGATAGATAAATAGATGATAGATAAATAGATATAGATAAATAGATAGATAGATAGATAAATAGATAGATAGATAGATAGATAGATAGATAGATAGATAGATAGATAGATAGATAGATAGACAGACAGATACCCTAGATAGATAACTAGATGATAGATAGATAGATAGATAGATAGATAGATAGATAGATAGATAGATAGATAGATAGATAGATACATAGATAGATACATACATAGATAGATAAATAGAGAGACAGACAGACAGACAAACAAACAAATAGACAGACAGACAGATGATAGATAAATGATAGACAATAGATGGATGGATGGATGGATGGATGGATGGATGGATGGATGGATGGATGAATAATAGAGATAGAGGTGATAGAGAAACGAGAGAGAGAGAGAAACAAACAAACAAACAGATGATAGACTATAGATGATAGTAGATGATAGACAATGAATGGATAGACAGATAATAGAGGTAGAAGTGATAGAGAAATGAGAGAGCTAGACAAACAAATAGACAGACAGATGATACATAGATGATAGACAATGGATGGATGGATAATAGAGATAGAGGTGATAGAGAAACGAGAGAGGGAGAGAAACAAACAAACAGATGATAGACAGACAGGTGATATATGATAGACCAGTGATGGAGAACCTATGGCACGCGTGCCACAGGTGGCACACGGAGCCATTTGTCAGGGCACGAGGTGGTGCTCTGTCAGGTGGCCAGCGCGCATGCTGAGTTCACCCTTTTTTAAAGCCGTTTTTCGCCCTCCCTAGGCTCCAGAGGCTTTATAGGAGCCTGGGGAGGGCGAAAAGAGCCCCCCCCCCGCCTCCTCCCGATGCCCTCCAGAGGCTTCATGAGCTTCCCTGAAGCCTCCGGAGCGCAAAAAACCAGCCCTACGGGCAAACCGGAAGTTAGTGAACGGACTTCCGGTTTGCTCGGAGATTCATTTTCACTGCTCCGGAGGCTTCAGGGAAGCGTCCTGAAGGTCCCTGAAGCCTGTGGAAGGCTTCCGAGGGGGCGGGGGAGGCTGTTTTCACCCTCCCCAGGCTCCTATAAAGCCTCTGGAGCCTGGGGAGGGCGAAAAAAGCATGCAAAAAATGGGGGGTCGTGCCTGTAGTGTGCGCATGCACACTGGGGGGGTGTCGCCCATTGCATTATGGGCACGGCACGCCCGCACACGACCCCCCTGCACTCCACCCACTTATGGCACGCGAGCCAAAAAAAGTTCGCCATTGCTGTGATAGACAATGGATGGATAGATGGATGGATGGATGAAGAATGCTGGCATTTGAAGTCCACAAGTCTTAGTGGCCAAATTTGGAGAGTCCTGATCTATTCCAGCTTCATCTTTAGCTTTAGAACATGGATGGGAGACTGCTGGGAACTCCCAAAGCTAAAGTCCAGACTGGGAAGTCAAAAAAGCCATCTTGGAAGAAAACTGTAGAAAACCCTTTTCATGCTCTTGACAAGCAAAGCCCCCCACAAACCTCCCACCCACCCCCACAAATAAAACTCTCCAGGAACTGCACTGGACTCCGCATTTTACTAACAATTTGATCTCACCAACAATTTGATCCTAATCACAGCAGCAGTGGTAATCATTAAGCACAGCCCCAGGAGCAGGTGAGCTCTGGTGCCAAGGGGCTGATTAGGCCTTCAACCTGGGCAGGAAGAGAGCGGTGGCGAACTTGCCAGCAGCTGGCCTGCAACTAATAATAACATCTGCCGTCACCTCCCGGCATAGCTGCAACTGCCGTGGTGCCAGCGACGGTGGCACAAACATGGCAACAGCAGCTCTGCCCAACAGAAGAGAGAGATGCAAGGAAGAGAGGTGGCCAGTGAACCTCTGATCATATTCAGGCGGTGATCCTGGGGAATAAATCCAGCCTCTCTAGCGGCTGCGCAGGAAACCAGCATGTTGTGGGCGAGACTGGGCAGTCTGGAGACATCCTCCAAAAGAAGCGAAGGGGAGACACACTTCACTTCTGCTTTGTGCCAAGGAGACGACTCAGATGCCTGTGCGAGGTCTGCAGAGTCAAATTGGCCTTGAAAGAGATTTTACATTTTATAGCCCCAGGCGGGTATTTCTGCAAGGTGTGCTCAAAAGAATCGGGACGTAAAATAGTGGGAGGGGATGAGCTTGGGAAAGGAAGAAACAACCAGATAACAGGGAGAGGAGCCCACAGTTGAATAACAGGCAGAGAAAGAAATTTGGAAAGTAGCTGCCTAAAAAAGAGGTTGACATTCTAGAAAGAGTGCAGAGAAGAGCAAGAAAGAGGATTAGGGGACTGGAGGCTAAAACATACAATGAACAGTTGCAGGAACTGGGCATGACTAGTCTAGTGAAGAGAAGGATCAGGAGAGACATGAGAGCAGTCTTCCAATATCTCAGGGGCTGCCACAAAGAAGAGGGAGTCAAGCTATTCCTCAAGGAACCTGAAGGCAACGGATGGAAACTAATCAAGGAGGGAAGCAACCTAGAACCAAGGAGGAATTTCCTGACAGTGAGAAGAATTAATCAGTGGAACAGAAGTTGCCTCCAGAAGTTGTGAATGCTCCAACACTGGAAGTTTTTTAAAAGATGTTGGATAGCCATTTGTCTGAAGTGGTGTAGGGTTTCCTGCCTTAGCAGGGGGTTGGACTAGAGGACCTCCAAGGTCCCTTCCAACTCTGTTATTCTATTCTAAACATATCCAGTAGTAAAAAGAGACAGCGGAAGATTTGCATTTTCAGACTTTCAAGATTCTGTCAACGTAACCGAATGATGTCAGCCTTCGAAATAGACCAGGTAGGATATGCTACAAGGTGTGGCACAGCGGTATTTCGGACCTCCTTGGTAATTAGTTCCGAAAGAGGCGCAGAATGCTAAAAACCGACACGTGATTTTTGTAATCACTCGTGATTACCACGTGTGACCCGCTATTTCGGATGGAAGAAATACGGATTTCACGAGGCAGCCGACATCAGCGGGTTCTTCCTTGCGTGTCGACGAGTAGAGAAAAAGACAGCTTTCTGCTTCAAAACGCATCGAATACCGAATTCGACGAGTTTGGACGCAGACAAGTGCCGAGGTATGTCTGTAACTCTGCTTTATTGGAGGGCTACGTTAACGCAATCTTGCAAGTCTGAAAGAACAAATCTACCGCCGTCAATTTATCAGCCTGTTATGCAGCCGAGGGCTCCCCTCACCATTTATCGAGGCACTGCTTCCCACATTTCTCAAGGTCATTCAAACATACCGTTACAAGATGGCAGCCCTGACGGACATAACAAGAGACGTTTGATCACACCATCGCAATTGCCATCTTGATTTTTTTTTCTACCATATCTTGGGGATACCCTTGGCCCCTGGCCTTAAAATCCCTACATCAGCGGTCACCAACAGGTAGTCCGTGGACCACTGGTGGTCTGTGAGAAAATTTTGGTGGTCTGCAGAAAAATTATTTGCCTTTTTTATATTGCACTCAATCAGGGGTCCTCAAACAACGGCTCCTGGGCTGGATACGTGCAATGAACGCTTGTGTTGCTGCAGAGAGCCTCCCCCTTTGGGGTCTTTTTGGGTGGATCGGAGGGGGGCAGAAATTCTGACTTGGGGTCTGCTTCAGCCTCCTGGTGGGGGGCTCTGGGCGAAGGCTGGAGGGAAGCGCTGCTGGTGACGAAGAGCCGGAGGGCCTCGTTCCAGTGGGACTGCATCATGGACTGGAACTGGCTGATCATCTCAGCCCAGTAAGCCTCCAGGGGCCGGTCCCTGGCCTTGCAACTCCCACAGGTCTCCCCTCTGCTTGGAAAGCCTATGCTGGTAGTCCTCAGTGAGGTTCTTCTGCTGAGCCTCCTTCTTGGTCAGATCCAATTTGAACTGAGCTGTTTTGCCAACTCTTTCTCCGGGTGGCTGCTTAGCTCCAGCAACGGCTTCTTGTTGGGACCCGAAGGAGCCCGGGTGGGCAGGTGTGGAGTGGCTGAGAGGGGAGGGGTGAATAGAGACTGCCAAGGTGCCCCTCAATGTGAGTGACATTGAGTTGGCCATGCCCACCCAGTCACATGACACCTAGCAACACCCACCCAGCCAGTCATTAGGCAGATCATATTAGTGGCCCGCGGGATTTAAAATTATGAATTTAGTGGTCTTTAGTGGCTGAGTCAACCTTGAGCCGGTCAGGAAATCTGCTAAATCTTTTAAGATGCCACAAGATTCTGCTTTTGAAGAGGCCAGTTCTTCCAATAATCTTGTTCTATCTGCTCTCATCATGATTTATGAATCAGATTCCTCTTTCTTTAAAGAAAAAAGAGATTGCCTTGTTTTTTTTTACTTTTTCATCCCTGCCTCAAAAGCACTCGGTAAGTCTGACAGCAAATTTATTTTTACTTTTTAATCTCTGTGCAGCACTTACCAAATAGTTGGCTTTTTTATATGTAGGTCATAATATTACAGAGGGAATAGTCCGTCTTCCTCTTACCATGACGCCGCAATTAGATCATCGTTCCCTGGCCAGGTTTACACAACACACACTTAACTCACAAATTCCAAAGACTGCAGCGACAGAATCTGCTGAACAGGACACAGGCCTGGAACAGGGACATCTTCACACGTTAAAAACTCCCCAGCCCAATGAGTTTACGTCCCTCAATATCAAGTCTACAAGATACTACAGGTATAGTCCTCAAGGGATGACCATAATCGAGCCCCAAATTGTTGTTAAGTGAGACGTTCGTTAAATGAGTTTTGCCCCATTTTACTATCTTTATTGCATAGAATAGAATAGAATAGAATAGGAATAGAATATAATATTGAATAGAATAGAATAGAATTAGAGAACAGAATAGAATAGAAATAGAAATAGAATAGAATAGAACCAGGACCAGGACTAAGAATAGAATACAAAGGAGTAGAATAGAATAGAATAGAATAAAATAGGACTAGGACTAGGACTAAGAATAGAATAAAATAGAATAGGAATAGAATTAGAGAATAGAATAGAAATAGAATAGAATAGAATAGGACCAGGACCAGGACTAAGAATAGAATAGAATAGGAGTAGAATAGAATAGAATAAAATAGGACTAGGACTAGAATAGAATAGAATAGGAATAGAATAGAATAGGACTAGGACTAAGAATAGAATAGAATAGAATAAGAGAATAGAATAGAAATAGAATAGAATAGAATAGAATAGGACCAGGACCAGGACTAAGAATAGAATAGAATAGGAGTAGAATAGAATAGAATAGAATAAAATAGGACTAGGACTAGAATAGAATAGAATTGGGACTAGGACTAGAAACAGAATAGAATAGGAGTAGAATAGAATAAAATAGAATAGAATAGAATAGAATAAGACTAGGACTAGGACTAGGACTAGGACTAGGACTAGGACTAGGACTAGAATAGAATAGAATAGAATAGCTTTATTGGCCAAGTATGATTGGACACACAAGGAATTTGTCTTTGGTGCATAAGCTCTCAGTGTACATAAATAAAAATAAAATAGAATACATTTATCAAGAATAATAAGATACAACACTTAGTGATAGTCAAGGTTACTAATATGCTATCAAATCGTACTAAGAAACAAATAAAAACAATATAAATTGCAAGATAAAAGCAGCATGGTTATAGTCATAAGTGGGAAGAGAGAGGTACTAGGAAGGAAGAGGAGAAGAATAGTAATACATTCTTAGTAAATTATTGACGGTGTTGTGGGAATTAGTTGTTAAGCTGAGTAAATCGTCGCAGTTGATAAATTAGTACCTGGTTGTTAAGCGAATGTGGCTTCCCCGCTGATTTTACTTGTGAAAAGGCTGCAAAAGGTGAACACATGATCTTGGGATACAGGGAGCAACCGTCATAAGTATGAGTCAGTTGCCAAGCCAAGATCTGAATTTTGATCTCAGGATCATAGGGATGCTACAAAGGTCATAAGTGTGAAAATAATGGTCATAAGTCATTATTTTCAGTGTGGTTGTTTAACTTTCAACGGTCACTAAATGAACTGTGTGTTGTAAGTCGGGGACTACCTGCAATTTAAAGGCCTCCAACAATATAAGGAACCACACATTAACTCGATATTAACCTGGCTCCTCAGAACTAAGTGAGAATATAGGTCTGTGATGGGAACCTTTTGGCACCGAATGCCAAAACCAGAATGTGCATACATGTATGTGCAATGCATGTCTGTATGCCGGAGCACCAGAAATCCAAAGATCAGCTGGCCAGCGCATGCATGCCTGTTTTTGGCTGCTTTTTTGGCTGGGTTCAGGCCGTTATTTGGGCCATTTTCAGGTCATTTTTGGGCTGTTTTCAGGCTGTTTTGGGGGGCATTTTTCAGGCCATCTTCAGGTCATTTTTCAGGCCATTTTCCAGCCCTCTGGCGCCCACGAAGACCAGCTGGCACCGGAAACCAGAAGAGCAGCTGGCGACAGAGCACGCACCCACAGAGAGGGCTCTGCGTGTCAGGCCTGCAAGCCTTCTTTTCCTTTTTGGACTTTAGGCCTGCCGCCACTTTCTATTATTCTATTATGCATTTTCTATTGTGGGAAAATGGGAGGTGGGAATACATGGAGTTGGGTGATATGTAGCCAAAACAAAATTCCTTTCTAGAAAACCAAGGTCATCCTTTGTAATTGCACCTCTGCAACTCACCGGAAGTGGATGGGTGGAACTGCCAGCATGGCAGTGGGAGATTGGACCATGTGATGGACTTGTGGGTGGGGTGGGGGGCAAGATCTTGAACTTTCAACTGGGTGGGGAAACCTGGAAGCTTTCAAGATTTCGGGTTTTCCCAGATGTGCCGACATGGCTCTCTTCATAAATTGGAACTTTGAGGAATCCTTTGCCTCGGACTCTGATTTACTTTCGGGTGCTATTTTGAACCCAGGTATTGCATGCCACCTCTGGCAAACATGCCATCATGGATATAGGTAGTCCTCAACTTACGACCACAGCTGAGCCCAAAATTTCTATTAGTAAACAAGATAGTTGTTTTGTCCCATTTTGTCTCATTTTACTATCTGTTTTGCCATCGGAGTTAAGTGAAATCACTGCAGTTGTTGAGCTTGGTAACGTGACTGTTAAGTGACGATAATTCTTCTGCATGCCTCTTGAACCTGCCAGCTATAAATAACAGAAAATATCGGCCCTTAATAAAATAATGGCAATCAAATGGGAGGCTCCCATTTGGGCGACTGCTTTGCAAGCTAGACAATCCTCCGAGTAGGCAGAACTGGAGGATGATTTACCCTGAATTTGATTGATTAATTGACTGGCCAACTGATTTACAGGGCTTGTGCACGGGGGCAATCGATGCCAGCTCTGAGTGGTTCCAGGGCTCTATTTTCGTAAGTCAGTTTAAAAATATACAATCCCTTCGAAACACACCATTAAAAAAAAAAACACAAAAAACCACCGTAACAGCATCTATTATCCTAACTTTCAACTTCCAGAGAAGACAGATGCGTTTGTAAGCTTTTGCACCAATATTGCTGTAAGGGGAAAGGAAGGTGCAAATCAAAGGTCATTGATGAATCCTTCAGAATTGGTCAAAATGCAATATATTTTCCTTCCTGCAAAAAACAAAAACCCCACATGCATACCTCTCAGTAGGATGACCGGCATTCTGGGTTTCATTTTTTTCTGACCCGGGGGTCTTGGAACTCCCTTGGACATGCCAACCCTATGTCTCTATGGAGACGTGACCACAATAGAAAATGCAGATCCGGTAGCCAAAAAAATAACTCATTAATGCGATGAACAGAGTGATTAGCGCAGCCACATAATCGATCAGCATACTCATTACGATCACTCATTACAGTATGGAGCTGAAGGTGAAGAGAAGGGAGGGGAGAGAAGGAAGGGGAAGGGGCTTTGAGGGTGAGAAAATGAGGGGTCAGCCCTCCCATTAGGGGTGCAGTGGGGAATGTTGGAACAGTGCTTATCAACCCGAAAAAATGGACCAGGGGAGACATGAGAGCAGTCTTCCAATATTTGAGGCTGCCCCAAAGAGGAAGGGGGTTAAGCTGTTTCCAAGGCCAGAGAAGGAAGAATGGATGGAAACTGACCAAGGAGAGATTCAACCTGGAAATAAGGAGGAATTTCCTGACAGGGAGAACAATCAACCCATGGAACAGAAGTTGCCTTTGGAAGTTGTGGGAGCTTCATCCTTGGAGGATTTCAAGAAGAGACTGGACTGCCCTCTGTCAGAAATGGTGTAGGGTCTCCTGCTTGGATGGAGGGTTGGACTAGATGACCTACAAGCTCCCTTTTAACTCTGCTAAACTGTTAAAGTGAACTTTATAATGCCTTGATAGTATAGCCTTTATTGTCATTGTGCAAAATAAATGCAACTAAATTGATAAGATCCCAGTTGGAATCCTGCATCCAGTCACCGCACGATAAAAAAATACGTTGAGACCCTAGAAAGATTGTAGTTTAGGGTCTCCTACTTGGATGGGAAGTTGAGCTACCTAGGTCCCTTCCAACTGTAATCTGTAAAAGCCTTGGCACCCGGAAGGCGTGTTGACTTCAACTCCCAGAATTCAAAGCTGGTTGAGGAATTCTGGGAATTGAAGGCCATACGCCTTCCAGATGCCAAGGCTGGGAAACACTGCGCTAGAATACAGCTAGGCCTCGACTTACAACAGCGATTTCCCTAAACGTCGTAAAATGGAGCAAAACGCACTTAACAGATGTCTTGCTTAGCAACATCAATTTTGAGCTCAGTTGTGGTTGTAAGTCGAGGTCTAACTGTAATCCTAAGCTTTATTATGCACCAATTACTCTGCCACCTACTCCCCAGCACTCAGTGAAGACTTGGGGGGGGGGGTGCTGTCACTCCATCATTAATCATCATTTCCCACCGGTGTCACACTGCAGTACAAATCAGTGGCGCTGGAACGTGGGAAGGAGGGGGAGAGGTGGGGAAGACGCTGAACTGAGCCCCCCAGGGGTTGAAGGCGAGGGGCGGCAGTGGCGGGGGCTGGATTTTACGTCATGGAACCTGCAATGGGTCAGGCTGGCTGATTGAGAAGGCGATGCCAGATAAAAAAAATACTCTTGGTGTGTAAGCATATTTACCGGAGTAGCATGGCTGTATTACTTTTATCCTTCTCATCTGTTCCACTGCCTTTCCTTGTTTCTTGTATCATTATTAGGATTATTGTTACTTCGCTGTTTTGAATGCACACTGAGAGTTTCTGCACCAGAGACAAATTCCTTAGGTTTCTAATTACCCTTCGCCAATAAAGTATTCTGTTCTGTTCTGTCCCATCCCATCCCCTTTCCCTTTTCCCTTTCCTCTATCCTCTCCTTATTTCTGTTCTGTTCTGTTCTATTCTATTCCATTCTATGTTCTATTTTACCTTCTATTCTATTCTAGTCTATATTCTATTCTATTCTATTCTATTCTTTTCTTTTCTATATTCTATTTTACATTCTATTCTATTCCTATTTCTATTCTATTCTGTTATATTTTACATTCTATTCTGTTCTATTCCCTATTCTATTCTATTCTATTCCCTATTCTATTCCATTCCATTCCTATTCTATTCTATTCCTATTCCATTCTCTATAGTCTTCTATTCTATTTTCTATTCTATTTTCTATTCCATTCCATTCTATTGTATTCTAGTCTATATTCTATTCTATTCTATTCTATATTCTATTTTACATTCTATTCTATTCTATTCCTATTTCTATTCTATTCTGTTATATTTTACATTCTATTCTGTTCGATTCCCTATTCTATTCTATTCTATTCCCTATTCTATTCCATTCCATTCCTATTCTATTCTATTCCTATTCCATTCTCTATAGTCTTCTATTCTATTTTCTATTCCATTCCATTCCATTGTATTCTAGAATAGGAGGAGAAGGCCTGTGGCGTCCTTGACGCTCTCTGTGCTGCGTTGTTTCCTTGCAGACCTCTCATGACCCAACTAGGTAATATCATCAGTGTTCAAAGGGGAATAGAGTCGAGAGGAGGAAGATGGAGAGGAGGCAGGGAGAAAGGGCAGGAGGAGGAGGAGGGCTGTGTTGTCCGTCATGCTCTCTCTAAGCTGGGTTGTTCCCCATGCAGACCTTTCACGACCCAGCTAGATAACATCATCAGTGCTACCGATTACCTAGTTTGGGGTGGTGAAACATCTGCAAGAAAACAAGAGAGCTCGGAGGGACGACCTCCTTCGCTTGTGAATCTTCCCCGCTTAGGAGAAACGTCCCCTGTTTCTTAGCCGAAGCTCAGGTCCCCCTCCTCTGCATCGATTGTGCGCGAGAGAGGAGATGCGGCTTGCTAGCGGAGTGGTCCAGCCGCCTCTGATTGGTGGGTGCTATGATACCCGAGGGATGATGAGACTTCTTCAAATAAACCGTGCATTAGCTCCGTAGATAAAACGCCGAGCTCAGCAAAATTCACACAAAAGCAGATCATCCCGTTGCAAGAACAACAGAGCCCCCCCTCCTTCTCCTCCCCCCCTCCACTTCGGCGGTTATTACAAGCTTCGCTTAGTTGCTGCACAATGCTAAGTCACACACCAAACTCGGCTCGCCAAGGACCAGCGATCTTTGCAAAGAATGCAAGCTTCGGTGTCTTTCGGGGGAAACCGCGCTGGGCATACCTTGCCCGTGGCAACACCCATGTATGCACAAACACACCCCCAGCTCTCTCTTCCCCCATTTTGGGGGTGGTTATTAGATTCCATAAAATAGAAAGAGGGTTGGACGCTGGAAAAAGCAGAGCATCAGTTAGGTCCCTTCGGGTTATTCTAGAGAAATGAAACGTACGGGGTTTGCAATTTTAGGGTAAGCGCCATTCAAAGCAGCCGACTCGCTTGCCAGGAAGAAGATAAAGGAAAGAGGTAGTCAAGCACATTTCTTCGCCTTCGCAGGCCATCCTAGGAATGCAAGGCGGGAAATGTTCTCGGAGGTCATCTAGTCCAACCCACTGCTCAAGGCAGGAATCCGAGTTAAATAAATTCAGGGAAGGAGACTCCTCCCCTTTACACACACACACAGAGTCATGAGTTACACTGTTGAACTGCTGTACATTCCTCGGAAGGTATTTAGGTAAAGGTAAAAGTTCTTCCTTCACACATATGTGCTAATCGTTCCCGACTCTAGGGGGCAGTGCTCATCTCCGTTTCAAAGCCCAAGAGCCAGCGCTGTCTGAAGACGTCTCCGTGGTCATGTACCCGGCATGACTCAACGCTGAAGATGCACGGAACGCTGTTCCCTTCCCACCAAAGGTGGTTCCTATTTGTCTACTTGCATTTTTTACCTGCTTTCGAACTGCTAGGTTGGCAGAAGCTGGGACAAGTCACGGGAGCTCACTCCGTTACATGGCACTAGGGATTCGAACCGCCAAACTGCCAACCTTTCAATGTTCACTTAGCGGCGTAAATTTTGGGCTCCGTCGTGATCGTAAGCCTGCATTGTGTTGGCAATCACCTCTCTCTCTCTCTCTCTCTCTTTCTAACACAATAAAGCTGGGACTTTGGAGGTCTTCTAGTCCAGCCCCCTGCTAAAGCAGGAGAACCTATAACCGTGATGGTGAACCTCGGAGCCCTCTCTACTGGCACGTGATCCATCGCCCCTAGCCTCTCACCAGCCAGCTGATTTTTGGGACTCTGCCGGGCATGTGCGGGGGGGCACATGTGGGAGACATGCACACATGTGTGAGGGGCGGGGGGTACAACGCACCCCCCCTACGGCCCATTTTTGGTCTCAGGAGGCTGCAGGGAGGCCTGCTAGGTTGAAAACAGGGTGCGGGGTTTGTGTCGCGCAAGCATGTGTGGGGAGGGTATAGGGAGCACGGGGAAGCCGCATGCAAATGCGCTGGGGGGCACGGGACATGCACGGGGGTTGTCGCATTATGCCATCACTGACCTATACCATTTCAGACAAGTGGCTGTCCAATCTCTTCTTTAAAAACTCCAGTGATGAAGCATCCACCACTTCTGGTGGCAAGCTGTTCCACTGATTAATTGTCCTCCCCGTTAGAACCATAGGGACGGAACCATCTGGGCAAGGCCACACCCCTCTGGACCCATACTTTAATTTATTTATATTGATTTATTGAATTGCCATGATGCTCATCTCAGCTGCGGCTGTGGTTACAACAGGGTGGGCGTTGCAGGCAAAGGTCACCTAGACGTCAATCACAGAGTCACGAAGAACGGATCTATTTTTCAAACTGTTCTCCGTCGGGACCCTCAAATTACAACCAGCCACGTCCTTTGGCACCACAGCAAGGAGACGGTGCACTGCAGGCTACTACGGCTGACTGCCGATCGCCAGCAATTTGGCAGTTCAAATCTCACCAGGCTCACGGTTGACTCAGCCTTCCGTCCTTCTGAGGTCAGTAAAATGAGGACCCAGATTGTTGGGGGGCAAGAGGCTGACTCTGGAAACTGCTTAGAGAGGGCTGGAAAGCACTATGAAGCGGTATATAAGGGCTCTTGCTATTTTCCTTCCTCCCTCTCTCCCTTCCTTCCAACCTATCTTTCCTTCCTTCCTTCCTTCCTTCCTTCCTTCCTTCCTTCCTTCCTTCCTTCCCTCCTTCCTTCCTTCCTTCCTTCCTTCCCTTCCATCCAACCAATCTCCCCTTCCTTTCTTCCTTCCCTCCCTCCGCTCCCTCTCCCCTCACTTCCTTGCTTCCTTTCCTTCCTTCCAACCTATCTCTCCTTCCTTCCTTCCTTCATTCCACCCTCCCTCCCTCCCAGTGGTTAGTATGCTGTATTGAAGAATGACTCTGCCCACTTCCAGCAGTTCAATCCTGACCGGCTCAAAGTTAACTCAGCCTTCCATCCTTCCGAGGTCGGTAAAATGACAACCCAGCGTGTTGGAGGCACGATGCCAACTCTGTAAACCATTTAGAGAGGGTTGTGAAACACTGTTTAGCGGTATCTGTCCTACTGCTATTGCCCTTCCTTCCTTCCTTCCTTCCTTCCTTCCTTCCTTCCTTCCTTCCTTCCTTCCTCCCTCCCTCCCTCCCTCCCAGTGGTTAGAATACAGTACTGCAGGCTAACTCTGCTCACTGCCAACAGTTCGATCCTGACCGGCTCAAGATTGACTCAACATTCCGTCCTTCCGAGGTCGGTTAAATGAGGACCCAGATGGTTGGCTAACTCTGTAAACCGCTTAGAGAGGGCTGTAAAAGCACTGTGAAAGCGGTATATAAATCTAAGGGCTATGGCTATTGCTACTACTCCCTGCTCCAAACTCTTAAAGAAACAGCAGCCCCTGCCAGATGTTCACAGCCTCCTTCCCGCTTCACAGCCGCAAAGCCGATTTTGGTCTTTTTCACACCAACCGAGGCAGCTGTGCTACTGATAATCTCTCTTCCACTCCACACACACACACACCTCCTCACACCTTGCACAGTCTCTTAATAATTCAAACCAGCGTCTGTTCCGATTACATCGGAGCCTGTCCTGATGGGATCGGGGATAAATAAAATATTGCTAGTTATTACCCGCCAACAGAAGCACAAAGGGGAGAGATGATAAGGAGGGGGAGGGGAAAGGCAGTTTTAATAAAATGCTTCAGAGATTTCGGCTTTTGCTGACGGCCAACAGCGGAAGGCGCCTCACACTTTTAGCTAGATCACCGTATTCGGGGTGGGGGGTGGGAGGGAGGGAGGACCCCTCCCTTCCCGCTGCAAAAACTTGGCAGGGATGCTGGATATCTGGATGAGATGCCAAAGGGAGGAAACGACGAAGAACAAACCTATGGCTGTAATAAACTGAATCGAACTGAATCAACGGCGGACAAGTGTAAGCGTAATCTTTATTGTCGTCGTACAAAATAAATACAACGAAATTGATTGTACCACAAGGTAGTCCTCGACTTACAAGCGTTCGCTTAGTGAACATTCTAAGTTACAAGGGTACTGAAAAATGGGACTCACACTTTCAGCAACCTATTGGCCACGTGATTTATATTCAGATGCTTGACTCATAGTTATGACGGTTGCTGCGTCCTGGGGGGGGGAGGTGTCACGTGATCCTCTTTTGCGACCTCCTGAGAAACAAAGTCAAATGGGGGAGGCCAGGTTCACTTAACAACCGTGTGTCTTAACGACTGCAGTGATTCACTGAACAGCTCTGGCAAGTAAAGTTGTAAAATGGGGGGCAAAGCTCTCTTGGCAAACGTCTCGCTGAGCAACATAAATGTTGGGCTCCATTGTGGTCATAGGTTCAGGACGACCTGCATTCTATCCAAACCCACCCAGGAGTTTTCCTTTTGCTGCCAAAGCGGCTTCTGTTTTTCTACCTCATTTTCAGAGCGCTGGAGAGCTCTTTTCAGAGCGAATGTTTTCGGCACCGAGTGGCCAAACCAGCGCATGCGTGCACCGGCCAGCTGTTCTTTGGCTTTCCGGCATGCGCATGCACACCAGCCTACTAGTCTTTGCACACGTTACAGCACCGGAAACCCAAAGACCAGCTGGCTGGCGCACACATACCTGGTTTTGTTGGCAGTTTTTCGGGCTGTTTTAAGTTTTGGGGGGCTGTTTTTGGCCTGAAAAATGGCCTGGAAACGGCCTGGAAAACAGCCTGAAAAACGGGCTGTTTCGGGCTGTTTTCTGGCGCAGCGGAAACCAGAAGAGCAGCTAGCAGCTACCCACAGAGAGGGCTCTGGATGCCAGCTCTGGCATGCATGCCATAGGTTCGCCATCACAGTTCTAAAGGATGTGTAGTATGTATGTATCTCTCTCTGTGTATAAATATATATCAATATATCAATATAAATGTATGTATGTATATAATAAGGGATGCAGTGGCTCAGTGGCTGCTGAGCTTGTCGATCAGAAAGGGCGGCGGTTCGAATCCCTAGCGCCGCCTAATGGAGTGAGCCCCCGTGACTTGTCCCAGCTTCTGCCAACCTAGCAGTTCGAAAGCAGGTAAAAAATGCGAGTAGAAAAATAGGAACCACCTTTGGTGGGAAGGGAACAGCATTCCGGGCGCCTTCGGCGTTGAGTCATGCCGGCCACATGACCACGGAGACGTCTACAGACAGCGCTGGCTCTTTGGCTTTGAAACGGAGATGAGCAGCGCCCCCTAGAGTCGGGAACGATTAGCACATATCTGTGAGGGAAATTTTTACCTTTACAATATGAAGCACACACACCTGCACCCCTCACTGCAGATATGCCAAGCAGGAGAGTCAAATGCCGCAACTCTAGTGCCACTCAGGCTCAACAAGTGCACAAAATCATGCTGAATAATTGCACAAAATCGTCACCACCCTCCAGCCTGTCCCCAAATGCCTTCCGCCCACTAGGCGGCCTTTCCAAAGGTTTATATCCAGTTGGGGCCCAGCTGGGTATCCCAGTGCAGTTCTACTCCAATTCATCCCCAAGGGATACCTGCTGTAAAAATTTAAATTTAAATTTAAAAAAATAAATATAATAAAATAAAATAATAAATAAAATAAAATAATAAATAAAATAATAAAATAAAATAATAAATAAAATAATAAATAAAATAAATAAAATAAAATAAAAATAATAAAATAAAATAAAATAAAATAAAATAAAATAAAATAATAAAATAAAATAAAATAAAATAAAATAAAATAAAATAAAATAACCTCATGGCTGCTGCTGTGTTTTTGCAATATTTTCGGGGAGTGCTTATTTTCGGGGAAACGGGGTACGTGGAGATAATTGGGTGGAGTTTTTCGGGCAACGGCGTGCACAATTTTTTTTTAAAAAAAGGGTGATTTTTTTAAAATTCAAAATATTAAATCATTTGATTAAACAATTAATCAATGGAACAGTTTGCCTCCCAGAGTTCAGGGTACTTCATCACTGAAAGTTTTTTAAAAATAAACAAGAGAACCATTTTGATTGGGGTGATGTTATGTTTCCTGCCTTGAGCAAGGGTTGGTCTAGAAGACCTCCAAGGTCCCTTCCAGCCCCATAATTCTATGTTTTATGTCTGTCCATTTTCTCCTGGTTTGACAAAGTGGCTGTGGTTATGAGAAAGAGGCTGGGTTTACACAGCGTGCTGTTTTAAATTTAAATCTTAACTGAATTTAAATCTAAATAAATAAAATGTTCCAAACTTCCAGTTCTTAGCTGCAATCTTAGATTTCCAAGTGGTCTCCCATCCAAGGACTAACCAGAACTTGGCTTTGGCAGGTCAGCCACAGTTGGCTGGCTCCCTTTTATAAGTGGCTCAAGAATAATAACCGTTTAGAAAGGAAAGTGTTTAAAATTAGGCATCGCCAGAACAGGTTCATGAGGACAAGAGGGAATCCAGTCCATTTTTCATGTCAGTAGCTTGTTCCAGATCACAAGGTTGCATCGTAAGAGATGCTCTACCTGTGGAATTGCAGCCGCTAAGGAGCCTGGCCTGGGGGTTTTGTTGTGGCCCACCAGCTGCCAGCGGAGCTGGCAGCAGACTCAGACAACGAGAAGGTTGGGGAAGAACCTAGGCCAGTTCTGGCACCCAGGGAAGGCTCTGATGGATGCTCAGTGTTGGACGCAGAGATAGAGCCAGGGCATTTCCCAGCCACCGGAGAGGCGGCTGCTTATGGAGGTTGCTATGAATGAGGAGGAAGAACAACTGGGGCCTGTTCCAGATACACGTATGCGCAGAACTGTTAGGAGAGGAGGAGAAGGAGTCAACTCAGAAAGCAAGGCACACGTGGACGCTGAATGACCCCTCCACGGCTGGGGAATAAATAGAAGAAAAGGGGAGTGGTGGTCGTAGGAGACAACAGTTCGTATTTCTGAAGATTTTGCTCATCATATTTTGTGCCACACAGACTAACTTAATTTACACCCAGCCTTGCAATTATCACAAAGAACTGATAAGGTCTGTTACTGCAGTTAACTCTTTGAAGGACTTTTCGGTGTGTGAATGCCATTAATTCACAGGAGATAAATAAAGAGGGGGTTCTCGGGACAAGGAGTCTGTTTCTTGCTTCTGCTAGGGCTGGGCCAGAACAGCTTTTTACCCAAAAAACGAACTGGAGTTGAACTCATGAGAGTTTAAAAAAAAAAAACCCATAATCCTATCCTACCACACGCACTGTGTGAATATCTTCCTTCACGGTGGCACACTGCCGTCATTCCCCCGAAACCTTGGTGGGCCCTGATGCAGCCCTTTAAAAGCTAAGAAAGAATTTAAAAAACAGAAATGGAGAACTATCTCAGGAGCCCGAAGACAAACGGAGGGAAAGAAAGAAGGAGAAGAAAAAAGGCCATTCATGCTTTCAAGAGCTGAGAACCGAAGCACAAAGCCAGACGTTTGGCTCCCATCCAGCAGCTTGAAGAGGTGTGGACTTCAACTCCCAGAATTCCCTAGCCAGCACGCCTGGCACTTTCTGGTTCTGTTGGCTGGGGAATTCTGGGAGTTGAAGTCCACACCTCTTCAAGGTTGAAAAAGCCATAAAGCTGAAACGAAACTCGATGTCCTTTCTGTGGGACAGGCATGACCCCTGACCCCACCCCCCTTTCTCCTGTCGCATTTGCAGACTTCCCAGCGGCCCGAGCTCGACTGTTCTCCGAGGCGGTCAATATCTCGGATATTGGCTTGGATGACAGCAATGCTCTGAATTCTTAGCTTCCATTTCCTGACGCAGCAAAGCATCTCATCCCAACAGGCAGAAACACTCACAGAGCTGGAAGCGCTCCAGGGATCGGTTACGCTGGATATAAATCCAGCCCGTGTCCCCTGGGAGGGAGGCTTATATTCCGATCCCTTTGCTTGCTCCACGGGGGGCTCGATTCACACAAGATCCTCAACCCGGATGTTGCAAAAGGAACCCACGGCTTAATATATGGCTTGCAGGTAGCAGGTTATGCTGGGGTTTTCCCCTTCAGAGAAATGCACCTTGTCCCAGGTTTTGCATAAGACACACAACCTGCACAAATGTAGGTTGTGCACTATGACCACACTTGCCACCAAAATATTAGTGCAATATTAATGCAGTATCAGGGGTTTTCAGTTCAATTCTATAGAAAGTGAAGGATGTGCGTTTGTGTTTTATTTTTATAATCATAATGTGCACTGGAGAGGGCATTTAATTTCGTTGTACGAGGTGCAATGACAATAAACTAAAACTGAGCCCAAAAAGATGAGCGTTGTCCCATTTTATGATCTTTCTCATCACAATTGTCAAGTTAGACACAACAGTTGTTCAGCGAATCAGCCCCAAATTTTTGCTGCTAAGCGAGACAGTGGTTGTTTGCCTCATTTTATGACCTTTCTCATCACGGTTGCTAAGTGAATCACTTCATAGTAACACGGTTGTGAAGTGAATCTGGCCTCCCCATTGGCTTTGCCTGTCAGAAGGTCGCAAAAGGGGATCACGACTGTCATAAATATGAACCAGTTGCCAAGCATCCAAATTTTGATGGCTTGACCACAGGGATGGCTGCAATGGTCGTAAGTGTGAAAAACGTTCTAAGTCCCTTTTTTCAGTGCCATTGTAACTTTGAACGGTCACTAAACAATTGGCCGCAAGTTGAGGACTACTTTAATGTATTGGATTCACACAACCGGCCACACCCAATTCCAGAATTAAACTTTTGTATGGATGTTTGTAGCATTTCTGAACTGAACAAGCTATGTTGGCATAAAGTAACAGCTGCCGTTTGGTGCCTAACATTTTCTGACTTGTATCCAGCCTACCATTAGTCCTCAAGTTACGAGCATTCGTTTAGCCACCGTTCAAAATTATAGCAGCCTTGAAAAAGGTAACTGATGTCCAGTCCTCAGGCTTATGACCATTGCTGCATCCCCTCGATCGCACGAGAAAAATTCAGGCACTTGACCACTGGCATATATTTACGATAGTGTCCAGAGGTCATGTGATCTCTATCTGCAACTTTCCCAGCTGGCTTCCAACAAGCAAAGTCAATGGGAAAAGCCAGATTCACTTAACGACTGCAATGTTTCACTGAACAACCGTAACAAAAAAAGGCAGTAAAATCAGGCATGGCTCACTTAAAAAGTGCCTTGCTTAGTAACAGAAATTCTGGTCTAATTATGGTTGTAAGTCAAGGGCTATCTGTATATAAAGGTTTAGGCTAGCAAACACAAGTGCGTCTACGCCAAGGCTCTGGTTTTCCCAGTTGCCATGGATGGCTGTGAAGGTTGGACCATAAGGAAGGCTGAGCGCCAAAGAATGGAGGCCTTTGAACTCTGGGGCTGGAGAAGACTCCTGCATTGAGTCCCTTGGACTGCAAGGCCATCCAACCGGTCAGTCCTAGAGGAGATCCACCCTGGCTGCTCTTTAGAAGGCCAGATCCTGAAGAGGAAACTCAAAGACTTTGGCCACCTAAGGAGAAGGAAGAAGGACTCCCTGGAGAAGAGCCTCTTGCTGGGAACGATGGAGGGCAAAAGAAGAAGGGAACGGCAGAGAAGGAGGGGGCTGGATGGAGTCACCGAAGCAGTCGGCCTGAGCTTAAATGGATTCCAGTGGATGGGAGAGGACAGGAAGGCCTGGAGGGACGTTGTCCATGGGGTTGCGATGAGTCTGACATGGCTCCACAACTAACAACAACAACAAGGCTAGCAAAGGTGAAATCTGTCAGGTGGCCTCAGTTGTCCCAGGTGAAAAATGGGCAGCATTTTAATGACCAAGAGGAAAATAACGGTTGGATTTAGGATCAAACTTTCTCATCAGTGCCTTTCGCATTAAAATTCCTAGATAAACTGCTGTATTCTTAGATCTGGGAGGCCTTCTTCCACCTGATAGAGCCAGAAATATTCATTTTAATCTTGGTGGGAGGGAAGAGAATTGGCAGCTTGGCTCCCTACTAGCATAGCTCCTTCCTGATAAGATTGGGTTTTTTTTAAAACCAGTTTGCAAGATTGCAATCAGATCCATGTAATATATATATATATATATGAACACTCACCCCACCACTACATCAAGTAACAACAGCAACGAAAATACTATTGCAAATCACATTATCGCATTTCAAAAGCCCGGGGGTGGGTGGGGGAATGAAATCAATCACATTCAACCCAGGATTTACCTTGGGTATTTTCCTGCTTGCAAGGACAGAAATTATTCATGTAAAATTTAATTTGGGCCAATACTTACTGTCAGACCGAAGAGTTGTGAACCCAGCAAGTCACATTTCTGGAAGATTTGCCCTTTTTAGCATTGTTTACGTGTTCTAATGAGCTACAAGGGGCAGCCAGTCTTGTAAAAAATATTTTAAATTACAGAATGGGGGAGGGAAAAAAAGGAATAAGGGGGGGGGGGTAAGAGTTTGGGGGGGAGGAGGAGGAAAAGGAACATCCAAACAGATAAATAAATAAACACATCAACCAGCAAGCATGTAGGACCCGCAAACACACCATCTGGAGTGAATTAGCACCAAATTGTAGCGTGTGCACGTTTGAAGGGGAAAAGATAAGAAAACACAATGGGATCCCTAAGAGGCTTTGGGACTTTTCTATAAAACCGAAGATGATAACACATCCTCCAGCAAAACTGGTTCAGATGAAATGCTTTGTAAATTATACAGTAGCAAATACAAGTCTGTGTGCACTATTATCCACACATCAAAAAAACGGGAAAAAAGGGAAGAAAAAGAAACTCCTTTTAGGATCCTTTTCCCCTGTGTTATTAGCCTACCTGCAAGTGGGATTAGAGCTCATCCTGGTACTGTGCCAAGCAGGGGCTGGGCTAGATGACCTTGGAGACCCGATAACCCAATTCCATGGTCCTAAAGAGGTAGTCCTTGACTTACGACCACAATTGAGCCCATCATTTCCTGCTGCTAAGCAAGGCTGAGTTTTGCCCTATTTTACCCCCTTTTTTATGACACCGCAAGTTGTTAAGTGAATCACACGGTCGTTAATTGAACCTGGCTTCCCCCATTGGCTTGGCTCGTCGGAAGCCAGCTGAGGAAAGTCGCAAATGGTGATCACCACGGGGATGCTGCAATGGTCATAAGTATGAAAAATGGTCATAAGTCGCTTTTTTCAGTGCCGTTGTAACTTTGAACGGTCACTAAACAAATGGCCGCAAGTTGAGGACTATTTTAATGTATTGGATTCACACAATCGAACAGTCACTGGTCGTAGGTTGAAGGCTACCTGTACAAGATCCTAAAGGTGTTTCTTTCTTGCTTTCTGACGTCTGGTTATTGCAACCTTCCTAAATACAGGTAGTCCTCGACGTACGGCGACAACTGAGCCCCAAATTTCTGTTGCTAAGTTGTTAAGTAAGTTTTTCCCCCTTTTATGACTCTTCTTGCCACAGGGAATCACTCTAGTGATTGAGTCAGTAACACGGTTGTTAAGTGGCTTCCCCATGGACTTGGCTTGTCAGAAGGTCGCAAAAGGGGATTACGGGACCCCCCAGGGCACTGCGACCGTCATAAATACGAGTCAGTTGCCAAGCGTCTGAATTTTGATCACGTGACCATGGAGATGCTGCAACAGTCGCAAGTGTGAAAAATGGTTGTGAGTCCCTTTTCTGTTTGTGCCATTCTAATTTCAAATAGTTATTAAATGAATGTTGTAAATCTCGGACCACCTGTACCCACGTTGCTCCTATCTATTTTAAAGGACCCCAATCCAAATAAAACTCATCCCTAAATTACAAGGTGCAGGAGCCGAAAACTCAGGTTAGTCAATAACCACATCAAGAATTACAGTCTGAGAAATGATATCCTTGTTCCCACAACCCATGCGGAGAGGGCTGCAGCCTCATGCTGAACCACAAACTTCACCACCTCATTGTGCATTTCATGAGAATCCACTCACAATTTTGCCTCTGATGTTCTCCCTTCTGCATAGCAAGTTCCTTGATGTTAATTATCATTAATTAATTAACCTCCCCTTTTAAAGAATGCTAATCACCTTCCTTTAGCACCATTTTCAGTGGCCTGCTAATCAAAATGCACAAGAGAGTGCTCAGTCTCTACTGCGGTGTGTCTCAACCTTCATAATTTTAGGAGTTGTGGATGTCAACTCCCAGAATCCCCCAGCCAGCATGCTTTAAGATGGGTGGACTTCAACTCCCAGAATCCCCCAGCCAGCTTGCTTTAAGATGGGTGGACTTCAACTCCCAGAATCTCCCAGCCGACATTCTTTAAGATGGGTGGACCTCAACTCCCAGAATTCCCCAGCCAGCATGCTTTAAGAGGGGTGGACTTCAACTCCCAGAATCCCCCAGCCAGCTTGCTTTAAGATAAGTGGACTTCAACTCCCAGAATCCCCCAGCCGACATTCTTTAAGATGGGTGGACTTCAACTCCCAGAATTCCCCAGCCAGCATGCTTTAAGAGGGGTGGACTTCCATTCCCAGAATCCCCCAGCCAGCATCCTTTATGATGGGTGGACTTCAACTCCCAGAATTCCACAGCCAGCATGCTTTAAGAGGGGTGGACTTCCATTCCCAGAATCCCCCAGCCAGTTTGTTTTAAGAGGGGTGGACTTCAACTCCCAGAATTCCCCAGCCAGCATGCTTTAAGAGGGGTGGACTTCCATTCCCAGAATCCCCCAGCCAGTTTGTTTTAAGATGGGTGGACTTCAACTCCCAGAATTCCTCAGCCTGCATGCTTTAAGATGGGTTGCTGGCTGGGGAATTCTGGGAGTTGAAGTCCACCCATCTTCGAAGTTGCGAAGGCTGAGAAATGTTACTCTTCTGCCTTTTTGGCTCAAACCTGGACCCGCCTGGAAATCTTTTAACTCCAAGTTCCAACATTGTCAGCAATCCTTGCTGGGGAGCATAGGGCCTGTAATGCAAGCAACCCTCTGGGAAGCTTTAAGTTGGCAAGGCCAGGCGAGCTGCGGCTTCATTTTCCTCCTTTTATAGGACTACTGAGGCTGACGGTTATTTTGTTCCGAACAAAATTGTTCTCCAATTAAAGGTCATAATGAGAAGGGTTGCTTGTTTGGGTCTGGCGAAATTAAAATCTGTAGTAACTGACTAAGTGTGGAAGAATAATAATTTTGGACATTTGTCACTTTTAACTAGGCTTCGCAGCCTTCCAAGGAGGTTTTCCTGCTCCCGATCTCGCCCCAAAGGACAGTCAAGACAAGAGGAGCGAGCATCTTGTGAGAATCTCACCCCGAAGATCGGAGCCGAATCCTTTACAGCAGGGTCTCCAAACTTGACACGTTTAAGACTTATGGACTTCAACTCCCAGAATTCCCCAGCCAGCTGGGGATTCTGGGAGTTGAAGTCCACAAGTCTTAAAATAGCCAAGTTTGGATTCCGTGCTGTAGAGGCTGGCTGGGAAATTCTGGGCGTTGAAGTCCAAAAAAGCCTTTAAAGTTTCTTGTGGGGGCGCAATGACTCTAAACTGATGGTGTGTTTGATACCACCAGCAGCCCTCGGTCTGCTCATCTCCTACATCAGGCTAGAAATGGGAGATTGGGAGTTCTAGTCCCATCTTAGGTACAAAGCCAGCTGGGTGACCTTGGGCCAGTCAACCCCTCTCAGCCCTAGGAAGGAGGCAATGGCAAACCACTTTTGAAGTCTTGCCAAGAAAACTTCAGGGACTTGTCCGACATCTACCAGGAGTCGATAGTAACACAAAGGCACAAACAACAACATTATGGTCCAACTTGTAGCTAATAGTTAAAGAGAAGATGAATTAATTCTTCTCTGGGTTTGCATGATTGCCACAAGTTGGGAGACCCTCCCCACTAGAGAATCTGCAATTCTGAATTTGGGGGTGCTGCTGAGCCCCCAAGAATGGCGCTGCTGGTGAGTACAGATAGTCCTCAACTTACAAACCACAACTGTGGTCAGCATTTCCATGGCCAAGCAAAGCGGTTTTAAGTGGGCTCCATTTTTACAAACTTTAATGCCACGGTTTTAACAGATTGCAGCAGTTGTTAAGTGAATCAGAGGTCGTTATGAGAATCCAGTTGTTTCCCCCCCCCCTCCCCATTGACTTTGCTTGTCAGGAGCCACCTGGGAAGGTTGCAAAGGCGATCACACATGATGCTGCAACTGTCATAAATACCTGCCAATCATCTGAATTTTGATCACGCGACTGTGAGGATGCTACGTCAGCCGGTCTTTTTTTCACCCCAGTTTGTAACTTCAAACGGTCGCTAAATGAACAGCTGTAATTCGGGGACTACCTGTTGCAGAGCAACAAACTGGCCGTGATGTTGGCTTTCTCGAAGATGAACAATGGAAATTTTGGGGACACCCTCAAAAAAAAAAGGCCTTATATACTTAATAACTTAATCCTCTGCTCTTTTTGTGGGAAAGTTGGAGGGAAGGAGGGAGGAGGTTTTGCATCATCCAACTGACCAGATCTGCATCTTGCTGCCTTTCCCTATAATATTATTTATCTTGCAATATTTGCAGGCTGCCTGGGGAATTCTGGGAGTTGAAGTCCACTTATCCTAAAATTGCTGAGGTTGGAAAGGCTGCATTAAAGACTCAGCAGTATCTTTTGTCCAACCAGTTAAGAATATCTAAAGCAGGAATTCCGACCTTGACAATTTTAAATACTTGTGGACTTCAACTCCCTGGCTGGCTGGGGAATTCTGGGAGTTGAAATCCACACGACATGAAGGGGTTGAGACAGAGAACCACTCTGCTATAACGATGGATTCCTTTATTAAGAACAGGGTTGGACTAAATAGATGATTCTCCCAAATTTTTCTAACCCTGCCGATTTCATTTTCTTTAAGCTATTATCAAAAACCCCAATTTATACCATGTTTCCCCGAAAATAAGACTGGGTCTTATATTAATTTTTGTTCCAAAAGATGCATTGGGGCTTAATTTCTGGTTAGGTCTTATTTTGGGGGAAATAAAGTACTAAATGCATTCATCTGGCTGACAAGCTTAACTGGGTCTTATTTGGGGGGTAGGGCTTATATTACAAGCATCCTGAAAAATCATGCTAGGACCTATTTTCCAGTTGGGTCTTATTTTTGGGGAAACAGGGTAGGAATTTTTGGAAAATTTAGTTTTTCTGAGATAAATCCTAAAATATCTGCTCACCAAGCACAGCAAACAGCTTTCTTCTTTTAGACATCGGATCTACTCCCTTCAAAATCCAGCGCTTACAATGTAGAATCACAGGGGGGGGTGGAGATCATCTAGTCCACGTGCATGGATTCCAACACCTAAAATTCTCAACAATGGTCATGCAGGCTGGGGGATTCGGGGAGTGGACGTCCATGGATCTTAAATTTGCCAAGGTTGAGAAGCGCACACTCACCGAACCGGTTGTTAACCCTGATTGCATCCCACCACTGGCATATATCCTGACAACAGTCGCTATTTTCTATCAATAAACGATTAATTGTTAACATGACATTTGATGACCTACCAGCCGCTGGTGTCCTGCCAGCAGCTTCCCGGAAGATGGGTTATGCAAGTGGTCTTAACAAATGTTTTTTTATCCTAATGGTTTTATAACTCTGTTATTTCCTAACACTTACACAGCTCTTTTGTGAATGTTCTCACCAGAGTATTTAAGGTTATACAGGGGATAAATATGGCGTCACTATTGCTCTTTTCTTTACAGGAATAATTCTTATTTCTCTCCCTTCCTTCTTTCTTTTCTTCCCTCCCTCCCTCTTTCCTTCCTTCCTCCCTTCTGCCAGTGTTTCTCAACAGTGACAATTTAGGATGTGTGGACTTCAACTCCCAGAATTCTCCAACCAGCCATGCTGGCTGGGGAATTCTGGGATTTGAAGTCCACACATTTTAAAGGTTCGAATCCCTAGTGCTGCATAATGGAGTGAGCTCCCGTGACTTGTCCCAGCTTCTGCCAACCTAGTAGTTCGAAAGCACATAAAAAATGCAAGTAGAAAAATAGGGACCACCTTTGGTGGGAAGGGAAAAGCATTCCATGCGCCTTCAGAGTTGAGTCATGCCAGCCACATGACCATGGAGACATCTCCGGACAGCGCTGGCTCTTTGGCTTTGAAACAGGGATGAGCACCGCCCCCTAGAGTCGGGAATGACTAGCCCATATGTGCGAGGGGAACACCTTTACCTTAAGATTGAGAAATACTGTTCTAAGTAGCAAACCTAGTTTCTCCCCATGCCAATTCCTATTTTCCTTCTCAAAACAGATTGGATTGAAAGCCACACAGCAAACTTCATTACCTAACTCAAACCCCCAAATTTCTTACATCTGTCTCAATAACCAGAGATGACTCCCCCATCCTGATTCTAAATTAATGACCCCTCTGCAAATGGAGAGGGGTAGAATTAGCAATAGGAACCGAACTCCTGTCGCAGTTCTGTCCTTAAACCAGGATGGTCACCTACCCCTAAGCCATTCCCACAGATCGGCTGTGTTCTCACAACCTGTTTACGTTGAATCCTGAATTAAGCCATTTTCTGGGTTTGTACAATACCGGGGCTGCGTTCACACAACTTGTTACACAAGGGGGGAGGGGGGAGAATTCGGGTTTAAACAGAACCCAACTCAAGCCGTTGTGTGAATGCAGCCATTCGATTCTTCCTTGAGCTGGGGGCCTGGAAGGGCTGAGAATAGCTTGAAACACAGCCCTGGGTGAGATGACTCTGGGCCAGTCCCTCTCGCCGCGACCAAACTATCTGGCAGGGTTGATGTCTGCAGGATCAGATGGGAGGCAACCGGCAATGCCTGCCACCTTGCCCTCCTGGGGGAGAGGTGAGATATAACTCTCTAACGCATAAACAATGTTTAAAAGCATGACTTGAGCATGGAGAAGGCTTCTCCTCTGGCTTCACCCCCACACGTCTCTCACCGCAATCAGAGGCAGCAGCCCCTGTGGTGAAGCAAAGCAAGGCCCCGGGAGTGGGGGGGGGGGCACAAAACCCATCTCTGGAAATAGGAACACCGTTATGCTTAATCCAGGAGCCAAAATCTGGCCTGGAAACCAGTTTCCCTGGAGCCAAAACACCACAGCTGCAGCAGTTGTGCTGAAAGGAAAGCTTTCCTTTCCCTTCCTTTCCTTCCTTCACTCCCTCCCTCCTTTCCTTTCCCTCCCTTCTTCCTTTCCTTTCCTTCCTTCCCTCCTTTCCTTTCTCTCCCTTCTTCCTTTCCTTTCTTCCTTCCCTCCCTCTTCCTTTCCTTCCTTCCCTCCCTTCCTCCTTTCCTTTCCCTCCCTTCTTCCTTTCCTTTCCTTCCTTCCTTCCCTCCCTCCTTTCCTTTCTCTCCCTTCTTCCTTTCCTTTCCTTTCTTCCTTCCCTCCCTCTTCCTTTCCTTCCTTCCCTCCCTTCCTCCTTTCCTTTCCCTCCATTCTTCCTTTTCCTTCACTCCCTCCCTCCTTTCTCCTTCCTTTCCCTTCCTTTCCTTCCCTTCCATTCTCTCTTTCCCTTCCCTTCCTTTCATTCTCCTTCCCTTCCTTCTCTTTCTTTTCTTTCCTTCTCCTTCCCTTCCCTCCAAAGCATTATTTGTCACACTCCCTTCTTTTTCCTTCCCTGCCTGCTTCCTAGGGCCATTGCAACCCTGAGTTCTTTCTCTAGGCCAACCGAGATCCCTTCGGCTTGCTAAAATTAATTAGCGCAAATGAATCGGACGGCTTTCCCCTTCGGAGAGGCAGCGGTTTGTTGTCATGTTTTTGTGTTGTTGTTGTTGGGTTTTTTTTTTCGCAGAGAGAAAGAGAGAGAGAGTCACCCAGAGGTTTTATTTGCAAGCAGGGAGAGCAACAAATGAGGATTTTTTTGTAATTTCCTGTCTTTATTTTTGGGCTGCTTCCCTCTCCCTCTCTCTCCCTCTCTCTCTCTCTCTCCTTGCAGGAAAAGGCCCTTGTTTTTATTTTACATATATATTATTTTGTTCAAGACAAGGTTAAAGTACTAAATCCAAAAGAAGGCAGAAAAGAAAAAGAAAAAAAATGGGGGGGACCAAAGATACGAAACAAAACACGAAAAAGGTGCATCAAAACCCCTTACCACCACCACATATGCACATATTATTACCCCCTCTAGTTGAATACTGATTCATACATTACTACAACATTAGTTTTCACCCCTTGCAAAACAGGCCTTCTTTTAACTACTAAATCCATCTGCGAAATTATTGACCTGTCTCTTATATGTTATATTAGTAACAAAGTAGTTAACAGGCATAATAATAATAATAATAATAATAATAATAATAATAATAATAATAATAATAATAATAATAATAATAATAATAATAATAATAATAAAAGGAAAGGGCCCTTGTGATCCACACTGGTAAAACAATGCTGGCTGGTTTTTATTTACAAATATTATACATGAGTAGAAAAAGCCATCCCTTGGGGAGGCGGTGTTTAAGGGGGGGGAAATTAAATACTGATATTATACGGCCATCAGTGCAATGGGGAAAAGCATGGACAGCAAGGGGAGACTAAAATGTCAGGCTGGAGTAACCCACCCACCCCCCAAATTAATAATATAAATGCCTGCAAAGACACCAGGCAGGAGAACTATACTACCCGACCATATTTTCTTCCGGGGACACAGCACAAGGCTGGATCGCAACCAGGTTCCCCACCGCCTACCCAATTCTTGCCAGTTTTTTTTTCCTTTGCAAACGACCCCCTCCTCCCTCTCTCCAAACCCCTCTTTTTAAAGACGGACTATGACTTCACGCCGCATGATACGGAAGACCCTTTGCAGAGATCTGCTGTTAGGTTGAGGATCCAGAGGGGGGAGGCAGCTTTTCCTTGGAAATACACCACCAACCCCTTCCCAAATTAAAACCCACACCCATTCGCCTCCTCCCATTCCCCCAAAACCACATAGGTTGCCAAGCCACAAAAAAAAAAAAAAAAGAGGAGGGGGGGAGGAGGGAAGGCGGCGGAAAAAAGGCAAAATGAAAAAAAAAACAACAACCCCCAATTCCAGACAGCAGAGACCTTAACTCTCCTTATTAAGGCAAATAGGGGAGGGAGCGCGGAGACCCTTCCGAGCACACACATCGGAGTATCTGGTTTTATTTTAAAAAAAACACGCCAGCCCCAAGGCTTTTTCTCCTGTAAGCACGGACATCCTAAGGGGGAAAATCCCTGCTTTTCCCCACCCTCTACAACAATTTGCTATTTAAAAAAAAAGGGGGGGGGGACGCACGCAGGCATCGCATCCTTCTGGCTTCAAAGGGGGCAAGGAGGGGAGGCTTCAAAATCCTCCCCACCCACCCACCGATCTTCGTACTTCCTAACAAACCCCCGATCTGTCAAGGCTGGGGAATCGTAGCTGGGCAGGAGTAAATAAGTGGAAATTGGCTTGCGGTGCTGCCCTCCCAAGAACAGACTGGCTTTCCTCCCCCCCCTCTCCCCTCCCCATCTTTGGATGTGGAGTTTGGGAGGCGGAGGAGGAAGAGGAGGAGGAGGAGGGGGCGGCTGCAGAAAATGGGGAATTCTTCTGGCATTTTATTATTTCTGTTATTTTCGAAAAATCGGGCGATTAAGAAGCCAGCCTGTTCTTGGGGGAAAGAGGGGGAGGGGGTCGCCGAGAAAAACACGACCATTGCAAGGATGCTGAGATCGAAACGTGCGGGAGGAGAGCCGCCCGCGCCCGCTCACACACCTTCCCTGCCAAGGTGAGGTTATCTCTCGCGCGTGGAAATGGCGCGGAGGGGGGGGATGGGGATGGGGAGGAAGGATGGATGGAGAAGGAAAGGGGAAAGGCTCCTCCGCCTCCCTCCTCCCTCCCCAAATTACCCTCCGCCTAGGACCCTCCAACGCCCCCACCCTTTCCTTAGCGCACCCCCCCATCCGCCTTTCCAAAAAAGGAGGCGCGCAAGTCGAGACCCCCTTCACCCCCTCCTTTCCTTCCCCAGAGGGGACCGCAGCGCCCCCTCCCCAAGCTTGGCCCTGCCGACCTCCCGAAGAGGGGGGGGCTCTGCTCAAGCCCACCACCCACCCAAGTCCTCCCCGAGATGCCCGGGGACGCAGCGGAACCCCACCCACCCACCCGCCCGCCACCGCTCGGCGCGCAAGGGCGCAGCAGCCGCCGCCGGGTACCTGCGCGGAGCCAAATGGGCGGCGGGTGGGAGCTGCGCTGGGCGAGGATGCTCCGGCGCGGGGATTTGGGGAGAGGGGCGGCCGTCGTCTCCCCTTTCGGTGGTCGCCCTCCTCCTCCTCCTCCTCCTCCTGCTGGTGGTCGCGGTCGCCCGGGATGCTTGGGAAGCGAGGAGGAGGAGGCGATCGCGGCTCCCGCTGCAAACCGGGGCGGCCAGCGGACTCCTCCTCTGCCTGTGCCGCCGCCGCCGCCGATGCCAAAGCGTCGCCCCGCCCCGGCTCGCCCCTCCTCTCGCTTCCTCGCCCCGGCTGTCCTCCAGCGGGCGCAGAAGACTTCGGCCGGGCGGCGGGCGGGATTTCCCTCCCCCGCTCTTCTCCCCAATCCGCCGCTTGCAAAGAGCCCCCGGGCGCGCGCCGGGATGCGCGCGCCCCCTGCCGTCTCCCCCACCTGCTGCCCCCGCCCCTCCGGGCTCCGCCTATCTCCCCCCCTCCGGAGAAGTAGCAGTTTGGGAAGGGGGGGGGAGAAGCCGCCCAGCCCGGGGGTCTCCGGCCAGCGCGGATAGAGCACAGCTTTTCACCTTCCAGGTGTGCTTTCCTTGCACACACACACCCCAACGACGGCTGGTCCTCGACTTGCGACCGCACACATAATACTTTTATTTTCCCCACAACAACCCTGTGAGGTACAATGGGGAGAGAGAGAGAGAGAGAGAGAGAGAGAGAGAGAGAGAGAGAGAGAGAGGTGGGGGGGACTGGCTCAAAGTCAACCCAACACCTTCCCTATAAAATATAAAATATATAAAATATTGGTGCAAATCCAGATTTGATCAGCACATTATTTTAAAAAAACGCATGTGGAGACTCTGGAAAGAGCTCAGAGAAGAGCAACAAAGAGGATTATGGGACTGGAGACTAAAACATATGAGAAACGGTTGCGGGAACTGGGTGTGTCTAGTTTAATGAAAAGAAGGACTAGCGGAGACAGGATAGCAGTCTTCCAATATCTCAGGGGTTGCCCCAAAGAAGAGGGAGTCAAGCTGTTCTCCAAAGCACCTGAAGGCAGGACAAGAAGCAATGGGTGGAAACTAATCAAAGAGAGAAGCCACGAAGGGATTTCCGAACAGCGAGAACAATCCAGCAGAACAACTTCCCTCCAGTAGTTGTGGGAGCTCCATCACTGGAGGCTTTTAAAAAGAGACTGGGCAGCCATTTGTCTGGAATGGTAGAGGGCCTCCTGCTTGAGCACAGGTTGGACTAGAAGACCTCTAGGGCCCTTTCCAACTCTGTCATTTTCTTATCCTGAGATCCCGGCTGAACACCAGGATAGACTTCTTGACCGGACAAATTATCAGCCTGTGGGAGAGACTGCCACTGGAACTAATAAGCTCTTGGTTTTAGAAGTCTTGGGTTGGAGGGAGGCTCTTCGGGATCCTCCCCGGAGCAAACAATTGGACTAGATGACCTTTAAGTCCCCCTCCACCCTAGTTTTGTATGATGATCTCAGGCCTGGAGGAGAGGAGATCCAGAAACTTCAGATGCTGGGAACTACAACTCCCAGCAACCTTGCCCTGATGAGAAAAGGAGGAGGATGCTGGGTGCTGTAGTACTATCCGGACTACAGTTAATGGGCTATTATTGGGATGAGTTTGGCTTTCACTCAAAATGTTAGACTGGGCCAGGGGTCGGCAACCTTAAATGCTCAAAAGAGCCACAAAGGTCCTAACCGGAAGCCCCCTCCGTTCAATTCTGGAGCCGACTGGAATTCCGGTTCTCCTCCGAGCGCAGCGTCCTTTTTCCTCTACCTGTGCTGACCGAAAACCCTATCAACGGTGGAGCTGCAGCAGAGGGGTGAAATAGCCACATGCGGCTTCAGAGCGACAGGTTGCCGACCCCTCGACTGGGCTAAACCGAGCCTTGTGCCAGCTTACAAACCAAGACGATTGCCAGAGTAGAGTTTTGTCGTTTTTTTTCATGGTGGGAGGTGAACCAAACAAGCCATCACGGTGCATGGGATGTGAGCACAACCGTAGAATCGGATACAGGTAGTCCTCGGCTTATGACAGTTCGTTTAGTGACCGTTCAAAGTTACAACGGCACTGGAAAAAGTGGCTCACTTTTTTCAGGCTTACAACCTTTACAGCATCCCCATGGTCATGTGATCAGAATTCAGATCCTTGGCTACTGGCTCGTATTTATGACGGTTGCAGTGTTCTGGGGGACAGGTATTCCCCTTTGGCGACCTCCTGACGAGCAAAGTCAATGGGAAAGCCAGATTCACTCAACAACCATGGTTACTAACTTAACTTCAGTGATTCACTTAACAGCTGTGACAAGAAAGGTCGCAAAAATGGGGCAAAACTCACCTATCCAATGTCTCACTTGGCAATAGAAATTTGGGGCCACAGTTGTGGTCCTAAATTGAGGACTACTGGTATAAACCAGTGTCTAACCTGGTTTATGAAGCTGGGCCAATGGAGTTACTACTACTTCCTCAGCTCATGGGTGGGGTTGCAAAGCTTTTGTTCAACCTAGAAAACGGGGCACTCTGGGAGTCCCCCCAAATAAACATGCAAATTTGCCCCAATAACTTGTCCTAATCTTGCTCTCTTCCACCATTTCCGATCTCACATATAGTCTCACATATTCCTCACTTAGATACAGATTAACAGAGTTGGAAGGGACCTTGTAGGTCATCTAGTCCAACCCCCAGCCCAAGCAGGAGACCCTCCACCATTTCTGACAGAGGGCAGAACAGTCTCTTCTTGAAGGCCTCCAGGGATGAAGCTCCCACAACTTCTGAAGGCAACTTCTGTTCCATGGGTTGATTGTTCTCCCTGTCAGGAAATTTCTCCTTGTTTCCAGGTTGAATCTCTCCTCGGTCAGTTTCCATCCGTTATTCATTGGCTGACCTTTGGAAAATAGCTTGACCCTGTAGGAAGTTAGCACCCACCCCTCTCTTAGGAAAATGAGATATTTTAGGAAATGTTAAAAGAGCAGAATATTTCACCTAAAAGGGAAGCAGAAACTCAGTCTCCTCCCCCCACACCTTTGTCAACGGCCATTAAGGCCTGACCCAGTCTATTCTACATAACAAAGATCTACCTCCTTCAGGCAGAGCCATAATAGGAACCCCAAAGCCCTTTCATTGCATCATCACCCAGCAAGAGTCAACCAAGCTTGGGACTCAGGATAGCCTACAGAGTTGGTCCTGCGTGGCCCCATGGCAGTCTGACAACCAATCAGAATACAAGCTCAAATTCAAAACCCCAGAGAGGGCATAAAAGCAGGGACTTTCAGCATCTCTGCCCTTTTTCCCCCTCCAGGACCTCAAAACCATGGGATCCTGTCCGCCATTAAAACCATCTTTCCAATCAGCCTCCATGTGTCTTTTTCCCCCCACTTGGAACTGAATCCAGTTGGACATTTCTTCCAACAACCCCTTCCTCTCTTTGGCAGCCCCTCAAATATTGGAAGATGCTCTCATGTCTCCTATCTGGCTGCTTTAAGAGGGACTCAGAACCGGATTGGCAAAGAGAGAGGGTGGCTAACTTGCCCCCTCCTTCCAGCTCCTGAAGCCCATCCAATTTTCCTCCAAGGACACCTCCGACACCCCCATAGGCCAATCCTCCCCATTGTCAGCTGCCTGCCTGGACAACCAGCCCAGCTCCATTCTTCCCACCAACTGGAGCGCTAATGCAGTATTGATCCGCGGTGGCTCAGCCAAAGGCTGACAGTTGCACGAGATGAAATGAGCAAGGAGAGGGGGCTGGGGGAAAGGGAAATGGGGACTAGCAACTTGGCCCAAAAGAGAAAAGTTTTGTTTTCAGTTCATGTCGGAACAATTACAACCTTTTCATTTAGTGACTGTTTTGAAGTTACAGCGGCACTGGAAAAATGTGATTTACGACCATTTTTCACACTTACTGCTGCTGTGATCAAAATTTGGATGCTTGGCAACTGGCTCGTATTTATGATGGTTTCAGGGTCTCCCCGAGTCGTGTGGTCACATTTTGAGACCTTCCGAACAGCAAAGTCAGTGGGGGAAGCCAGATTCACTTAACAACTTTGTTACTAGTTTAACAACTGCAGTGATTCACTTAACAACGGTGGCAAAAAGGTCATAAAATGGGGCAAAACTCACTTAACAACTGTCTCACTTAGCAACAAAACCTTTGGGCTGAATTGTGGTCTTAAGTCAAGGACCACCTGTACTAACTTAACAGCTGCAGCAATTCACTTAACAACGGTGGCAAGAAAGGTCGCAAACTGGGGCAAAACTCACTTAACAACTGTCTCGTGTAGCGATGAGAAATTTTGGGCTGAACTGGGTGTCGTAACTCGAGGACAGCCTGTGCTGAGATTCTGATCCTCAGCTTTGTTATGCTGGTAAGGAAACTTGAGATGATTCAAGATGATTGCGAATCTGTTATGTTTGCCAAGGATGTTTTGATCCGTGGCCAAATTGCTCGGTTGGTCTGGGCTAAGAAAGAAAGCGAAATACCAAAGGGGGGAACCTGTGATTGGGTCGGCTACCCTGGGAAAGACGCAAACGGCTTGAAATGTCAACCTGGGCATTCACACGACACGCTTAACCAAGTAAGACCACTCTGGATCTTATTGGAGGCAATATCTTAGGTGGCAATGACAGCGTGGCTTTTAACCTCTGCGAGCTTTTCACGCAGATGCTTAATGGGATCCGTGGACTGAGCTACTGGCTTAGTTTCGTTTAGCATCTTCTGCCAATCCAGAAAATTACAGATCTATAATCGTTCGTTTAGTGACCAAAGTTACAGCGGAGAAAAGTGACTGCGGCAACGGTGGCAAACAAGGACTTAATTAATTAACAGAGTCTGAAGGCAACTTCCGTTCCATGGGTTGATTGTTCTCACTGTCAGGAAATCCCTCCTTATTTCCAGGTTGAATCTCTCCTTAGAATAGAATAAGAGTTGGAAGGGGCCTTGTAGGTCATCTAGTCCAACCCCCCTGCTCAAGCAGGAGACCCTACGCCTTTTCTGACAGGTGGGCAGTCCAGTCTCTTCTTGGAAGCCTCCAGGGATGAAGCTCCTACAACTTCCGAAGGCAACTTCTGTTCCATGGGTTGATGGTTCTCCCTGTCAGGAAATTTCTCCTTATTCCCAGGTTGAATCTCTCCTTGATCAGTTTCCATCCATTCTTCCTTCTCTGGCCTTCAGGGGCTTTGGAAAATAGGTTGTTCCCCTCCTCTCTGTAGCAGTCCCTCAAATATTGGAAGACTACTATCATATCTCTCTTGGTCCTTCACTAGACTAGCTATGCCCAGTTCAGATTAACAGATTAACACAGTTGGAAGGGACTCTTCTTAAAAGCCTCCAGGAATGAAGCTCCTACAAGTTCTGAAGGCAACTTCTGTTCCATGGGTTGATTTTTCTCACTATCAGAAAATTTCTTCTTATTTCCAGGTTGAATCTCTATTTAAAATTGGGCAGAACTTGCTTAAGATCTGCCTTGCTTAGCAACAGAAATTCTGGTCCCAATTTTGGTTGTTAAATCGAGGTCCTGCAGGTACTAACTAGGTTTGGAGAAATTCTTCACGTGTTTCTTGAGAACAGCTGGGTTAACCCATCCGCAATAAAGCAGCATTTCACGGCTACCTAAAGATCGAGTGTGTGTTGCCTGTTTGGGGTTCACGCGATGTGCCAACCCATCCAGTTGTGCTTGATTCATGGATAAGGCCCCTTATACTCATTATTATGTCAGTTACATATCTCTGCTTCCATTGTTTGCAAGCTGCATATTTCAATTGCTGCTTTGTTTGAAATTACGGGGGGGAAATTCACAGTCGCCAAGCAATGTGGGGGAAAATTCTGATGAGAACAATAAACATGTTTTTAAAAGAGAAGGCGCAAAATAAGCCTCCCCTCCCTCTCCTCTCTGTAGCTAAGCTTCCAAACTTTGCAGGGTAATTTCAATTTCAATTTCAATTGGTAATTTCAAGATGGAGGAACCATGAGAGTTAAGTTCTGCTCCACGTTGCCTCTTCATCTTGTGCCTCTGTCTTCTGCAGCGAGTGGCTTGGCTCATTTCTTTAAGTGAACTGTTCTGACCGAGGCTTCCAAGGAACTCCTTGTTGTCCCGAGAAAAAACCCTTTTATTAATTGACTGTGAATTCTGCTCATTCACATCCAGCAAAGTCTTTCAAGGGAGGATTTACGGTCACAGACCTTATCTGGCTTATAGAGCTGCCAGGCCGATCTCTGCAGAACTCTCTGAGACTCACGAACCAATTAAGCGAACTAATTGTTTCCTGCAAACTCCACTCCCCTTTCGCTCCTCCTTTATTCCCTCTGGGAGGAGCCATTCATCGTCCACCTGTGGCCTTCCTCCCAAGTCGCCCCCTGTTCTTTAGCTGTTCCCTTCGTCTGGCAACTCTGCGCATGCGCACACTGGGAACAGGCTCCAGCTGTTCTTCTGCCTCACTGATGTCTGACTCTGAAGGCAGCTGATAACTGTCAGACGGCCCTGGCCCCCTCTCTGCCTTCGACACAGAGCCTGCCTTCCCCAGACTCCAGGACTGGCCCATCTTCCTCCCCAACCTCCTCACTGTCCGAATCTGATGCCAGGCCACAACAGTAATTCAAGGACTACCTGTATTGAAATATTACTCGGCAAAGCAGGAAACCACAGGTTTTTCCACACCTTTGTTCCCAGTGGGGAACAAAGTATTAAAACGTTGTCTCTTTTTACCCTCAAATTCCCCAATTTATTAGAAACAGAGATTGCCTTTTCTTCATTTCCCCCCCACCCCCCGCCTTGCACAGATAAGAATAATTTAAACACAATTCTGCACTGAGCAGCGGGTTGTGTTTTTTTTTTTTTTTTTTTTGCAGTTCCTGGCTTACCTTCACGCATGGTGCTTAACTCAGATCGAGAAATATTACTTTCCAAAGTCCCCATAATATACACGACACCGTTCCTTCAACGTAGCCCCGATTAAAAAGGAGGCAGCTTGTGAAAAGGCAGTTTATGTTTCTAACTAGGTTAGGCAGGTTGTGGCAATGCATCTTCAAGGAATGGCATGGCAAAACCAGATTGGGAATTGAGACCAGTTGGGGAGGGGACCCAGGTTCTAGTCCCACACAACTGATTGGCTAAATTTGGGGCAGTCCCTCCCTCTAGCCCAAGAGCCAATCAGGTGTAGCATGGAAGACATGGGGCAAGGAGAGACCCAGGTTCTAATCCCACCTCATCTATACAAGCTGCTGAGGACTTTGGACCAGCACAACCTATCTTACAGGACTGTTGTAGGCCAAAAATATGTTTGCTGCCTTGTTTCCTGAATGAGCAGCGGGATATACATCTAATAGAGGGATCTCCAAACTTAGCCACTTTTAAGACTTGTGGACTACTCCCAGAATTCACGTCTTAAAGCATGCTGGCTGGGGAATTCTGGGAGTTGAAGCCCACCTATCTTAAAAGATGCTGGCTCAGGGTTTCTGGGAGTTGAAGTCCACCCATCTTAAAGCATGCTGGCTGGGGGATTCTGGGAGTTGAAGCCCACACATTTTAAAGTAGCCATGTTTGGAGACTCTTGATTTAATAAATCAAGAGGGAAATCCTGCACAATCTTCTCTCCTGCCCTTGGCATGTTTCCCACCTCTTCAAAGCTGTCTTTCTATCCAGAAACTTCTTCTCAGGAGCTGTTTCTGAAAAGGAGATCCTGGCATGGAGAGAAAGGGGGGTGGGCGGAAAAATAACTCTCCAGCACACTACCTGAAAAATAGAAAACCTGAAGAAGTCCTTTTACCATGAAAGGAAATTCAGCAAAGGGACGTCAACGCTCATTTTAGCCTCGCACATCCGTCTCACTGAAGTGAAGCCAGCCAGTTTTGAGGTTTGCCAATACAGGTGCAGTCCTCAACTTATGACCACAATTGGGACCAGAACTTCCATCACTAAGTAAGGCAGTGAGACACACCTGATTTTATGACCCCTTTTCCTGTGGTCCTTAAGTGAATTACCACCAGTGTTTGACAAATTACATGGGGGGGTTAAGAAGCTAATCCAGCTTCTTCCATTTGACTTGTCAAAAGCCAGCTGGGAAGGTCAAACATAGCAATCACGTGACCCCAGGACGCTGCAAATGTCGTAAATATATGCCATCGCCAAGCTTCTGAATTTTGATCCCATGATTGCAGGGATGTTGTGACAGTCGTAAATGTGAGGACTAACTGTAAGCCACTTTTTTCAGTATCGTCGTAACTTTGAATGGTTGCTAAACAAATGGTCATAAGTCGAGGACTATCTGTACCCCAGCAGCTTCTCTGGCTGAAGTTCCAGTTTTAAGATGTTCAGACTTCAACTCCCAGAATTCCCCAGCCAGCATGCTTGAAGATGAGTGGACTTCAACTTTTCCATTCACCGATGTTTGATTCTTGAGACTGACAAGATACGTCTCTAAAGGGTTTTTTTGGCACTGTTTTCAGAAGTGGTTTGCCATTGCTTCCTTCCTAGGGCTGAGAGATACTGACCGGCCCAAGGTCACCCAAATGGTTTTGGTCCCCAGCTGGAACGACAACTCACCATTTGCCAATTTCTAGCCTGATGCCTTAACTCTCTGTTTCTCAATCTTGACCACTTGAAGACATGTGTGCACTTCAACTCCCAGAATTCCCTAGGGGTGACATGATAGCAGTGTTCCAATATCTCAGGGGCTGCCACAAAGAAGAGGGAGTCAAGCAAAGTACACCTGAGGGTAGAACAAGAAGCAATGGATGGAAACTAATCAAGGAGAGAAGCAACTTAGAACTAAGGAGAAATTTACTGACCGTTTGAACAATTAATCAATGGAACAACTTGCCTCCAGAAGTTGTGAATGCCCCAACACTGGACGTTTTTAAGAAGATGTTGGATATCCATTTGTCTGAAGTGGTGTAGGGTTTCCCGACTGAGCAGGGGGTTGGACTAGAAGACCTCCAAGGTCTCTTCCAACTCTGTTATTCTACATTCTAAATATGGGTAGGCTTGGCAAGTTCTCACCAACTCCATTCCACCAGCACTGGGCGATGGTGGTGAGCGGGAGAGAGAGATCTTCCTTGATCACCAACTATAAAAACCATTCTTCCCACTTCCCCGAGGCCATCTTTAACACTTAAAATGAAAAGCAATTGCTGCTCTGAATGGTCTCGCTCGTTTTTTCGGTGCCTGTCAGCTGCCTTCCCTGCCTAAGATAACCCAGCTCAATAAAAAGAGAAGCGGCACATGTGATTTATCCCGTAATCCAATCTTAGCCATTTGCAGAAATGAGATTTGTAATCTAGCCTCTGCTAAAATGATTAAAGATCAAACGCTTGTCAACAGGAAAAAATGCAAAACGGCCCCGAGGCCTGGAAGGGGGCTCCTGTGAAGGGCTTCAGACAGCTTTTCTTAATGCCAGCCCCTTTCAGACAGGATTCGGTGTTGGCAGGGGCTTCTGGGTGTTGTGGTCCCAACAATATGAGCATCGCATTGGGAAGAATTTCATGATGGACCATCTACATCAGGGTTGGGGGACTGTGGCCCCTTTACGACTTGTGGACTTCAACTTGTCCACGGGTCGTAAAGGGGCCAGAGTTTAGATTCTAACTCTAGATTAACAGATTTAATCTGTTGGAAGGGACCTTGTAGGTCATTTAGTCCAACCTCCCAGTTAAAGCAGGACAAATTTCTGCCAGAGGACAGTTCAGTCTCTTCTGGAAAGCCTCCAGGGGTGAAGCTCCCACAACTTCCGAAGGCAACTCCTGTCCCATGGGTTGATTGTTCTCACTGTCAGGAAATTCCTCCTTATTTCCAGATTGAATCTCTCCTTGATCAGTTTCCATCAATTCTTCCTTGTCTGGCCTTTGGATGCCTTGGAAAATAGCTTGACCCCCTTCCTTCTATCTGTGGAACCCCCTCAAATATTGGAAGATGCTCTCCTGTCTCCCCTGGTCCTTCTCTTCCCTAGACTAGCTAGGCCCAGTTCCTGCAACCATCCATCGGATGTTTGAGCCTCCATTCCCCTCATCATCCTGATTGCTCTTCTCTGCACTCTTTCTAGAGTCTCAACATATTTTTTATAGTGTGGTAGCCAAAACTGGATGTAGCTGGGGTCTTATCAAGGCATTATAAAGTACACTTTAACAGATTAACAGAATTGGAAGGGATCTTGTAGGTCATCTAGTCCAACTCCCTGCCCATGCCCTACACTATTTCTGACAGAGCGAAGTCCTGTCTCTCCTTGAAAGCCTCCAGGGATGAAGCTCCCACAACTTCTGAAGGTAATTTCTGTTCCATGGGTTGATGTTCTCGCTGTCAGAAAAGTCCTCCTTATTTCCAGGTTGAATCTCTTCTTGTTCAGTTTCCATCCATTCTTCCTTGTCTGGCCTTCAGGGGCTTTGGAAAACAGCTTGACCCCCTCCTCTCTGGGGCAGCCCCTCAAATCTGGAAGACTGCTATCCTGTCTCCCCTGGCACTTGAGTTCCCCACAACTAAGTCCAAAATTTATATTGCTAACTGAGATATTTGTTAAGTGAGTTGCAGCGTCTACCTCTGGAACGAGGTGTGTCCCCTCTCCTCTGCTGAGACGTGAGAGCTTCATGCCAGATTTTGGAAAAGAGTTTGAATTTGTGCAACCGTTCTTCATATGTTTCAGCCTCCAGTCCCCTAATCACCCTTGTTGCTCTTCTCTGCACACTTTCCAGAGTCTCAACAGAGGAAAATGTTTAATCCAGTAGCCACCTTAATTAAATGTGTTGTGTGAAGCTGTCGTAATTTAGGGTTAGGATTCATTTTAATCCAGATTTGAAGCCAGTCGTAAACATTTTTAAAAGCAGTCCCAGTTTAATCCTTCTCCTCATTCATTAAAATAATAATAATAAAGCTCTTTTTAAAAGCTGCTCCGGATTTTTAGTGTACTGTTTTTATTCTTTTATTTTGAGGGCTTTTTTCCCTATTCTTTGTTCTGTTTAGGGCTTGTTATTTTGGTGGTTCATTAACTGTTTTCAATATTTCATTCCTGGCTTCACTGTTTACCTTTTTGTATTTCTGTAATCTGTTTATATTTTTTTTGTCACCTTACTGTAAAAAGTGATAAAATGGATTTTTGGAAAAAAAAAAAACCATTTTAGCATACTGGTAAACACAATCAAATCCTATATTTCTTTGTCTCAGTGAAATAGATTTTCTGACTCTTCTGTACACTTGCGTGGGTAGGGGAAGATGGTAATTGTAGTCTAACCAACTGGAAAAGTATCAGTTGGGTGAAAGCTGGAGAATTACATTTCTCTTTCAGATTTAAATTAACGGATACAATTACACCAAAATCGGGACAAGAATTTGTGTTGCTAAGTAAGGCAATTGTTAAATGAGATGCAGCTAATTTTGCGATCCTTTTTTTTTTTTTTGCCACTGTTGTTAAGCGAATAGGTACAGTTGTTAAGAGAACCATGTGGTTGTTAAGGGAATCCAGACGGGAGGTTGAACAACTGGCCTTGTGGTGCAACAGGAAACAATGTGGAATTGAACGCACTCAAAACCGTAGAAATGGTGGTAGACTTTAGAATAAAACCTCCTATACTACCACCTCTTACAATACTAGACAATACAGCATCAACAGTAGAGACCTTCGATTTTTAGGTTCTATCCTATCTCAAGACCTAAAATGGACACTTAACATCAAAAATGTCATCAAAAAAAGCACAAGGAAGAATGTTCTTTCTGCAGCCAACTCAGGAAGTTCAAACTGCCCAAGGAGCTGCTGATTCAGTTCTACAGAGGAAGGATTGAGTCTGTCATTTGCACCTCCATAACTGTCTGGTTTGGCTCTGCAACCCAACAAGAGAGACGGAGACTTCAGAGGAGAATCAGAACTGCAGGAAAAACAATGGCTACCAACCTGCCTCCCGTTGAGGACCTGCACACTGCAGGAGTCAAAAAGAGGGCTGGGAAAATATCTACAGACCCCTCGCATCCTGGACATCAATTGTTTCAACTCCTACCCTCAAAACGACACTATAGGGCTCTGCACACCAGAACAACTACACACAAGGACAGCTTTTTCCCCCGCACGCCATCACTCTGCTAAACAAATAATTCCCTCAACACTTTCAAACTATTTACTAAGTCTGCATTACTTTTTTTTCAGTGCTGTTGTAACTTTGAATGCTCATTAACTGAATGGTTGCAAGTTTTCTGCCTGCAACTGACATACAGGGGACAAATTGTTTCCCTTGAAAAATATTCCTGGTGTATGTGTGCCTGTGTGTCCGAGCCAGAGGGCTACAGAGTACAGACCTTCCAAGAGATGAGATTGTGCAAGGAAACGTACATCCTACATCAGTTGAGCAGTCCATGCATCGGATAGAATGGATGTCTTTTAATAAAACACATTAGTCAGAAAAAATGCTACCGGATTCCTGATTTCGGGCAAAGAAGGGTGGGGCTACTAATAGAGGAGAGAAGCATCCTTGAACTAAGGATAAACTTCCGAACAATGAGAACAATTAACCAGCAGAACAGCTTGCCACCAGAAATTGTGGGTGTTCCCTCACTGGAGGTGGCACACGGAGCCATATTTGCTGGCACGGCAGCCCACAGCTCAGGCGTGCATGAGTGCGCCAGCCAGCTGATTTTCAGTTTTCCAGAGGGCCGGGGGAGGCACTTTTCGCCAGGCTCCATGTGTATGTGTGTGTGTGTGTGTGTTGCATGTTGCTGGGTTTGCGCACGCATGTGCAGGTGGGAAGGGCGTGTGCACTCGCAAGCACAATTTTGGCACATCTTTAGAAAAAGGTTAGCCATCAGTGGTATATAGGGTCTCTTGCTTGAGTAGGAGGTTGGACTAGAAGACCTTCAAGGTCCCTTCCAACTCTGTTATTCTGTATTTTACCTCCTCTGACCCACAGCCCAACCCCTGGCTGACTCCCTGGTCACTGCTAACCTCATTCCTCTCCAACAACAAACCAGATCTCTCCAACATTTTTCTTCTCTGGAAAAAAAAAACCCTGCAAATTGGCTGACTGAAAGGGGGGAGTGTAAGTGTGGAAATGAAGATTAACACACACTTCCTGCTGACGCCTTCTTGAAGGAAAAAGAGCAACCAAGGAAACGCCAGCTTGGTTTCTATTGGAGCCAAGCTCACCCTCTCATCCTGCGAGCAAATATTCCCCTTCCGCCTCAGCCCGCTTGTCCCCCTTGCTTGAAATTGAGATGGGGGGTTCAAGTCCCATCTCTCCACCCCATCCCACTCCTCCGGCACATGAATCGGCAGTCACAAATGCCAAGACATAAACAACAACCGTGAAAAAAATAAGCGGCAGATTCCTATAGCCCAATTATCCGAGTGCATTTGCTCATCAAAATTCAGAATATTTCTCTGCACAAGCCCTGGCCCTGGCTTCGGGAGACTGCCTGATGGCAGAAGGCTGCCTTCCCCCACATTTCTGTCTAAGCTCCCCCAAAGGCCACGTGTAAATATAGCAGCTCCAGAAAAGAAGGCGCTCCCATTCACAAGATCGTCTTTTGTCGGGCAGATGGTGGGGAACAGATGGGGAGGGCGTCACGGGTTGGGAAATGCCTGCCTCCCCCACTTCTGCTGCTAGAGCTGGTGCTTCCCACATTGATAAACATTTCTGGGCACCGTCTCGCATCGATGAGTCAGAAGAGGGCCCTGGAGGTCATCTAACCCCACCCGGCGCTCTGAGCAGGACGCGATTGGCCAGAAGCAGGTCTTGCTTCCTGCGTCAACCCTGCCAAAAAAAGAGCTTGCCTTTCCCTCCACCACGTCACTTTTTCGAGTGCCACTGTAATTTTGAACGGTGGCCGAACAAATAATTATAAGTCAATGACTACTTGGCTTATTTTTGCTAAAGAATGGAATTCTGCCTGATCTCCAACATCTTGGTTAGCCATCATCATCAAATTGGAAGGGATCTCTAGTTCAGCCCCTTGCTTAAGCAGGAGACCTGACATCATTCAGACAAATGTTCTTCAATCTCTTCTTAGAAACCTCCGGTGATGGAGTAGTCACAACTTCTGGAGGCAAGCTGTTCCACTGGTTAGTTGTCCTCACTGTTAGGAAGTTTCTCTTCAATTTCAGGTTGCTTCTCTCCTTGATTAGTTTCCATCTGTTGTTTCTTGTCCGGCCTTTAGGTGCTTTGGAGAATAATTTGACACCCTCTTCTTTGTGGCAGCCCCTCAAATTAATGACAAGAAGGACCAGGGGAGACATGAGAGCAGTGTTCCAATATCTCAGGGGTTGCCACAAAGAAGAGGGAGTCAAACTATTCTCCAAAGCACCCGAGGGCAGGACAAGAAGCAATGGGTGGAAACTAATCAAGGAGAGAAGCAACTTAGAAGCGAGGAGAAATTTCCTGACAGTGAGAACAATTAATCAGTGGAACAGAAGTTGCCTCCAGAAGTTGTGAATGCCCCAACACTGGAAGTCTTTAAGAAGATGTTGGATAGCCATTTGTCTGAAACGGTATGGGGTTTCCTGCCTGGGCAGGGGGTTGGACTAGAAGACCTCCAAGGTCCCTTCCAACTCTGCTATTGTATTGTATTGTATTGTATTGTATTGTATTGTATTGTATTGCATTGCATTGCATTGCACTGCATTGCACTGTATTGTAAATATTGGAAGACTGCTATCATGTCGCCCCTAATTCTTCTTTTCAGTAGACTTGTTGTTAGTGGCGAAGTCGTGTCTGACCCATCACGACCCCATGGACAACGTCCCTCCAGGCCTTCCTGTCCTCTCCCATCCTCTGGAGTCCATTGAAGCTCAGGCCGACTGCTTCGGTGACTCCATCCAGCCCCCTCCTTCTCTGCCGTCCCCTTCTTCTTCTTTTGCCCTCCATCGTTCCCAGCATGAGGCTCTTCTCCAGGGAGTCCTTCTTCCTTCTCCTTAGGTGGCCAAAGTCTTTGAGTTTCCTCTTCAGGATCCAGCCTTCTAAAGAGCAGCCAGGGTTGATCTCCTCTAGGACTGACCGGTTGGATGGCCTTGCCATCCAAGGGACTCGCAGTAGTTTTCTCCAGCCCCAGAGTTCAAATGACTAGACTAGAAATTTCCCAATTCCTGCAACTGTTCATATATATTTAGCCTTCATCATCTTTGTGTGCTCTTCCCTACACTCTTTCCAAAGTCTCAACATCTTTTTTATAGTGCGGTGACCAAAACTGGATGCAGGATTCTAAGTGTTTTAAGGCCCCATTTAAGCTTTATTTAAGTTTTATGTTTAGCATAGAACCAGATTCCCAGCCTAAAAGCAGAGAGGGAATTTTCCCACCAGATCTGAGCCCCGTTTTGATGGATGATCTCAAGCACCGGTGCCTCCCTTTACGTCCACCAGAAAAATTGCCTCCGCTCTTAAGGACGCCCCGTCCTGTGGCTTTTTTATCTCCTTCTCCCTGAAATCTACTCTTTTCTAAGCCAACATGTTAAACTTTGCTTCTCTGCAAGGGGGCTGAAGCTCCTGGGTACAATTAGGAGTGGACGGTATCTCTGTTCGTTTGGGCAATTTATATCCCATTTTTTTTGCAACCACCCAAAAAAAGTCCCTCTTAGCAACATAAGAAGTGAAAGACAAACCGAAAGCAACGTGTAAAAGCACCGAAATCAACCTGGGGAACAAAACGAGCAAAAGAAACAGTGCAATTCCGATGCAGGTACTCCTTATCTTACAACTACTCATTTAATGATGGTGTGAAGTTATAACAGGACTGAAAAAAAGTGACTTATGGCTGTTTTTCACACTTAAGGACCATTGCAGCATCTTCATGGTTATGTGATCAAAATTCAGGTGCTTGGCAACTGGCATGTACTTATGACGGTTGCAGTGTGCTGAGCTCATGTGATCTCCTTTTGCGACCTTTTGACAAGCAAAGCCCATGGGGAAGCCAGATTCACTTTACAACTTAACTTTACTAACTTAACAGCTGCAGCCATTCGGTTAACAACTGTGGCATGAAAGGTTGTAAAATGGGAAGAACTTACTTAACAACCGTCTTGCTTAGCAATGGAAATGCGTTGATGCGATTCCCTTTGTTGATTGTGATTCACTTAAGGACTGTGGCAAGAAAGGTTGTAAAATGGGGCAAAACTCACTTAACAACTATCTTGCTCAGCCACAAAAACTTTACAGACCTGCAAAGATCCCACAATGTGAGGATTGGTTGAAAAGTTAGTTTTTCATTATCATCATCATAACTTCCAATTGTTACTCAGTGAAAACTACCTGTATAAATTTCTTCTTCTTCTTCTTCTTCTTCTTCTTCTTCTTCTTCTTCTTCTCCTTCATCATCATCATCTTAGCCATTGTCTATCCAATGTAGAACAAAGGCCTCTTGCCCATAAAATCCATTTTATGACCCACATAATCCCTTAATTCTGGGCTTAATTTACTGGCTGGCTGCCCTTCCTGATGCCTACATGGAGTTCACAGCAGATATTTTTTCTTTGCACTCTGAGAGAGAAACATCTGCCGATAAGAGTGAACTCTCAACTCTCTTCCAGTTGAGAGTTCAATCCTAGATGTTTGGCAGATGTACTGGCAAGTGGGAGGCAAGCGTCTTCACCACTAGGCCAACATGCTGCTCAAAAACTGCCTGTATATACTCACCTAAGGTGTAAAGTCCGTGGATTCAAATCCCAGGTAAAGCCAGTGAAAACAATCAATCAGTGGAACAGTTTGCCTTCAGAAGTTGTGCTGGGTGCTCCATCGCTGAAAGCTTCTAAGAAGACAATTGGCAGCCATTTATATGTGTGTGCACATGCGAAATGCTCCCATTTCGACACTCAGTGCCACCACCGCACGCATGTGCTCCAAGTGCTGAAAAAGTTCACCATCACTGCTATAGGATCTCCTGCTTGAGCAGGGGGGCTGGACTAGAAGACCTCCAAGGTCCCTTCCAACTCTGTTATTCTTTTCCAGAATATCTCTTGCTGGTTGCAGCCAGCTGATTCTCTCACTGTTCTCTAGAAAGTGGTTCATCATTTAAGAGCCGGGATAACAAGGCTGTCAAAGTATTTTTCACCCTCTAACACGATGTTCCCTGTTAGATACTTGTTCTAACTACAGTGGTTTCCACCAAGGTCCTCTGTTCCGGCGGGAACATAGGTTTAATCCTATTGGTCGAAGGGTCTGACAGCTCCCTATAAAAGGGCTGCTGTCAGACTCAACCTTCACTGGATTGTTCTCACTTGTTGTACTTAATAAAGAGCTGTTGTTACCGTTTAGCCTGTGTGTGCCTACCCATTACCCAATCTAACATTCCCCAATTTGCTTGGACTTCAAACCCTATTATTATAATAATATTATTATTGGGTTTTTTTACAAGCCACTCAGAGTCTTTTTGGAGTCAGGCATCCTCAAAATGGAATAAATAAGCAAAATATTGTTGCCAAAGAAAAGTCTCTTATTGCAAGCTGCCTAGAGTTACAAAGGACGAGACAGGCAGCTAAGTAAATTGGATAAATAAATAAAACCACACAGTCACATCCACCAAATCACCAGGAGCAGATTTTTGAGGCAAGGATAGCTTTCAGAAAATGACAGAAGTATCTGACAATCCTTGGAAAGAGGCCCATGTTAACATATGCCGTGATTGTGTAGAAAGCAACTCAAAAGCACTAGAAAGAAACGGTACCTTAAAATATTCAGAAAATCCTAAAAATAAAATCAGAACGGAAAAACCACACATGTTTTTTGTTAAGTTTATCCCCGGAAAACATACACAAAAATATCACCATTTACTAAGAGAGGTGCTGATAGTAGGAAAACAAAAATGTGGCATGACGTTGGAGAAATGAACCATTTAATTTTTATTGAATTTATAGACCGCCCCCTCTCCCCAAAGGAACCAGTGGATGAAATCACATTGTAAGGCCGAAATTAGCGAATTTTCAGCCATGGCAAAATTTATAATATCCAAAAGAGAAATCTAACCCAACTGAAGCAAAAATGGATCCTTTCTAAGACGGCAAGTCCTCAACCCGCAACCACAATTGAGCCCAAAATTTCGATTGCTAAGCCAAGAAAATTGGTTGTAAATCGAAAAATACCTGCGAGTTTGGTCCCATTTTATGACCTTCCTTGCCACAGTTATTACGTGAATCACAGCCGTTGTTAAGCTACTAACAAATTGTTCAGCAAATCTGGCTTCCCCATTGACTTTGTTTGTCAGCTTACGGGGGTCACATGACCCCAGGACACTGCAGCCGTCATAAGTATGAATTTTGACCACGTGACCATGCTGATGCTGCAATGATCCTAAGACAGGGGTGTCCAAACTTGGGAACTTTAAGACTTGTGGACTTCAACTCCCAGAATTCCCCAGGGAGTTGAAGTCCACAAGTCTTAAAGTTCCCAAGTTTGGACACCCCTGTCCTAAGAGTTGAAAAATGGGGGGGGGGGGGAACAGTTCAGCTTAAGTGACCATTCGAAATTGCAACGGCACTGAAAAAAATGATCATTTTTCACACAACCGTTATAGTGTCATCACCATGTGACTTTACATTGGGATGCTTGGCACCTGATTCATCTTTATGACAGTCGCAATGTCCCGGAGGTCACACGATCCCCTTTTTGAGACCTTCTCTCAAGCCAAGTCAATGGGGAAGCCAGATTCCCTTAACCACCGTGTGACTTAACAACTGCATTAATTCACTTAACAAATATGGCAAGAAAAGTCGTAAAATGGGGGGAAACTCACTTAAGAAATTTCTCACTTAACAACATAAACTTTGGGCTCAATTGTAGGTCGTAGGTTGAAGACTACTTGTCCCAATACATGAAATTGGAACAGATGGAAACTAATCAAGGAGAGAATCCAATCTAGAATTAAGAAATTTCTTGGCAGTGAGAACAATTAACCAGTGACTCCAGAAGTTGTGAATGCGCCATCAGGGGAAGATTTTAAGAACAGATTAGACAAACATCTGAAATAATATAGGGTTTTCTGCCCGAGCAGGGGGTTAGACTAGAAGACCTCCAAGGTCCCTTCCAACTCAGATTAACAGAATTGGAAGGGACCTTGCAGGTCATCTAGTCCAACCCCCTGCCCAAGCAGGAGTCCCTACATCTGCCTCTACCTAGAAACTCTGTTATTCTGAGTTTCTCCCCACTCCTGACTGATTAGAATAACCATGGGGCACAGCTATGCCTGGACTTCTGGTTTGAGTGGGTTGAAGCTCAATCAGTGCTGCTTATCAGCCCCCAGGATCCTGAGCTGGGGGGTCGCCAGGGAAGATTCACTGGAATCGCAAACGACATTTTGTGCCCTTGACTGGCAAAAGTAATTAAGATCAAGCACAATTTTGGAGGGTCAAAAGGAGTGCCTGTAAGTCAGTGATGCACAGCAGAAGTACACTGAAGGGGGGGGGGGGAGGAACTGAATATCAGGGGGGAGGGTGTTTCTGATTCAGGCCAAGGGATGGTTGGGTGAGTGGGCAGATTTTACTCTGCAAAGGCCTTTGTATTTAGCATAACTATGTATTTAGTTAACTATGGTTTTTTTTTCTGAGCAAGCTAGTATCGTGCCAAAGATGGGCTTTTAAAACATCTTGCAAGATGATGAAACTATTGGGGAGGGGGATTCCCAGAGCAAAAAATATGGGGGTCTTGCATTTTATTCAGCGGCACAGCAGCCATGTGAGTGAGTGAGTGTGCGAGTTAAGAATCTCTTCTCCAATATTCTGTACCGTTCCTGGCTTCCCACACTTCCAATTAATGAGGAGGAAATATTTCCCAAAGGATTTGCTCCAGCGTGGAAAGCGTTTGTAGCTGGCAAAGTTTGATAGACAGATGTGACATTAAAAAAAAAAAAACCAATCCTGGGTTCTTAATCATCTCAGGTTAAAAACACCAAGGCGAGAAATTCAAGAAAAAAATTTCAAGCATCTTCAGCATATGGTAGAAAAACAGATGCCACTTTTATGGGTGAACGCACCTTTTGGGGATAGGCCCACAACCATACAAGTTTGGGGAGAGTGCTCCACTGATTAATTGTCCTCATTGTCAGGAAATTTCTCCTTAATTTCAGGTTTCTTCTCTTCTTGATTATGTTCTGACATAGGCTTCCCCAAAAAGCAGGAGGCAGAGTCCTGGTCCCGACAAAACCCCTTTTATTAAACGAATGTGAATTCCTCTCATTCTCCTTCAGCCAAGGCCTGGCAAACAATCTTTCAAAGGAATATTTATGACCACAGACCTTATCTATCTTGGAAAGCGGCCATGTCAATATTTCCCAAATGCAAGGAAAGACTCTGGGCACAGAGTCTCTGAGATTCAGGGACAGATCTTCACACTCCTGAAAGGAACGAACAAATTGTTTCCTGCAAAAGCCCCCTCCCCTTTCACTCCTCTTTTATTTCCTCTGGGAGGGGCCAATCACCTTCCACCTGTGGCTTTACTCCCAAGTCAACCCTGATTTATTAGTTGTTCTTTTTTTTTCTGGCAGCTCTGCGCATGCGCAAACTGGGAACAGGCTCCAGCTGTTCTTCTGCCTCACTGATGTCTAGCTCCGTAGCAGTGGTGGGTTCCGGATCCCGTCCCAACTGGTACGCTGCGATGGGGTCGGGCGTCTACCATGTGCACTCCGCTGTGTGGAGCATCATGCAGGCATTGTACACTCCGTGCGCGTGCGCAAATGGCCTGGTTGGGTCAAATAAGGACGGCAGGCAGATGGGTGGGCCCTCTGGAGCACCGTACCGGAACAGTACTTGGTGCTCCCAGCAGGCACCGGTATACCCATGCCGGGGTGTACCGGCCGTAACCCACCACTGCTCCGTAGGCATCTGATCACTGCCAGACGGTCTCGGCCCTGCCTGTGCCTCCAACGCAGAGCCCTTGTCTGAGCCTTTCCCAGCCTCCAGGACTGACCCATGCTCCTCCCCAACCTCCTCCCTGTCCGACTCTGCTGCCACCTCCACTGGCGGGCCACAACAGATTAGTTTCCATTTTTTGTTCCTTATCCTGATTTCTGGTGCTTTGGAGAATAATTTGACCCCTTCTTCTTTGTGGCAGCCCCTCAAATATTGGAATACTGCTATTGCATCACCCCTAGTCCTTCTTTTCTTATTCTTTTCCCACAGTTTTTTCTAAATCACGCCAGGCTGAAGAGGCACAGTCTGCTCTACTTCCAGGGAGCAAAGTCAAATTTTTGAGTGATGCCAATTCTTGCCCACAAATGACTCTCAGATGGTTTGAAATCCAGGGAGAGAATTTCTGTTTTGGGCAAGAGACAAGCTGCCACTGCTTGTCTTTCATGCAGGATGCAAGTTAAACAGCGCCCCCACATTAAAATGGCAAGTTGGGGAATAGCAGCAAGCAGATAGTTTAGTAAACAGTGAAAGGACTACAGATAGTTCTTGACTTAGCACCGCAACTGGGATCAGATTTTCTGTTGCTAAGCAAGGCGGTTATTAAGTGAGTCGTGCCCAATTTTATCACCTCTTTTGTCACGATTAAGCGACCCTCTGCAGCTCTTAAGTGAATCACATAGCCGTTAAGCGAATCCAGCTTCTCCCATTGACTGCTGGTCAGAAGTTGACGGGGAAGATCGCAAATGGTGATCACATGACCTCAGGCTGCTGCAATGGTCATAAATTCATGCTGGTTGCCAAGCAACCACATTGTGATCATGTGACCATGGGGATGCGGAAATGGTTGCGTGAGAACTGATTGTAAATCACTTTCTTTCAGTGCCGTTGTGACTTCGAATGGCCACTAAATGGTTGTAAGTTGAGGACTGCTTTTAAAGGCAGTGTAAAGAGTTGGGAGGGAACTTGGAGGTCTTCTCAGTCCAAACAGGAGACCCCATACCATTCTGAACAAACGGCTGTCCAGTCTCTTCTTAAAAGTCTCCAGTGATGGAGCACCTATAACCTCTGGTGGCAAGCAGTTCCATTGATTAATTGTCCTCACTGTCAGGAGATTTCTCCTTATTTCTAGGTTGGTTCACTCCTTGATTAGTTTCCACCCATTGCTTGCAAAACAGCTGCTCTGAGGTGCTTTGGGAAATAATTTGACCCCCTCTTCTTTGTGGCAGCCCCTTAAATATTGGAAGACTGCTATCATGTCACCCCTGGTCCTTCTTTTCCCTAAACTAGACATCCCCAATTCCTACAACCGTTCTTCATACGTTTTAGCCTCCCGCCCCCTAATTCTCTTTGTTGCTCTTCTCTGCACTCTGCAGAGATGAGGAGGAAGCGAGGACAATTAGCAAGGACAGAAATGATTGAACATGGTAAACACGAAGCAGCTTAAACACATTTCCTTCTTCTTACCGCAACCAAGAGATTTTCCAGTTTCTCTTCTTTCTCTTTTCTTACCTGCTAGAGAATGCAGCAGAACAGCAACCCCAGAGGGAATGGTGCAATAGCTGTGGATGGCTTGGAGAGGCCCTGCAAATTTCATAAGCCAACTTCCTGGACTTGCGATGAAGGAACGAGGAGGCCGAAGCAGGCAAGGGTCAAGCGATGGATCGGCTCCCAAACACCTGGAGCCTTGAGCGAGCCAGAATCATTTATCATTTTAAAAGTCATTGAATTGCTTTGCCCGGAAGCTCAGAAAAGGTCCTGCAAGGAAGGACAAAAAGAAAGCACTTATTTTTTTTTGCTAGTTTAAAAATTAGAAAATTGTACACACCACCCAGGGCCCCAATTCAGACCCCCTACAACACTGAGAATTCCAGTAGTGAATCTACTGTAGGTCTGTTTCCTGTCCTGTCCTACCTTGATGGGTTGGCATCTCTTCATTGCATCACCTTCTCTCCGGTGTTTTAAGAAGATGTTGGATAACCATCTGTCTGAAGGAGCGTAGGGTTTCCTGCCTAAGCAGGGGGTTGGACTAGAAGACCTCCAAGGTCCCTTTCAACTCCGTTGTTCTATTCTATTCGGTTTTCCAGCCTCCTTGGCTTCCTATTGTGAAATTCCAGGAGAGAAATAAGGAGGTAGTCCTTAAGGGCCATTAAGAAGGCCAAGCTACTCCACTTTACATAATAAAGAGTTCTCCTCTTCAACTCCAGAGTGGTGGGATTAAGGCAGGATAATAAGCCTTTACTCAACTGACCACATGGCATCTAAACTCAATCAAACCTGGATTCAAACTCAGCCTAGAGGGTTGTCCTTGCACGGGCCCATGGGAGCCTGGCAACCAATCAGAATACATTTCTTACACAGGAATAGGAAACAGATAGGTGGGGCCGAACAGATTATAAAAATCCCTGCAAGCCCTTCTTCATCCTTCTTCTCTGCCCTTCTCTTCTTCTCCACCAACATTGAAGCATGTAATCACCTTTCTGTTCAGGGCTCAAGCCATGTGGTCCTTTCCACCATTAAAACCATCTTTCCAAGCAGCCTCCATGTCTCCAGTGTCTTTTTCCCCACTTGGAGCCGAACCCAGAAGGACATTTCTTCCAACAGTCTGAAGGAGCGTAGGGTTTCCTGCCTAAGCAGGGGGTTGGACTAGAAGACCTCCAAGGTCCCTTCCAACTCTGCTGTTCTATTCTACTCTGTTTACCAGCCTCCTTGGCTTCCTATCGTGAAATTCCAGGAGAGAAATAAGGAGGTAGTCCTTAAGGTACAAATGGACCTCAACAACCGTGCATTTAGTGACCATTTAAAGTTACAACGGCACTGAAAAAAGGACTTAGGACCATTTTTCACACTTATGACCAAAAAGTATAGCTTTGGAATAGAGTTGGAAGGGACTTGGAGGTCTTCTAGTCCAACCCCCTACAGCTAGTCCTCAACTTGCAACCATTAGGACCATTTAAAGTTACAACGGCAGTGAAAAAATGGACTTAGGACCATTTTTCACACTTATGACCAAAAAGTACAGCTTTGGAATAGAGTTGGAAGGGACTTGGAGGTCTTCTAGTCCAACCCCCTACAGCTAGTCCTCAACTTGCAACCATTTAGGGACCATTTAAAGTTACAACGGCAGTGAAAAAATGGACTTAGGACCATTTTTCACACTTATGACCAAAAAGTACAGCTTTGGAATAGAGTTGGAAGGGACTTGGAGGTCTTCTAGTCCAACCCCCTACAGCTAGTCCTCAACTTGCAACCATTTAGGGACCATTTAAAGTTACAACGGCACTGGGAAAAAATGAATTGTGGCTGATTTTCATGCATATAACCACATTGCAGCATTCTCCACGCTCACATGATCAAAATTCAGACGCTTGGCCACCGACTCACATTTATGACGGTCGTAGTCACGTCATCTCCTTTTGGCTACCTCCTGACAAGCAAAGTCAATGGGGAAGCCCAATTCACTTAACCACCGCTGTGACCAACTTAACAATTGCAGTGATTCACTTAACAACGGTGGCCAGAAAGGTCATAGAATGGAGCAAGACTCACGACAACGCTTAGCAACAGAAATTTTGGACTGCGTTGAGGAGTACCTGTAACATGTTTTTCTATTGCTTTATCCCTTTTAACACTGCAATTATAAAATTACAATGTAATTTTACATTTCAAAATTACAAATTTAACCTTGCAAGCGGCCTAGAGTCACCTCGCGTTGAAATGGGGGGGGGGGGGGGACTCAAAAAACCCTAAATAAATAAATAAAAATAGCTCCTATAAAGGCAGTCCTTGACATACAGCCATTCTGAATTGTGGAGGACTAGCTGTACTAATTACCTTAGCCAATGTCTCGCTTAGCAACGGAAACGCTGGGCTCCATTGTGGCCGTAAGTGAAGGCCCACCTGTGTTTAATTGAACACCTGGAGCAGCGAAGGGTTGGGCAATGAGTAAGAACCCACCGCTGTAGCTAATTGGTGGAGGAGGGCTGTCCATCAGACAATCGGAACTGTGATTGGTTGCTGTGAGTGAAAAAGGGGCGTTTCCTTTTTTCCCGCCTTTTTCCTCCCGTTTGCACCTTTTGTGCTCTGTAATTTACCTCAGGAAATTCCCCCTGGGTGGATTTACCTTCTCCTGTTGGGCCTGAACACTCTAGTTTTGATCTAAAAAAATATTGATTTATATAAATCTACAAGTTCGTCTCAGCGCCTCGGACTCCATTTGGACTACCGGCTGCTCAATTCCCTGACAGTCCTCGACGTACAGGCCACCATTGAGCCACAGTTTCCTTGGCTAAGCGAGACCATGGTTAGGTGAGTTTCGCCTCATTTTGGGGCCTTTATTATCATGGTTATTAATTATGGGAATCACTGCAGTTCTTACGCTGATGATACAGTTGTTAAGTGAATACGTTTTCCTGAAAAATGGGCTGTTTTTTGCTCGTTCCCCCCCCCAAATACTCTGCAAGCCCCCCCAAGGCTATTCGTGCTTTAAAAAAAAAAGGCACGAATTGTGAAAAACAGGCCGTTTTGGGGAGTTTTGCAGAGTGCAAAAACTTTTTTTCCCCCTTTTGGAAAGCTCTTTAACTGATTATTTATTTATTATTTTATTTATTTAATTTGACTTCTTAGTCGCCCCCTCTCCCCCCAGGGACTCGGGGCGGCGTTCAATCACATCAATCACAACAATATAATATGGAGGAGGTAGAAAATAAATAAATAAATTACACTACTTTGAAACAATTAAAATCCCAATGACAGTTAAAATTTAAATTAACAATTAAAAATGCCCAAGAGGTGGAGAAGCTCTAAATTTAAGCCAGGCCGGCTAGTCGGAACAGGTGGAACAGGTGTTGATGAGAATTAGATGGATCACGTGCTGGGCCTGCAGAAACAAAGTCTCAGGTGCTGCAGATTGTCAGCGATTTCCTTCTCCAGCACATGGATTAATACACCTGGAAACATCTACCTATTCTCTCTCTCCCTCCCTGCCTATCTTCTGTATTTCTCTTTCTCTCTATTTCTCTCTCACTCTCTCTATCCCTTTATCTACCTACCTATCTACTTTCTCTCTCTCCCTATCTATCTACTCCATTTCTCTCTCTCTTTCTATTTCTCTCTCTCTCCCTCTACCTACCTACCTACACACTCACTCTCTCCCCCTACCTACCTACTGTATTTCTCTTTCTATTTCTCTCTCTCTCTCCCTTTATCTACCTATCTAACTACTCTCTCTCTCCCTACCTACCTACTGTATTTCTCTCTCTCTCTATCCCTTTATCTACCTACCTACCTACCTATTCTCTCTCTCTCCCTACCTATCTACTGCATTTCTCTCGCTCTATTTCTCTCTCGCTCTATCCCTCTACCTACCTACGTACCTACACACTCACTCTCTCCCCCTACCTACCTACTGTATTTCCCCTTCTCTCTATTTCTCTCTCTCCCTTTATCTACCTATCTAACTACTCTCTCTCTCTCTCCCTCCCTACTGTATTTCTCTCTCTCTCTATTTCTCTCTCTCTCTCCCTTTACCTACCTACCAACTACCTATTCTCTCTCCCCCTACCTATCTACTGTATTTCTCTTTCTATCTCTCTCTATTTCTCTCTCTCTCTCCCTTTATCTACCTATCTAACTACTCTCTCTCTCTCTCCCTCCCTACTGTATTTCTCTTTCTCTCTATTTCTCTCTCTCTCCCTCCCTACTGTATTTGTCTCTCTCTCCCTCTCTCTCCCTCTATCTATCTACCTACTTTTTAAAACAAAAATGCCTCTTCAAAACCTTGGTGCGTCTTATACTCCAAAAAATACAGTAGATACTAGAATAGAATAAATACTGTTAGTACTTCCTTTTAAAAGGCCAGGGAGGCTACAGAAACAACAGAAAAGTCTTAGACTTCAAACAACTTTTATTGTCACTTTGAATGTACGCTAATATTAAAATGAAACTTTGTTGCATACAGCTCTCAAAGTGTCACTACCTCCAATATACACTACATAAACATGACTAAATAAATAAATAAATACAAAATTATGCATCATCATCTTTTAATACCCCCATAATCCCTTGCGGGGTGGAGTCTGGGCAACTGAATGGTGCTTAATGTGTGTTGAATGACCGGATGCCCTTCCTGTTGCCAATGTGGAGTTTTGTTCAGCAGATATATTCACGTTGTGTGCATGCAGAGAGAGAAATATCTGCCTCTACCTAGGATCGAACTCACAGCCTTCTGATTGTGAGGTGAGAGCGCCACCTCTAGGCCATTGCACCGCTCCTATATACCCACATATATTATATGACACGGAGGAACAACAGTCTGGTTCAGATGTATAAATGTACATGGCGAGGGAAACAAATCTTGCGGGTTTATCGGACAGAAAAATATTTGCACAACTCTGTTGTGAGGGAGAGAGAGAGAATGAGAGAGAGAGAAAAAATGAGAGACAGAAAAAGAGCGAAAGAATGAAAGAGAGAGAGAGAATGAGAAAGGGAAAGAGAGACAGAAACAGAGACACAGAGAGAGAGAGAGAGAGACAGAAGGAGAGAGAAAGACAGAGAGAGAGAGAGACAGAAAAAGAGAGATGTAGATGTTTTGTTTCTTCTACCTACCTCTATTTCCATTCAATCCCAAAGGGAGACGATGCCGGAGAGAAAATCCTCCCAGGAATAATATCCTGGGAAACCTGGCCAGCCAGGAAAACTTCAGTGTTATAAAAAGAAAAAAAGAAATCAATCTTTTTCAGTGTTTATTGACGTGTGTGTGTGTTTTGATCAAACCAAACACAACCCGTAAGATCTTTCTTGTGGACCGTTCTGATTTCCTCCCCTCTTTCTTCTTAACCTAACAAGGATAGTGACTAAGCAAACATTATGCAGCTCCTGGTTGCAAAACAGACCTCTGGTTCCCTCTTCCTTCCAGAGTTGTTTGCATAAAGCTGGTTTGATCCCTTGACTCTAACAAATAAAAAAAGCTTATTTGAGGTGGGGAATGAGGCACGGCGATAAGCAAGCCATCAATATTCATTGGACTAAAAAGTTACGAGAGGAAAATACGGGAAATTGGGCCACCGCTTTGATGTTTCAGGTGAACGGCTGAGTGTGTGCCCCCTTCCCAACTAGACTGGAGACCCCCAAACAAACAAACAAACAAACACACACACACACACACACGTGTTGCTAAATGAGCAATCCTGGCAGGGTAATATATCGTATCCATTATGACAGTGTTTCTCAACATTGACAGCTTTAAAATAGGTGGATTCATCTCCCAGAATTCCCTAGCCACCATGCTTTAAGATGGGTGGACTTCAACTCCCAGAATTCCCCAGTCAGCATGCTTTAAGAGGGGTGGACTTCAACTCCCAGAATTCCCTAGCCACCATGCTTTAAGAGGGGTGGATTCAACTCGAGAATTCCCCTGCCTAGCAGGCTTTAAAATAGGTGGACTTCAACTCCCAGAATTCCCCAGTCAGCACACTTTAAGATAGGTGGATTCAACTCCCAGAATTCCCTAGCCAGCATGCTTTAAGAGGGGTGGACTTCCACTCCCAGAATTCCCCAGGCATCTTCATCCTTTGCACAGTTCTGTTCTTTACAGAAACACCTAGCATGTTACAATGACAATTGGGATTATGTAGAATATCTTTTCCACTCTGTGGTATATCCCTTGGGTTGACTCCTTGTTCCTTCACTGCTGAGGATTGATCCTGAAAGACAAAGTTACTCACCACTTTGAGATCTTCACTGCCAATTCTGGCTTTTCTCTCTTTTGCCCTTAGTTTGCTCTTTAAATTTAATATTAGTCCTATTTTTTTCCCCACTGGGCTCCTTTTATTACTATGGCTTGGAGGTCCTTTGCATTTTTGGCTATCAGGGTAGTGTTATCAGCATCTTGCAGGTTATTGATGTCCTTTCCTCCAGTCCTAAAACCCTGCTTATCTCCTTCCCATCCTGCTTCTTTTAATATCTATTCAGCATAAAGGTTGAATAAATAAGGGGAGGAAATACATCCCTGTCACACTCCTTTGCCAACTTGGAGCCTCTGTGTTTCACAGAGGCTCTGGTTTTCCTGCCTATTTATAAGTTTCTCATGAAGACAATAAGACTTCATTCATTTATTAGTTTGTTTGTTAGTTTGTTTATTAGCTCATTCATTCCTTCAATTTCTATAGCTATGTTCAGAGATTCTCATTTTTCTGAGCACACGCCAGAGTTGGATGTGATTGACCCTATCAAAGGCCTTTCTATAAAGTAGTCCTCTAGTTATAGCCTTTTGTTTTGTGACGGTCCAAAGTTACAACAGCACAGAAAAAAAGTGACATGATCGTTTTTCACACTTCATGGCCATTGCAGCCATCCCCTTGGTCAGGTGATCAATTCACGCACTTGGGAATTGCTGATCTCATAGATCTTTCAAAGGATTTTTCTTGTTTTTCCATGTCTGTTTCCATCCTCCGGGCCTTTACAGATGTTGGTCTAGTACTGCTTCTTGGCTCTTCTAACACTTCTCTGAAACTGTTCCTTTCTGAGATGGCAGTCTTTCTTGAGTTTGACTTCTCTTCTTCGCAATTTCTATAGTTTCTTTGGACATCCAGTTTGCTTCGTTCCATTTGCCTCCAGACGTCAATGCTCCAACACTTTTAAGTTTTTAAGAAGAGATTGGACAACCATTTGTCTGAAATGTCAAATTCAATTTCATTGCGTGCTGTGGTTGACCTCGGGGGGCCGGCCAGCCGTGGGCAGCTGGGTGGGTGTGGCCAGTTGGGTGGCCGTGGGCAGCTTGACGTTACTCCCCAAACTGCTGGCATCTTTCCTCTTTGCATTGGGTAGACTGGGCCAAAACTACGCTGACCAGCCCCTTATATTTTCCAGGATGGCCCTGTGGACTCGATCCGACCACATCACGGGCCACATCCAGCCCGTGGGCCTTGAGTTTGACACCCCTGGTATAGGGTTTCCTGCCTGAGCAGGGGGTTGGACTAGAAAACCTCCAAAGCCCCTTCCAACTCTGTTATTTGATTATTCTCTGATCCAGATTCAGCACCTGGCCAGCTCTTTGATCCTATAATTGAACTTCCCCATCTCCTCTGAACAATAATAGACTCAATTTAATTTCTAGGTACTCCATCCGGCGACGTCTATGGACAGCACTGTCCTTTTAGTTGTTTGAAGACAGTGTCCACTATGAATAAATTATTGGGGTGGCAGAAAGAAGTCATCCTCCTGCTTCATTTCAGTTTCTGAATCCATACGATCCAATTACACTTCCCTTCTTCATATTTTCAACGTTGGCATTTCGGCTTCAAATCACAAGTGCCACGTCTTGCTTGCACGTTCTGTCAGTTTTAAGATTTAAGTTCATCGTAAAACTCATGGACCGCCTCTTCCCTTGCTTCAGTGGTTGAAGCGTACATTTGGGCGATTGTCGTATTAAAGAGGGGTCCATGAAGTTTAATTGATATTATTTGGTCATTGATTGCACTGTAGCCAAGCGCTATATCCTTGCTGTATCCTTTGTAATGTCAGTGTTATGCAGCCTGCGGAGCTAGCAGCAGAGTCAGACAGCGTGGAGATTGGGAGTAACATGGGCCAGAGCTGGAAGGGACCTTGGAGGTCTTCTAGTCCAACCCCCTGCTCAGGCAGGGAACCCTATACCACTTCAATACCACTTCACATCCGGTTCTGTGTCTCTTGCAACCAGAACCAGCTGTCCCCTCGGCCTGCTGGACACACCTTCCCCTTCCTGTAATGCAACTTGAACCGTTCTGCCCATGCCTTGTATCTGAGATACAGGAAGTCCTCGACTTATGACCATTCATTTAATGACCATTTCAAGCTTCTGCCAACCTAGCAGTTTGAAAGCACGTAAAAATGCAAGTAGAAAAATAGGAACCAACTTTGATGGGAAGGTAACAACATTGCGTGCGCCTTTGGTGTTGAGTCATGCCGGCCACATGACCATGGAGACATCTTCGGACAGCGCTGGCTCTTCGGCTTTAAAACGGAAATGAGCACTGCCCCCTAGAGTCGGGAACGACTAGCACAGATGTGCGTGGGGAACCTTTACCTTAGGCATAACTAGGCTCACAAGCTGCAAATGGGCATCTAAAGGATATGAAATTGCAGGGCACGCAAAGTGCCTTTTTTAAAAAAAGAAAAAAACCACATATCCCTTTTTTAAAAAGGCATTCAAAGGGCATTTAAATATTTAGCCTTTAATGGTTGCAATTATTGTTCTCAAAATAATAAAAGGCTGTTGAGAGAAAGCAAAGGGTTGGGGGATAGTTTAATGGGTGTTTTATGCCCTTTTATTAAAAATGCAACCAAGCTGAAATTGCACTGAGATTATTCAAACTTATAAAATGCATGAGTGGAGTTTTATGCATTAGTTATCAATGAGTAATTATTTGCCCACAAATAAATTATTCTATATAACTGTGGCCTTTTTCTCTTCGATTCCTGGTGTTTTTTTTAATTTCCCTTCTGCATTTGTGTCATAAAATTTGAAGCTGCAAGGGAGTGAGAAAAGGACTCGAAGCCTCCCTTAGGCTGAAATATTCATGCAAGATACAGAAAATGGAACGAGCAAATTGCTCATTTATCATGTGATGGAAACCCAGTTTATGTCTCGTTGGCTCAGTTCACGTGACATGTTAAGCTAATCCTAAACCTGGTCCCTGCATGAGCGAGGCTCACACATTAAACCAGAAGTTGACTCATTTGTGGTCTGTTTGTTTTCTGAGCACAGCCACGTTTAATTAGATTTTGGGTTTAGTCAACTGTGCAATCCAGGCAATTAAAATAATCTAATAAACCACGATTGGTTGAATTATGAATTTCAGGAGGGCTTTCAAGATGATTGATGATTGAAACTATGATCTTGGATCACCCAGTGAGGGATTTATGGCTTTTTATTGATTATGGGTAGTCCTCAACTTAGAACCAAAATATGTGAGCCCAAAATTTCTGTTGCTAAAGTGAGACATTTATCTGAATTTTGTCCCATTTCTTGTTATTAACATGATTGTTCAGCGAATCTGGCTTCCCCATTGATTTTGCTTGTCAGAAGGTCGCAAAAGAGAAAATCACGTGACCCCAGGACACGTCAACCGTCATAAATATGAGTTAGTTGAATTTTCAGCATGTGACCTTGAGGTTGCTGCAGTGGTCGCAAGTGTGAAAAATGGTCATAAGTTGCTTTTTTCAGAGCTGTTGTAACTTCAAACAGTCACTAAATGAATTGCTGCAGGTCGAGGACTAGCTGTGTATTTTTACTATCCAGATTTATGTTTAACTCTTAGTGGAAAGAAGAACTGTTGGTCAAAAAGAGTTAAATTGGACCTTGCAGGGTTTATTTTTTATTTTTTGCTCGTGGCTGGGGGTGCTGGGATTTGTAGTCCCGCAATCCAGAGGCGTCAGGTTGGAGACCAAAGAGGAACCCACCAAACTAAACCAGTTTTTAAAACTGGTAGTCCTTGACTTATACCCGTTCACTTAATGATGGCTCAAATAAACAACGGCCTCTGAGAGAGTCAATTACGACCTAAATTCAAACTTACGACCGCCATCATCCTATTCCTGCAGTGAGGCGATCACAATTTGGGCACTTGGCAACGGCAGTTTATGTGAATCACAGGGTCATTAAACAAATCCAGCTTCCCTCATTGACTTTGCTTGTTGGAAGCCGGTGAGTTAAGGTTGCAAAGGGCAAATCAGATGATCCAGTACGCTGCAGCCATTGTAGATAAACCCCGTTTGCCAAAGCACCTAAATTTTGACCCACTGATTAGTGGATGCTATGATAGCCGTAAGTGTGAATCACTTTTCTCAATGCTGTTGTGATTTTTAACGGCCACTGAACAAAATGGTTAAAAATCTGGTCTCGAGTGAACGTAGAATAACAGAGCTGGAAGGGATCTTGGAGGTCTTATGGTCAAACTCCATGCTCGAGTAAGAGACCCTAGACCAGTCATGGCAAATCTTTTTGGCACCAAATTGGAATGCACATGCATGCGCGCTGGAAAGCCAAAGACCAGCTGGTTGGTGCACATGTGCGTGCCTGACAGCTGGACTTCGGGTTTCCGGTACGCGCCGGCCATCTGGTCTTCGTGCATGCCAGAGGACCGGAAACCCAAAAGCCTGTAGGCTGGCGCGCACTGTTTTGGGGGCATTTGGGGCTGTTTTCAGGCTGTATTTTGGGCTGTTTTCCGGTACTCTAGCACCCACAAAGACCAGCTGTCCGGCACACATGTGCAGGCCGGAAACCAGATGAACAGCTGGCGACGGTGTGCGTGCCCACAGAGAGGGCTCTGTGTGCCACCTCTGGTGATTCACCATCACGGCCCTAGACCATTCCAGACAAGCGTCTATCCAGTCTCTTCTTAAAAGCCCCCAGTGATGAAGCACCCACAACTTCTGGAGGCAAGTTGTTCCACTGATTAATTGTTCTCCCTGTCAGGAAATTTCTCCTTAATTCCAGGTTGCTTCTCTCCTTGATTACCTTCCATCCGTTGCTTCTTGTCCTGCCTTCTGGTGCTTTGGAGAATAAGTTGACCCCCCCCCCCTTCTTCTTTGTGGCAGCCCCTCAAATGCTGGAAGGCTGCTGTCATTTCCCCCCAAGTCCTTCCTTTCGTTACACTAGACATACCCAATTCCAGCAACTGTTCTTGATATGTTTTAGCCTCCAGCCCCCTTATCCTCTTTTTTTGCCCTTCTCTGCACTCTTTCCAAAGTCTCAACATTTTTTGTGTATTGTGGTGACCAAAATTGGACGCAATAATCCAAGTGTGTGGTCTTATTAAGCCTTTGCAAAGCAGTAGTAATACTTCACGTGGTCTTGATTCTCTTTTAATGCAGCCTAGAATTGAGAGTGGATCTCACTGGATTGCCGCTGGGGCTTTGGGCCAGAAGGTTAGGGCCAGGGATCACCTTGGGGGAGATGGATTGGCCCAGAGACTTCTGCCTCTCAAGCATCAACGACACCCTTAGAAAAAATCATGTCTTATTTCATCTTTCCTTCATCCACTTAACTTGTAAAGACAGCAACCACAGAGCTCCAATCGCTGACGGCTGCCTTCCTCTTATCACCGGAGCCATTCAGCAGCCCTAATCAATATTTTTCATAATTCTCTTTCCTGAGCTTTTTATTTTTAAATGGGGCTTTGCCTTCTTGTCTTCTTTCATATTTTCATTAAACGTTTTTAAAGAAGGTAGATAACGGTTAAAGAAGAAACAAAAATAAAAAGCCCGAGAGTAGACAAGGGGTTTTGAAAGGTCACACGGATTAGAACTGTCCAGGGTAACCTTAGTTAATTATGATGAACTGAATACATTATCTTAAAAAGGCTGAAAATTGGTTTTAAGCTCTACAGAGAATATTAATCACAAGACCCAAAGTCAATACAGCCGCAAGTTATTATAAAAGGGAGTAAATTCAGTGCATATTACCAAAAGCCTATTCCGATTGACATAACCTCTAAAATTGAAATATAGCATCTAAAGGTAAAGGTTCCCCTTGCACTTATGTGCTAGTCATTCCTGACTCTAGGGGGCAGTGCTCATCTCCGTTTCAAAGCCGAAGAGCCAGCGCTGTCCTAAGATGTCTCTGTGATCATATGGTCGGCATGATTCAGTGTCTTTCAAGGGAGGATTTACAGTCACAGACCTTATCTGGCTTGGAGAGCTGCCAGGCTGATATCTGCAAAACCTGGCCAGGAGTCTCGGAGAGTCACGAACCAATTAAGAGAACTAATTGTCTCCCGCAAACTCCACTCCCCTTTCGCTCCTCTTTTATTTCCTCTGGGAGGCGCCATTCACCGTCCACCTGTGGCTTTACTCCCAAGTCGACCCCTGTTCTTTAGCTGTTCCCTTCTTCTGTGCATGCGCACACTGGGAACAGGCTCCAGCTGTTCTTCTGCCTCACTGATGTCTGATTCCAAAGGCAGCTGATAACTGTCAGACGGCCCTGGCCCCCTCTCTGCCTCCGACACAGAGCCCTCATCAGAGCCTTCCCCAGACTCCAGGACTGGCCCATGTTCCTCCCCAACCTCCTCACTGTCCGAATCTGCTGTCATCTCCACTGGCGGGCCACAAGCCATCCTTCTCTTTTCAAAGCAACCCAGGAACGCTGAGGGTGCCGGGGTGTGTGCGCGCCCTCTGAGCATAAACAGAGAACTTTCTGCTGTCTTAGCTGCGGCAAGATTGAAGAAGGCGCAAAAGGGAGAAATGCGGTCTGAGGAGCGTTGCAAGGAGCAGAGGACGGTGTGACATCAGTATTGACATGAGGAATAGCGATTAGGGAGCATATCTGTCAACTTGCAGAAGGAAAATCAATGCCAGCTTAATTTTCAATTCCATCCTCCCATTTCGGCCACCTTGGCTAAACCTGAGCAAAATTACAGGATGAGAGAAGAATCTACAGGAAGTTCTCGACTTACAACCGTTAGTTTACTGACCGCTCCAATTTACGACCCACACCGAAAAAAAAGAAACTCATGACCGTTTTTCACACTTATGATTGTTGTAATCTCCCCCGTGGTCACATGATCAAAATTCAGACCCTTGGCAACTGACTCATATTTATGACGGTTGCCGTGTCCCAGGGTCACGTGATCGCTTTTTGTAAACTTCTGACGGACAAACTCAACAGGGTAGCCAGATTCATTGTACAACCATGTTACTAACTTAACATCTGTGGTGATTCACTTAACAACGCATGAGCTCAAAAGCCCGACTGGGCGTATTATCCAGGGAGGTCTTATTTTCGGGAAAACAGGGTGCCTGTACTGCTCTTTTTGTACGTTCTCCAACTTGGCTGAGGACTCCGTGAATAAATGTGTCACCACAATGGTCCCAATCAGGATAAGATTATTATTATTCACAAGTTAAGCTTGATTGGAGTTAACCTGGGTTATTTTTCTTCCGGGCATAGCATGACGTGTAAAAAAAAAAACAGCAATCAGAGTCCAAGGCAAACCTTTCCTTAAAGTTCCAATTTAATAAGTCAGAATGTTGGTACATAATAATAATAATAAACTTTAATTTATAAAGTTTATAAATTAAACTTTGTGGAATCCTAGGTAACTTCCAGAATTGGGATTCCACAGATGTACCAACATGCCTGACTTATTAAATTGGGACTTTAAGGAAAGGTTTTTGAAGGCAGTTCAAGAATACACGGGTTAGTTCAGGAACTGGGTTGAAAGTCTTGTGTGAAGGTGACTTTCGGATTTGAGTGACATACTAGGGCAGCGTTTCTCAAACCTACCAACTTTAAAAGGGGTGGGCTCAGGGATGGGATTGAAGCCTCCGGGAGGGCGAAAGTGGCCTCCCCCGGGCTCTGAAGGCTGGAAATGGGCCTGTTCCTGGACTTCCGGAACTTCCGGGAGGCCCGTTTTTTGCCCTGCACTTACCTGGCATCCATAACAGGTCGTGTGCAGACTCCTGGGAAGGAAGTGGCGGGATGGTTGGGGCCAGCCAGTCAGGGGTGGGTTCCGGCAGTCACTACTGCCGGTTTGCTTGTGGGCGCACCCTGCATGCTTGATGCGCGCTGCGCACACATGGGCAATAGAATAAAAATTGTTCTGCGCATGCGCGGAAGCCAAAATCAAGCCTATGGCACTACCCGGAGAACCAGTTCAGGGGCGTAGCAGGCCTGGGTCGCTGCCGATTCCAGCGACCCAGGCCGCCAAACCACTACTCTTTTGGCCAAACCAGTCTGAACCGGTAGGAATCTACCACTGCAGCCAGTCCTTGCAACTACCTGTTCGGCAAACCAGATGTAAAATTAGTATCCGGTTCACCCGAACCGGTCAAAACCGGCTGAATCCCACCCCTGGGTGGCCTTCAACTCCCAGAATTCCCCATCCAGACAGCAATTCTGGGAGATAAAGTTCACCCCCCCTCTTAAAATTGCCAAGGTTGAGAAACCCTGTAAAAAATCAGGCCATTGCAGGTTTGTGGGGCTTCAATTCCCAGAAATCTCCACCTTGGCAATGCTGGCTGCAGAATTCTGGGAGTTGGAGTCCATCCCTCTTAAAAATGGCTAAGGTTGAGAAATGCCCGTGTTAACCTGTGTCATCTTGCTCCAGGAACTAACTAATGTAGGGAGCCTGTGATTCCCAAATTCCTTGACCCAGTTTCAGGGTTTGTGTGCTCTGGAGGCTGAACTCGGCTAGTGACTGGCTGAGTTTATTATAGTGGGAGTCAGGTAATTCCTAAATTAATTTTCCATATTCATTACAGGATGGGGAATTGGGGGGGTGGGTTTAAATTGTGACCCTGTGTTGGCAGAATCACTGGTAAAGACTTGTCTAGGTTAGCACAATGCAATTCTCTGACCTCGAGAACAATGGACATTTTAAAAACACCATGGAACAAAAATAGAATTTTCTGACATATTTTTCAGCAGTCAAGGGTCGGAGACCTCCAGCCTCATGACTAGATAGGGGCAATCCCTTTCCTAATCCAACCCTTCTTTTGCAAAATATGTTACATGTAGTGGTTTCTGCACTGAGAGGGGGTTGGAATAGATGATCTCTGTTGTCCTGTAGGAAGTTACCCCTCTCCTAGGAAAATGAGATATTTTAGGAAATATTAAAAAGGCAGAATATTTCCCCCTAAAAGGGAGGCAATAATGCAGCCCCCCCCCTTTGTCAATGGGCCATTAAGGCATGAGCCAGTCTATTCTACATAACAAAGATCTACCTCCTTCAGGCAGAGCCATAATAGGAATTGCCCAAGGCCCTTTCATTACATCATCACCCTACAAGAGTCAACCAAGCTTGGGACTCAAGATAGCCTACAGAGTTGCCCTGCATGGCCCCATGGGAGTCTGACAACCAATCAGAATACAAGTTCAAATTCAAAAGCCCGGAGGGGGCATAAAACGAGGGCACTCTCAACATCTCTGCCCCTTTTCCCCCCAGGACCTCAAACCATGTGGTCCTGTCCCCCATTAAAACCATCTTCCACATTTCTTCCAACAGTCCTTTCCTCCTGTATGAATCTATGACGCCTAATGCATTCTTATTTTCTTTTCAGGAGTGAAAACTTCCTTTTGCCAAAAAAAACCTACTAAAATGGGGGAACACAAAGCAGAAAAAAAACAACCCAAATTTAAAAAGGAACCTGAGGTATGTAGCAGGTGTCAAATTTATTCTAATTATTATTACATCTTTAAATCCAGTTCTTGGTACAAATATACACACGGTTCTAAAAGGCCTTGGGGTGGGGCAGAAACCTCTCCTGATTTCCCTTGCCAAAGTGCTTTCAAAATGGAGAGGCCCCATCCCCGAAGGACACGCCCCACTTAATTTGGGGGGCGGGGAGGGGGGAACCACGCAGAAGAGCCGAAGATTCACTGGCAGACCGGCTGTGGTCACTGAGAAGGACGAGGTGTTTCTGTGAAAGACAAACCACAAGAAGTTAAGTTGAAGGTATGAAATTCAGGATCGCCAATTACAGGTAGTCCTTGACTTACGACAACAGTTGGGACCGCAATGTTGGTTGCTAAGCGACACAGTCTTTAAGTCATGCCTAATTTTACAACCTTTTTGCCATCATTGTGAAATGAATTCAGCTTCCCCCATTGACTTCCTTGTCGGAACCTGCTGTTCTCACCTAGGCTTCCCAAGACCATGAAGCCGACTCCTCGACCCAATAAAACCCTTTTTATTTAGGTTAAAGGGAATTTCTCTCCAGCAAAGTCCTGGCCAAGAGTCTTTCATGAGATTTCACTTTATCAGGCTTGGAGAGCTTACAATATCTTACAAACTCCACGCTGTAGCAGCAATTACTTGGCAAGAAGTCAGGAACAGATCTTCACCCTAATGGATTGAACTAATTGTCTCCTGCAAACTCCACTCCCCTTTCTCTCCTTGAGGTTGACACTTTGATTTCCTCTGGGAGAGCCATTCACTGTCCACCCGTGGCCTCACTCCCAAATCGACCCCTGTTCTTTAGCTGTTCCCTTTGTCTGGCAGCTCTGCGCATGCACACACTGGGAACAGGCTCCAGTTGTTCTTCTGCCTCACTGATGTCTGTCTCCAAAGGCAGCTGATAACTGTCAAACGGCTTTGTCCCCCTCTCTGCCTCCGACACAGAGCCCTCCTTAGAGTCTTCCCCAGACTCCAGGACTGGCCCAGGTTCCTCCCCAATCCTCCTCACTGTCTGAGTGTGTTGCCAGATCTGTTGGCCATTGGCGGGCCACAACACCTGCCTGGGAATTTTGCAAATGGCAATCATGTGATCCCGGGACCTAACAGCACGTTGTAAATACATCCCAGTTGCCAAATCACCCAAAATTTGATCCTGTGACCATGAGGAGGCCGGACTTCCTTAAAGACCACATATTTCACTTAACAACCTGGCGATACGCTCGACAATTACAACAAAAAGGCTGTAAAGTTGCTGAACCACATTGCTTAGTGACAAACATTGCAGGCTCAGTCGTGGTCGTAAGTTGAGGATCATCTGCAGTAGCAGTAATAATTATAATAATAGGATGTAGAGGGTTTGGGAAATAGCCTTGAAGGACAGGAAGAAAAGCTGTAATAGTCAGAGAAGGGGCTTGAGCCAGGCCAGCAAAATACAGATAGTCCTCAGTTTATAACCATTCATTTAATGACCGTTCAAAGTTACAAGAAAAAAGCAACTTATGTTCATTGTTTTCATTTACAACCAATGCAGCATCTCCATGGTCACATGATCAAAACTCAGATGCTTGGTAACTGACTCATATTTACGACGGTCGCAGTATCCGAGGGTCACACGATCCCCTTTTGCGAGCTTCTGAGAAGCTAGATTCACTTAACAACCTGGTTACTAACTTAGCAATGGCAGCGATTCCCTTAGGAACTATGGCAAGGAAGGTGGTGAAATGGGGGGGGGGGACCTCACTTAACAACTGTCTTGCTTAGCAACGGGGATATTGGGCTCAATTGCGACCTGTAAGTTGAGAAAATATCTTGGGCAGGAGAGGGAAGAAACCCAGGAATTGTTTGCAACTCTAACCTCATGCTTGGATTCCAGGCCATCTGCCGAGCCGATGCAGTCTCATAGCTTCTCATCAAAAACCCCATCTTCCACAGCCTGTACGTCTTCCTCCTGGATTTCTGAAATAAAAACAGATCTGGGGTAAGTCAAATGCAAACGAGATTTTTGTTTCCCTTCCTTCCCCCCCTCAAACACAGCATTCACATGGCACATTTCACCTGGTTTTTAGTTATAACCCATTTTCTGGCCTCAAATGAAGCCAGAAATGGGCCATGCCGCAGAACAAAAGGACCCAACAGAGATGATACTACCTGATACTTCTCAGGAAACAACAACTGAATGGAAAACTGCTGGTGACCTTCTACCGCTGCACCATAGAGAGTATTTTAACTTACTGCACCTGTGTCTGGTTTGCACAGTGGCAGATAGGACAGCACTCCAGAGGGTCAACGTCATTGCCCAGAGGATCATGGGTTGCCCTCTCCCCTCTTTGGAAGAGCTCTATAGTTCCCGCTGCCTTAAGAAAGTTCAAAACATCTTTAAAGATCCATCTCATCCTGGGCATCCTTTTTTTTTTGAACTATTACCATCTGGCAGACGGTACAGGAGAATAAAAACAAGGAAAAATAGGCCCAAAAACAGCTTTTATCCCAGGGCAGTAACTATATTGAATGTTATGGTATAAAGGTAAAGGTGTCCCTCGCACATATGTGATAGTCGTTCCCGACTCTAGGGGGCAGTGCTCATCTCCGTTTCAAAGCTTAAGAGCCAGTGCTGTCCGAAGACGTCTCCGTGGTCATGTGGCTGGCATGACTAAGCACACGGAGCGCTGTTCCCTTCCCACCAAAAGTGGTCCCTAGTTTTCTGTTTGCATTTTTTACCTGCTTTCGAACTGCTAGGTTGGCAGAAGCTGGGACAAGTAACAGGAGCTCACTCCGTTATGCAGCCCTAGGGATTCGAACTGCTGAACTGCCGACCTTTTGATCGAAAGGCTCAGTGTCTTAGCCACTAATAATGCAATAACGGGTTTTCAATTTCAATTATATAGCATGTGAAGGATGTGTGTTTGTGGTTTTATTTTGATAGTTATAATGTATACTGAAGAGGGCATTTAATGTCATCGTACTCTGTGCAATGACAATAAACTAAACTAAACTAAACCATGAACCAAGGTTAACTCTAGCCAGGATGGCCTGCTATGCAAAATGCCTCCGCTAACTTTTACTTGGTTGACTGTGTTGAGAGAACATGCTGGCTTGTTCAGTAGAGGAAGTGAGCATAGCCTGGGATGGGGATTGGCACCACAATCCACCTGTGCGAATTCTCCACAATTCTTTTCTCTTACCTGCAAAGAGAACCAACCTCACTGGACCAAATGATGGGAGGGCAGGTTTTCTCAAACCTTGGCAACTTTAAGATGGGTGGACTTCAACTTCCAGAATTGCCCAGAGGGCATGGGAGGTGAAGTCCAGCTACTCTGGCTGGGGAATTCTGGGAGTCGAAATCCAGGTAGTCCTCAACTTATGACCACCATGGCACTCAATTGTGTTACTAAGTGAGACGGTTAAGTGAGGTTTGCCCCATTTTACAATCTCTCTTGCCACACTGCAGTTGATAAATGAGTCACAGGGTTGTAAAGTGAACCTTGCTTCCCCGTTGACTTTGTTCGTCAGGTCACAAAATGGGATCACGTGACCCCGAGACACTGCAGCCGTCATAAACATGAGTCAGTTGCCAAATGTCTCAATTTTGATCTCGTGTGTCCATGAGGGATGGTGCAAGAGTCGGAAGTGTGAAAAAGGATCATGTCGCTTTTTCCAGTGCTGTTGTAAATTTTGAATGGCCACGAAAGAAACCGTTGTAAGTTGAGGATTATGTGCATGCCTGCTGCGGAATTCTGGGAGTTGAAGTCCACACAACTCAAAAGTTGCCAAGGTTGAGAAACACTTGTGTAGAGAAATACTGCTGGAGAGTTTCTCTGCCCCACCTTTCTCTGAACAGCAGAGGGCGCTGTTTTACTACAATTCAAGCATCAAAGACTATCGCTAGGAAATCCTGCTTCTTGACTACTTGCACCGGCACAACTAATCATGGTTAGTTTTATCTGGGTTAGTGACACAATGGCTTGGTGCCTTGCAGGGGCCCACCCTGTTTGGCTATGTATTGAGTTGATTTTTCTGGCTGCCCATTTGTCAAGCAATAGCAATCACAATAGACATAATTTATTTGTTTCATTTTATTTAGTTTGTCAAACATGTACAAGATAGCAGCTGAAAGTATAAACATGGACATAGTATAAACAAAGGAAATGAGTACAAGTGAATGGGGACAGTAGGACAGGGACGGTAGGCACGCTGGTGTGCTTATGCACGCCCCCTTTATGGACCTCTTAGGAACGGGGTGAGATCCACGGTGGACAGTTTGAGGTTGAAGCTGTGAGGTTTGAGGATGTAACAACAGAGTCAGGTAGAGCATTCCAGGCGTTGACCACTCTGTTGCTGAAGTTGTATTTTCTGCAATCGAGTTTGGAGCGGTTTACCTTGAGTTTGTATTGATTGTTTGCTTGTGTATTATTGAGGTTGAAGCTGAAGTAGTTGTAGACAGGTAGGACGTTGTAGCAGACAATTTTGTATATTATGCTTAGGTCCGACCGTAGGCGGCGTAGTTCCAGATTGTCCAAGCCCAAAATTTCGAGCCTGGTGGCATAAGGGATTCTGTTGTGAACGGAGGAGTGGAGGACTCTTCTCGTGAAATACCTCTGGACTCGCTCGATCGTATTAATGTCCGATATACAGTGTGGATTCCAGGCAGACGAGCTGTATTTGAGGATTGGTCTGGCAAAGGTTTAGTACACCCTAGTTAGCAATACAATGTTACTGGAGAAGAAGCTTCGCAATAAACAACCTCATAAACAACTTCAGCATCACAGAGACATTTCAGATCAGGGGTGTCAAACCCAAGGCCAGGGGGCCGGGTCCAGCCTGCAGGGTGCTTAGACCTGACCCACGGGGCTGCCCTGGAAACAGCAAATGACCCACCTATGGTACTTATGCCAGTGAAAATGGAACTTGAGAGGGCCACACACGCTCTCCCCCCCAAGCTCTGTTTTCACTGGCAGAGGGTTGCAGGAGGCCGTCGTAACCGAAAACGGAACTCGGGAGCCTGTTTTCGCTAGCACAGCGCTTGGGCCTCCACGGGTTGGCCACACCCAACCTGTCCCCAGAGGGTAAACCCAACCCTGATGCGGTCCTCAGTGAAATCGAGTTTGACACCCCTGTTTTAGATTTAAGTATTTTTTTTCTGGGTTTGTGGCTTTTATCCAACCCCCAATTTGCAGCCGGAAAAATAGATGTAAACGGGAACTAAGGTTGATCGCATCGGTACTAACCAATCTTCTTTTAGTCTTAAAGAGTTGTATTAGTGTAAATGAATATATTCTTTTATTCTGCTCTTTGGCTCTAATCAAATTGTTAAAGCCGATTGTAACGTTGTATTGTTCAACGGCCAAAGTAAATAGTTTGATTTGACTTGATTCAATTATCATAATCTAGATCCTGAACGAATCCATTTGTCTATGTTTGCTCGATAAGCCAAAACACACATTCACCGGGCATAGATGAGTTTTCACAACTTCCTAAAACAATGAGCGAACAGTTTAACTCACTACCGCATGAACTGTGTGTTGTGTGAAACAGCGATATAGGTAGTCCTTGGCCTATGACCACAACTGAGTCCCAAACTTCTGCTGCTAAGCGAGACATTTGTTAATTGAACTTTGTCCCATTTTGCAGCCTATCTTGCCACCGTTGTTAAATGAATCACAGCTTAGGGACACGGTTGTTAAGGGAATCCGGCTTCCTCATTTACTTTGCTTGTCAGAAGGTCACAGAAGGGGATCGCATGACCCCAGGACACTGTCATAAATGTTGAGTCAGTTGCCAGGTGCCCGAACTTTGATCACGTGACAATGCTCACAAGTCGCTTTTTTACAGTGTCTTTGTAACTTTGAACGGTCACAAAATGAACTGTTGTAAGTCGAGGACTACCTGTATTTTGTGGCCACAGTGAGGAACGCAAGGGTTCTCATTATAAATCGAAGGGTAATTTTTTTCCCCCCAGTGACAATTTCTATGCAGTGAACACATCACTTTGTCTTGTTGATGTTAGTTGCGAAGTTGTGTCCGACCCACCGCGACCCCATGGACCTCGTTCCTCCAGGCCTTCCTGTCCTCTCCCATCCTCCGGAGTCCATTGAAGCTCAGGCCTACTGCTTCAGTGACTCCATCCAGCCCCCTCCTTCTCTGCCGTCCCCTTCTTCTTCTTTTGCCCTCCATCGTTCCCAGCATGAGGCTCTTCTCCAGGGAGTCCTTCTTCCTTCTCAGCAGGTGGCCAAAGTCTTTGAGTTTCCTCTTCAGGATCTGGCCTTCTAAAGAGCAGCCAGGGTTGATCTCCTCTAGGACTGACCGGTTGGATGGCCTTGCAGTCCAATGGACTCAATGCAGGAGTCTTCTCCAGCACCAGAATTCAAAGGCCTCCATTCTTTGGCGCTCAGCCTTCCTTGTGGTCCAACCTTCACAGCCATCCATGGCAACTGGGGAAACCAGAGCCTTGACTAGACACACTTTTGATTGGCAGGGTGATGTCTCTACTTTTTAGGCTGCTGTCTAGATTCGCCATCGCTTTCCTCCCCAGGAGCAAGCCTTTTTTAATTCCTGGGCTGCAATCCCCATCTACGGTGATCTTGGAGCCCAGGAAAATAAAATCTGCCACTCCCTCCATTTCTTCCCCATCTATTTGCCAGGAATTGAGAGGGCCGGATGCCATGGTCTTAGTTTTCTTAATGTTGCGTTTCAAGCCAACTTTTGCACCCTCTCTCTCTCTCCACCCGCATCAACTGGCTCTTTAGTTCTGTCTACAGCAGTGTTTCTCAACCTCAGGAACTTTTAAAAGGTACGGACTGGTTGACCTCCCCACCTCTTAAAAGTTCCTGAGGTTGAAAAACACTGGTCTGAAGGAAGCAGCTGCCAGGAAACCTGCTGGTACATTATCAAGGAAGGAAGTTAATTTGACTCACAGGGTGAGGCCACGACAATGCAGTGATGTTGAAAACCGCTTGTGGTCTCCTTTTGACCAAAGGACAAATGTTAAAAATTAAAAAGAAGTCTGCTACAGGATAGAAACCGGAAAAGGCAGAGTCGCTTGCCAAAAGCCAACAGACAAGACCGACGTTACAAAGAAGGAGATGGTCATCAGTGGCGGAAAATATAAAATAATTCAAGGAGGCTGCGAATTAGAGGCAGGCAGCCATTTTATTCAGCCCGGGAAGAGAGAGCGATTTTGCAAAGAGGAAAGAGCAATTTTCTCTCGAGTTGCCCCAATTCAATTTGGTTCGTTCCTTATTAAGGTCACCGGCCTCTTCGCTCTGGGTGGAATTTTATCTGCTCGGCTCTAGTATGACAAACAATAAAATGCCACGCATGCGAAATTCCCAATTTTTGGCTTCTGATGCCGCCTGTCCCTCCTGGCTGCCGGATCATACAACGCTCGGTCTCAGGAAAAAAATTGAAAATGCTGCATAAGTTGCAGAACTGGGTGAAAAGGAAAACGGGGAAGAGGTTTCATTTTAATTCTGCGCAAAGCTTGGTGCCCTGAAACCCCACCAATTATTTTGTTGCCCTGGTTTGGTTTGTTTTGAGGTTGAACATGTTGTGTGAATCCAGAACACGGATTTAAACAACAGACTAACTCAGTGTTCTGACCTAAGCCTCCCAGGATCATGAAGCTGACTTCTCGTCCCGATAAAACCTCTTTTATTTAAGGTTAAAGGGAATTCCTCTCCAGCAAAGTCCCGGCCAAAAGTCTTTCGAGAGATTTCACAACTGCAGACCTTTATCAGGCTTGGAGAGCTGCCAGGCTGATAACTTCTAAACACCATGCTGTAGCAGCAATTACTTGGCAAGACGTCAGGAGCAGATCCTCACCTAATGAATTGAACTAATGATAACCTGCAAACTCCACTCCCCTTTCTCTCCTCTTTTATTCCCTATGGGAGGGGCCATTCATCATCCACCTGTGGCTTTACTCCCAATTCGACCCCTGTTCCTTAGCTGTTCCCTTCGTCTGGCAACTCTGCGCATGCGCACACTGGGAACAGGCTCCAGCTGTTCCTCTGCCTCACTGATGTCTGACTCTAAAGGCAGCTGGTAACTGTCAGACGGCTCTGGCCCCCTCTCTGCCTCCGACACAGAGCCCTCATCAGAGCCTTCCCCAGACTCCAAGACTGGCCCAGGTTCCTCCCCAACCCTCCCCACTGTCCGACTCTTCCAGCAACTCCGCTAGCGAGCCACAACAGACTAACTCAGGAAGGAAGGATGATTAAGCTTAGTACATTGTGTAAATATTTGATGGAAACCTATCAAGGAGAGGTCTAATGTGGAATTGAGGAGACGTTTTCTGACAGTGAGAACAATTAACCAGTGGAACAGCTTCCCTCCAGAGGTTTTGAGTGTTCCATCACTGGAGGTTTTTAAGAGATTGGACAGCCTTTTGTCCGGAATTGTAAAGGGTCTCCTGCTTTGGCAGAGGGTTGGACTAGAAGACCTCCAAGGTCCCTTCAAACTCTGTTATTCCGTTCTGTTCTGCTCTTCTTTATCACTTACCACTTTGTTTCCTACACATACCGCTGTTGGACAAAAGGTAAAATGAAGGGGGCAATTGTGAAATCTTGGCTAAAACTGAGATCGCTTCCCCTCCCTGGTTTCCCCAAATCTTGTTCTGATCGAGGCTTCCCAAGAGCATGAAGCAAACTCCTGGTCCCAACAAAAAAAACTTTTATTAACTGACTGTGAATTCTGCTCCTTCACATCCAGCAAAGTCTTTCAAGGGAGGATTTACAGTCACAGACCTTCTCTGGCTTGGAGAGCTGCCAGGCTGATCTCTGCAAAACTTGGCCAGGAGTCTCAGAGAGTCACGAACCAATGAAGCGAACTAATGGTCTCCTGCAAACTCCACTCCCCTGTCGCTCCTCTTTTATCCCCTATGGGAGGGGCCATTCATCGTCCACCTATGGCCTTCCTCCCAAGTCGACCCCTGTTCTTTAGCTGTTCCCTTCTTCTGCGCATGCGCACACTGGGAACGGGCTCCAGCTGTTCGTCTGCCTCCCTGATGTCTGACTCTGAAGGCAGCTGATAACTGTCAGACGGCTCTGCCCCCCTCTCTGACTAAACGGGATCCACTGGAGAAGAAAATGGCAACCACTCCATGTCTTTGCCATGAAAACCCCATGGACATTACCTTCTCCTCCTCCTCCTCCTCCTCAAATCCCACTCCCTTGTAGCACTGATGTTGTTACATAGTTGGGTCACGAAACGTCTGCAAGGAAACAGAGAGCAGCAAGGACCCCACATTTCAACCCTGAGTGATAAATATTCTCTTCTATCCGCCAATCATACCTGTATGTCGCAGGGAAGTCCGGCCAGGACGAGGCAGCGAGAAACTAAAAGACCGGGCTGGTAAGGATACTGATCCATCAAGGCTGACGCTCTTGGCCCGTCTGCGGCACTCAACCGAAAGCAGATCCCGGCAATGCTTGTGGCAGTTCACCCCGCAGGCTGGGCAGAAGGAGAGAAAGGAGTTGAACAGAACCAGCATCAAACCTACAGCCCAACAGTTTCAATCTTGGGGAACTCCAGATGGATAGACCTTCACTCCCAGAATTCTTGGCAATGGGCATGGTCCCTGGGGGGATTTTGGGAACTGAGGCCCTCAACTGACAACCACAACTGTGCCCGAAATTTCTGCTGTTAAACGAGATGGTTGCTACTTGTTAACTGCTGGGCCCCATTTTACGGCCTTCCTTGCCCCCGTTGCTAAGAAGTGAATCACTGCAGTTCTTAAAGTTAGCAGCGCGGTTAAGTTAAGTGAGTCTGGCTTCTCCATTGATTGGGCTTGTCAGAAGGTCGCCAAAGGTGATCGCATGATTCAGGGACAATGCATTTTTCAGTTTTGATCGCAGGGCCACGGGGATGCTGCAACAGTCACAAGTGTGAAAAAGATCCATGTCACTTTTTTTCAGCGCCATTGTATTTTAAAGATCAACAGAGTCGGAAGGGACCTTGTAGGTCATCTAGTCCAACCCTCTGACCAAGCAGGAGATCCTCCACCATTTCCGACCGAGGGCAGTCCTGTCTCTCCTTGAAAGTCTCCAGGGATGAAGCTCCCACAACCTCCGAAGGCAACTTCTGTTCCATGGGTTGATTTCTCTCCCTGTCAGGAAATTCCTCCTTATTTCCAGGTTGAATCTCTCCTTGGTCAGTTTCCATCCATTATTCCAGTGGTGGATTCCTACCGGTTCGGACTGGTTCAGCCGAACCAGTAGTGGTTTGGTGGACTGGGTCGCTGGAACCGGCAGCAACACAGTCCTGCCATGCCCTCGAACCGGTTCTCCGGTTCTGCATGTGCAGAACAATTCTAATTGCACAAATTTATTTGTTTTAAAACCTTTTGTGCATGCGCAGAACTAATTTATAGGTATTTTTACAGTAATGCCAGGAGCAACCAACCCCTGTATTCTTCCTTGTCTAGCCTTCAGGTGCTTTGGAGAATAGCTTGGCCCCCTAACTCCTCTCTGTGGCAGCCCCCCAAATATTGACCAGTGCTCTCCTGTCTCCCCTGGTCCTTCTCTTCCCTAGACCAGCCAGGCCTAGTTCCTGTAACCGTTGTAATTTTGAACAGTCACTAAGTATTATAAGTCTAGGACTACCTGCATAGCGTAAAACTGCTTCAACAGCAAGACACTTGGCTTGTAAATTTAATACATAAAATAGAATACATTTCAAACTCCCAGAATCCTTAGCAAAGCGATGTTAACTAGGAATTTTTGAAATTCGCACATCATCCAGAGCAGGACTTCAACTCCCAGAGTTCCTCAGTCACCAACGCTGGCTGAGGAACTCAAGAGTTGAAGTCCACAAGTCTTAAAAGTGGCCAAGGTTGGAGACCCCTCATCCAGAGAGTTGCTGCTAAATTGATAGGGAGACTAGTGAAAATTTCTTCAAATTACCTCGACATTTTAGTCCTTGCTTGTAGAGGCCAATGATCTGGAAAGAGAAAGAGAGAGAGGTTAATTGTGGATGCAACGAATTGTGGACTTTTAATTGATTGATTGATTTTAATGGTGCAAGAGCTTGGCTTCAAATACAGAAAAATCAGTCTTCCTTAATAGTTGCATTTTGAGTCAGTCCCTTATCCATTCCCTTAATGCAGAGTTTCTCAACTGTGGGCAACTTTAAGATGTGTGAACTTCAACTCCCAGAATCCCCCCGAGTTGAAATCCCAACATCTTAAAGTTGCCAAGGTTGAGAAACAACACTCTTATCCTTTTTTTTTAATTGTTCAAATTTTTATTGGTTTCAAAAGTTTTACAAGGAAAAGTGATTATAGGGTTATAAAACATTTTGACAGCTACATCGTGCGGGGGGGGAGAAGCCCCCCCAGGTCTTACAACTTTTACCAACGAAAATAGAAAAATATCAACATTTACATAAGTATTAGCAGTTTTGAGTTTAACACAATATCATCAGTATGTTTCAATCATTTTGTTTTGTATCACTTCCATAAAGGTGCATTGTAACAACAATTGCCATAATGTTTCAAGTCACTTTTGTGATCTGAGTCTTCTAATTGTTGCGTCCTCCCCCCCCCTCCGTCCACTGGCTGAGCCTCTGCCCCTCCCTCCTTTGCTTCTTGTGTAGCATCCCCCATTTCACCTAAAAGAGCACTGTGTTTTTTAGTGAAAGCCTCCGCTTCCACTACTGTGTTGATTCTAATTCTACTGCCCTCCCAGAAAATCAACATGCCTTCTGGAAACAGCCACCTGAACCAAACCCCATTATTGTATAATTTTTTTTGCTAAGAAGGAATATTTCCTTCTGTTATCTCTTACTTTCTTTGGGAAACACTCTTTAATACTACTGAAGTTAAGTTAAACTTCCCTTGGTGACTGATTAAAATTCTGCTATCTGTGGTGGTTGAGTGGCTAAGATGCTGAGCTTGTTGACCAGAAAAGTCGGCAGTTCAGCGGTTCGAATCCCTAGCGCTGCGTAACGGAGTGAGCTCCTGCTACTTGTCCCAGCTTCTGCCAACCTAGTAGTTTGAAAGCACATAAAAATGCAAGTAGAAAAATAGGCACCACCTTTGGTGGGAAGGTAACAGTGTTCTGTGCGCCTTTGGTGGTTTGGTCATGCCAGCCACATGACCATGGAGACGTCTTTGGACAGCGCTGGCTCTTTGGCTTTGAAACAGAATTGGGCATCACCCCCTAGAGTTGGGAACAACTAGAACATATGTGCAAGGAGAACCTTTATCTTTTCTGTGATTTTGGCTGAAGCAAATCTATTGGGGAAGATCTTTGATCCACTTCACTTTGCTAGACAGATTGTCCTCCACCCTGAATTAATGAGGATTTGGTTTTCCTTTGCCAAGTTTCTCTGCGTTGGGCCTTGGTACAATTTTGATTTGAATTTAAGCAGAGGATTTGGGATTTAGAAAACTAATAATTGCTTCAGGGTTTTCTTGTAATTTTAAAAATTATTTCATTACATTGTTGGTCTTTTACTTGTTATTGGTCTTTTAAACCATTAATAAACGTGGATTGATTAGTTGATCGTAAACAGAGTTAGCTGTCCTGGGTAGAGGCAGCTGGCCAGTTATAAACATAGCTGTTAATCTTATATGTTAAAGAATTAAATCAAGGAGTTTAATGATAAAGGTAAAATCTACCATGAGATGAGTTAACTCACAGTAGCTAATGGAAATGTCTGTACAACATACGTTTCTTGGTGGCCATCACAAAATCACTGAGTTGAAAGAAACCTCAAAGATGAACTAGTCCGGTGTTTTTCAGACTTGACCACTTTAACAAGGATGGACTTCAACTCCCAGAATTCCCCAGCGAGCTTGCTTGAAGTTGGGTGGACTTCAACTCCCAGAATTCCCTTATTAGCATGCTTTAAGATGGGCAGACTTCAACTCCCAGAATTCCTTCACTAGCATGCTTGAATATGTGTGAACTTTAACTCCCAGAATTCCCCAGACAGCTTGCTTCAAGATGTGTGGATTAAAGGTAAAGGTTCCCCTCGCACTTATGTGATAGTCTCGTTCCTGACTCTAGGGGGCGGTGTTCATTTCTGTTTCAAAGCCGAAGAGCCACCGCTGTCCGAAGACGTTTCCGTGGTCATGTGGACGGCATGACTCTACGCGGAAGGCGGACGGAATGCTGTTCCCATTTTTCTACTTGCTTTTTTTATGTGCTTTCGAACTGCTAGGTAGAAGCTGGGAAAAGTAACGGGAGCTCACTCCATTAAGCGGCACTAGGGATTTGAACCGCCAAACCGCCGACCTTCTGATCAACAAGCTCAGTGTCTTGGCCCCTGAGCCCCTTGTGGGACGTCCCAAAAAGCTGGCTAGGTGAATTCTGGGAGTTGACATCCACCCATCTTAGAGCTGCCAAATTAGGAACCACTGCTTTAAAGCAATAAGATGAAATGCTGCCTGGAGAATTCTGGGTGTCGAAGTCCACCGGTCTTAACAGCAGTCAAGTGAATAGAAAGCCTGATGGTTCTTCCTTGCTCCAATCTATGCCAGTCCCAGGCACTGTTGCGATCACAAGTGTAGGAAATCAGCTCACCAGGCCCTTGCAGTGACGGCAAGCAACCGGGCGCAGGAAGGTGGTCTCGTTGAAGTTGTGGACGAAGCCCATCTTCCCGTTCAGCTCCAAGCTGGACTTCATGAAGTAGGACACCATCTCTTCTCGACTGATGCAACCGTCTCTGTTGGTCAAGGAAGGCCATTAACAGACGGGTCGGTCATTTGGAAAAACCACACCTCCCAAAGGGTCCCAAACAGGAGCCTTTAGCTGTGTTGGACTACAACTCCCAACGTGCTATAGGCCAGTGTCTCTGGAGGAAACCCTGTTGCCCCAGGATATGACCACCGTTGAGGCACAGCCATTCCAATCCTAAGACTTAGAATAGAATAGAATAGAATAGAATAAGAGCAGAATAGAATAGAACAGAATATAGAATCAAATAGAATAGAATAGAGAATAGAATAGAATAGAGAATAGAATAGAAGGAATGAAGGAGTAGAATAGAATTAGTAGAATAGAATAGAATAGGAGGAATGAAGGAGTAGAATAGAATAGAATAGGAGGAATGAAGGAGTAGAATAGAATATAGAATAGAATAGGAGGAATGAAGGAGTAGAATAGAATTAGTAGAATAGAATAGAATAGAATAGGAGGAATGAAGGAGTAGAATAGAATATAGAATAGAATAGAATAGGAGGAATGAAGGAGTAGAATAGAATATAGAATAGAATAGGAGGAATGAAGGAGTAGAATAGAATATAGAATAGAATAGAATAGAATAGGAGGAATGAAGGAGTAGAATAGAATATAGAATAGAATAGGAGGAATGAAGGAGTAGAATAGAATAGAATTAGTAGAATAGAATAGAATAGGAGGAATGAAGGAGTAGAATAGAATAGAATTAGTAGAATAGAATAGGAGGAATGAAGGAGTGGAATAGAATAGAATAGCAGAATAGAATAGAATAGAATAGAATAGAATAGAATATAGAATAGAATTCTTTATTGGCCAAGTGTGATTGGACACACAAGGAATTTGCCTTTGGTGCAGATGCTCTCAGTGTACATAAGGAGAATAAAAATACATTCATCAAGAATAAAAAGATACAACACTTTGTGATAGTCATAGGTTACTAATAAGTTATCAAATCGTATTAGGAAACAATTAAAAACAATATAAATTGAAAGATACAAGCAACATGGTTTCTCATTTTCAGTGAGAAAATGTTGGTGGTCTGCAGAAAAATGCTTTGCCTTTTTTATATTGCACTCAATCAGGGGTCCTCAAACTACGGCCCCTGGGACGGATACGTGCAATGGACGCTTGTGTTGCTGCAGAGAGCCTCCCCCTTGGGGGTCTTTTTGTGCGGGTCGGAGGGGGGCAGAAATTCCAACTTGTCTGAAATGATATAGGGCAGTGTTGGTGAACCTTTTCAGCACCGAATGCCAAAACAAGAGTCCGGGCGCGGGGGAGCATCGGAAACCAAAGAGCAGCTCCCCAGTGTGCACCCGCAGGAGTGCATGCGCGCACCAAGACCAGCTGGCCGACGCACATGTGCATGCTGGAGTCCAGAAGAGCAGCGGGCAATGGCTAGCATGCCTGGATAGATGGCTCTGTGTGCCACTTCCAGCACGCATGTCATAGGTTTGCCATCACGGGTATGGGATCTCCTGCTCAAACGGGGGGTTGGACTAGATGATCTCCAAGGTTACTCTTAGTCTGTGTCCTATGCTAGCTACAATGCAGAGACATCCAACTTCTGGACCATCGTATCTCTGTCCAGCCATGCCTCTTTCCTGCCACCGATCTCTTTATCCTCTCATTGCAACATCCTGTTCCCATACAACAGACACAACAAACTTCCCCTGCGCCCTTCTCCTGCTATCCTTCCTTTCCTGTTTTTTTATCTTTTTGGGTAGCTTTCAGGCAGTCCTCTCTTTTTTTTAAGCATTTCTTTCTTGGAGAAACCGCAGGGCAAACAAAGGCATGCCTGCCGACAAATAATTTTTAGATGAAAACAAGGTCAGGCAGAGGAAATTTAAAAAATAAAATAAAAAAACACACCCTTGGCACCCTTCTCTTTTTGACTGTTGAAGAATCCTACAGAGCTCTAAAGTCTGCACAACCTTTGGAAAACCAGTGCACATTTTAAGTCCTGAGATGGAGGCTTTTCTGACAGGAGCCTGCTGTCCACTGGATTTTGCATTAAAGGAAAAAAAAGAACATTTTTCTCTACATTTGCTTTAAGCTAATTTTAAGCTTGGAAGAAATTACGATGGGGTGAGAGCGGGCACTGTTTAAAGAAAACGTATAGGAAAGAAATGTACTTATTTTTTTACATGCAAAATCCAGTGGGCTTCTGGCCCCTTTTAAAAACACCCCCTTGTCAGGACTAAAATGTGCGCTGCAAAACAGAAAACTGTCATCGCCTTCTTTTGGATAACAGAGTCTCCACGTTCAGCAGCTGTCTATCTTAGGAATATCCTATAACAGGGATGGCGAACCTTTTCGACACCGAATTGCATGGAAACATAGCGTGTGTGCACACTCATCAGGGCCGCGCTCTGGAAAAGCCGAAGTTCTGGCGCTCATGCACACCCGTCCATCAGCTGGCCAGCACGCATGCGCACACTGGTTTTCACCACTGCTGCGTGCGCAAAGGTCCGCTGATCATCGCGCATGTGAAATACCCAGAAGTCAAACAGGCAAGGCTGCGTGTGCTGGCCGATATGGCTTCGTGTGCTACTTTAGGCACGCATCACGGTCCTTTAATAAATATCAGGGCATAATATTTTCCCTTTTTACAAGGTACCAGTTGAGAAAACCAGTCCAGTAACCATACAGGTAGCGCACAGATGTTGTCAAAAGCTCCACTTATTCCCCCCCCCCCTTTTTTTTCTCACACCCTTCAGAGCTAGTGTGGGGAGCGGGGTGGAGAGGGAACATTCCTCCTGGAAACCCACAAAGACCAACCGAGAGAATGACAGGGCGCGGTAGCCCAGCCAGAGCTAAAGAGAACCTAATAAGGAGCGATGCTTCTGTCTGAGAAGCAAAACTCGCTTTGCTTCTTCCCGGTCTCCCAGTTGAGATCCGAATTCAAAGGCCAAGGCGGCTGAGTGCCTGGGTTCGCTCCCAAGAGATGGAGAGCATTGCCAGAACGTATTTTGGCTCTGGCATCCAAGCCTTTTAAACGGGACACAACCTTCATCCTTGCCCTTTTTCTCCCTCCCCTCTCCTTCCTTAGACACGCAGCAAATCCCTGGGTCCTGTCGTTGGCCCACGCAGAAGGAGAAATAGATGCAGATAAAAAGAACTTTAAAATGCTCCTAAGTTTGATGTCAAAGGTGGCAATGCAATGAATCAAATTAAGGGCCTTTAAAAACACGCTTAAATTCGCCCTTTTGGGGAATCAAACTAGGAGCATCTTAGAACGTCTTAAATGCAGCCTTTTTGGGAATCAATACAATACAATACAATAGTAGAGTTGGAAGGGACCTTGGAGGTCTTCTAGTCCAACCCCCTGCCCCAAATGCCATCACTCTGCTAAACAAATAATTCCTCCAACACTGTCAAACTATTCACTAAGTCTGCATTACTATTACTATTAGTCCTCTCATTGTTCCTATCACCCATCTCCTCCCACAGGACTGTAACTTCGTTGCTTGTATTCTTACGATTTATATTGATATTGATTGTTTCCTGATTGCTTATTTGTACCCTATGACTATCATTAAGTGTTGTACCTTATGATTCTTGACGAATGTATCTTGTCTTGTCTTTATGTACACTGAGAGCATCTGCACCAAAGACAAATTCCTTGTGTGTCCAATCACACTTGGCCAATAAAGAATTCTCTTCTATTCTATTCTCTTCTCTTCTATTTAAGGCTTGTATCTTTGACTCACTAATATCACTAGGAGTTTGCTGAAATTAAGTCACACAGAGATAATATAATGTACAAGGTTATGGGATTAAAGGTGGAGAGACTGTGGGACTTTTAGCACTTACTGATTCTCATCCAGGTCTCCAAATTTGCAGAGATATGGAAAATTATTCCGGATGATCTGGAATTCTTCTTGGGAAATATTCCCGTCTCCGTCCACGTCAAAGTTCCGGAAAACAGACTAAAAGAAAATAAGGATTTGGGATGAAGCTGGAAATATATAGCTCCAAACTTTAAGACTTGTGGACACATGCTGAACAGTTGCAGGAAATGGATATGGCCAGTTCTAGAGAAAAGAAGGACCAGGGGGGACAGGATAGCAGTCTTCCAGTATTTGAGGAGCTACCACAAAGAAGAGGGGGGTCAACTTATTTTCACCAGAAGGCAGGACAAGAAGCAATGGATGGAAACTAATCAAGGAGAGGAACGGCTTGCCTCCAGAAATTGTGGGTGTTTCATCACTGGAAGGTTTTGAAGAAGAGACTGGAGAGCCATTTGTCTGAAATGATATAGGGGGTTGGACTGGATGACCTCCAAGCTCCCTTCCCACTCTATTCTGATTGAAACTTACCACAGAGAGAAGCAACTTAGAACTAAGGAAAAAGTTTCCTGACAGTGAGAGCAATTAACTAGTAGAACAGTTTGCCTTCAGAAGTTGTAGGCGCTCGACAACTTCTGGGGGTTGGACTAGAAGACCTCCACGGTCCCTTCCAACGCTGTCATTCTGTTATCTGTTAAGACATGAACTATCATAGAACCCACTGTACTTGTTCTTGGACAAAAATATTTTCCTCTCCTTCCCTATGGCTCCAATTGTGTCCTATCTGTGGAATTCTGGGACTCAGCATCTATGGAAGGTATCCAGCTGGGGGAAGGCTGAGCTGTGCAGAACTATTTAAAATAGAATTATCCAGCAGACAATAATTCCACAGAACTGACTCATCTTTCCCAAGAATCTTACCGACGTGCTAACGGGCCGGGAAGATCTTAAGTGGATAAAGCATGAAATACATCTGTAGATAACACCCCACACAACACCCACTCCCTATTCCAGGTATCCTGGTTTCCTACCTCCACCATCTTCTCGATGTGTTTGCGCACAACTGCTTGGTCTGGCTTCGGCTTGGGCACCGAGGCCCACTCCTCAATCATAACAGGCTGGGGCGGGGGGCTCGAGAATGTGGGGCTGGAAGGCTGGAGCAGAGAAAATAGAAGGACAGATCAGTTTTGCCCAAATCGACATTGAAGACATCGAGTCTTTATCGATTAGCGCTTGGGACATATCAAAGTGCGAAGTTCCGGAAAAGAACGATTACTAAAATTTGACATAAGCGATTCAAAATGAAATTTGATAAAGAAACGATTTAAAATGGAATTGGAATAAAGTACGGTTTAAGATGGGATTGGGATAAAATGTAGTCCAAAATGAAATTGGAATAGAATACAATAATTTAAGATATAGATAAAACATGATAAGATTATATTTCGGTGTCACCCCTGCAATTTACCCCAATCGGTCCCACGTATGCAGATCTCCTCTGAACCTTTATGTTTTAAGTTCTGTACTGGGTTAAATGTTATTTTCCAGTTCTGGACGCGCAGAAGGTAAGTTGTTTTGATACGGGGATCCCAATGGGTCCTTCGTTTGGTATACAGACCTAAGTACTTGTCTCTCACCCCCTTATACAAGCAACAATCAAATAGGATGTCAGCCAGGTCGTCTACCTCTGCCGTTCCGCAGATGCAGAGACGCTCATTGTAGGGTATAGAATGGAATGTCCCATATCTGACCATTGGGTCAAGCCGTTCGAATCTCACGCGCGTAAATCTCTCCCTAAGATGTTTTGGCAGTTGTGACTTCAAATAGTTGCCTACTTGAAAAGTATGTTTTTCACTCAGCCAGAATTGAAAAGAGTGGAGTGACTCAAAGCAACCTACAGCCACTCGTTTAGTGACCATTCAAAATTGCAACACAAAGTGACCTATGACCGTGTTTCCAATTTATGACTGTTTATCTCCATGGTCGCGGGATCAAAATTTGGATGCTTGGCAACTTGCTCACATTTGCGATGGTTGCAGTGTTCCAGGATCACATGATCCCTTTTTTGTGACCTTCTGACAAGTAAAGTCAAGGGGGAAGCCCGATTCACTTAATGACTGCCTTACTAATTTAATGCAAAGCGAACTGGTACCAACCCACCCCTGATACCCACACCAGGAACAGGCTCCAGCTGTTCTTCTGCCTCACTGATGTCTGACTCCGAAGGCAGCTGATAACTGGCCTACGGCCCTGGCCCCCTCTCTGCCTCCAACACAGAGCCCTCCTCAGAGCCTTCCCCAGACTCCAGGACTGGCCCAGGTTCCTCCTCATTGTCCGAATCTGCTAACAGGCCACAACACATTGATGTGACAGCCCCTCCGTCTTGACCTCCATCTATTTCCCCCATCCAGAGGTGCTCAGCTTCCATTTTGCATTGGGACTCCTCTAAAATCACACCCCACCTCACAAGGCTGAATTGTGGCCCAGCACCCCCTGCCCCACTGATCTGAAGACCCACATCCTAGTTTGCAAGACACCTGCACGTACCGTAGACTTGTTTCGGGGTTCGCGTTGCAAAGAGAGTTGATAAATCTCCTCTTCTGTTTGGTATTGATCCAGGGAGACCTACAGGAAAGATAATCGATTGATCAATCAAATCTTCAGAAACCAGCAGAGAAACACACCGAAGTCAGAATAAGGAGCTATCAACGGATCCCTTCCTACTCCCTTCTCTCCAAAAGTGAGTATTTTTTAAATTATATTTAAAAGTAGTTCCTCAGCTTGACAACCCCAATTGAGCCCAATAATTTCCGTGGCTGAAACATTTGTTAAGTGAGTTTTGCCCCATCTTACACCCTTTCTTGACAAGTTGTTAAGTGAATCACTGCAGCCGTTAAATTAATAAAATGCAGTTTTGTCACAAGTGTTAAGTGAATCCTTGCAATTAGTAAGTTAGCAACACGGTTGCTAAGTGATTCTGACTTCCCCATTGAGCTTTGCTTGCCAGAACGTCACAAAAGGGGATCACGTGACCTCTGGGACACTGCGACCGTCATAAATATGAGCCAGTTGCGAAGCAATCGCATTTTGATCAGGTGACTATGGGAATGCAGCAATGGTTTTAAGTGCGAGAAAAGGTAATGTCACGTTTTTCAGTGCCGTTGTAACTTCACTAAATGAGCTGTTGTAAGTCGAGGACTACCTGTACAAAAAGAATATATGCTGAGGAGCTCCAGGTTCCTCTCGCACATATGTGCTAGTTGTTCCCGACTCTAGGGGGTGCTGCTCATCTCCGTTTCAAAGCCGAAGAGCCAGCGCTGTCCGAAGACGTCTCCGTGGTCATGTGGCCAGCATGACTCAATGCCGAAGGCGCCCGGAACGCTGTTCCCTTCCCACCAAAGGTGGTTCCTATTTTTCTACTTGCATTTTTACGTGATTTCGAACTGCTAGGTTGGCAGAAGCTGGGACAAGGAACAGGAGCTCACTCGGTTACACGGCACTAGGGATTCGAACTGCCGACTTTTCTGATTGACAAGCTCAGCGTCTTAGCCACTGAGCCACTGTGTCCCAAGAAGCTCCAGGAGGGGATCTTACCATGAGCAGGTTGAGAAGGTCGGGGTTCGCTTCAAACGGAGGACGGATGTTTTGTACCATGGCCAGGTCGCTGAGGATGCTAAACAGCTGCTGCATCTTATTGCCATTCAGGCGGGAGTGCGTCCGGTCCAGCCAGTCGGGAAGGGCCACGTGGACGGCCACCAGGTCCTTGAGGTGGACTCCTAAGATGGGGAACTTGAACCCCACACACTCCGCAAAACACCGCCGGTAGCGGCTGTAATTCCCTGCCGAGGAGAGCAACTCCAGCAGCGACTCCCAGACCTGCAACCAAACAAGGGGGAAGCTGGTCTCTGCGATTGAAGCTTTAAGGAGGGCATTGTCTCTGAGGACTAGTCACTTGATTCCGTTTGTGGGAGAAAATTCAGAACGGCTGGGGGAAAACACAGCCTTGGATTGAAAACTGGTGAAGGGACAAGGCATAAAACACCACAGCAGGTCCTTTTTATTTTTTTATTTATTTTTAATCCCTCCTTTGTTATATTAATTACTAGCTGGATACCTGCGCTTTGCTGCGAAACAATGTGATCAGGCAATGCAGGAGAAATCTGGTTCACTCCGATTCAATCCGTTGGCTCAGTGATGGTCGGTGATTGAAACACATAAGGAAATATCACTCCTGCCACCTTGAATCCGGAAGCAGTTCCATAGGTGGAAGGCATAGACATTTTGATGAGGTACCAACGTTTGGTACCGTAAGGAGCGCCAGGCCACTCCTGAGTGAAGGAATGGAAACGTCTGGTAGTTTGAACGGAGGTAACAGAATGTCAGGCAACTGGCTGTTGGAACAGAGTTCTTTTCAGGTGGGGAGGGGGAGTAGAACGCCTTAGCACCAGAAGGTGTTAATTATTGTATAATAAATATTAATGCTCTGATGGTCATTTTGATAAATCCTTTCTTAGCTAGCACCTAGAAGCCAAGAGTAACATACATGTTGAATTTTACGTTTGTAGGCTTTACAGTTCTGGAGATTTTGTGATGAGTGAGTTTTATTTGTCTTTTATATATATAGATAACAAATAGAAATCCCACAAATAGAATCAAGTTACTAGACCTCCTTAAAGCTCATTAATGAATTATTCTCCTGACAGAAAGGATAAAACAAGTAGCCGCCATCTTTACAAACAGTTGCTTCTTTTCTTCCTTGCAATTTCTTTCAAACCAGTGGTGGATAGTACTCTGTCTTTATATATCGGTTTTTGAATTGCTTTTTTAACTGGATTGCTCTTTATTTTAATAGTTGGGAGCTGTCATGGTTCTGTAAGGAGCCCACTGCCCAAATTATTCCTCTTGGCCGGCATTCATTGCTGTATCAGAGCTAAGTTGGAAGTGACCCTTGAGGTCATTTAGTCCAGCTCTCACACAGTCTGGCAGGTAGCCCACTGTTGTGGCCCGCCAGCAGCCAGCAGAGCTAGCAGCAGATTCGGACAGTGAGGAGGTTGGGGAGGAACCTGGGCCAGTCCTGGAGTCTGGGGAAGGCTCTGATGGAGGCTCAGTGTTGGAGGCAGAGAGGGGGCCAGGGCCGTCTGACGGTTATCAGCTGCCTTCGGAGTCAGACATCAGTGGGGCAGAAGAACAGCTGGAGCCTGTTCCTGATGTGCGCATGTGCAGAGCTGTCAGGAGAAGGAAACAGCTAAAGAACAGGGCTCAACTTGGGAGTAAGGCCACAGGTGGACAATGAATGGCTCCTCCCAAGGGAAATATAAGAGGAACGAAAGGGGAGTGGAGTTTGCAGGAGACCATTAGTTCACTTAATTTGTTTGTGACTCTCTGAAACTCCTGGCCAAGTTTTGCAGAGATGGGCCTGGCAGCTCTCCAAGCCAGAGAAGGTCTGTGACTGTAAATCCCCCCTTGAAAGATTTGGCTGGATGTGAAGGAGCAGAATTCACAGTCAATTAATAAAAGGGTTTTTTGTCGGGACAAGGAGTTTGCTTCAGTCTCTTGGGAAGCCTCGGTCAGAACACCATGTCTCACCCAGTCACCCCTTCTGACACCAGACCAACCCTCGGCCTTCCGGTCTAGGTCCCCCTTGTTGGGTCTCAGCCTCTGGTTCTCCCCCTCCCCCTAGACACACATTTGTTCCTTTACCTTTGTCGTTTCTGGACTCACAAAACTGTGTGTCTCCTTTAGGCGAGAGATGGAACTGTGGCCCAGCCCGCCGATCACGGCCATCAGGGTGTTGAAATTTTGCAGATGGAGAAGCCTCTGCAGAGGGGGGAAGAAGGGGGGAAGAGATTTTAGGGGGACGACGACAGGGGAAAGCGATGTAATCGGTGGCAGTCCATCATACCCCACACCTTCCTTCAGCCTTCACTGTGGTCTCCCTTCCACTCGGCTCCTGCTCTGGGTTTAGGAGGTCAGCCGTGGTCAGTTAACTACTACCCTGAGCTGAGCTCTTGGAAGAGTAGAGTAGAGTTGGAATTGGATTGGAACGGAATGGAACAGAACAGAACAGAATAGAATAGAATTAGAAAAGAATAGAATAGAATTAGAAAAGAATAGAATAGAATTAGAAAAGAATAGAATAGAATTAGAAAAGAATAGAATAGAATTAGAAAAGAATAGAATAGAATTAGAAAAGAATAGAATAGAATTAGAAAAGAATAGAATTAGATTAGATTAGATTAGATTAGAATAGAATAGAATAGAATTCTTTATTGGCCAAGTGTGATTGGACACACAAGGAATTTGTCTTCAGTGCATATGCTCTCAGTGTACATAAAGAAAAATAAAATACATTCATCAAGAATCATAAGATCCAATACTTAGTGATAGTCATAGGATACTAAATAAGCAATCAACACGAATCGTACTAGGAAACAAATATAACAATATAAATTGTAAAGAGACAAGCAACATGGTTATAGTCATAAGTGGGAAGAGGGAGGTACTAACAAGGAAGAGAAGAATAATAGTAATACAGTCTTAGTAAATTGTTTGACAGTGTTGTGGGGATTACTTGTTAAGCAGAGTGATGGCATTCGGGGAAAAACTGTCCTTGTGTCTAGTTGTTCTGGTGTGCAGTGCCCTATAGCAAAATTCCCCATAGGAAATACAGGTGGTCCTTGACTTACAACCACAATTGAGCCCAACATTTATGTTGCCGAGTGAGACAGTTTTTAAGTGAGTTTTGCCCCCATTTTATGACCTTTCTTGCCACTGTTGTTAGGTGAATCACTGCAGATGTTAACAACACAGTTGTTAAGTGAATCTGGCTTCCCCATTGTCAGAATGTCAGAAGAAGGTCGCAAAAGGGATCAAATGACCCCAGGGCACTTCAACCGTCTATCTGTCTTTTTGTCTGTCTACCCACCCAACCACCCACCCATCCATCCATATCTATCTGTCTGTCTGTCTGTCTGTCTATCTATCTATCTATCTATCTATCTATCTATCTATCTATCTATCTATCTATCATCTATCTTATGTCTGTCTATCTGTCTGTTTGTCTGTCTACCCACCTACCCACCCATCCATCCATCCATCCATCCATCCATCCACCCACACACATTCACACAGCCCCTTGTACTGTGTGCCACCCTTTTTCCTCATCTTACAAGAATAGACAACTTAATGCAGTTTTTCTCAAGCTTTTAGCAATACTAAAATATGTGGTCTTTAATTCTCAGAATTCCCCAGCCAGTATACCGGTCTTAAAGTGGTTAAGGTTGAAAAAACACTTGGCCAGAAAGAGCGAGAGCCATTTGGGGATTAGAAAAGAGAGAAGCCGAGGAGGAGACGTCACTGCTAAAATTATAACAAACTTGGAAAGCAAATACTTCAATTTATGTTTGCCAGGAAAAAAAATGAAAGAAGGGCTTGCAAGCTTTCAACAACAGATCCTGCTGGGTTCAGAAGCAGGGTGAGCAACCCATAATCATCAAAACGCACACATACACACACACAAAACAAACCATTTATGGTCCCCAGCCTATTTGTGCAGCAAACTACCGTGCCAAATGTTGATAGCAAAACATGAAGAGACTGTAGCAGCAGATCTTCTGTGTGTGTGTGTGTGTGTGTGTGTGTGTGAGAGAGAGAGAGAGAGAGAGAGGGAGGGAGGGAGAGAGAGAGAGAGAGAGATGATGTGTTTTAAGCTTCGGACAAATTAACTAATCATTCCTTTAAAACTAATAATTCTCTTAAAATCATTAATGTTAAAATTATTCCTTTCAGCTGCCTTGAAATGGGCTTGGCAACTGGGCTGTCCTCACTGCAGGCCTTGAGAACCTAGTAAAAATAATAACAACAACGACAACAATAACACAAAGTTCCCCAGCTAAAAATAAATGTCCCCCGCCCCACCCTTTCTGTTTTAAAAGAGCTAGAGGAGCACAGCCCAAAATATGAAATCTGGGCACTTGTTCCTGGTCACTTAATTTAGTGATTTGGTATTTATTGGTTTATACTATTTATATTCCAACTGATGCCATCTCAAATGACAGGAAAATTTCTTTACCCCTGCCAAAAACCTGCTGCTAATCCATTTTTTTTATCAAGAACAGATTCAGAATACATCGTCTGAAGGGACCTTGTAGGCCATCTAGTCCAACCCCTGTGTCCAAGCAGGAGACACTACACCATTTCCGACAGAGGGCAGTCCAGTCTCTTCTTGAAAGCCTCCAGGGATGAAGCTCCCACAACCTCCGAAGGCAACTTCTGTTCCATGGGTTGATTCTTCTCCCTGTCAGGAAATTCCTCCTTGTTCCCAGGTTGAATCTCTCCTTGGTCAGTTTCCATCCATTCTTCCTTCTCTGGCCTTCGGGTGAAAAGTAACTTGACCCCTTCCTCCTCTCTATGGCAGCCTCTCAAATATTGGAAGATGCTCTCCTGTCTCCCCTGGTCCTTCTCTTCCCTAGACTTCGTATGTTTTAGCCTTCAGTCCCCCCATCATCCTGGTTGCTCTTCTCTGCACTCTTTCTAGAGTCTCAACCTCTTTTCTATAGTGTGGTGACCAAAACTCGATGCAGGACTCTAGGTGTGGCCTTACTAAGAAAGGACCCAGGTTGCAACTCCTTCCTACAACATGCTAAGATCATGGAAGGACGATCATGCTACACACCCAAACTTATTTCAGCCTGGTCAAGGGTCTTCCGTGAACCAGTTTCTGGCTCAACTCAGGACCTTCTGTTAAAAAGGACCCACAGAATGAGACAGGAAACATTGTTCAAAAAGATGTTGTTTGCTAATTTTTGTAATTACCCTCCAAACAAGCTGGACTACTAGCCCCATCATTCCCAGCCAACCCAGCCCGAGAGGGGGATTCTGGGCTTGCGATCCAAGAGACATCCTGAACCAGTGGAACAGAAGTTGCCTTCAGAGGTTGTGGGTGCCTCATCGCTGGAGGTTTTGAAGAAGAGTCCGGACAGTCACTTGTCTGAAATGGTAGAGGGTCTCCTGCTTGAGCAGGGGGCTCGCTTTATAAATCCTTAGTAAGGCCACACCTGGGATATTCATCCAGTTTTGGTCACCACATTACAAAAACGATGTTAAGATTTTGGAAAAAGTCCAGAGAAGAGCAACTAAGACAATTAAAGGACTGGAGACTAAAACATATGAGGAACGGTTGCAGGAACTGGATATGTCTAGTTTAATAAAAAGAAGGACTAGGGGAGACATGATAGCAGTCTTCCAATATCTCAGGGGCTGCCCCAAAGAAGAGGGAGTCAAGCTATTCTCCAAGGCACCTGAGGGCAGGACAAGAAGCAATGGGTGGAAACTAATCAAGGAGAGAAGCAACCTAGAACTAAGGAGAAATTTCCTGACAGTTAGAACAATTAATCAGTGGAGCAGAAGTTGCCTCCAGAAGTTGTGAATGCCCCAACACTGGAAGTCTTTAAGAAGATGTTGGATAGCCATTTGTCTGAAACAGTATAGGGTTTCCTGCCTAGGCAGGGGGTTGGACTAGAAGACCTCCAAGGTCCTTTACAACTCTGCTATTGTATTGTATATATGAAGAACAGTTGCAGGATTTGGATTTTGCTAATCTAGAGAAAATAAGGAGTATGGGTGACATGATGGCAGCATTCCAGTATTTGAGGGGCTGCCCCCAAAGAGGAGGGGGTCAACTTATTTTTCAAAGCACCTGAAGGCAGGACAAGAAACAATGGATGGAAACTCATCAAGGAGAGAAGTAACTTGGGAGTTAAGGGGAAACTTCCTAACAGTGAGAACAATTAACCAGTGGAACAGACGTTGCCTCCAGAAGTTGTATCTGCTCCATCACTGGAGGTCTTTAAGAAGAGACTGGCCAGTCACTGGCCTGAAATGGTTCAGGGTCTCCTGCTTGAGCAGGGGGCTGGAACTAGAAGACCTCCACGGTCCCCTCCAGCTCTAATCTGATTGATTGATTGAATATAAGTCTGGGGGTGGCTGGAATACAACCTAAGAGCGGAGAATAGTGTTTCTCGGCAACTTTCAGAGAGGTGCGCGGACTTCAACTCCCAGAGTTCCTCGCTGGAAAAAGTGACTTATGACCGGTCTTCTCCCGTAGGATGATTGCAGCATCCCCACGATCACATGATCAAAATTCAGGTGCTTGGCAACCTGGGATGCGTTTACGTTACAGTGTCCGAGGGTCACGCAATCACCATTTGCAACCTTCCCAAACGGCTTCCAACAAGTCAATGGGGAAAGCGAGTCACTTACTGACCGTTTCATTCGCTTAATAATGGCAATATTTCACTTAACCACTGTGACAAGAAAGGTCATCAAAGCGGCTGCGATTCACTTAACAGCCGCCTCGTTAAGCAACAGAAACTTTGCGCTCAACTGTCGCTTTTAAGTCCTGCCGTGCAAACAAAGAGGAAAAGAGGGCGGCAGAAGCCGCGTTGCAACGGTGTTCGGAAATCTCACCTGGGCCACCATGACGAAGCGGGTGATGACTTGGGCCCGCTGCTGAGCGGTGGGCTTGCTGAGCACCATCAGCTGAATCCACTGGGAGACGCTGTTGAAGAGAGTGATGAACCTCTCCAGGACCGGGTTGTCCACTGTACATCCGTGCATCACAAAACTGTGATAATCCTGGAACTGATAAAATGGGGAGAGGGCTTTCATGGCTCAGGAAGCGGGGGGAGGAGGTCACAGTGGTCTCCAAGGTTTGTGCTATTCTCAGAGTGGCAAGTGGTTTAGTTTACTTTATGGTCATTGCACATCGTACCAACGAAATTAAATGTCATCTTCCGCATACATTATAATTATAAGAATAAAACACAAACACACATCGTTCAGATTCTACACAATTGAAATTGAAAACCCCTGATATCGCATTAATGTTGCACTACACTATAGAATTCAATATAGTTACTGCCCCTGGGATAGAAGCTGTTTTTCAGCCTATTGGTCCTGGTTTTTATTGCCCTGTACCGTCTGCCAGATGGTAATAGTTCAAAAAAAAAAAAAAGAGTGCTCAGGATGAAATGGATCTTTAAAGATGTTTTGAACTTTCTTAAGGCAGTGGGAGCTTTAAAGCTGTTCCAAAGAGGGGAGAGGGCAACCCGTGATCCTCTGGCCAATGACGTTGACCCTCAGGAGCGCTGTCCTATCTGCCCCTGTGCAATTGGCAAACCAGACACAGGGGCAGTAAGTTAAAATACTCTCTTTGGTGCAGCGGTAGAAAGTCACCAGCAGTTTTCCATTCAGTTGTTGTTTCCTGCGAAGTCTCAGGTAGTATAATCCCTGCTGGGCCCTTTAGACCAGTGCTGCAATGTGAGGCCCCAGGTCAGCTCCTCTTTTATGACGACACCCAGAAACTTAAAACTGGCCACTTGCTCCTCTCGGTCTCCATGGAAAAGCAAGGGCTGATCTATTCTTTCTATAGTCCACTATAAGCTCCTTGGTTTTATTGGGATTAAGGACCAAGCTATGGTCTCCACACCATGAAAGCAAACTTTCCATCTCGATAAGCAGACTCATCCCCCCCCCCTCCCCAGAGAGGAGTCCTACCACTGTTGTATCATGTGCAAATTTAGTGATAGTATTACTAGTGGGAATGCAATCATGCACATAAAGAGTATAGAGTAAGGGACTCTACATGCAACCCTGTGGTGTACGAGTGTTAAGAGTAAGGGCTGAAGAGATAAGATTACCCAATCTGACCCTCTGAGAGCATCCAGACAGGAGATCCATAATCCAAAGGCAGACTGAGTAAAAGGACAGGTAATCCTGGACTTACAACAGCTCACTTATGTAGTACTCGTTCAAAGTTGCAACGGGACAGAAAAAGTGACTAATGACTGTTTTTCACAAGTGGCTTATGACCGTAAGGTTTTTCACAGTTACGGCCGTTGCGGCATCCCCATGCTCACACATCATCAAAATTCGGATGATTGGCTCATATTTATGACGGTTGCACTGTCCCGGGGTCACATGATCCCCTTTTGCGACCTTCTGACAAGCAAAGCCACTGGGGAAGCCAGATTCCCTTAACAACCATGTGACTGAATCAAGGGTGGGATTCAGCCGGTTCGGGCGAACCGGATGTTAATTTTACATCTGGTTCGCTGAACCGCAAGGACTGGCTGGCTCCGCCCACCCCTCTCCTCCCAGGAGTCTCCACGCAGCCCATTTTGGGTGGCAGGTAAGTGCAGGGCCCACACGGAGGCCCTGGGAGGGCAAAAAACAGGCCTCCCGGAAGTCCGGATGGCCTCTGGAGCCCGGGGGAGGCCTTTTTCGCCCTCCTGGAGGCTTAAGGAAAGCCTCCGGAGCCTGGGGAGGACAAACACACACACACAAACACACACACACACTCCGTAATGCAGGAGGCCGAGTAGGCCACGCCCACCATTGCTGCATTTTTGAATCCCACCCCTGGACTGAATTAACAACTGCAATGATTCCCATAACAACTTTGGCAAGGAAGGTCATAAAATGGGGCAAAACTCACTCCACTGTAGTCATACGTCAAGGACTACCTGCATTTTCTAAGGCAACTGCTCTCCTGGACCTCTTAAGGTGGGACTGTGCGGGAACCTCAGCCAGAGCCTTCCTGGCTAGGGATGATGGGAGCTGACGTCCTCCTCTCCCACCCATCCACTCACCAGGATTTTGCTGAAGGAGCGGTATTCAAGATGGGTGAGATGTTCTGCCAGCTCTCCCGACTCCAGGTGGTCAAACAGCAGTGACATCTTGCGCTTCTTCTGTGCCACGGGGTGGCGTTGGGTCACTTGTCTCTTCCACTTGTATGTCGGGCTGGATGGGGGAAGCCCAAAAGACAGAAACACCCTAAATTCAACAACTCAAAAAGGAAACGAAAACCCAGAATAATAAACAAGAATGCCAACCATATTAGCTTACCTGAAGCATCCCTTACCTTAACATCTGCTAGAGTCCAAGCCAACTGAATAGGTCTTTCCTCAACCTGCTTAAATTACTTACAGAATTAACCCACTTCCTGAGTTTGTACAGTGTCCCAAATCGTCAACTCTCCAACTGGGATGGGTTCCCCCAACATATCCACCTCCCCCTTCTTCTCTGCTCTCTCTCTCTCTCTCTCTCTCTATCCATCCATCATTCTTTTTTGGTAGCATACTAAAAAGCAGACACATCACCCTGCCAACACAAGTGCATCTACTCAAGGCTGTGGTTTTCCCAGTTGCCATGGATGGCTGTGAAGGCTGGACCACAAGGAAGGCTGAGCGCCAAAGAATGGAGGCCTTTGAACTCTGGGGCTGGAGAAGACTCCTGCATTGAGTCCCTTGGACTGCAAGGCCATCCAACCGGTCAGTCCTAGAGGAGATCAACCCTGGCTGCTCTTTAGAAGGCCGGATCCTGAAGAGGAAACTCAAAGACTTTGGCCACCTGATGAGAAGGAAGAAGGACTCCCTGGAGAAGAGCCTCATACTGGGAAGGATGGAAGGTAAAAGAAGAAGAGGACGGCAGAGAAGGAGGTGGCTGGATGGAGTCACTGAAGCAGTCGGCCTGAGCTTCAATGGACTCCAGAGGATGGGAGAGGACGGGAAGACGTGGAGGAACGTGGTCCATGGGGTCGCGATGGATCGGACACGACTTCGCAATTAACAACAACAAATCGATGTATTGTTATTATGTTCTATTTCAATGTTTATTGCAGGGGTCTCCAAACTTGGTCATTTTAAGACTTGTGGACTTCGACTCACAGAACTCATGCTGACTGAGGAATTCTGGGATCTCATGCCCACCAGTCTCAAAGTGGCCATGTTTAGACACTCTTGGTCTATTGTATTCTTCCATTGTCTCAGTTCTGTTCGTTTCACATCAGTTCTTCCTTTTTATAAGCCGCCTAGAAAAGCCCCACGCCAAGATAGGTGGCAAATGAATTTAACAAACAAATAAGTAAATATAGAGCCACTCAAACGCCAACAATTCATCCAATTCTTCTCACAGTGAATTACATTTGGTGTTTTGCTGATGCAGCTGCTGGATCAGGAATTCACCCAGGACACCTGTTCTGACCTAGGCTTCCCAAAAAGCAGGAGGCAGAGTCCTGGTCCCGACAAAAACCCCTTTATTAAACAAATGTGAATTCCTCTAAAGGCCTGGCAAACAGTCTTTCAAATGAATATTTATGACTATGGAACTTATCTATCTTGGAAAGCTGTCAATATTTTCCAAACGAGATGCTGCGCAAGGAAAAGCTGGGCACAGAGTCTCTGAGATTCAGGGACAGATCTTCACACTCCTGAAACAAATCTAACGACCGAACTGTTTCCTGCAAAAGCCCACTCCCCTTTCACTCCTCTTTTATTTCCTAGGGAGGGGCCATTCACAGTTCATCTGTGACTTTACTCCCAAGTTGACCCTGATTTCTGAGCTGTTCTTTTCTTCTGGCAGCTCTGCGCAGGGAACAGGCTCCAGCTGTTCTTCTGCCTCACTGCTGTCTAGCTCCGTAGGCACCTGATCACTGCCAGACGGCCTTGGCCCCTTCTCTGCGTCCAACGTAGAGCCCTCGTCCGAGCCTTCCCCAACCTCCAGGACTGGCCCATGCTTCTCCCCAACTTCCTCCCTGTCCGACTCTGTTGCCAGCTCTTCTGGCCACTGGCAGGGCACAACAATATCCAGCCAGAACTTGTCCTAAACAAACCGGAAGTGTTGTGGGAGGATCAGAAGGAGACGCACAAGTCCGGTCCTGCCGTTTACCTACACGCTCTCGATATCAATCAGGTTGCTGTGTCGTCTGCTCCCTTCCCGTCCAAGAAGTTCCTTCAACGCCTTGATCTGCTCGGCCAGTTCTGGGTTGAGGTCAAACTCTGCGGGGAAGGCTGAGACCCAGTACCTGTCAGGACGAATAAGGAAGACTTAATACCCCCAAAAGTGAAGACTTTCTAGGAAAACGATTTTCTCTCCCCACCCAAAAAAATGCATCCTGGATCTTCAGATGAGTTGGACTGTCTTCTCTCAAACATCTCAGGCGCTGGCCAAATTCTGTCTTGCTGGAGGTTTTCAAATCTGCATTTATTGATGTACAAAGCCCAATATGGCACCCAGGGCCCTCCAGGATTAGAATAATAGAATTGGAAGGGATCTTGGAAGTCTTCTAGTCGAACCTCCTGCTTGAGCAAGAGACCCTATATCATTCCAGACAAGTGACTGTCCAGTATCCTCAACTCTAATTTAATTTAATTTAATTTAATTAGATTTCTAGACCGCCCCCTCTCACCAGAGGGACTCGGGGCGGTGTACAGGTATAAATTTAAAAAACCCATCCAAACAATAATATACATCGTTAAAATAGATTAAATAACCCCTGTACAATTTATAAAAATTAAAACTAACCCATAAAACCAATCATAAAATTTAAAAACCAAAACTGAGGTGGGAAGGCTGGAATTAGGCCAGGCTGGCTAGCTGGAACAGGTGGGTTTTAAGTTTCTGACGGAAGGAGCGGAGATCCGTAGTCAATCTAATGTCAGGGGGAAGGGTCGGGCCCATCCAGAGGGTCGGGCCCATCACAGAGAAGGCTCTTCCCCTAGGCGTCGCCCGCTGGCACAGCCTAGTGGACGGCACCCGGAGGAGTCCCTCCCTGTGTGAGCGGATAGGCCGAAGGGATGTATATGAAGTGGTGTAGGGCTTCCTGCCTAAGCAGGGGGTTGGACTAGAAGACCTCCAAGGTCCCTTACAACTCTGCTATTCTAGTCTAGTCTATTCTGAATTCTATTCTATTCCATTCCATTATATTCTAATTTCTGTGGCAACCCCTGAGATATTGGAACACTGCTAACATGTCTCCCCTAGGACTTCTTTTCATTAAACTAGACCTACCCAGTTCCTGCAACCGTTCTTCATATGTTTTAACCTCCAGCCCCCTCATCATCTTTCTTGCTCTTCTCTGCACTCTTTCTAGGGTCTCAACATCTTTTTTGAATTGTTGACCGCATCAAAACAATCTTCCTGGAACAACAGTTGCTGGTTCCTTATTTACATAAGAAAATGGGGAGCTGAGGACAAAAAGGGCTCTCTTTCCATTATGGGGAAACCCAACACCCTAGAATAGGATTCTCCAAACTTTAAGGCTTGTCGACTTCCACTCCCAGAATTCCCCAGCGAGGCATGATGGGAGTGGAAGTCCACAAGTCTTAAAGTTGTCAAGTTTGGAGACCCTTGTTCTAGATTAGAACAGCTTCCCTCAAGAAGTTAAACTGCCCCCTTTGGAAGCAACTTTGGGACAAATGAATGGATCAGCAGCCCAAAAAAACAGCACTCCATCTAAGGCAGGGGTGTCCAAACTTGGGAACTTTAAGACTTGTGGACTTCAACTCCCAGAATTCCCCAGCCAGCATGGCTGGGGAATTCTGGGAGTTGAAGTCCACAAGTCTTAAAGTTCCCAAGTTTGGACACCCCTGATCTAAGGTGTACACATAGCTAACTTTCTGATTGTTTCCATCCTGCTTCTCACCACAACCACATTCCAACCAACACAACCACATTCCCAACCACTCACCTGACTAGATGGCAAGTCTTAACTGGCAAGGAGCTGTTTTCTGATCCACGAGACTCTTGATAAGTTCAGGACAGAATTAAGGAGCAAATAAAAGAGATAATAGGCAATATATACTTCTCTGCATCACTTACATGCGCAGATAGTCCTCAATTTATAACAGTTTATTTAGTAAGCATTTGAAGTTAACAATGTGACCGGAAAAAGTGACTTGTGACAGTTTTTCACACTTACAAGCTCACGGTCAAAATTCAGATGACTGGCAACTGACTCATATTTATGACAGTTATGATCCCTTCTGTGACCTTCTGACAAGCGAAAAAAAGAAATAAGCTAAATTCTTAACAACTGCGATGAGTCACTTAACTGTGGCAAGAAAGGTTGTAAAATGTGGGCAAAGCTCACTTAGCAAATGTCTCACTTCACAACAGAAATTTTGGGCTCAATTGTGGTCGTAATCTGAGGACTACCTGTATTTGCACAAATGAAAATTCATGCATTCAGGCCCCAAACCACGGGTGAAATTCAGCAGGTTCTGACAGGTTCCACAGAACCAGTAGCCGAAATTTTGAGTAGTTCAGAGAACCGGTAAATACCACCTCTGGCTGGCCCCAGAGTGGGGAGGGAATGGGGATTTTGCAGTATCCTTCCCCTGCCACACCCACCAAGCCATGCCCAAAGGACTGGTAGTAAATGAAAAATGAATTTCACCACTGCCCCAAACCATGTTCCACAAAATACAAGCATCTCCAGCTCAAGCAGGGGGTTGGACTAGAAGACCTTGATTACAGATTACAGATTAACAGAGTTGGAAGGGATCTTGTAGGTCATCTAGTCCAATCCTCCACCCAAGTAGGAGATTCCACACCGTTTCTGAAAGGTGCCAATCTCTCCTTGAAAGCTTCCAGTGATGAAGCTCCCACAACTTCCGAAAGCAACTTCTGTTCCATGGGTTGATTGTTCTCATTGTCAGGAAATTCCTCCTAATTTCCAGGTTGAATCTCTCCTTGGTTAGTTTCCATCCATTATTCCCTCTCTGGCCTTCGGGTGCCTTGGAAAATAGCTTGACCCCTTCGTCTCTGTGGCAGCTCCTCAAATATTGGGACCTCCAAGGTCCCTCTCAACTCTGTTATTCTCAACCACTGCCCAATCAAATCAGCTGTGCTGTTGAAAGGAAATTGCACAACGTGCAGACAATGGCTGAGGTGTCACAACGCAACAGTCACGAAGCACCCAATTCTAGTCGCTTAATCCAATCCGTTGTGCAAACATAACCTCTGTGCATTGCTCAGGCATCGTAGGTCTTGTCACCTTGCAGGGAAGATGTAAAATATATTTTAAAAGTTTAAATAATAAATTAAACTGGACAGTGTCTGATCCGGGAGTACAGCTTTAGTATTCCAGAGATGTTCACGCTACCCAGTTTGAGAATGCTGATCTCTCTTTCCATTTAATTCATACAGCAAATTATATGACTGTAATATCGCTAGCTCACAGCTTTGGGATTTAATAGACCGACGTTAAAAAAAAATTCAATTTTTTTTCTTTGCTAAAGAGCGGGAGAGTTCATTCTGCTACGGTCAGTGAAAAACAGATATCTTTTTTAAAAATCATAATCATCATTTAAATTTAAATTGGAATACATGCATCATTTTTTTTAAAAAAATAGCCATTTGCAAAAACAAGGGACAGCTGCAAAGCAATAGGATGTAGACTAGTTCACTACCCTCCACTTACAACAGGGGTGTCCAAACTTGGGAACTTTAAGACTTGTGGACTTCAACTCCCAGAATTCCCCAGCCAGCATGGCTGGCTGGGGAATTCTGGGAGTTGAAGTCCACAAGTCTTAAAGTTCCCAAGTTTGGACACCCCTGACTTACAACCATTAATTTGTGACTGTTTCAAAGTGACAACAGCAGTGAAAAAGCGACTTATGACCACCTTATTGAGAACTACCAACATAAGCTTTCCAAGCAGAGGGAAGATCTGTGGGATTGCAAGGCCAGGTGGGAGTGCCCGGAGGCTCAGCGGGCTGAGATGGTCAGACCATGATGCAGTCCCACTGGAACTGGTTCTTTGCCACCAGCGGTGCTTCCCTCCAGCATTTGCCCAAAGCCCCCCACCAAGAGGCTGAAGCAGACCCCAAGTTGGAATATCTTCCCCCCTCCAACCCCCACAAAAAGACCCCAAAGGGGGAGACTCTCTGCAGCAACACAAGCGTTCATTGCACGTATCCATCCCAGGGGCCGTAGTTCGAGGACCCCTGATTGAGTGCAATATAAAAAATGCAAATCGTTTTTCTGCACACCACCAAAATTTTCTCACGGACCCCCAGTTAGTGACCGCTGGACTAGAGGGATCAAGGTTGAGAAACTAAGCAAAGTTCACTTAAGAAACAGGCCCCGTCACAGTAGGAACTGGAAGGATATATCTGAAGCAGTTTCGCAGCCAGCTCAGAAGATGGGATGTACCACGGATGCATCATGAGAAACATGCGGACCAGCTGGGGGTCTCGGACCTTGCCCTCATTGTCTGCAAAAGAAGGAAAAAAAGGGGGGGAGGGAAGCATAAGTCCAGATAAATGTAGGCCCATCAGATTTAAAACGTAGTCTATCTCTCCTGCACTCTCTTCCACCAATTTGTTTAAATCTTCTGAGAAGGTTTCAAACTTGCAGGTTGTCCTCGACTTACATCCATTCTTTTACTGACCGTCAGAAGATACCACGGCACTGAAAAAATAGGGATTTATGATGATCATTTCTCACTTGCAGTGACATCATTTGAGACCCGTCATCCTTACCAAAGGCTTCAATGCATCCATGGAGCACTTCATCCACCGTGCATCCTTTTTCCAAGTCTAGTGTTGCCGACATTTTGGCTATTGGATCTTGTCACTCAAAAATCAACCCCAGGCTGCAACCTCTGTCGGCAAATCGAGCGACACCTAGGGGAGATGGAACATTTAAAAGTCATATCTGATTCAAGAGGACTAGAAGTATCAGTACGGGTAGTCCCAAAGGTGCTTTTTTCAAGAGGCAACTGGACTTCCTAGTTTTTCTTTTGAAGACGTTTCTCTTCTCATCCAAGAAGCTTCTTCAGCTCTGGCTGGATGGTGGGGAACGGAAGGATTTATACTCCTTGCAGACAGCTGGTCATTTGCATCCTTTTAGAGGACCGTTGAGGCCACTTGGAGGTTTGTCTGTGTCCTCAGAGGCACCCGGTGGTGCAAATGGGTGTGGAGCCTTCTTGGAACGGCTGAAAGGACCATATTGTAGACTGGCGATAGACAATGTCATATCTCTCCCCCTCTGTTGAGAGAGGGCCAAGTGGCCTCAACGACCCCCTTAACGGATGCAAATGACCAGCTGTCTGCAAGGAGTATCAATCCTTCCATTTCCCACCATCCAGCCAGAGCTGAAGAAGCTTCTTGGATGAGAAGAAAAATGTATTTAAAGAAGACACAGATAAGTCTCCAAATGGCCTCAACGACCCTCTAAAAGGATGCAAATGACCAGCTGTCTGCAAGGAGGATCAATCCTTCCCTTCCCCACCATCCAGCTAGAGCTGAAGAAGCTTCTTGGATGATAAGTGAAACATCTTTAAAGAAGACACAAATAAACCTCCAAGTGGCCTCAACGACCCTCTAAAAGGATGCAAATGACCAGCTGTTTGCAAGGAGGATCAATCCTTCCATTCCCCACCATTTAGCCAGAGCTGAAGAAGCTTCTTAGATGAGAAGCGAAACGCCTTCAAAGAAAAAACGAAGTCCAGTTGCCTCCTGAAAAAAAGGCACCTTTGGGACAACCAGGATCTTGGATGACGGAGAATCTCTACAGACTTTAGCTATACAATTTGGGATGAACAGCCTTGGAATGGTGTGGGAATAAGGAACGGATTTCCAGAGGGGGAAAAATTGCAGACTACAGGAACCATTTGCACCACTCAGGACACAGACAAACCTCCAAGTGGCCTCCACGGCTCTCTTAATGGCCTGAAATGAGCCTGAAAACGGCCCCAAAACTGGCCTCAAAACGCCCCCAAAACAGGCATGCTTATATCAAAGAAACTTCAGGAGATCTCCCATATTCTCAAATTGTTTGAGGATTTCTTTTTCTCTGGCTGCTTTTTTTTTTAAAGTCCTCCATTTATTGTTAAAATATTGCAATACAATAGAAACTAGGGAGTGGGGAGGGAGAAAGATAAAGCAAGAAACAAATAGACCGCTCTGTTTCCATCTTAAAAGACCACAGTGAAAAAAAGGAAAAACAGATTGCATTTACACGATAGATTTTCCATTTCTCCATTTCCACCTGTATCCTGAACGGCTGGGCATCGTTTAGATAGTCGACCTTTGCATCGTGCATTAGAAAGAGATGCTACTTCCTAGCTGAGCCCTCAAAACGATATTCCAGGTGTCTACACCTGCCTTCCCTGTGATCTATTGCCTGTGAGGGAGCCATTCCTGCTTGAGTTGAGTTAAACGTCCATTATCGAAATATATATATATCACCAGTTTTGACACCGCAGCATATTCTCCAATTTCAGTCTCACGCTCTGCTATCCGAGGCAAAGTTTTCCAAATTTTTTTTCCAATTTTGTGCTAAGTTTATTCTGCTACGGCGAGCAGGCACCTCGGTAAACGGTTGGCGTTATTTTTCCCCCCCATAATTTTATTCCCCTGGAATTAGGTTAAATAGAAATGTATGGGGTTTCAGTTTAAATCTTTCTTGTGGATTTTTATTTTTTTTTGGATGCATTTCCACTACAGGTAGTCCTCAACTTACAACCGCAATCGAGCCCACAATGTATGTCGTTCAGTGAGACATTTGGAAAGCGAGCTATTCCACCCCCATTTTATGACCTTTCTTGCCATGGTTGTTAAGTGAATCAATGCAGTTGATAAAAAGTAGTAATGCGGTTGTTAAGTGGATCTGGCTCCCCCATTGACTTCGCTCCTCAGAAGGTCGCAGAAAGGGATCACTTGATCCCGGGGACACTGCGACCGTCATAAATATGAGTCAATTGCCAAGCGTCTGAATTTTGATCACATGACCATGGGGATGCTGCAAAGGTCATAATTCTGAAGAAGAGTCAATTACCCTGGGACTGAATATCAGATAGATAATAGACGATGGATGGATGGATGGATGGATGGATGGATGGATGGATGGATAAATAATAGAGATAGAGAGGTGATTAAGAAATGAGAGGGAGAGAGAAACAGACAGACAGATAGACAATGGATGGATGGACCGATAATAGAGATAGAGAGATCATAAATGAGAGAGCGAAATAGACAGATGATAGACAGAAAGATGACATATGATAGACAATGGATGGATGGATGGACCGATAATAGAGATAAAGAGGTCATAAATGAGAGAGCGAAATAGACAGATGATAGACAGATAGATGACATATGATAGACAATGGATGGATGGATGGACCGATAATAGAGATAGAGAGATCATAAATGAGAGAGCGAAATAGACAGATGATAGACAGATAGATGATATATGATAGACAATGGATGGATGGATGGACCGATAATAGAGATAGAGAGATCATAAATGAGAGAGCGAAATAGACAGATGATAGACAGATAGATGACATATGATAGACAATGGATGGATGGATGGACCGATAATAGAGATAAAGAGGTCATAAATGAGAGAGCGAAATAGACAGATGATAGACAGATAGATGACATATGATAGACAATGGATGGATGGATGGACCGATAATAGAGATAAAGAGGTCATAAATGAGAGAGCGAAATAGACAGATGATAGACAGATAGATGACATATGATAGACAATGGATGGATGGATGGACCGATAATAGAGATAGAGAGATCATAAATGAGAGAGCGAAATAGACAGATGATAGACAGATAGATGATATATGATAGACAATGGATGGATGGATGGACCGATAATAGAGATAGAGAGATCATAAATGAGAGAGCGAAATAGACAGATGATAGACAGATAGATGACATATGATAGACAATGGATGGATGGATGGACCGATAATAGAGATAAAGAGGTCATAAATGAGAGAGCGAAATAGACAGATGATAGACAGATAGATGACATATGATAGACAATGGATGGATGGATGGACCGATAATAGAGATAGAGAGATCATAAATGAGAGAGCGAAATAGACAGATGATAGACAGATAGATGATATATGATAGACCCGTGATGGCGAACTTATGGCGGGCATGCCAGAGCCTGTCTCTGGTCACGCAAGGTGGCACAGGCGCATGTGCCTCCCCTCGACCAGTTGGTTTTCGGGTCTCTGCCGTACATGCAGAGGGTGGCAGGGCGCATGCAGGGGACACAAACGCAGGGGGGGCGCATACATTGCATTTTGGAGGTTCAGGCATGCTTTGGGCACTCGGTCCGGAAAAGGTTAGCCATCACTGCCATAGAAGTTGTAGGCTACCAAAAGCTTATTGCCAAATGAAGAATAAGTCCAGCAACAAAGCTTCCTCTGATTTCACCCAATTCTTTCATGAACTAGAATGAAAACAAGCAAGAACGGACAACGGAACGGCTTTTCCCTTTCTGCCATTGATTGAGACATGCGGGAGAATTAAATCTTCGCTGACAGTTTGCCGGTCACCCTTAGCGCAAAAATTACAGATGTATAAACTGCAACACCAATTGATTAAAACCTAATTTTTAACGCTGCCCTCTAAACTCCGCTCTCGGGACCACCATCAAACCATAAGCAGCACAGGCCAGGGTTTTTTTTCCATCATGGGCCTAAGCCTGTGGAACTCTCTGCCACTGGAAACAATCCAGACTTCTCATTCTCATCTTTTAAAGGTCTAGAGGGAAAAAGCATGAAATTCTAACTCTGCTCTATCAAGAAAATGTTTCAGGTTTTTATTTTAAGCTGCGGCTGCATTTTATTTTATTTTTTCTGCAGGACTCCGATCTATTTTAAATGCTGGATGATCATTTGGCCATTAGGCAAGCCAACGAGAGATTTCTTGGAAAAGCCTCTCTAAGCCGTATTCCTTGCAATTTTTGACCATTTCTGGTCAATTTCTGTCTGCCTTCAAGTTATTCAGTTCACTGTGTCCTAGCTATCAAAATGAAATTCAATGTAGAGAAAAGCAAGGCAAGATATAGGCAAGAAAAACCAATGTTATAGATACAGGCTACGTGAAACTTGACTTAATGCCAGTAACTGTGAGAGGGAATTCAATGGACAATCATTTAAACACAGTCCTAGGCTGCATCAACAGAGGGATAGAATCAAGGTTAAAGGTTAATACCACTTTATAAGGCCTTGGTAAGGCCACACTTGGAATACTGCATTCAGTTTTGGTTGCCATGATATAAAAAAAGATGTTGAGACTCCGGAAAGAGTGCAGAGAAGAGCAACAAAGAGGATTAGGGGACTGGAGGCTAAAACATATGAAGAACGGTTGCAGGAACTGGGTATGTCTAGTTTAAGGAAAAGAAGGACCAGGGGAGACAGGATAGCAGTCTTCCAGCATCTCAGGGGCTGCCCCAAAGAAGAGGGAGTCAATCTATTCTCCAAAGCACTTGAGAGCAGGACAAGAAACAATGGGTGGAAACTAATCAAGGAGAGAAGCAACTTAGAACTAAGGAGAAACTTCCTGACAGTGAGAACAATTAACCAGTGGAACAAAAGTTGCCTCCAGAAGTTGTGAATGCTCCAAGACTGGAAGTCTTTAAAAAGATGTTGGATATCCGTTTGTCTGAAGTGGTGTAGGGTTTCCTGCCTAAGCAGGGGGTTGGATTAGAAGACCTCCAAGGTCCCTTCCAACTCTGTTATTCTATATTCTAAACATGAGGCAACAGTGTTCAGCAGCAGCCAAAAAAGCCAACACATTCCTAGGCTGCCTTAAGAGAGGGATAGAATCAAGATCACATGAAATGTTAATACCACTTTACAAAACCTTGGTCATACTGCGTCCAAGTTTTGATCACCATATCATTAAAAAAAGACATTGAGAGTGCAGAGAAGAGCAACAGAGATAATTGGGGGTGAGGGGGAGGCTGAAGGCTAAAGCATATGAAGAACGGGTGCAGGAATTGAGTATGTCTAATCTAATGAAAAGAAGGACTAGGGGGGACATGATAGCAGCACTCCAATATTTGAGGGGCTGCCACAAAGAAGAGGGGGTCCACCTATTTTCCAAAGCACGTCACGATTTTGGCCCGGCTCTTCTCTAATCCATTGGGTGAACATCCCATCCCCTTAAAGCAGAAAAAGATGTTTATTTGCGCATCGGGTTTCTTAACACGGGTTTAACCTGTTGCATGAATGCAAAAATTGACACTGATGACGTGATGCAATTGAGCCCCTGAGTAATAAACTTTTAACAAATTAACTGAGTTGGATGGGACCTTATAGGTCATCTAGTCCAACCATCTGTTCAAGCACGAGACCCTACACCATTTTTGACAAATGGCAGTCCAATCTCTTCTTGAGCCTCCAGGGATGAAGCCCCCACAACTTATGTTCCATGGGTTGATTGTTCCCACTGTCAGAAAATTCCTCCTTATTTCCAGGTTGAACCTCTCCTTGGTCAGTTTCCATCCATTATTCCATGTCTGGTCTTCAGGTGCTTTGGAGAATACCTTGACCCCCTAACTCCTCTCTGTGGCAGCCCCTCAAATATTGGAAGATGCTCTCCTGTCTCCCCTGGTCCTTCTCTTCCCTAGACTAGCCAGGCCCAGTTCCTGCAACTGTTATTTGTATGTTTTAGCCTCCAGTCCCCTCATCATCTTGGTTGCTCTTCTCTGCCCTCTTTGTAGAGTCTCAACATCTTTTTATAGTGTGGTGATCAAAACTGGATACAGTACTCTAGGTGTGGTCTTACTAGGGCTTTATAGAGTAGTATTACTACCTCACTTGCTCTTCATTGTATCCCTCTATTAATGTAACTTGGGATTGCATTGGCTTTTTTGGCTGTTGGCTCATACTTAGCTGGTTGTCCACTAAGACTCCAAGATCCCTCTTATAGTTATTGCTATTAAGAAGCCTGCTTTCATCCAGTTTATGTGTACTTTTGGTTTTTTTTTTTACCTAAATGTAGGTCTTTACTTTTCTCAACATTGAATTTCATTTTGTTAGATAAGGTCCAGCGTTCAAGTCTGCCATTATCCATCCGGATCTTAAGCCTATCTATTCCTGCCAGCTTAGTATCATCTACAAATTTGGTAAGTTCCCCTTCTATTCCATCATCTAAGTTGTTTATGAAGCTATTGAAGAGTACTGGTCCTAAGAAGGAACTTTGTGGTTACCCCATTGCTTACTTCTGAACTGTCAGCCAGTTGCGAATCCATCTGGTGGTGAAGCTGTCTATCCCACTTTTTTCCTAGCTTTTCTAGAGGAAAGATTCCCAATAGGTTCCTTCTCTGCTCCAGAGCCCTTAATATTTGCCCTTGAGTGCAGGACTTAAAGGAGATTTAAAAGTGACTTCACTTGCTATCTTGCACGGAGATGCTGTTTAAAAGGAAAGCAGCTGCTTCACACATGGTGAACGCTTTGTGCCAACGCAATCAGCGTGAGGGTAACACTAGCCGGCTAGAGTTTATTGACATTTTCTCTGAAGGATGCAGCCATCCAAACTACATGGGGGTCCTCAGCTTCCTGGCCGTTCCTGACTTTTGAAATTTTTAAAAGTACAGGCAGTCCTTGACTTACCACAGTTCATTTAGTGACCGTTTAAAGTTACAATGGCACTTGTTGTAATAGCACGTAAAAAAAGCAGCTAAGATTGTATGTGCACAACACTGGGAAAGTGAAGAGATTCCTACGGATGATAATGTGATTAGGAAAATATTAGAATCTGCAGAAATGGATAGGTTAACACTTGCAATTAAAGAGAAGGAACAAACTGAATATTATATTACCTGGGAACTAGTCTACCCATGGTTAGAGAACAAATATGAAACTTAGAAAAGAAAGTAGATTAGTGAAATATAGAAAATATTTTAATGGAATCAAATGAGTTAAGAAGAGGATTGTTATAGTATCAGATATATCAGTATTAAGTCATGAAGGGACACAGTCTCTCAATGGCTAAGTCACAGCTTGTCGATCAGAAAGGTTGGCAGTTCGGTGGCTCTAATCCCTAGCGCTGCGTAGCGGAGTGAGCTCCCATTGCTTGTCCCAGCTTCTGCCAACCTAGCAGTTCGAAAGCAGGTAAAAAATGCAAGTAGAAAAATAGGGACCACCTTTGGTGGGAAGGGAACGGCGTTCCGTGCGTCTTCGGCGTTGAGTCATGCCGGCCACATGGCCACGGACAGTGCTGGCTCTCCGGCTTTAACTAGCAGATATGTGCGAGGGGAACCTTTACCTTATTAAGTCATGAGCAGATAAATAATGAATATAGTTGTAAATTCTAATTGTTATTGCACAAGATAGTTGTACCCAGACGATACACTGTTTATTGGAAGATAGATAGTTTGTATTAAAATAAAAATTTAAAAACGTATGTATGTATGTATGTATGTATGTATGTATGTATGTATGTATGTACGTATGTGTGTTACAACCCCTGGTATGCCCAAATATGGGAGGGAGCTCACTACTCCCCCTTTCTGTCCCTCGGCTCATTACAGAGGACCATCCAGGCAGAAAACCATATTTTTATTTTTAATGTTGCCTTTGCTATGTTTGTGTTGCATTTGTGCTGATAAATAAATAAAGGGAGACTAGTATAGATCTATTTCCAGCTATTTAGCTCTCATCAGCTAGCCATACCCTTACTGGGATTTGATATATATATATAAAGTTACAACAGCACTGAAAAAAGGGACAGGGCCATTTTTCACACTTATGACCCTTTCAGTATCCCCACAATCACATGATCAAAAGTCAGATGCTTGGCAGCTGGTTCATATTTATGACCGTTGCTGTGTCCCAAGGTCACGTGATCCCCTTTTGCAACCTTCGGACAGGCAAACTCAATGGGGAAAGCTACATTCGCTTAACATCCAGGTTACTCACTTATCAACTGCAGCAATTCAGTTCACAACTGATGCAAGAAAGGTCTCAACGTATTCTCAAACCTAACAGCAGAGATCGGCCTGGCAGCTCTCCAAGCCAGAGAAGGTCTGTGACCGTAAATCCTCCCTTGAAAGACTTTTCTGGATGTGAATGAGCAGAATTCACAGGAAATTAATAAAATGGGTTTTTGTCAGGACTAGGAGTTTGCTTCAGGCTCTTGGGAAGCCTCGGTCAGAGCACCAGGCATTCTACCTTGCAAACATCCTGCTGCTCCCTCTTAGAACTGTCTTCTCCTAAGATGATGGGAGATGAAGTCCATCACTGGCTGGGGGAAAGGAGCACCCACCCCTCTATGCTTTAAAAAAAGAAGACAAAGCTTGAATTAAAAATTTGCCCTTTTGGTGGCAAAGTAGCCAAGCGTCCACCCTCGCCGTCAATTTTCTCCATCAACCCCGACTTCTCGCTGCCCGCCAACTGCGAAAGAGCCTTTGAAGCTGAATTAATTATGGAAAGCCTGATTAGCCATCCATTAATGGGTGATCTTTGGGCAAACGCCGGAGGATAAACGCAGAACCCTTAGGAGAGAGATGTAATTTGGGGGTTATGTGTTGGGATCTTTCGGGGTGGGCGCGCCCTTGGGACATGCCCAGGGTGTCATTTTTGGAGTGAAACCTTTCCTGGTTGCACCCGTGTTGCTTCAGGGTGTGGGGCCCTCCAGAGTGCAAGAAGATTGTTGTGCAAAAACAAATTGCAATTGTTCACAGCCGCGCCTACAAACCTTGCAGCACTTGCTTAGGAAAGAAAGGAGGGGAGGAAGAAACATTTCCTGTATGCGGCAACTCGCGGCAATGGACACACTTCCATTGCACAAAGTTCGACAACAACAACAACACTTGGAGCCTTCGTTCCCTCCTCTGGCCGAGGCCGTCTTCCCCACTGTGCTCCTTTCCCAACTGACTGGACTACCATTCCCAGCATTCCTTCTGCCAGGAATTAGCCAAATGGATGGGAGACCACTAAGAAATCCTGGGGAATGGAAAGCTACTTGTGAAATGAAAAAAAAATGTCCCCAAAAAGGACAATATAGATAGTTCTTGACTTACAACCATAATTAGGCCAGGAATTACAGTCAGAAGCGGATCAACACCTGACCAGATCCAATTTTATTGTTGTTTTTGCAGTGAGTGAACACTTGGTCATTAAACAAATCCATTTTATCCATCAATTTGTTTTTTGTTTTTGCTGGAAATTGAAAGTAAACGGCAAAAAAAGGTGGGGAAACGTGGTCATGTGACTGTGGGATGCTGCAAATGGCTGTACTGGTTGAGCTGGTTACCCCAAGCACCCAAAATGAATAGAATAGAAATAGTTTCAGAATAGAACAATAGAATAGAACAAGTTTCAGAATAGAATAGAATAGGTTTCAGAATAGAATTAGAATAGAATAGAATTAGAATAGACAGAATAGAATAGAATAGGTTTCAGAATAGAATAGAATAGAAGAGTTGGAAGGGACCTTGGAGATCTTCTAGTCCAACCCCCTGCTTAGGCAGGAAACTATACCATGTTAGACAAATGGTTAATCAGTCTCTTCTTAACAACTTCCAGTGTTGGAGAGATTTGGCTGTCATAACTTCGAAATTGGGTCCTAAGTAGATTTTGGGGGGTCTGTTGTAACTTTGAACAGTCGAAGGGATCGTAGGTCAAGGCTTATCTGTCTCTCTTGCCACGGGTCCAGCTTAGCTCATGGGAAACTTTGTTATTAATACATATTGTTCTCGACTTACAACAATTAGTGACTGTTCAAAGTTATGACGGCACTGAAAAAAAGTGACTTATGACTGCTTTTCCCACTTACGACTACTGCAGCATTCCCATGGTCACATGATCAAAATTTGGACCCTTGGCAACTGGCATGTAATTATGACCCTTGCAGTGTCCTGGGATTACGTGATCCGCTTCTGCGATCTTCTAACAAGGAAAGTCCATGGGGTAGTAGCCGGATTCACTTAACAACCGGGTTACTAAACTTATCAACTGCAGTGATTCACATAACCACAGCGGCAAGAAAGGTTGTAAAGTGGGGCAAAATTCACTTAACAACTGTCTCACTTAGCTAGAGAAACGTTGGGGCTCAATTGTATAAGTCAAGGGGGTTAGATTAGAAGACCTCTAAGGTCCCTTCCATCCCTTCCATTATTACTTCCTACAAAAATAAAAATACCTTTTAAAAAAGTAATTTTTGCAAGGTCTGACCTGGCTCAATTCAATTTTTATTTTTTTCCCTGATTGCTCAAAAGTGGAGATTTTGCATTTCCCCAAAAAATGCTTACGCAGAACTCACCACAAACAAACCCCACCCAAAATACATTTGTAAATGAAATGGAAAAAAATGTTTGAAAAAAAAAATGATTCAGATGCCTATTTCTCTTTGGGAGTTAAAGAAAAGATTTCTTTGAGAGGAAAACGTATTTCGTGCTATCTCTAAATTCCGTCCCAATCCACCTGGATATTTAGAAGAAGAAGAAAAAGCATATTCCAGATTGCTAATAGAAAGACCGCATGAAAAACAGATTACTGGAGCAGAATTGCATAAATCAGGAATAAATTTTGACACCATTTCTGGTTTAATTTGAAGCAAAAAAAAAATTAGGGACAGCCTCCGTAAGCAAAGCGAGGCAGCGTTAGCAGATTTAAATTCCTTCCTCGCTGACATCGACATAATTTTTAAAACATTAAAAAGAAAGAAACGGAATAAATGATTTGCAGCATCAAAGCCAAGTGGATTTATCCTGAAAAATAGTAGCTCTAGACTTACAAACATTTGTTTAGTAACCGTTCAAGGTTAAGTAACATGACTGTTTTTCACACTTACAACCATTACAGCAACCCCGTGGTCATCTGATCCTAATTCAAATGCTTGTCAATGGATTCATATTTAGGACGGTTGCCGTGTCCTGGGGACATGGGATCCCATTTTGCAAACGTCTGTCAAACAAAGTCCAGACTCACTTTAACACCCTGTGTCCAACTTAACAACTGGAGTGATTCATTTAACCATTGTGTCAAGAAAGGTTGTAAAATGGGGTAAAACTCATTTAACAACTGTCTTGATTAGCAGTGGGACTTTTTTGGCTCAATTGTTGAGGATTTGTTGGTCCTTCTGGGTTCAAGTTGTCATTTTCTGTTCCTTTTTAACAATTTGTGTGTTTTCTTTTCACCAACGTTGTTGTTGCAAAGTCATGTCTGACCCATCGCGACGACACCACACACACACTTCTTTATGATATATATCATGGATACATTAGGAGGTAAAGGCGACTAATCGATGCACTGAGAAATAGTCTTGTTACTTACAGGGGTCTGATCCTCGAATGTTGTTGTGCATAATGTTGCAGGGACGATCAGGTGATCGAAATTTGTGTGTGCTGGAAACTGGGCAATACAACATTTTCGAACGGAGTTCTGAGTCCAACATCTCGGGGTTATGGTCACGATGTGATAACCATGTCCGCAACCTTCCAAGCGTGGGCTTCTGAAATGGCAGATCTCAAATGAGGTGAGAAGCCAGACTCACTTAAGGTGACCTTAATAAAATTCTGAGTATTTATTTAACAGCATAACGCTGCATTGGAGTTCGCTTTTGTATAACAATTCAAATGTGGCTGCCTGGCCAATCACAGCAGCAAATTAGATTCTAGGATTTATGTCCAAACAGTAAAGACGGGGCGAACGCAGACGTAACGTGCCCTAGTTTAGAACAGGCCGAGAGATGCCAATGAGAGGTGATCTTTAGCCGATAAGAACCGCGCGCCTGTGAATAGCCGGAAAGAGTTGAACCCGACGTGAATCTACAAATTCACTAAACGGAAAAGACCCGAAATTCACAACTAAAACATCAGCATTGTGGAACAGTACTGTAACGTGTTACACCGAAACGAACAATATTAATCTGTGCATAAAATATATGTTTGCGTGTTCACATCACACAGCCTTGTATGACGACGCCAAATAATGGGGAATAGTGGAGCTCGACAATACATTCCCTACCTTTCTTATAGCTCCTTCGACCCCATGAAATAGGACATGAAGCTGACCATAAACAGTCAGACAACGGCATATATATTAATATATTTTTATAAGTATGGAGCCTTTGTGCGCACCATTTTAGTATCACATATTCCAATTATTTATATTAATTCAGATCAGACAAATATACACACCCAACACAATCACACAAAACCCTAAATTTAACCAAAAATAGCTGCACGTTATCAGTGGCCTACATTATATGCAAGCTTATGCCGGGCCAGATGAACCCTAGTGCACGTCATGTGGGAAGCGTGTCAAGGGCCTTGCGGGAACAGTGGAAATCCCCAGAAATGTCTTATCTCTGTTATTGCATTCGTGGTTGCGAGGCAGGCTGAGCGTGAAAACTCAAAAATAGACAGCAAGCTTCATACCATACCCTGATGCACGGTATAGTGAAGCCCCGCAATTATGCTGACCACATTTCTCTCTTTTAATGAGAGATGACCTAAGGGTAGGATTTGATGTGTAAGAGAACAGAAGGATCTGTGGAAGGCGACCGGTTGGGTGAATAATGTAAAAAGATGACAGGAATACTTAAGTGCGCCAGAAATTAGGCAACAATGCCACAGTATAGAATAGAGTTGTGCCAAAGCGTAATGTATCTGTTGCTCAGGGAATACAAAGCAGAGGTGTGTCTTACCATGTTGAGAAACATCCTCTGCATAAATATTTTCGGTGGCCTTTGGTGCTTTCTTTAAGGAGGGTTGGGGACAGGAGGAAATAGGATATAAGTGGGCGAGGGGGGAGGGGCTAGGGCGGGGGGGGGGGGGGGGGGGGGGGGGGGCGGCGAGCGTGTTGGGGGAGGGGGGGAGGGGAGTAGAAGTTGGGGACCTTGGGCTGGGCAGAATATCTTTGCGCCTCCTGTTACTAGGGTTTGTTCCATCTTGGTTTGGTGCCTTCTTTCTCTGTGGCTCCCAAGAGCCTGGTCCCGACAAAAACCCCTTTTCTTAATTTGCTGTGAATTCTGCTCATTCACATCCGGCAAAGTCTTTCAAGGGAGGATTTCCAGTCACAGACCTTATCTGGCTTGGAGAGCTGCCAGGCCGATCTCTGCAGAACTTGGCAAGGAGTCTCGGAGAGTCACGAACCAATGAAGCGAACTAATTTGTCTCCTGCAAACTCCACTCCCCTTTCGCTCCTCTTTTATTTCTTCTGGGAGGGGCCACTCATCGTCCACCTGTGGCCTTCCTCCCAAGTGGACCCCTGTTCTTTACCTCTTCCCTTCGTCTGGCAGCTCCGCGCATGCGCACACTAGGAACAGGCTCCAGCTCTTCTTCTGCCTCACTGATGTCTGACTCCGAAGGCAGCTGATAACTGTCAGACGGCCCTGGCCCCTTTCTGCCTCCGACACAGAGCCCTCCTCAGGGCCTTCCCCTGACTCCAGGACTGGCCCATCTTCCTCCCTAACCTCCTCACTGTCCGAATCGGCTGCCAGCTCCACTGGCTGCTGGCGGGCCACAACCGGGCAAGGTGGAACTACAATGCCCATCATGCCCCGCCGGTGGCTTGGGGATTCTAGAAACAGGCGTGCTGGTGCTTCTAGAAATGGTTGAGTTGTTAAAGTGCTAATCCTCCCCTCTGCTCAGAATTCCATGTGCTGGTAGTTCTTGACTTACGGCCACAATTGAGCACCGAATTGCCGTTGTTAAGCAAGACATTTGCTACGTGAGTTTTGCACCCGTTTTCCGACCTTTCCTGCCGCAGTTGTTAAATGAATCCCTGCAGTTGATACAGGTTGTTAAGTGAATATGGCTCCCCTATTGACTTTGCTTGTCAGACGGTCGCCAAAGGGGATCACCTGACCCTGGGAGACTGCAACGGTCGTAAGTCTGAGTCAGTGGCCAAGCGTCTGAATTTTGATGGATGCTACAAAGGGCGTAACTGTGAAAAACGTCTGTGAGTCCCTTTTTTCAGTGCCGTTGTCACCTTGAATGGTCCCTAAACCGTTGTAAGCCAAGCCTGCCTGTAGTCTGGGACCATGGGCTTTGTAGTTAAGCGGGACGGAAGTGACAGTCTTGCTTTGTGCCAACACAGCAAATACTGCTGCATTTTCTTCCAGCTCCAAGTCAAAACGCCGAAGGACCAGACTCCAAGCATTAATAATGCAGTAGACAATGTAAATTATTCCTGCTTTTTTTCCCCCCCCCCAGAAAATGTGTTTTTGGGTCACCAGACTGGCTGCCTCAGCATCCTCTCCGGTTGGCAACTGGGCTGCCTAGGAGCCTGAGGACGGCCACGGATTCCTGCCCTTCTTTGGTATAAGCACGATTAGCATCACAATACAGCCGGGACTTGCTAGAACGGCCATCGAATAAATAAAAGAATAAAAATAAAACAACGCCGGAGCATTTCTCCAACCCTTGGAAGGTTGCCGCCCGCCAAGACTAGCTAAGATTGGAGAAACATCTTTTTGAAACCTTGTCATTCGTCCCCAGATAAATGTCCTTCCCCCCCCCCCCCGCCCCATCCGACGACCTTTCTTAAAAGGGGCAACTGTGCTGCACCTTTTCAAATCCCCCCCCCCACACACACACAGCGTAAAGGTGAACGGACCGTCTTCCACGCCCAGCGGCATTGCATCCCCTCCTGCAAGATGCAGGGTGAAATTCCCGTCTATGGGAACAAAGAGCTGCAAACGGCAAAGCCGGAGCAGCAGGCTTTTTTTTTTTTTTTCCCCTGGCCTTGTGCCAGCCCGCTCACGCCTCCTCCTCCTACATATAAGGCTGCTCCGGCGTCCTTGGAGAACCCTGGTGCAAAGTCACACACTCACACACACGCGGGTGTGTGCACGCATCCCCCCCCCGGCCTGCCGGTGTATGTGTGTGTAAGCTTTGCTCCCTCTTCCCTGTGCGCCCGTCCCGTTGTGGAATGCCGAAAGGCGCACCAAGATCTGGGGCTTTGCCAGCGCATGACGCAGGACTGACTGATGGGACATGTCCAGCCCGTCTCGGGGGCCTCTCATAAGTCCAGATCTCCAAGCCAAAACTGTCTCCTTCTTCACGGGAGGAAATTCGGCCAAAGAGGTTCAGCTCCTAGAAGGAAACTGCAGCACAGGGGACGCCCGAACCTCGTGGTGGAAATTAAAGGGAATCAGCATTTATGTCAAACTGGGAACCTGGGAGCTGCTGCATTCACACAAGATGCAGGGTATAATGTCTTTGCACTGTGTGGGTTGTTGTTGTTTTGTTTGCTGGAGTCACCCCCTTGAGCCAACCTTGGAAAGAGGGGAGCTGGGGACTTGGGTAAACAGAATAACAGAGGGAAGGGACCTTGGAGGTCTTCTAGTCTAGCCCTCTGCTCATGCAGGAGGCAAAAGGTTGTCCAATCTCTTCTTAAAAACCTCTAGGGATGGAGCACCCACAACTTCTGGTGGCAAGCTGTTCCACTGATTAATCCTTCTCACCGTTTAGGACATTTCTCCTTATTTCCAGGTTGCTTCTCCCCTTGGTTAGTTTCCATCCGTTGCGTCTTGCCTTGCTTTGTGGTGCTTTGGAGAATAGGTTGAGCCTCCCCTCTTCTTCGGGGCAGCCCCCTCAAATACCACGTCCTTCTTTTCACAGGATTGACACCCCGGCTGAATCCAGGAAGCCGAAGGAATTCAGAAAGTGGATTAAACACGTTGTGGGAATGCAGCTATTCCATTGCTGAGGTGGCTGAAGGCAGGTGAGCACGAAAGGCTGTGTCTGAATTACGGCAGGGCGTTATCTGAGGACTCAGATTGTTGGGGGCAATATGCTGACTGTGTAAACAACTTGGAGGGGGCTGTAAAGCAGGGGTCCCCAACCTTTCAGACCTCAGGGACCACTACATTCATAATTTTAAATTATACGGACCGCTAATATGAGTTGTGTACTGCCTGGCTGGGTGGGCGTGGCAAGGTGGTCATGTGACTGGGTGGGCGTGACAAGATGGTCATGTGACTGGGTGGGCGTGGCCAATCCAATGTCACTCACACCGAGGGGCACCTTGCCAGCCTCTACTCGCCACTCCTCACCTGCCCACCTGGGCTCCTTAGGGCCCCAACAGGAAGCAGTTGCTGGAGCTAAGCATCCACCAGGAGAAAGAGTTGGCAAAACAGCTCAGTTCATATTGGATCTGATCGAGAAGGAGGCTCAGCAGAAGCACCTCACTGAGGACTAGGAGCGTAGGCTTTCAAAGCAGAGGGAAGACCTGCAGGAGTGCAAGGCCAGGTCCCGGCACCTGGAGGCTCAGTGGGCTGAGATGGTCAGCCAGTTCCAGGCCGTGATGCAGTCCCACTGGAACGAGGCCCTCCGGCTCTTCCCCACCAGCGGTGCTTCCCTCCAGCCTTCGCCCAAAGCCCCCCACCAGGAGGCTGAAGCAGACCCCAAGTCGGAATTTCTGCTCCCCCTCCGACCCCCACAAAAAGACCCCCAAGGGGGAGACTCTCTGCAGCAACACAAGCGTTCATTGCACGTATCCATCCCAGGGGGCCGTAGTTTGAGGACCCCTGATTGAGTGCAATATAAAAAAGGCAAATAATTTTTCTGCAAACCACCAAAATTTTCTCGTGGACCACCAGTTGGTGACCGCTGCTGTAAAGCATTGTGAAGCGGGATATAAGTCTAAGTGCCGTTGCTTTCTCAGTGGCAGGTTTGAGGCACAGACAAATCCCCAGCCCCTTTTCTGAGAGACCATAAGGGGCCTGGGCCACTCGTAGCCTGTCAGCTTCTTTGCCACTTCGCACCCATCAAACTTTGGAAGTGCACCATCCAACGGTCACAGTTTTAAAGAGAAACCAAGGAGTAAAAGTAAAAACACCCCAGAGCTCAGTTTTGCATCTGTCTCCCACTCAAGGATGAATTAAGGCCACCCTGCACAGCTTCTAAGCCCAAATGTAGGTAGTTCTTGAACCCAACTTTTTCATCGCTAAACAAGGCAGTCGCTAAGTGGGTTTTGCCCCATCTTATGACTTTTCTCACCACCACCGTTGTTAGGGAATCCCTGCAGTTGTTCAGTACATCGCACGGTTGTTAAATGAATTCTGGCTTTGCTGGTCAGAAGGTCTCAAAAGGGGATCCCATGACCCCTGGGCACCGCAACCGTCGTAAGTACGAACTCGTTGCCGAGCATTCAAATTGTGAATCGCGTGGCCATGGGGGATGCTTCGACAGATGTGTGAAAAACGGCCGTAAGTCACTTTTTTTTAATCCTGACTAGGTGGCTCAGTGGCTAAGACACTGAGCTTGTCGATTAGAAAGGCCGGCGGTTTGGCAGTTCGAATCCCTAGTACAGGTTTCCTGCCTGAGCAGCGGGTTGGACTAGATGACCTCCAAGGTCCCTTCCAAGTCTGTAACTTTTTTTTACTGTTTTCAGCACCATTGCAATTACGAATGGTCCCTAAATAAAACTGTTGTAAATTGAGGACTATCTGTAAGGTCGCAGAGGTCCTGCTACATGTTACAACGAGAAAAAGGGCACACAAATACGTTGGAGAATCCTAAGAAATCCCACCAAAGCTTTACAAAGTTTTCTTACCCAAATCTTTGCTTGTTTCTGGAAATCCCCCTCCGCCCCGCTGAATCACACCAAATGCATCGGACTACACCGTCAAGCATCCCCTGCAGGGCTTCTGTTATGGAAGTCGCAATCCAGACATCTGGGTCTCCACTGTACAAGTTGGGGGACGAGATCCAGGTGTTCCAGAGGTATTTCACGGGAAGAGTCCTCCGCTCCTCTGTTCGCAACAGAATCCCTTACGCCACCAGGCTGGAAATTTTGGACTTAGATAACTTACAATTACGCCGCCTACAGTCTGACCTAAGCACAGTACACAAAATTGTCTGCTACAACGTCTTACTTGTCAATGACTACTTCAGCATCAACCGCAATAACACATGGGCGAACAGTCGATGCAAACGCAAGGTAAACCGCTACAAACTCGATTGCAGAAAATACGACTTCAGCCACAGAGTGGTCAACGCCTGGAATGCGCTACCTGACTCCATTGTTACATCCTCAAACCCTCCACAGCTTCAACCTCAAACTGTCCACCGTGGACCTCACCCCTTTCCTAAGAGGTCCGTAAAGGGGGCGTGCAAAAGTGTGCCTAATATCCCTGCTCTACTGTCCCTATTTATTTGTAGAGATTTCCTTTGTTTATGTCCATGTTTATACTTATGCCTGTTATCTAGTACATGTTCAACTAACTAAGTAGCTAGCTAACTAACTAAATAAATAAATAGAAAACAAACCCATTGGCTTCACTCAGCACCTTCCAAATGTCGGCGTTCTCCCGAAACCCTAAACTAATCTAACTCACTGAGTTTACTTGGCATTCAGACAACACAACAAACGAAACGACAAAACCGAGATCAAAATCAAGTTTCATGTGTTGCAGGAGTGTAGTTCTTAAGTCTCTAACTGCAGTCAGGTCATCCTCACCGAGTGTCACCAAACAACAGAGAGGGTAACAACTGTGTGGATGTCGACAAAGGTCTCCCGTAAAAGGTGATAAATTAGAATGCAGCTTTGCAGAGCAGCAGATTGAAATAGTCTTAAAGGAGGAAGGAAAGAAGGGAGAGAAGGAAGGAAGGATTGGGGAAAAGGGAAGGAAGGAAGGAAGGAGAGAGGGAAGGAAGGATTAGGGAAAAGGGAAGGAAGGAAGGAGAAGGTTGGGAGGGAGGGAGGAGAAAGGTGGGTAGAAAGAAAGGGGAAGAAAGGAAGGGGAAGGGTGGAGGGAAGAAAGGAAGGAGAAGGAAGGAAGGGGAAGGGTGGAGGGAAGAAAGGAAGGAGAAGGAAGGAAGCAGAGAGATAAGGAAAGATGGAGAAAAAGGGAAGGAAGGAAGGAAGGAGAGAGGGAAGGAAGGATTAGGGAAAAGGGAAGGAAGGAAGGAGAAGGTTGGGAGGAGAAGGTTGGGAGGGAGGAAGAAGGAGGGAGGGAGGGAGGAGAAAGGTGGGTGGGAAAAAAGAAAGAAAGAAAGGGGAAGAAAGGAAGGAGAAGGAAGGAAGGAAGGGGAAGGGTGGAGGGAAGAAAGGAAGGAGAAGGAAGGAAGCAGAGAGATAAGGAAAGATGGAGAAAAAGGGAAGGAAGGAAGGAAGGAGAGGGGTGGGAGGGAGGAAGAGAGTTGGTGGGAAGAAAGGAAGGAAGGAAGGAAGGAAGGGGTGAAAGCAAAAGGGAAAAGAAGAAAGCTGCCCACCAAAAGGGACGAACCTTACAGAGATCAATGTATGGAAATCAAATGCGCAGAAGGCACCTCATGCGTGGCACTGAGTACAGCAACCGCCCAGTGCCCAAGAAACGTTTGCCAAACAGGAAGGCAAATTTTGCCATTTCCTTTGCAATGTTGCTTGGGCACTCTCTTCTAAATACAGATACTCTCGACTTACAACCATTTGTTTAGTGACCGTTCAAAGTTACAACGGCACTGGGAAAGAGCAACCATTCTGACCACATTTCACACTTTACAACTGTCCGTCCGTCCGTCCCCCGCAGCCACATGATCAAAATTGGGACCCTTGGCTGCCGATTCACATTTACGATGGTCGCAGTGTCCCTCGGCCAGGTTTGGTAAACCTTCTGACGAGGAAAGTCAAGCCAAATTCACTTAACAACCGCGTGACTGACTTTAAAACTGCAGCGATTCACTTAATACCTGTGGTAAGAAAAGCCGTAAAATGGGGCAAAACTCACTTAACAACTTGAGCTTAGCAACCGAAATTGTGGGCTCAGCTGTGGTCGTAACCCGAAGACTACCTGTACTACTTACAGGAACATGTGAGAATCGCTGTCCGAACCTGTATCTCCAACCAGCCTAGAGAAAGGGCTGTGAAGGTCTTACTCCTCTTTAGCCATGGGGCTATGCTGTCTGGCCTACCCTACAAGGTTGTTGTGAGGATCAAGCAGGTAGAGAGAAGCATCATTTAGTTCATCCAGTTAGACGCAAATTAACCTAGTTATTCCAGTTAGTCGTAAGTAGAGGACTATCTCTCATTTTGCATTTGGGAGTCGCACGAACCATTCATTTATCAGACCCAACAGCAAATGTGTCTTTGGAACTGCCTGCTACAGGACCCCACCACACCACTCACTTCGGCAAAGACTCGGAGGGTGTTGCGGACCGTCAGTGGCCAGCAAAGCTGGCAGCCGATTTGGACAGTGAGGGGGTTGGGAAGGAACCTGGGCCAGTCCTGGAGTCTGGGGAAGGCTCTGAGGAGGGCTCTGTGTCGGAGCCAGGGAGGGGGCCAGGGCCATCTGACAGTTATCAGCTGCCTTCGGAGTCAGACATCAGTGAGGCAGAAGAACAGCTGGAGCCTGTTCCCAGTGTGTGCATGTGCAGAGCTGCCAGACGAAAGGAACAGCTAAAGAACAGGGGTTGACTTGGGAGGAAGGCCACAGGTGGACGATGAATGTCCCCTCCCAGAGGAAATAAAAAAGGAGCGCCAGGGGAGTGGAGTTTGCAGGAGTCCATTAGTTTGCTTCATTGGTTCCTGACTCTCCGAGACTCCTGGCCAAGTTCTGCAGAGATCAGCCTGGCAGCTCTCCAAGCCAGAGAAGGTCTGTGACCGTAAATCCTCCCTTGAAAGACTTTGCTGGATGTGAAGGAGCAGAATTCACAGGAAATTCATAAAAAGGGGTGGTTTTTTTTTTGTCGGGACCAAGCGTTTGCTTTAGGCTCTCGGGAAGCCTCGGTCAGAACAGAGGGTTTTGGGTGTCGTGAGAACCCACCCCTGGCAAGACAGGAAAGCGATCCAGGCCAAGTGTGTGGGTTTGTTCCAACCTGATCTGCCTCCCGCCCCACTCCAGCCCCACGCAAGACTTGCCGCGTCTTTGTATGGCAGAGAAAGATTATTATTATTAATCTTTTAAAGCAGGCCTTTTGTGCTCGGAAATGGTGGGTTAGCGCAGAGTTATTTTTAGGCGTGCGTGTCTCGCTTTGGGGGCTCACAACTGCGAGCAGAGAAGCCGATAACATCCAGGACTCCTGCTCCGAGGTCCTGCAAAGCACCCTCCCTTCGCACGCACACAAACTCACGCGCACTGCCCCCCCCCCTTGCCCACCAACACTCAGCCTGTTTTTGTCCGCCTTGGACTTTCAACGCTCAATCTTTTTTTCCTTCCCTCTTTTTGTTATTATTCCGAGAGGCCTGGTTGCAAAAGAGCAGCCACATTGCCAAGCTGGACTTCCCCACAACCTGTGTGTGTGTGTCACACACACACGCCGAGTTGTCGACAGATTGTGTGGCATCAACACTTATCAACCCAGGCAGCTGCCCCAAAGCCCCAAGAGAACGCATGGAAGGCATGCGTTTCACCGGAGAGAGAGAGAGACGCTCTTCATTGCCCAATGTATTTATTTTTTAAAAAGAAAGAAAGAAGCCAGCAATCTTGGCTTGTCTGCCTCTTCAAGCCACCTTTCCCACTGGGGCACACCAGGGCTCCCTTGAGACGCATTCTCCTTCCAGGCGCATGGCGAGAGATGCAGTCATTTTATACACCGGGCTCCACGCTGCATTGCACACGGTCTGGTCTCACACACACACACACACAATTACACACACCCTCCTCAAGACCCACACTACCATCCCAGAAGCACACAAATCTTCCCGTTCTCACAATCGGCACACACAGCCCCAGGAAGGGGGAGAAAAAAACCCAAACGCCCCAATCAGGTTGGGTGTCTTTCTGTTTGCCCACATCTGGATAGAACGCACATCAGGAACACAACCTGACAGGTAAATGGTTTCTCTTTTCACAAAAGCCCCGTTTTTCCTTTCACACACACACCCACCTGGCGAGGGAAAAGCTGCTGCTGCTGCTGAGATCTTTTTGTATTTAAAAGGGGCACAAAAGCTCAGAGGAAAAAGGAGGGTAATTCTCAATATCCAATTTTTTAATATCCATTTTTTAAAAACCCATTTTGCAACGTCGCGAGGCGCTCAGTCCAGCTTCGCTTCTTTTTGGGGGTTTGGGGTTATATTTTAAGTCGCCGCCCCTTGCATTGAGTTCCCAAGCCGGAAGGATGCCCGCAAAGGCTGGGTTCGCACGACCACGACACCCACCCCCCCAACCCAGGTCAGCGAAAGGCCAGCCGGCGCACAGCAGCGGCTGCCGATCCTTGGAAAGCTCCGTTAAGCTCAACCCGGGAGCCGCAGAGGTCCTGGGAAGCCTAAACGGGCAAACGGAGAAAGAAGCGAGAAAGCGGGAAGCCGGGCTGGGTCGGGCAAAGGCGCAAGAGGGATCCCGAAACCCTCCCGGACGTTGCGCGGGGCAAAGCGTCATCCTGATAGCCGAAGTTAAGTTGCTTGCTCCGATCCCAGGAAGCGCCGGATCCGCCGGCCCGAAGAAGCGGGGGGGGGGAATCCAATCGATCCCCTTCCCCTACTAAAAGCCCTTTAAACGGCGGAGCTTGCATTCGCCCACCCGGGAGCGCAAGAAGGGGCAGCAGCACTCTGCATGCCCAGAGGCTTGCTTCCCCGGTGGGATTCCTTCCCTTTCTCTCCCGTTTGCTGCCCAGCCCTCCTCGCGATCCCCTCCTTGCGCTTCGAAGCGGCCAGGGGGTCCGATCCCTCCATCCTATCATCGTCGCCCTCGGGCACTCTGTTCACGCCCAGAGGTACCCTCGTTTCCCCCCCCCCCCTCCCTCTTCCCGGCTCACTCACCGGCTCCGGGGCGGCTTGCCTTGCGCGCCCAGACTGCTCTTTTCGCCCGGCTTGCAGCAGAGCCCGGGGGGACGCGCAGCCTCGGCTCGCCCGCGGACGCTGGAGTGGGGGGGGGGCGAGAGGAGGGGGCGATCCCTAGGCACGGCCTCGCCTCGCCTCGCCTCCCTCGCCCGCCCCCGGCTTGGCCTTGAGTCGCCGCCCGTCGCCCAAGCCGGTCGGAGGAGCGGAGCGGAGAGGAGCGCAGTGCGCAAGGAAGGGAGGCGGGACCCCCTTAGAGGAGGGAGGGGGAGAGGAGGGGGCTCTGGGGGGGGAGAGCAGCACCGTCACACACACACACACACACACACACACACACCACTTCTCTGCCTCCGAAAAGAGCAAGAGTGCCTCTGGGCGTACGCAGAGCGCTCTCTCGTCCGCGCAGGGAGCAGGTAGGTAGATGGTAGATAGAGATAGATAGATGATAGATAGATAGATAGATAGATAGATAGATAGATAGATAGATAGATAGATAGATAGATAGATAGATAGATAGATAGATAGATAGATCAAGAGAGGGAGGGAGGGGGACCGCTCCGCGTCCCCACCAGGCGTAGTCCCCACGCGTGGAAGTCTTCCCCCCCAGCAGCAGTTTGGGAAGCTGGGTGTGTTGTGTTCGAGTTGTGCAACGTGGCTCAGCGGGTAGACGAACCCCGGTTAAGGAAAGGGAGGCGCGCCCCATAAACCCGACAATCAGGCTACCGAAGGAGATGCGCGGAGTTGAGCGCAGTGTGTAAACACACACACAGACAGAGAGAGAGAGAGTGCCCGTGTTGCGTTGGCAGAGCGTGACCTACTTCACACCGCTGTGCCGAAACAAAGCCACGTCCAACCCACGAAGAACCAGGACTTTCGTTTTGCCTATACGGGACCCTCCTGCAAACTTGCTCTTATTTCTCAGCTGTTTCCTCCGAAGTTTAGGGCGTGAGAGTTGGGTTCGTGAAAACTTGGGTTGATGACTTCACCCGTTTGCACCAAGGGGTCCTGAAAGGGTTCGGGTTAGGCTGGATTTCCCCCCCCCAAAAAGCACCCTTAACAGCCAGGGAAAAGCTGACATCAGACAAGCCTGTGTGAATGCAGCTGCAAGGTTGTTGTTGTTTTTTTAAAAAAACCTGACCTGGTTAGCCATGTTGGATGAAAGCTAGTAACCGTGGGGGTGGGGCATTACCTGGAGGCGGAAACAAGAGTCACGCCTCTCCATAAAAAGCAAAACAAGGCGCCATTCCTCATGGTTCCAAACACCCTACTGTGGAGGAAAACCTTAACGCCCATCGTATCCTTGTCTGCAGATGGTGCAACAAGGGCTTTGCTCTCCCAGAGCAGGGTTGTGCAACGCACTCTCCTTGCCTCCCCTCCGTTGTGGGAGCTTACGCACCTGGGTGCTCCTATAGTCTCAGGAGGTCAGGTTGCCTCCTGTCTCAAATCCTTTTTTGTTCTGGGGAAATGTTCTACATATTTGCCATCTAGGGAGGGGGCTGTAACAGACCACCAGCTCCATTCATCATACCTGAATCTCTCCCCCACCTCAAAAAACCTTAATCTTAATTTCTAATTTCTTTCCTGCTCTGCAAATCTTCAATGAGTCTCTCTGTATATCTATCTATCTATCTATCTATCTATCTATCTATCTATCTATCTATCTATCTATCATCTATCTATCTATCTATCTATCTATCTATCATCTATCAATCATCACTCTCTCTGATCTCTCTCTATCAATTATCTATATCCATCATCTATCTATCTATCTATCTATCTATCTATCTATCTATCTATCTATCTATCTATCTATCTGAATCATCTCTCTCTCTATCAATCTATATATCCATCCATCTATCTATCTATCTATCTATCTATCTATCTATCTATCTATCTATCTATCTATCTATCTATCTGTATCATCTCTCTCTCTATCAATTATCTATATCCATCATCTATCTATCTATCTATCTATCTATCTATCTATCTATCTATCTATCTATCTATCTATCTATCTATCTGTATCATCTCTCTCTCTCTCTATCAATCTATCTATATCCATCATCTATCTATCTATCTATCTATCTATCTATCTATCTATCTATCTATCTATCTATCTATATCATCTCTCTCTCTCTATCAATTATCTATATCCATCATCTATCTATCTATCCATCCATCCATCCATCCATCCATCCATCCATCCATCTATCTATCTAGATATTCTAGACTAGAGGATAGAATGGAATGGAATATTGAACAGAATAGAATAAAACAGAATAGAAAATATGGAATAGAATGGAATGCAAGACAAGTAGAATAAGAACTTTATTTCCACTTTAAATGTACATTATTCAGCATACATTAAAATGAAATTTTGTTGCATTCAGTTCTCAAAAGATAACCATTATGCAAAAACCAACATACACACACAAACACACGACACAGAAATATCAGAGAGAGGGGCAGGGAGGGAGGGAGAGACAGGAACTCATCAAGGAGGTTCAGAGGGCAGGAAAGAAATTAAGATTAAGGTGGGGGGGGGGAGGAAGAGAGATTCAGGTATGATGAATGGAATCCGTGGGGTGTTATAGCCCCCCTCCCCAGTTGGCAACCCGGCATAATGCCGATCCCCGGGGGTCCCATGCGTGCCTTACAATTTGGCATTGCAGGCTGCTCCGGTTGCCATGGCAACTGGCTCAGTGCTGGGAAAGGTGGGGGGGGGGGTCTAGAGGGCCGGGTCCTAATTCAGCAGCATCTTCCTTCCTGCCAGTCCCAAACTGCCATCATCGTCTCCGTCATGACGCAGGTGGAGGTGTGCCCTTTTTGTGCCCGAGTTTGGGCTCCAAATTCAAGGAAGCAGCAATCAAGCCTCAAACAGCAAACCGAGACTTATCCCTAACTGAGATCAGCTGTTTGAGGAAAATGCAGCTACCGAATATATGAGGCTTGCTCAGGTATGGTGCACAACCTCTGCTAACTTCAGCCTGAACAGCCAGCTGAGCTCATAATTCCCACAAACGCCTTAAAATCCCCAAAGACTCCAATTCTAGCTTGTCTTGGGGGTTTAAACCCAGTCACAGTATGCCCCCTTCTGTCAGTAGCTGGTGTTCCCAGGCTAAATGCAGGCTTGCCTCTGAGCATCTGCAGAGGGCTTTTTCTATCTGTTCTGACCTAGGGTTCCTGTAAAAAAAGCACATACTTAGTTTCCAAAACCCTCTTTTTATTTCAACGGCTGTGAATCATCTTCATTCACAGCCTGTAATGAGTCCCAAATAGTTGCAAAGAGTCCTACAGTAGGCTGCCAAAGTCCTTCGGGATAAGGCTGATAAGTACCCACCTTTATCTTCCTGGAAACGCTGCCAAAGACTTAATTGGCAATTAGCTTGGCAAGACAAACAGAGCAAAGAGTCAAAACGGAGCTTCAGAAGGTAAACTGACCAGCATGAACCAGGTTTCTTCCTGCAAAGGCTCCTGTGCCTTTGGTCCTCCTTTACGTTGGAGGGGCCAATTGGAAAGAAAGCAGAGAAGAGCAACGAAGATGATTAAAGGTAAAGGTTCCCCTTGCACATATGTGCTAGTCGTTCCTGACTCTAGGGGGCGGTGCTCATCTCCGTTTCAAAGCCGAAGAGCCAGCGCTGTCCGAAGACGTCTCTGTGGTCATGTGACCAGCAGGACTAAACGCTGAAGGCGCACGGAATGCTGTTCCCTTCCCACCAAAGGTGGTTCCTATTTTTCTACTTGCATTTTTTACCTGCTTTCGAACTGCTAGTTTGGCTGGGACATAGGTGGATGGGTGGATGGATGTAGGTATAGCTATAGAAATATATTGTTTTGCAAAAGTTATTTTGAACCCAAAGACATGATTCCATGGCACATTAGAATATAATATCCTGCTAATTAAGCTACATATTAAAAATGACTAAGGGCTAAGACGCTGAACTTGTTGATCAGAAAGGTTTGCAGTTCAGCAGTACGAATCCCTAGCGCCGCGTAACAGAGGGAGCTCCTGTTACTTGTCCCAGCTTCTGCCAACCTAGCAGTTGGAAAGCAGGTAAAAAACGCAAGTAGGAAAATAGGAACCCCCTTTGGTGGGAAGGGAACAGCGTTCCTTGCGCCTTTGCATCCTTTGCAGGACCACGGAGACGTCTTCGGACAGCGCTGGCTCTTCGGCTTTGAAACGGAGATGAGCAGCGCCCCCTAGAGTCGGGAACGACTAGCACATATGTACGAGGGAAACCTTTACCTTTAGTGTAACAAAGATAGCAGTCTTCCAATAGTTGAGGTGCTGTCACAGAGAAGAGGGGGTCAACCTGTTCTCCAAAGTATTAGAAGGCAAGACAAAAAAAAGATGGAAACTAATCAAGGAAAGGAGCTTACCTGGCTTTAAGAAGAAATGTCTGACAGTGAAAACAATTAACCAGTGGAACAGCTTGCCACCAGAAGTTGTGGGTGCTTTAACACTGGAGGTTTTTATGAAGAAACTGGACAGCCCCTTATCTAAAATGATATAGGGTCTTCTGCTTGAGTAAGGGGTTGGACTAGAAAACCTCCAAGGTCCCTTCCAAGTTTATTCTGTATAAATTGAGCTGGGACTGTTTGTGAACTGTGAGGTTGCCTACTATTGGATGGGCAAGAAAAAGGTGTATATAGCAAGGATTTGTGTATTTCAGCTGATGTTCTATCCTAAGGCTTCCCCAGCATCACGAAGCCAAGTCCTCGTCCCGATAAACCCCTTTTATTTAATTTATAATGAATTCCTCTCCAGGGAAGTCTTTCCTCTCCCACAGTCTTTCAAGAGAGTTCACAATTACTGACCTTGATCAGACGTGGAGAGTGGCCAGGCCGATATCTTTCAGATGCCACAATTCTTGGCAAGACTGCAGGAATGATCTAATTGTCTCCTGCAAACTCCACTCCCCTTTCGCTCCTCTTTTATTCCCTCTGGGAGGGGCCATTCATCGTCCACCTGTGGCCTTACTCCCAAATCGACCCTTGTTCTTTAGCTGCTCCCTTCGTCTGGCAACTTTGCACATGCGCATACTGGGAACAGGCTCCAGCCGTTCTTCTCCCTCACTGATGTCTGACTCCGAAGGCAGCTGGTAACTGTCAGACGGCCCTGGCCCCCTCTCTGCCTCCGACACAGAGCCCTCCTCAGAGCCTTCCCCAGACTCCAGGACTGGCCCAGGTTCCTCCCCAACCCTCCTCACTGTCCGAATCTGCTGCCAGCTCTGCTGGTGGGCCACAAACAGCTGATGCATTACTGGTGGACGCCTACAACCAAGTCTCTATGTGTCATACCAGCCTATAATGAAATAGCATCACATGTGGCCATAGATGGTCACATCCCCGACCAATTAAGCTCTTTCAAATCCTGCCAACTACAGATCCCATTACCACCGTAAAAGTCTTAGTGGATCCATGCCAAAATCCCGGGGAAGACACTGAGATCACACCCAGACACAGACAGATACACAAAGGGTGGCCGGTGGCACTAATTGGAGAATCCCACTAATTTACTGTTTTTAAGTCCTCGCGAGCTTCTCTCTTCTCTTTGAACCTTGGATGTCTCGGGAACAAAAACTATCAGAAGCAAGAGGGTACCTCTGAGCATGTGCAGGATGCCTCTTCTCCCTCCCCCTCGCCCCGGAAGATTTGAAGTGGGTAGGCTGCACTCAGTAGGCGTTTAACGGGATTCAGATGTTTTCAATTTCCTCAATAATGGATTTATAACCTGCTTTTGCTTCCTGGCTGTTTGCAAGCTCACATTGGCAAGCATAGAACAAGGAAAATAGTAATAATCTTATTGTCCTATACTAGCTGAATACCTGTGCTCCACTACTAAACTATGTGATGGGGCTTGATAAATAAATCGACACTCAACAGCTTAAAAATAAATGTGTAGTTACAATCGGCCTTTCTCCTTCTCTCCCCTCAGGCTTGACCCACAGAGGCCTCTCCTATCTGATCTCCTTCTCTCCCTCAGGCTGGTCCCATTGATCCGCTCCTATCCCTTTCTCTCCCTCAGGCTAACTCCTTAGCATCAGAGCGTTTTTCAGGTGGGGTGGGGGAGTAGAAACTCCCAGCCCGCAGGCTGGATGAGTCACACGCTGGTCACATCCAAGCCCAAGTGGCAGTTGGAACAGAGTTCTTTTCAGGTGGGGAGGGGTAGTAGAACGTCTTAACTCCTTAGCAACTCCTGAGCCTCTTAATTATACTATAAGAAATTGTAATGATCCGATGGTCATTTCGAAAAATCCTTTCTTAGCAAGTATCTAGACGCCAAGAGTAACATATGTGCCAAATATCAAGTTTGTAGGCTTTACAGTTCTGGAGATTCCATGAGGATGCATGAGTGGTATTCACAGGTAGATAGATGATAGATAGATAGATAGATAGATAGATAGATAGATAGATAGATAGATAGATAGATAGATAGATAGATAGATAGATAGATAGATGATAGATAGATAGATAGATAGATGATAGATAGATAATAGCTAGATGATAACTGGATTAGATGATAGATGATAGATAGATAGATAGATAGATAGATAGATTAGATAGATAGATAGATAGATAGATAGATGATAGATAGATAGATAGATAGATGATAGATAGATAGATAGATAGATAGATAGATAGATAGATAGATAGATAGATAGATAGATAGATAATAGATAATAGCTAGATGATAACTGGATTAGATGATAGATAGATAGATAGATAGATAGATAGATAGATAGATAGATAGATAGATAGATAGATAGATGATAGATAGATAGATAGATAGATAGATAGATAGATAGATAGATAAGATAGACAGAGATAGATAGATAGATAGATGATAGATAGATAGATAGATAGATAGATAGATAGATAGATAGATAGATAGATAGATAGATAGATTGATTCACTGGATCATATTGCTATCTGAAACTTAAGATTTGGATCTTGTCTTTCCATCTTGTAGAAAAGGGTTTCTCAATTTTGGCTACTTAAAGACTTTGACACCCAGAATTGGGGAACTCTGGGAGGTGAAGTCCACCCTGTCTTAAAAAGGGTCCAAAGTTGAGAAATGCTAGTCTAAAAAACGGATGGACAGGCCCAGCCTCTGCATACGACTCCTGCCATTTAGCGCAAAGCCTGGGTAGCTTTTCCATCGGCTAAGGAAAAACCGTGAGAGCGCTCACGAGGAGGGGGGGCCTATTTTTAGCTTCCTTTCTCCCAAATGCAAAAGAACAGCTGTTGTGGCCTGTTTGTTGGAGGAGGGGGGGGTTAATGAGGGCGAGATTATCCACTCCCTGCCAATTTATTTTTTAAATTTTCTTTTTCAAGGGCCCAGCTTTACCACTTCAACCAGGCTCTTGGGAAGGACCAGGGGCGCCTCAGATCCACGTTATTATTTGGCACCGTCCAGATGTGCCTTGATTCCAAATCTCAGCATTCCCCAATCAGGGCCGGTTGGAACACTTAAAAGTCTTCAAAAAGGCGACGTTTATTTATCTAGCCCTTCCCAGCCACTGGAAATCGTAGCAAATAAAATAAGGGCAAGCAATCAGAGATATCTTTGGTATTTTATTTCCCCCTTTGCGAACACTTTTTGATTTTTTAGGAGTGGAGTTTTAGAGAAAGAGAAAAATGGTCCCAGGCTGAATCATTTTCTTTGGCTTTTATTGTGTTTTTGCAGGAAAAAAAACCCTGCTCTTGAGAGCTGCAGATTTCCAAATGAGGAGAAGATGCTTAGCAATCATATGAGATTATCAAATAAGACCTCCTGATCGGCTTCCTGAGTCAAGAGTAGGTGATTTGTTTTTTTTAAAAAAAAGATATTTTCATTGATAATTAAAAAACATATTTTATTCCTTATTTCACTAATATTATTATTAATGATGGATGGATGGATAGATGCATAGAGATAAAAGAGATAATAGAGAATAGATATAGATGATAGAGAGAGATGATAGATGATGCCTAAAGTATTTATAGTAATTTTAATATTATATTTATAATAGAAACAGTAGAATATTATACTCCGTTAACATTACGGCGCGGTGGCTCACCAGCTAAGATGCTGAGCTTGTCGATCAGAAAGGTCGGCAGTTCAGCGGTTCGAATCCCTAGCGCCGCGTAACAGAGTGAGCTCCCATTACTTGTCCCAGCTTTTGCCAACCTAGCAGTTTGAAAGCACCTAAAAAATGCAAGTAGAAAAATAGGAACCACTTTTGGTGGGAAGGGAACAGCGTTCCGTAAGCCGTTGGCGTTTGGTAATGCCGACCACATGACCACAGAGACGTCTTCGGACAGCGCTGGCTCTTCGGCTTTGAAACGGAGATGAACACCGCCCCCTAGAGTCGGGAATGACTAGCACAGATGTGCGAGGGGAACTTTTACCTTTACCTTAAAATTACAGCATCAACCTAGGTTTTTTTTCCCCCATTAGGAGGCTTTTCCTCTGTGACTTTATTTTCACCAAACACATTCTGTTCACTTCTGACTTGTGAACCTTGCCAAAAAAACCTCCCGGCCAAGCCTTCACGCCCCTGCACCTAAGCGGCATATATTTCACCCCTCATAAAACCCCTGCTCTCCCGCGACAGACAGCAGGCTAATAAAACCTCACCGTTCCGTTATTCATGGCCACCACTACCCCATCCAATCAGGTCTAACTTGGGAATCCGCTCGATTGACTTCGCCAGCTTCCCGGGACTGGCGGGCTCCGTTCCACTTGAAAAAGCTGCTGAGCTTTTAATAAAACTCTCGCAGCTGGAAGGCAATCTCCAGTTCCTAATTAAAAGAGCAAACCGACTTTCCGAGAAGGAGGGTCTCTCGTTGCCGTAGCTCAAGAGCGAGAAATTTGGCGGAGGATATTTTTTAAAAAGCAAGCACCTAGTTTTTGCTGGATATTTTGTTTGTTTTCCTCTTTGGGAATTTGTTGCAGGTATTCTCGGCTTACAGCCATAATTGAGCTCAAAATTTTTGATATTTGAGGGGCTGCCACAGAGAGGAGGAAGGGGGTCAAGCCTTCGGGTGCCTTGGAGAATAGCTTGACCCCCTTCCTCCTCTCTGTGGCAGCCCCTCAAATATTGGAAGATGCCCTCCTGTCTCCCCTGGTCCTTCTCTTCCCTAGACTAGCCATGCCAACTACTTAACAGATTAATAAGAGTTGGAAGGGACCTTGTAGGTCATCTAGTCCAACTCCCTGCCTAAGCAGGAGACCCTCAGTCACTTCTGACAGAGGGCAGTCCAGTCTCTTCTTGAAAGCCTCCAGGGATGAAGCTCCCACAACCTCCAAAGGCAACTTCTGTCCCCATGGGTTGATTGCTCTCACTGTCAGAGGATTGATCTGGATTTGCACCATGCTCAAATACAATTGGATAACTTGAAAATCAGCAAGCTTTGGAATCCACCCTTTGGGTTTAGGGGTGTTGTGTGAACTGGCTTTTATGCCAAGCTTAAAGGGCTTGAGCAAAGAAACCAATATGTTAGGCTCAACATGGGCGCAAAGGCTTCTCCTGGTTCATAAATTACGCCCGTTGCGAGGATTTGTCCAACTGAGCCCAGTGTGAACTCACCAAATGGATGGATTGCATTGGCCACCAGGGGGCACCAAACAACCACTTTGATCCTCCCTGGGAATCATCCCAAACATACATAGCCAGATGTTATACAGGTAGTCCTCGACTTACAACTGCAATTGAGCCCAACATTTCCCTGTTGTTAAGCGAAACATTTGTTTAAGTGAGTTTTGCCCGTTTTGCGACCTTTCTTGCCACATTTCTTAAGTGAATCCGTTGCAGTGGGTAAATTAGTACCCTGGTTGGTAAGTGAATCTGGCATTGACTTTGCTTTTCAGAAGGCATCTTTTGATATATTTTTTTACTTTTATCTCAGGCACGAGGCTGACTGTATGACTACATTTCCGCCGATGATGTTTTCAAGTTTCTTGTGCGGTATTTGTTTTCTCCCAGATGACAGCAGCTTCTGCCTGTTCTGACCTAAAGGTTCCCCTCACACATATGTGCTAGTCGTTCCCGACTCCAGGGGGCGATGCTCATCTCCGTTTCAAAGCCAAGGAGCCAGCGCTGTCCAAAGACGTCTCCGTGGTCATGTGGCCGGCATGACTCAATGCCAAAGGCTCCACGGAACGCTGTTCCCTTCCCACCAAAGGTGGTCCCTATTTTTCTACTTGCATTTTTTTACGTGCTTCCAAACTGCTAGGTTGGCAGAAGTTGGGACAAGGAACGGGAGCTCACTCTGTTACGCGGCGCTAGGGATTCGAACCGCCGAACTGGCAATCTTTCTGAACGACAAGCTCAGCATCTTAGCCACTGAGCCACTGGGTCCCAATTATGTAGCTACCAACCTGGGTTTTCCAACCTGGTGCCTTTTCTGACCAAGGCTTCCGAAGAGCGTGAAGCAAACTCCTTGTTGTCCCGACAAAACCCCTTTTTATTATGTTACTGTCAATTCCTCTCATTCACATCCAGCAAAGTCTTTCAAAGGAGGATTTATAGTCACAGGCCTTATCTGGCTTGGAGAGTTTCCAGGCCGATGTCTGCAAAACTTGGCCAGGAGTCTCAGAGAGTCATGAACCAATTAAGCGAACTAATGGTCTCCTGCAAGCTCCACTCCCCTTTTGCTCCTCTTTTATTTCCTCTGGGAGGGGCCCTTCATCGTCCACCTGTGGCATTCCTCCCAAGTCTACCCCTTTTCTTTTCCTGTTCCCTTCGTCTGGCCACTCTGCACATGCGCACACTGGGAACAGGCTCCAGCTGTTCCTCTGGCCCACTGATGCCTGACTCTGAAGGCAACTGATAACTGTCAGACGGCTCTGGCCCCCTCTCTGCCTCCGACACAGAGCCCTCCTCAGGGCCTTCCCCAGACTCCAGGACTGGCCCAGGTTCCTCCCCAACCTCCTCACTGTCTGAATGTGCCGTCAGTTCTGCTGGTCGCTGGCGGGCCAAAACACTGCCTATATTTACCCCGCTAATCCTTCCATACCTTTCTCCTGCTCACGTTGCATAAATCGAAATTCCTGCAGAACGGGGAAAAGTCGAAGCCTCAGCTGGGCTCCCTTTTTAAGCCCGAGTTCATTTATTTTTAATTAACCTTTTAATTAGCACTTAAACGCTCTTTACGGCTACATTCATAAATATTTTAGCCCTGTTTATGTCGTGTATACGTCCTCGTGAAAATATTAACAAAATGCCACCTAAGCAGAGTGTGGAAAGACTTAAAACAGCCTTTTTTTGATCAACGACAGGTGGAGAAATGTTGAGCGATGCATTTAAGGAAAACCGATGGGTTTTTTTTCTTCTTCTTACTTTCTCGCCGCCTCCGTGCAGTTTTAGCACTGAGGCCTCTTGGAGCTCACCGTTGTTTCCAAAGGAGACTTAGAGAAGCATTTTCAACCCTAATTGAAATACTAATTTAAAAAGCAACGGGAGCACAGCCTGATGGGCAAATGAGACTCCACGGGAAAAGAAAAGCCATTCTTAGCATATCCCTAAAGATTTTTTTTTAAAGGGATGCAGTGGCTCAGGGGCTAAGACGCTGAGCTTGTTGATGAGAAAGGTTGGCAGTTCAGAGGTTCGAATCCCTAGCCCCGCGTAACGGAGTGAGCTCCCGTGACTTGCCCCAGCTTCTGCCAACCAAGCAGTTCGAAAGCACGTAAAAAATGCAAGTAGGAAAATAGAAGGCACCATCGGTGGGAAGGGAAGAGCGTTCCATGCACCTTGGGCATTTAGTCATGCCGTCCACATGACCACGGAGACGTCTTCGGACAGCGCTGGCTCTTCGGCTTTGGAACGGGGATGAGCACCGCCTCCTAGAGTCAGGAACAAGGGGAATGTTTACCTTTTAAAGATTTGTTGTCGTTGTTGTCGATTGTGACAACATCACCCACCCTGAACAAAAGTAAAACATCTGTTGAAATACATTCTAGTCCTCAACTTGCAGCAGTTAATTTAGCGACCAAAGTTACAACATACTGAAAAAAGTGATCTTATGACCATTTTTCACACACATGATTTACATTGGGATGCTTGACAACTGGCTCATATTTGTGACGGTTGAAGTGTCCCGGAGGTCACGTGCATCCCCTTCTGCAACCTTCTGACAAGCCAAGTCAATGGGACTCCAGACTCACTTTGCAACTTATCTATTGAAGGGATTCGCTTAACAACACAGGCAAGAAAGATCGTAAAATGGGGGCAAAACTCACTTAACCAATGTCCCACTTAACGACAGAAATTTGGGGCTCAATTGTGCTCGTAAGTCAAGGAGTACCTGTAATTAACACTCAAAATATAGGGTGTTTTAATAAAAAAAGAAATATGGTTTTATGAAATTTTGCAGTCACATTACACAAACAAGTAAGTGTTTCTTTGACATTCCTCACAACAAGGTAGAAAATGCCGGATTACAGTTCCCACATCCCCAGCCCAGGACTATAGTGCCAAGTGCATTCCTTACTTTAATGGACTTCCTTGGGGGGGGGGGGGTCACCCAACCCTTCTTACATTACCCTTTGGGTTGATGTGATTTGATTTAATCTAGTGAAAAGAAGGACTAGGGAAGACATGCTAGCAGTGTTCCAATAATTGAGGGGTTGCTCCTATAAAGAGGAGAGGGTCAACCTATTCTCTGAAGTAAAAATAGAGTAACAGAGTTGGAAGGGATCTTGGAGGTCTTCTAGTCCAACCCCCTGCTTAGTCAGGAAACTCTAGTCTATACCATTTCAGACAAATGGTTATCCAACCTCTTCTTAAAAACTTCCAGTGTTGGAGCATTCACAACTTCTGGAGGGAAGTTGTTCCACTGATTCATTGTTCTCACTGTCAGGAAATTTCTCCTCAGATCTAGGTTGCTTCTCTCCTTGATTAGTTTCCACCCATTGCTTCTTGTTCTATCCTCAGGTGCCTTGGAGAATAGTTTGACTCCCTCTTCTTTGTGGCAACCCCTGAGATATTGGAAGACTGCTATCATGTCTCCCCTAGTCCTTCTTTTCATTAAATTAAACATACTCAATTCCTGCAACCGTTCTTCATATGTTTTAGCCTCCAGTCCCCTAATCCGCTTTGTTGCTCTTCTCTGCACTCTTTCTAGAGTCTCAACGTATTTTTTACATCATGGCGACCAAATCTGACTGCAGTCTTCCAAGTGTGGCCTTTCCAAGGCCTTATAAAGTGGTATTAACCCTTCACGTGATCTTGATTCTATCCCTCTGTTTATATCTGAAGGCAAGACAAGAATTAACTAGTAATGAAGAAACTAATCCAGGAGAGAAGCAACCTATAACTAAGGGGACATTTCCTGACAGTGAGGAGAATTAACTAGTGGAACAACTTCCCTCCAGAAGTTGTGAATGCTCCCATCACTGGAGGTTTTTGAGAAGAGACCGGACAACCATTTGTCTGAAATGATATAAGGTTTCCTGCTTGAGTTAAGGGGTTGGACTAGAAAACCTCCAAAGTCCCTTCCAGCTCTGTTACTCTGATTTGCAACCTCCAAGCGTTCCTGTCCAATCAGCCCCATTTCTCTGTGGCGCAACAGAACACCAGCTAAAGGTGGCTGCGAACTTTGCCACTTGCTTGATGGGCGAGGATTTTGGATGCAACTCAAAACAGGTCTTTGTATTTTTTTTTTAAGCTGACATCCCACCACATTAAAGCTCCCTTAAAGCTGCCCTTGTTTTCAGAGCGAGACACCTTCCGAAATTAAGCAATGCATTTAACAAAAAAAAAAAGCCTTGCAGGAAAAAAGAAAGAGGCTCCAGCAGTCAGGGATGTTTTAAAAGCTTTTATTTTTAATTTTTTTTCTTTTGCTTCTATCTTCCGGTTTGCAACCCCTTTCCTCCTCGTTTCACAATGGCCGGAAGGATTGTGTTGTGTTTTGTTTTTTGCTGAGATGAACAATTAGCTTTCTTTCCCCTGCTGGTTCCCAGCTCTTTTGCAGACCCTTCCCCCTCCAAAAGCTGCAAGAGAAGCTTTTTCTCACACTAGGAAGGGGAGGAAGCACAGGAGAAATACGAAGGAAAGGGCGATAGTGAATTTTTTAAAAAAAATACATACCGAGCGGGGCTAGGAAGGTGTGGGGGTCCTTCCTAACACATCCCCCTCGTTGGGGGCTTGGCCGAGATGTTGCAGCCGAGACCCCCAGTTGCTGGGGGTAACAGGGCAGGAGGACAGAGGGTGCTCATTCCCGAGGGTCATCGGGGGCAGGGATCTTTGCACGGGTGGGCTCGACCCCCCAGATCTCGCGGGCGTACTGGGAGATGGTGCGGTCACTCGAGAACTTTCCGGAAGTCCCAATGTTCCGGATCACTTTCTTTGTCCATTCCTTGGAGTTCTGCAAAAGGCCAGCAACAGAGGGATTGAGAGAAGGAAGGAAAATCGTTCTCCTCTTTTTTCTTAAAAATACATTTTTATTCGAAGTTTTACAAAGAGCATAAAAACTACCACAAGCTAAGAGAGAGGAGGAGAGGAAGAAAGAAAAGAAAATAGGCAAGGAAGGACGCTAATGAAGGAGAAGAAAGAGAGAGAGAGATAAAAGGAAGGAAGAAGGAAGTAAAATTGGGAAGGAAGGAAAGCAGGAAGGAAGATGAGAGAAGGAAGGAGACAAAAAAGAAAAGAAGGAAGGAAAGGAATGGAAAGGGAAGGAAAACTTCCATTTTCCATTGTAGCAAATATAAGTACCTTGTTTCCCCCGAAAATAAGACAGGGTGTTATTTTCTTTTGACCCCCCCCCCAAAAAAAATAAGCGCTTGGCCTTATTTTTGGGGAGGTCTTATTATTTTTGAGGTGTAGGAGGCAGGCGAGCGTGGTCACCTCATGGCTGCTGCTGTGTTGCAATATTTTCAGGGAGGGCTTATTTTCGGGGGAGAGCATGCGCTCTAAAGCCCAATTGGGCGTATTATCCGCGGAGGCCTTATTTTGGGGGAAACAGGGTACCATTGCGACTTATGATTGATGGGCAGGCTCCATCACAATCGTAAGTCACATCACAAACAATCAAAACTATTAAAACCATTTTAAAAAATCATCGTTGACAAGAACGTAATCCAATTTACTAAAAAATATCGCCCTTTCTCCAATGCCCTTATTACAGATTTGCACTTGCAGTCTCTTTAGAAATGGGTCTCACTGGTTTTAAAGAAAATGTTAAGATGATGGATGAAAGACCGAAAAACAGAAGATTTTATATCCTTATATTTTAGCATCCGTACCTCTAATCTTTCTCTTTGTTAGACTAGACATCTCCAGTTCCTGCAACTGTTCTTAACAAAATGTTTTAGCCTCCAGCCCCCTAATCATCTTGGTTGCTCTTCTCTGCACTCTTTACAGAATCTCAACAACTTTTTCGTATCGTGGTGACCAGAACTGGATGCAAAATGTAATTTTAATTACCTGGATTAACCAAATGCAAAATTTAACAGAATTACGGTTTGCTCTACCAGCCTTAGCTAAGGTAAAGGTTATGTGTCAGTCGTTCCCGATTCCAGGGGGTGCTGCTCATCTCAGTTTCAAAGCCGAAGAGCCAGCGCTGTCCGAGGACGTCTCCGTGGTCATGTAGCCGGCATTACTCAACACCAAAGGCGCACCGGAACGCCGCTACCTTCCCACCGAAGGTGGATCCTATTTTCCTACTTGCATTATTATGTGCTTTAGAACTGTTAGGTTGGCAGAAGCTGGGACAAGTCACGGGAGCTCACTCTGTTAAGCATTGCTAGGGATTCGAACCGCCAAACTGCCGACTTTCTGATCAACGAGCTCAACGTCTTAGCCACTGAGCCACCGTGTCCCAATTATCTAACTTCCAGCCTTAGCTAGATAGTAGCTAATACAACTTATGGTCTTTCTGATTCTCCCTTGATTCAAAGCAGCGCTAATCCTGCAAATATATGTCCCTCCCCTCTGGCGCAAACTCACCTTGTAAAGGGCGCTGACTTTTTCTTGACATTTAATGTAAGCTTCGTAGTCGGCAAAAACTTTAAACCTGCACCAAGAAAAAAGGGTGATTACTGGAAAGCCCAGTTTTCTCATTAAGATGCTGGTGGGGCAGCGAATGAGACTCTTGAGGTCATCCAATCCAACCCCTTGATCCAGATTAAAAGCACCTCTGATTGATGACACTCAGTGTTTCTCACCCATACCAACTTTAAGACAAGGGGACTTCAACGCCCAGAATTCACCAGCCAGCAATAATTCTGGGAGTTGAATCCACTTGGTAAGGGTGAGAATTTGAAACATTGAGTTTGCTCATTAAAGGTAAAAGTAAAGGTTCCCCTCGCACATCTGTGCTAGTCATTCCCAACTCTAGGGGGCGGTGCTCATCTCCATTTCAAAGCCGAAGAGCCAGCGCTGTCCGAAGACGTCTCTGTGGTCATGTGGCCGGCATGACTCAACGCCGAAGGCGCATGGAACGCTGTTCCCTTCCCACCAAAGGAAGCTTGCATTTTTTACGTGCTTTGGAACTGCTAGGTTGGCAGAAGCTGGGACAAGTCATGGGAGCTCACTCCGTTACGCGGCGCTAGGGATTCGAACCGCCAAACTGCCGACCTTTCAGGGGTGGAGGAAATTATCATAATTTTTAAAGTTAGGATTCTTAAGCTTCGCTTAAAGCTGCCCCCTGCTGGACACCCAGCCCAACGGCAGAAAAGAGACGCTGCGCGAAATACTGTACCCCCAAACAGATGCTGATGAGACAGGTGGACTTCAACTCCCAGAATGCCTCAGCTAGAAGGTGTGGACTTCAACACCCAGAAGGAAAGATGGCTGAAGGATTCTGGGAAGAGAAGTCCACCCACCCCAGAGCTGCCAAGTTGGGAAACGCTAAATATATGGCCATATTTATTCAATTGATTAAAGGCCTGATTATACTAGCAATTTATGAGCAAATGCCTATAAGATGTAGACGTAGATGGATAAGCATAATAAAATATGGGAAGCATTTATATGAAACAGTAGGTTTTTAAAAAAGCATATTTATGTAATGTATGTGTATATATATTCCAATACACTTAAATAACTATCATGCAAACATTATAAATCTATTTTTAATAAATATTTACAAATTATAAATATAACAATATATATTTTGTAAATGTTTATTTACAAAAATATAAAAACATTTATTACACAATTACTTAATTATATAATGCATATATATTCATAATATATGCATTAGTTACTTCTAAATAGAATGGCAACCGTTTGTTGTGGTAACTTTTGCACTATATTTTACGTTGCATTTTTTGTTAATTTTTTTAAGCACCTGTGGTTTTTAATAATAGTGTTTTGTTCCTTTTAAGCTCCCCCCCCCCACCTATTACTAACAGAATATCAGACAAAATAACAGAGTTGGAAGGGACCTTGGAGGTCTTGTAGTCCAACCCCTTGCTCAGGCAGGAGACAGATTAACAGAGATTAACAGAGTTGAAAGGGACCTTATAGGTCATCTAGTCCAACCCCTCTGGCTAAGCAGGAGACCCCAAGCCATTTCTGACAGAGGGCAGTCCAGTCTCTTCTTGAAAGCCTCCAAGGATGAAGCTCCCACAACTTCCCAAAGCAACTGATTGTTCTCCCTGTCAGGAAATTCCTCCTTATTTCCAGTTTCCATCCATTCTTCCTTGTCTGGCCTTCAGGTGCCTTGGAGAATAGCTGGACCCCCTTCCTCTTCTCTGTGGCAACCCCTCAAATATTGGAAGATGCTCTCCTGTCTCCCCTGGTCCTTCTCTTCCCTAGACTAGCCAGGGCCCAGTTCCTGCAACCGTTCTTTAGTCTCTATACCAGGGGTGTCCAAACTTGGGAACTTTAAGACTTGTGGACTTCAACTCCCAGAATTCCCCAGCCAGCCATGCTGGCTGGGGAATTCTGGGAGTTGAAGTCCACAAGTCTTAAAGTTCCCAAGTTTGGACACCCCTGCTCTATACCAACTGGCTGCCCAATCTCTTCTTACTTCAAAAGCAATAACAAATATATGAAAACAAACTTGGAGAAACACCGCTTTCAAGTCATAAGGGAAAAGGCACATGCGCGGATTGGCTCTCACCGGTCGTGGTACATGAGCATGTTAACGATGTCCTTAAAGAGATCCGGCTGCTTGGGTGAGAAGAAGCCGTTGCTCAGCTGGTCCATGGCTTGCTTCAGTTCGGGGATGCGGTCATAATAGTCCTTCGCGCAGTAGCTGCGGGGAAAAACAGGGTTTATTTTAGTCCATAATGGTTGTCTGCACTCCTTAGGCTCCCTACACAAATTAAACCAGAGGAAAAAAAACCTTTTAAAAAAATAGACATATTTTACCAGCTGTTTTGTGGGAGGAAACCCCAATCTGATCCCCCAGTGCTTCTCAATGTTTGGGGTGGTTGTGGCCCACCAGTGGAGCTGGCAGCTGATTCGGACAGTGAGGAGGGTTGGGGAGGAACCTGGGCCAGTCCTGGAGTCTGGGGAAGGCTCTGAGGAGGGCTCTGCGTCGGAGGCAGAGAGGGGGCCAGGGACGTCTGACAGTTATCAGCTGCCTTCGGAGTCAGACATCAGTGAGGCAGAAGAACAGCTGGAGCCTGTTCCCAGTTTGTGCATGCACAGAGTGGCCAGATGAAGGGGAACAGCTAAAGAACAGGGGTCACCTTGGGAGTAAAGCCACAGGTGGACCGTGAATGGCCCCTCCCATAGGAAATAAAAGAAGAGCGAAAGGGGAGTGAGCTTTTGCAGGAAACAATTCGTTCGTTCGTTAGATTCCTTTCAGGAGTGTGAAGATCTGTCCGTGAATCTCAGAGACTCTGTGCCCAGAGTCTTTCCTTGCACAGCCTCTCATTTGGGTAAATATTGACATGGCCGCTTTCCAAGCTAGATAAGGTCTGTGGTCATAAATACGCCTTTGAAAGAATGTTTGCCAGGCCTTGGCTGAATGCGAATGAGAGGAATTCACATTTGTTTAATAAAAGGGGTTTTGTTGGGACCAGGACTCTGCCTCCTGCTTTTTGGGGAAGCCTGGATCAGAACAACAAAATATCCTGCTGCCCATTTTAGCCTCACCAAGCAAATTAGCCTCATAAAATTCTAAAGCTGCAAGAGACCTTAGAGGTCTTCTAGTCCAACCCCTTGCTCAGCCTTCCCCTGCCTTGAGCCCCCTCTGGCACGTACCCCTTCTTGTCCATCTCCTCCACGTCCTCCACGCGCATGCCAAAAATGAACAGGTTTTGCTCGCCGGCTTCCTCCGCCATCTCCACATTGGCGCCATCCATGGTGCCAATGGTCAGAGCCCCGTTCAGCATAAACTTCATGTTCCCAGTTCCAGAAGCTTCGGTGCCGGCTGTTGAGATCTGCTCAGAGAGATCAGCGGCGGGGATCACTGCACGAAAAAAGAAGAAGAGCCAGTGTGAATCAGATCTAGGAGTCCAGCTGGAGCGTCTTGCTTCTTCAAAAGTCAACTGGGCTTTGTTTCTCCTTGAAGGGGTTTTGCTCCTCATCCAAGAAGCTTCCTCAGTTCTGAATGAATGGCCAAGGATGGAAGGATTTATATTCCTTGCAGTCCTGTGGTCGTTGGTACTCTTCCTGGGAGTCGCTGTGGCCGCTTGGAGGTTAATCTCTGCCCTTAGGGTCACCTGAATTGTGCAAATGGGTGTGGAACCTTCTTCGAACTGCTGAAAGGACTGTTGTAAACACACTGACACTCCTTTCAGCAGTTCCAAGAAGGTTCCGCACCCATTTGCACAATTCAGGTGTTCCCAAGGGCACAGATTAGATATTAGATTATAGCTTTATTGATTAGCCTATCAAAAGCATAAGGTTCAAACACCTATCGCCAATAAAATCCTATATGGACAATTTAAAATAAGAATAGGGTAAAAATACAATAGTTATAGGATAAGGTGCAATATAATTGAATACATAAGTATGTTAAATGGAATAAAATGACAACTTTATATTATACAATCTACCCCAATCAGTCCCACCTATGCAGATCTCAACCAAACCATTTTGTTTAAGGATGTTATTTTCAAGCTCTGACCGCACAAAAGTAAGTTCTTTTGACAGGGGATCACAATGGGTCATTCATTTGGTGTATAGACCCAGGTACCTATCTCTCAGGGACGTTTTGGCTCAGTGGCTAAGACTGGCTCAGAGCTGTCGATCAGAAAGGACGACAGTTTGGCGGTTCGAATCCCTAGCGCCGCGTAACGGAGAGAGCTCCCGTGACTTCTCCCAGCTTCTGCCAGCCTAGCAGTTTGAAAGCAGGCAAATAGGAACCACCTTTGGTGGGAAGGGAAAAGCGTTCTGTGTGCCTTTGGCGTTGAGTCATGCCAGCCACATGACCATGGAGACGTCTTCGGACAGCGCTGGCTCTTTGGCTTAGGAACGGAGATGAACACCGCCCCCTAGAGTCGGGAACGACTAGCACATATGCGCGAGGGGAACCTTTACCCTTTACTTGTCTCTCACTTATACAAGCATCAATCAACTAGGATGTGAGCCAGGTGTGTGTATGTGTGTATATATATATATATATATATATAGTTTTTATTAGCATTTTAATTTTTAAAAACAGAAAGAAAAACATAACAAGAAAAAACAAAAAACACAAGACATATATAACAATATAAAGTAATTATACACCCTTCTGTATCGGCATTCATGTTTAGCCTTTATAGTTCTCCATTCTGCATTGCCTTCCTATTGATTTTACCTTGTCTAATAATATAATAACAATAGTACTGATTGATTGTTCCTATCACCATTATATTTACATTCTCTACTGCAGGGTGCAAAGAAGCATTCCTGGACAATCCATGCCAGCAGATCCTAGCCAAAGGCAGGGCCAGCAAGCAAGACACCTACCCTTTTCAGCCATGGAGACGCGGTAGTTTTCCAAGAAGATCATCTTCAGCCGGTCACCAACAATGGGATCGTGGTTGACGATGTCTCCGATGGCGGTAACAAGCTTGATGATCATTTTGGCCATGTGGTAGCCAGGAGCCGCCTGTGGGGATAAGGGGGTGGGGATGGGGTTAACCTCCCTTTGGGGACCCTCATGCAGCTCAGAAGAGAAACACCTGTTCTGCCTACTAAGAGTTTGCAAGGAAATGATGCCAGGACATCTCCAGGTAATCAGAGTATCCTGAGCAGAACTTGGTTCTGGAGCAGAGAATATTGGGTTAAATCAATGCTTGCCAACCTCAGCACGTGTAAGATGTGCGGACTTCAACTCCCAGAAATCTTAGTAATGGGCTATGCTGACTGGAGAATTCTGGGAGTTGAAGTCCAAACATCTTCAAGCATACTAGCTGAGGAATTCTGGGAGTTGAAGTCCACCCATATTCAAGCATGCTGGCTAGGGAATTCTGGGAGTTGAAGTCCACCCATATTCAAGCATACTAGCTGAGGAATTCTGGGAGTTGAAGTCCACCCTTCTTAAAGCATGCTGGCTAGGGAATTCTGGGAGTTGAAGTCCAAACATCTTCAAGCATACTAGCTGAGGAATTCTGGGAGTTGAAGTCCACCCTTCTTAAAGCATGCTGGCTAGGGAATTGTGGGAGTTGAAGTCCACCCTTCTCAAAGCATGCTGGCTGGGGAATTCTGGGAATTGATAACAACATCACTGGAAGTGTTTAAGAAGAGACCGGACAGCCACTTATCCAGAATAGGTATAGGGTCTCCTGCTGGAGCAAGGGGTTGGTCTAGAAGACCTCCAAGGTCCCTCCGAGCCCTAGGATTGTTTGATTTGAAAGCTAACAGGTGTTAAAAGACCAAGCAGATATTCTCTCTGTATCCCCTCATCACACCTCTGCCTCGAGTATCCCAGCTCCCATCTTCCCCAACCCTGCCCTCTGCTTTCCATTCTCACCTTGCCTCCAATCATGACCGTCCGTGGCACAAAGTGTTTGTTAGGTTCTCTCTTGATTCCTGTTGGGGGGGGCGGGGGGGAGGGGGAGAACAGCCCACAGTCAGATGAGAAACAAAAACCAGCTTCTGTTTTTGGTGTCCCGTCTCTCCCTGCAAATCCTTTCAAAGGCAGGATTCGCATGACCGACTTAGCCAGAAGTCCTGCATTCATTGAACTCATTCCTTTACTGCTTCTGAGAAGTAGCGGTTTGGTGCAATGGGGAAGGGTGCTGTCTAGAAACTGGGCGAGGGTGAGTTCTAGTCCTCACCTTAGGCATGAAAGAGTTAAGACTCTCTCCATCACAGTTTCATGGTGGGAAAAGAGAAGGGAGAGGGGTGGAGGCTTAAAGTGGACCAAGTAACATCAAGGTGGGATGAAAATCTGACAATAACGAAATAATCAATGAACCAAGCTTAGCTGAGCTGGCATAATGTGCTAGGCACAAAATAATTTGCAAAACTGAAAAGGAGCTGGGCTTATAATGTGCCCTTGGTTGTTTGGGGATGGATGCAGACAAAAGGAGGAAGAAAGAAAGAGAGAGAGAGAGAGAGAGAGAGAGAGAAAGAAAGAGAAAGAAGAGAGAGGGAGGGAGGGAAGAAGTAAGGAGAGGGAAAAGGAGGGAAGGAAGGAGATAAAAGAGGAAGAAAGGGAGGGAGGAGAGAGGCAGGAGGGCAGGAGGAAGGAAGGAAGAGAAAGGAGAGAAGGAAAGAAGGAGAGAAAGGGAGGGAGGGAGGAGAGAAAAAGAGGCAGGAGGGCAGGAGGAAAGAAGGAGAGAAAGAAGGAAGGAGAGAAAGAGGAAGAAAGAAAGAAAGGAGAGAGAAAGAGATGGAAGGAAGAAAAGGAGAGAAAGAGAAGGAAGGAGAGAAAGAGGAAATAAAGGAAGGAAGGAGAGAAAGAGAAGGAAGAGAAAGGAGAGAAGGAAAGAAGGAGAGAAAGAAGAAGGAAGGGAGGAGAGAGAAAGAGGCGGGAGGGCAGGAGGAAAGAAGGAAGGAGAGAAAGAGGAAGTAAGAAAGAAAGGAGAGAGAAAGATGGAAGGAAGGAAGGAGAGAAAGAGAAGGAAGAAAAAAGGGAAGGAGAGAAAGGGAGGAAGGAGAGAAAAAGGTGGGAGGACAGGAGGAAAGAAGGGATGGAGGAAGGAGGGAAAGGAGAAAGAAGAAGAGAAAGAGGAAGGAAGGAAGAGAGAAGGAAGGAAGGAGAGAAAGAGGAAATAAAGGAAGGAAGGAGAGAAAGAGGAAGTAAGAAAGGAAGGAAGGAGAGAAAGAGGAAGTAAGAAAGGAAGGAAGGAGAGAAAGAGGAAGTAAGAAAGGAAGGAGAGAGGAAGGAAGGGAGGCAAGAAACAAAAGGAAGGAAGTATCTGAGTTTCACCCAGAGAATACCAAACCCCACCAATGCCAGAGAGACTCCCGAAGAAAAGGGGGCTTCATTCTCCCCCAGGTCTGGCTGCCTTTTAGCCGCAGCCGGAGGCCGGCACTCACGGTTGTAAAGGGTGATGACATGCAGGCAGTTGAGCAGCTGCCTCTTGTACTCATGGATCCGCTTCACCTGCACGTCGAAGAGGGAGTTGGGATTGATCTTGACCTTGTACTCCTTCTCCAGGTAGGCGGAAAACTTCAACTTGTTCTCCTGAAATGAAGGGGGGGGTGCAAGATAAACTTTGGGCTCAACTGTAGTTGTAAGCCGAGGACTCCCGGCATGTATTTGGGGCCAGCCTGGCCAAAAATCACACTTCTCCCCCACTCCCAACCTCCTCACCTGTTTGACTTTGGCCACATCCCGGATAAAACCTTCGTCCTCCACAAAATTGAGAAGTTTCCTCAGCTGATCCAGATCAGCTATGTAGTCTTCTCCGATGCGCTAGAGAGGAAGTCACAGAAAGCAAAATTAGATTAGATGAGATGATCAGATTAGAATTCTTCATTGGCCAAGTGTGATTGGACACATAAGGAATTTGTCTTTGGCTCCAGATGCTCTCGGCGTACATAAAAGAAAAGTTATATTCCTTACAAATCATAAGGTAGAACGCTTAATAATAGCCATAGGGTATAAATAATCAAATCATACCAGTTTTATTGCTTTTATGTGAGGTTTTATATTCGGTAAGCTGCCTTGAGTCACCATGTGCGAATAGGTGGCAATATAAATTCCGTAAATTCATAAATATATACATAAATAAGTCAATAAGTAAATATTTTTAAAAAATGAAAATCCCCTCATTGCTCCTGCAGGCATATTTCAGCTTCTACATAGGATTCCTTTCCCTGCAGACGTTATTGGATACCTCAGACAGTGAGAAATCAAACCCAACAACTAAGCATTTTTTTCCCCAAACATGCAAGACTGCAATTGTCCTTTTGGGGGGTCACAGGAAACAGGAGTCCCACTGCATCAATTCAGTGAGAACAATTAACCAGTGGAACAGCTTGCCACCAGAAGTTGTGGATGCTTTTAAGAAAAGATTGGAGAGCCATTTGTACAGAATGGTATAAAGGGGCTCCTGCTTGAGCAGGAGGTTGGACTAGAAGACCTCTTAAGGTCTTTTCCAGCCTTGTTACTCTGTTAACTATATGGTTACAATATTTGGGAACTGCTAAGCAGCAACCATTAGATGCAAATTTCAACACCCAACACTCAACAGAAGCTTCATACCATCTGCAAAGCTATGCTTTTATAACCCCTCTCCATCAAATAAACCACAATGGCCTGGCTGAACTATAAACCATGATTGACAATCTATAATCGGCTGGTACTAGACAAGAGCCTAGCTCCAAATGCAAACCAACTTGGCTTAGCGTCTTAAACGGAGTTTATACATTCAATTTGTTTTGATTTGAGCCGCGTCATTTCATTAATCGTTCGTTTTGATTTCAACCAAATCGAATTAACCTAATTTAATTTGTGGGTGTTAACTGCCTGCCGTTTAGAGAAAAGTAAAAAAATTAAAAATAGGATGGGAAATTCATGGCCAGAAGAGATATTTGGGGAAAGTGCATGGAAAATCTTTTGCAGATAAAAAGTTTAGTGACTAAATCCTCGCTTGGTCTCATGACACTCTGGGCTAATTTTGGACTAATTACTTTCTCTCAGTCCTGCTGCCTGGACTTCAACGTCTACAAGAAAAAATGGGTTATAAATAAACAGATCAATATTAGGGGAAACTGCCAATGGAAAAGGAAGTGACTGTTTTAATGGATTATTTCATTTTTTTTAAAAAAGGAAATCTATTAAAAACCACAGCAGCAAATAGCTATTAAGGAAGGTCGTAAACCAATTTATATTGATCGGTCCATCTTTACTCTCCACCACTTCCAGGCTAAAAACCGTCATAAATTTGCTACCAAATAATATTTTGGGGATGAGCTAAGAATGGATTGAGGCGGTGATGGGGTTTTATTACTGTTGTAGCCAGTACAGCTGGCAGCAGATTTGGACAGTGAGGAGGTTGGGGAGGAACCTGGGCCAGTCCTGGAGTCTGGGGAAGGCTCTGAGGAGGGCTCTGTGTCAGAGGGAGAGAGGGGGCCAGAGCCGTCCGACAGTTATCAGCTGCCTTCAGAGTCGGACATCAGTGAAATGAAATGAAATTTAATTTGTTAGCCGCACCCTCTCCAAAAGGACTCGGGGCGGCGTACAATAAAACACATACAATATACATATATATACAATACATATACAAATACAAATAAACACATACACGTACATGTACATGGAGGAGGTAACACTCATAAAATATATATAAAATAGAATTAAAATAACTATTTAAAACACCCTCAGTTAAAATTACAAAATTTAAAAAACCCGTCAGGAGCAATAGGATAAAACTATGGTTGAGCCAGGCCAGCTAATTGGAAGAGGTGGGTCTTGAGCTTTACACAGAAGGAGCGGAGATCAGAGGTAATCCTGATATCAGGGGGGAGGTCATTCCACAGGGCTGGGCCCGCCACAGAGAAGGCTCTGCTCCTAGGCGTCGCCCCCCGACACTGTTTGGTGGACGGCACCTGGAGAAGTCCCTCTCTGTGCGAGCGAATTGGTCGTAGGGATGTATGTGAGGCAGAAGAACAGCTGGAGCCTGTTCCCAGTGTGCGCATGCGCAGAGCTGCCAGGCGAAGGGAACAGCTAAAGAACAGGAGTCGACTTGGGAGTAAAGCCAAAGGTGGACGATGAATGGCCCCTCCCAGAGGAAAGAAAAGAGGAGCGACAGGGGAGTGGAGTTTGCAGGAGACCATTAGTTTGCTTAATTGGTTCGTGACTCTCCGAGACTCCTTGCAAAGGTTTTGCAGAGATCAGCCTGGCAGCTCTCCAAGCCAGAGAAGGTCTGTGATTGTAAATCCTCCCTTGAAAGACTTTGCTGGAGGTGAATGAGCAGAATTCACCGTCAATTAATAAAAGGGTTTTTTGTCGAGACAAGAGTTTGCTTCAGGCTCTCGGGAAGCCTCAGTCAGAACAATTACAGGCTCACCTCAGCTATGACCTCTGCCAGCCCAGGGTTGCATAAAACCAGCCACCGACGGGGCGTGATGCCGTTGGTTTTGTTCTGGAACTTGTGCGGTTCGAATTCGTAGAAATCTTTAAACCTTGGGAAGAGAGTGGCAATAAGAAGAGAGGTCTATGCAGGGCAGGGAGAACTCTTTCCATTTGGCAAAAGGGCGAACAAAGATGGGAAAAGAAGAAGAAATAAAAAATTATTTCTGAAGAAGGCAAAGAATTATCCATTATTGGGGCCCCATTTGGATTCTAAGATAAAGGTCAAGGTTCCCCTCGCACATATGTGCTAGTCGTTCCCGACTCTAGGGGGCGGTGCTCATCTCTCTTTCAAAGCCGGAGAGCCAGCAATGTCCGAAGATGTCTCCGTGGTCCTGTGGCTGGCATGACTCAACGCTGAAGGCGCACGGAACGCTGTTCCCTTCCCACCAAAGGTGGTCCCTGTTTTTCTACTTGCATTTTTTATGTCGTTCGAACTGCTAGGTTGGCAGAAGCTGGGACAAGTCACGGGAGCTCACTCCGTTATGTGGCGCTAGGGATTTGAACCGCCGAACAGCCAACCTATCTGATCGACAAGCTTAGCCACTGAGCCACCAGGTCCCTGGATTCTGTAAATGTCTAAATGCAACTCATATTTTCCCAAACTTGATTTAATTGTGTAGTCCAGGATCCTCCTCTTATCCTTAAATAAAGAATCTTAATCAGAATCTTAATCTTAACTATAGTGTTAGCTAGGATCCTCACTGTAACCTTAACTAAAATCTGGCTTAGAATATTTTTCTCCAATTATAGAGTTAGCCAGGATCCTGATCTTAACCTTAATTCAAATCTTAATTAGAATTTTTGTCTTCGACTATTTAGTGTTAGCCATTTAACCCTTACAACCGTTTTTCACACTTAATGACCGTTGCAGCATTCCAATGATCACTTAATCAAAATCGAACTGCGTGGCAACTGACTCCTATTAATGACGGTTGTTGTGTCCCAGGGTCATGTGATCCCCCCTTTTGCGACCTCCTGTCAAGCAAAATCAATGGGGAAGCCAGATTCACCTAATAACTGTGTTGCTAACAGCTGCAATGATTCACTTAACAACTGTGGCAAAAAAGGTTGCAAAATGGGACAAAACTCACTTAACAAATGCCTTGCTTAGCAACATTCTTTCTAGTCTCAATTGTGGTTATACGTTGGGGACAGCCTGTATTGCAGCAGCCGCAGAGTCACGTGACACTCGGCCTGTATTTATGACGGTGGCTGTGTGATCCGCTTTTGCGACCCTCTGACATGGGGAAGCCAAATTCACTTAATGACCATGTTACTAAACCAACAACCGCAGTGATCCACTTAACAACTGTGTCGAGAAAGGCAAAACTCAACAACGGTCTTGTTGAACAATGGAAATTTTAGGCTCAGTCAGTCCTACGTCAAGGACCTTATATATTCCAGCACCTGTTCAGTTTCAAGAAAAGAGAGCTAACCCTTTTGTTCCGTCTAGTTGTACTTTCGTGGGCTGCACAATCCTTCTTTTGCACAAGAGAGTCCATTGTGCCAGGTTTGGACAAGGGTCCAGTCTGCTCTCCTCTTGTTTGTCCCCAATGGTGGGAGAAATCCCCCTCCCCCGCTCCCTCCATCTCTCTGAGACTCCAGATACCTACACGGTGGCCTTCAGGATCTCAGAATGGATCCAGGCGACTCCGTTGACCGCATGGGAGCCCACGATGCAGAGGTGCGCCATGTTGATCCGTTTGACGCTGCCTTCTTCCACCATGGACATGCGGCGCATCCGGTCAAGGTCTCCCGGGAAGGTGGCGTAGACTCTCTGCAAAAGACATGGGAAGACACACACATACATCACCCAAAGATGCTGTTAGGACAATCGCTGCAAATGACCAGATTCACACACAGCCTTGTGTGTGCCTTTGCACGATTCTTTATGTTGTGGGAATGCAACCATTGATCCCTGGAAACAGCTGGAGAACACGAGGTCTCCTTGAGGGAGAAGGAAGGGAACAGAGAGCCAGGAGCTGTTCCCTTCCCACCAAAGGTGGTTCCTATTTTTCTACTCTCATTTTTTACGTGCTTTCGAACCGTTAGGCTGGCAGAAGCTGGGACAAGTCACGGGAGCTCACTCCGTTACGGGGCGCTAGGGATTCGAGCCGCTGAACTGCTTACCTTTCTGATTGACAAGTTCAATGTCTTAGCCCCTGAGCCACCGCATCCCTTATCTCCCCTAGACATGCCCAATTCCGCAACCGTTCTTCGTATGTTTTAAGAGCCATGGTGGCAGTGGTTAGATCGCAGTACTGCAGGCGACTTCTGCTGACTGCTGGCTGCCAGCAGTTCGAGTCTGACCATGCTCAAGGTTGACTCATCCTTCCAAGATGGGTAAAAGGAGGACCCAGATGTTTGGGGGCAAAAGGCTGACTCTGTAAACCACTTAGAGAGTGCTGAAAAGTTCTGTGAAGCAGTATATAAGTCTTAAGTCCTGTTGTTATGTGTTTTAGCCTCCAGTCCCCTAATAATCTTTGTAGCTCTCCTCTACGCTCTTTCCAGAGTCTCAACATATTTTTTAGATAGCGTGGCGACCAAAACTGGACACAGTATTCCAAGTGTGGCCTTCTAAAGCGGAACTAACACTTATACGTGATCTGGATCCTATATCTGTATCCAGGAGCAGTCTATCTGACTGCCCAAAATATGAGACATTTGGCCCCGACGAACTTTTTTGGGGTGTGTGGATTGCACTCACATCGAGGAAACGCTGGTTGATTTCGTAGATGATCTCCAAGTGACGTGGCAGGAGGGTCTCGAAGAGGTGGACAGGCCAGCGCTCCAGCGCCTCCGGCAGCACAGTGTGGTTGGTGTATGCGCAGGTGCGCACGGTGACGTCCCAGGCCTGCAATGCGGAGAGAGAGCAAAGCTTGTTTCAGAGGCATAGCGTTTGCAAACATTGTACAAAAAAACAAACAACCAGTGGTTAGAGTGTGGTACTGCAGGTGACTTCTGCTGCCTGCCGGCTGCCTGCAATTTGACATTTTGAATCTCACCAGGCTGAAGGTTGACTCGGCCTTCTGTCCTTCAGAGGTGGGTAAAATGAAGACCCAGATTATAAACCGTATAGAGAAGCGCTATTGCTATTTTCCTTCCTTCCTTCCTTCCTTCCTTCCTCCCTCCCTCCCTCCCTCCCTCCTTTCTTCCTTCCTTCCTTCCTTCCTTCTTGTTAAAATGCAGGATTGCAGCCTAACTCTGCTCACAGTCAGGAGTTCAATCTTGACCAGCTCAAGGGTGACTAAATCTTCTGTCCTTCCAAAGTGGGTAAAATGAGGACCCAGATTGTTGGGGGCAAGAGGCAGACTCTGTAAATTGCTTAAAGAGGGCTATGAAGCACTGTGAAGTGGTATATAAGTCTAAGTGCTATTGCTATTTTTCCTTCCTTCCTTCCTTCCTTCCTTCCTTCCTTCCTTCCTTCCTTCCATCCATCCATCCATCCATCCATCCATCCATCCATCCATCCATCCATTCCAAATTACAGATTCTTACCTTATCCCAATCCAGCTTCTCAATATCCATCAAAATCCTCATCAGCTCCGGGATGGCCAGCGAAGGGTGTGTGTCATTGAGTTGAATGGCGACCTGCAGTTGTCAAAACACAACAAAACCGAGGGAATGGTGGGAACTCAAAGACCTCCAAACAGGCATTGTCATTTCAGCTGTCCTTAGGCCCATTTTACAGCTGAGAAGGCTGAGCTCCAAATTCCCCAATAAATCTAGAATAATCCCTCAAGCTTCTACTGCTAATCTCCCTCTGAACAAAAGAAGCAGCCCTATCTCTCCATCCAGCTGGGTGTGACCCATCTCAAACCCTCTAGGCCTGTTCCCAGTGTGCGCATGCGCAGAGTGGCCAGACGAAGGGAAGAGCTAAAGAACAGGGGTCGACTTGGGAGTAAGGACACAGGTGGACGATGAATGGCCCCTCCCAGAGGAAATAAAAGAGGAGCGCCAGGGGAGTGGAGTTTGCAGGAGACCATCAGTTCGCTTCATTGGTTCGTGACTCTCCGAGACTCTCCTTGCAAAGGTTCTGCAGAGATCGGCCTGGCAGCTCTCCAAGCCAGAGAAGGTCTGTGACCATAAATCCTCCCTTGAAAGAATTTGCTGGATGTGAATGAGCAGAATTCACAGTCAATTAATAAAAGGGTTTTTTGTCGGGACGAGGAATTTGCTTCAGGCTCTTGGGAAGCCTCGGTCAGAACAGAAAGGAGGAGAGGAGAAACAGGACTCTAAAGCTGAAAGGGGAGCTGAATCAAAACCGACCACCTTCCCGAAATGGGGTCTCCAATGGTCCCCTGAAAAACTGGCCCCCCGAGGCTCGTCCGGTGAGCTTTCCCACCCACTAAACCTCCTGGGACACAGATTGGCAGTTGCATCACAAACTGCTTTGTTGGCTACCTTGTCTGGGAAAGCGTCGAAGGAGGTGCGGACAGGATCACGGCTGCCGAACTTGGAGGATTTGAACCGGCGGATGATATCTTGAAGCGTGGCGGCCACCACGAAATACTCCTGCTTCAGACGCAGCTCTTTGCCTTCGAAGAACTGCGGAGAGAAAGAGCAGACGTCAACCTATTGTTGTGGCCCGCCGGTGCATCTGGCAACAGAGTCGGCAGTGAGGAGGTTGGGGAGGAACATGGGCCAGTCCTGGGGGCTGAGGAACGCTCAGACAAGGGCTCTGCGTCGGAGGCCGAGAGGGAGCTAGACAGCAGTGTGGCAGAGGAACAGCTGGAGCCTGTTCCCAGTGTGCGCATGCGCAGAGCTGCCAGAAGACAAGAACAACTCAGAAAGCAGGGTCGACTTGGGAGTAAAGCCACGCCTTAAAGGTGATTGGCCCCTCCCACAGGAAACAAAAGAGGAGCAAATGGGGAGGGGGCTTTTGCAGGAAACAATCCGTCCCTTCGGTAGTTTCAAAAGTGGAAAGTTCTGTTTGTGACTATAAGAGACTCTGTGCCAAGTGTGGCCTCGCCCTGCGTTTGGAATCTAGTTATCTGGCAGCTCTCCGAGCGAGATAAGGTTCGTGTGGATAAACATTCCTTTGAAAGACTGTTTGCCAAGCCCTTGCTGGCTGTGAATGAAAGGAATTCATAGTCGTGTAAATAAAAGAGGTTTTGCAAGGACCAAGACTCTGCTTCTTGCTTTCTAAGGAACACCTGTTCTCCAAAACACCTGAAGGCAGGAGAAGCAGCCATGGATGGGAAAAAATTGCCTACGGAGAGTCTCAATCCTGGTTGACCCAAAGGTGCTTTTTTCAAGAACCGGCTCTTTCTGGCTTTTCTTTGAAGAGGTTTCGCTTCTCATCCAAGAAGCTTCTTCAAAGAAAATCCAGGAAGTCCAATTGCCTCTTGAAAAAAAAAAAAGCACCTTTGGGACAATGGATGGAAACTAATCAAGGAGAGAAGCGACCTGAAATCAAGGAGGAATTTCCTGACAGTTAGGACAATTAACCAGTGGAACCCCTTGCTACCAGAAGTTGTGAGTGCTCCATCACTGGAGGTTTTGAAGAAGAGACTGGACAGCCAACCTTCTGCAATGCCAGGGGAATGGACTAGAACAAGGGTCCCCAACCTTTCGGACCTCCGGGACCACTAAATTCATAATTTTAAATCCCACAGACCACTAATATGATTTGGCTAATGAGTGGCCAACTTGATGTCACTCATGTTGAGGGGCACCTCGCTGGCTTCTACTCGCCCCTCCCCTCCCAGCCACTCCTTGCCTGCCCGTCCGGGCTCCTTAGGGCCCCAACAGGAAGCAGTTGCTGGAGCTAAGCATCCACCAGGAGAAAGAGTTGGCAAAAGAGCTCAGTTCAAATTGGATCTGACCGAGAAGGAGGCTCAGCAGAAGCACCTCACTGAGGACTACCAGCATGGGCTTTCCAAGCAGAGGGAAGCCCTGCGGGAGTGCAAGGCCAGGTACTGGCACCTGGAGGCTCAGTGGGCTGAGATGGTCAGCCAGTTCCAGGCCGTGATGCAGTCCCACTGGAACGAGGCCCTCCGGCTCTTCTCCACCAGCAGCGCTTCCCTCCAGCCTTCGCCCAAAGACCCCCACCAGGAGGCTGAAGCAGACCCCAAGTTGGAATTTCTGCCCCCTTCCGACCCGCACAAAAAGACCCCAAAGGGGAGACTCTCTGCAGCAACACAAGCGTCCATTGCATGCATTCATCCCGGGGGCCGTAGTTTGAGGACCCCTGATTGAGTGCAACATAACAAATGGAAATCTTTTTTCTGTGGCCCACCAAAATTTTCTTGTGGATCACCAGTTGGTGACGGCTGATTTATATGTTCCCTGGCACGTTCGGGGGGGGGGGGGGGGGGGAATAATAGAAAAAGATACTTACATTATCATTGGGATACAGAACACGGGAAATGTTTTCTGCCAAATTTCGATCCAGCACGGCCTGGATGTAGCCACCCACATTGACTGAAGAAGGGAAGGTTTTAAAAAATGGAGAGAAAAGAATAGGTTAATATAATTTAATTAACCATAGGAAGCTTCAAAATTAAAATAAAAAGACTATGAGGACTAGAAACACAGCTGCCTTGGTGTTGGGGCCACACCTGAATAAAGTTTAGTTCAGGGCCACGTTTCTGAGTTTATCATGTCTGTTTAAATCGAAGTTTTCCAACCGTGACAACTTTAAGGTGTAGGGGCTCCAATTAACAAATCTTTTGTTGTTAAAACAGAACTTAGGGATTCAATTGTTGGCACAAGTCACCCGAGATCAGTTTAACTCTCAGGTTGGAGCTACTTACAATCCTTCAGGTTGAACTCGTTGGGAGCCCTGGCCGACCACAACCGCATGGTGTTGACCGTGTTGTTGCGATACCCGGGCACGGGGGTGTCGTATGGCAAGGCGAGCACCACCTGCGCAGGGATGGGGAGGGGGAAAAAGTAACCGTGATCAGTCCCCAGGCAGACCCAGGCTCCCATAGGTAATATAGTAATACTCTATTTCAGACAGATAAACAAGGCTTACCGAACAATGGGTTCACTTAACAACGGCCACAAAAAAAGGCTGTAAAAATCACTCACAGCTCACTCACCAACTGGCAGCTGGGAAATTCTGATCCCCATTGGGATTTTACAGGTAGTCCTCGACTTACGGCCACCATCGAGTCCAAAACATTTTTGTGGCTAAGCAAGACATGGTAAGAGAGTTAAATGGGTAAGTCCCATTTTACGATCCTTTTGGCCACAGTCGCTAAGTGAATCACTGCAGTCATTAAGTTTGTTAAGCGGATCCGGCTCCCCCATTGACTTTGCTTGTCAGAGGGTCACAAAAGGGGATCGCGTGACCTTGGGACACCGCGACCATCATAAATATGAACCAGAGTCCATGGGGATACTGCAACGGCCGTAAGTGTGAAGAACGGTCCCCGGTCACTTTTTTCAGTGCCGCTGTAACTTTGAACGGTCACTAAATGAATAGCTGTAAGTCGAGGACTTCCTGTCATGTAGGAACTCCAAACAGGAGCAGTGAGAGATGAAGTGAAAAGTCTTGTGGGAATGCAGCCAGAATGCCGGATAAGAGAAACGATGGGTGGTCAAATTCAGCCACTTCTATCCCGTTCGGAGTGAATAGGTAGTGACGGTGGCGGGAGGCTCCACCCACCTACCCGGATGTCATCACTTCCCATTTTTGATGTTCTGCGCATGCACAGGAGGTCCTGCACATGTGCAGAGGTGGTATGTGCAAGCAAAGCGAGCGAGCACTCCCATTTTCAAACAGGTAAGTTGATTTTGCCCCCAGTTGTATCCCAGGGAAGCTGCGATGTTTGGGGAGGAAACACAAGGACACTCACCTGTGCAAGGACCAAAAGCCGCTTACCTGCGTGTCAGTCCACTTCTGTTCTCCCTCTCCGTGTTGCACGCGTCCGTAGAAGTGGACGGGGATCATGTACTCCGGGCGGGCCTTCTCCCAGGGATTGCCATAACGCAGCCAGTCGTCGGCTTCCTCCACCTGCCAGCCTCCCAAGATCTTCTGGTTGAAAATGCCGAACTCGTAGCGGATCCCGTAGCCATAAGCAGCCAAGCCAAGAGTCGCCATGGAGTCCAGGAAGCAAGCTGGGGGGCGACGGTGAAACCCACAAGAGGACCAGTGAGCAGAATGGAAAGAAGACTAAAGCTTTGACAACATTAAGACTTGTGGACTTCAAGCTGGGTGGGGAATTCTGGGAGTTGAAGTTCACAGGTCTTAAAGTTGCCAAGGCTGGATACCCCTGATTTTGATCTGACTGAGGCTTCCCGAGAGACTGAAGAGCCTGTCTTTGTCCCGACAAAAAAACCCTTTTGTTAATTTACTCTTTCCCATCCAGCAAACTCTTTGAAGGGAGGATTTACAGTCACAGACCTTCTCTGGCTTGGAGAGCTGCCAGGCCGATCTCTGCAAAACTTGGCCAGGAGTCTTGGAGGGTCACGAACCAATGAAGCAAACTAATGGCCTCCTGCAAACTCCACTCCCCTGGCGCTCCTTTTTTATTTCCTCTGGGAGGGGCCATTCATCGTCCACCTGTGGCCTTCCTCCCAAGTCGACCCCTGTTCTTTAGCTGTTCTCTTCATCTGGCAACTCTGCGCATGCGCACGCTGGGAACAGGCTCCAGCTGTTCTTCTGCCTCACTGATGTCTGACTCCGAAGGCAGCTGATAACTGGCATACGGTCCTGGCCCCCTCTCCGCCTCCGGCACAGAGCCCTCCTCCGAGCCTTCCCCAGACACCAGGACTGGCCCAGGTTCCTCCCCAACCTCCTCACTGTCCAAATCTGGTGCCAGCTCTGCTAGCCGCTGGCAGGGCACAACAGCTTTAAAGTGAGTTTGACGTAAAGCATGTTGGCTTGGTTTCATTCAACACCCAACACTATGGTTTGTAAATGCACAAAATATGGAAAGAAACAAGCCACATTAAGGGTTCGCTGGTTGTGCGAACCAGTCCCAGTTTGACTGAAACGAGGGGATTGTAGAGATCACTAGGCTGAGCGTGGCACACTGCAGGCAGAAGGGTCCCCCAGAAAAACCTGCATGAGTTAGTCAGTTCCTCTGAAATGGCTGCCTTAAAATAGCTGGATTGAAGTTGGAAAGGAGACCAACAGGAAATCTTCGAAGGCAGACGGGGTTAATCTCTTCCCTATCAATGGCAAGCAAACACCGTGGAGTGTCCGTGAGACCACCTCAGGACCTCCACTCAACTCAATAAAGTGAGATTGCACTTTATTCTGAAGACATCTCTCTCGCTAGTGTCATCGGGCCGGGGCTTGTGCATTCACACTCGGGCTGAATTTGCACCAAATATCCAGCGTACAAAAACAGCCTGACAAAGCTCAGCCTAAGGAATACGCTGTAGAGCAGGGGTGTCCAAACTTGGGAGCTGGCTGGGGAATTCTGGGAGTTGAAGTCCACAAGTCTTAAAGTTGCCAAGTTTGGACACCCCTGCTGTAGATCAATCCCCAAGTGGTTGTGGGCAACAACCAGTCAGTCTACAAGACTCTAGATCCAGTGATGGCGAATCTATGGCATGTGTACCAGAGGTGGCACAGAGCCCTTCTCTGTGGGCACGCATGCCCTCTTCTGATTTTGGGCACTGAACGTCATGGGCACTGGAGCGCTGAAAAACATTCATGGCGTTTTCAGGCCATTTTGGGGGCTCAAAATGGCGCAAAGCAGCCTGAAAATGGCCCGAAAAACAGTCTGTAATGCCCCCCAAAATGCCCAAAAAACAGGCATGCGCGCACCGGCCAGCTGGTCTGGGTTTCCAGCACTCTGGTACATGCACACATACCTTTGGGCACTTGGTGCCGAAAAGGTTTGCCCTCACTGCTCTAGATGATCACCTCTATGCAATTTAGGGGGGTGGAGTAGATGACCTCCAGAGGCACCATCCTAATGAGGGTGAGTTTTTACGAGCAGAGGTTGCCCTTGTCTAGAAAAAAAATATATCCCCCTGACAGGAAGGATTTTAAACTCAGGGGGAAATTGCGTTCGTCTTTTCCAACGAACCAATTGTTTTTATTCCGTTGGATCCCGCCTGTATCGTTCTTCCAAATCTCATTCAAAGGCGGAAGTATTCAGCAACGTATCGCTTGATCGGCTGATGAAAACGTCGCCCTTCAATACAATGGTAGATGGGGCTTCTCTGCTCCCCAAAAGGCAAGATCGTACAAGATTTTTACAGGAAGGGGGCTGTTATGTCCCAATTTGCCCCTCGCTCCTGCCCACCTGCCAGTCGCCCCAGTCCTCCGTTGCCCAAGCCGGCGTCCTCTTCAATTTCCTGCAGCTCCTCCATATCCAAGCCCAGCTGTAACAGGGAAGAAAAGAGAATAATTTCAATTTTGGGACCCAAAAATATTTATTGGTTAGTTGGTTTGTATTCCTCCTTTATTGGCCCAAAATCACCCAGACGGCTTTCAAGTTTAAGGCAGGACTACAACTCACCACCTCTTGGTGACTGGGCCAAAGTCACCTAGCTGGATTTCATGCCTAAGGATGGGACTAGAACTCACTATCTCCTGGTGATTGGGCCAAAGTCACCTAGCTGGATTTCATGCCTAAGGATGGGACTAGAACTCACTATCTCCTGGTGATTGGGCCAAAGTCACCTAGCTGGATTTCATGCCTAAGGGTGGGACTAGAACTCGCCATCTCCTGGTGATTGGGCCAAAGTCACCTAGCTGGATTTCATGCCTAAGGCCACTCACCATCTCCCACTTTCTAGCCTAGTGCCTTAACCAGTAGGCCAAACTTCCTTGTCCCTTCATAACATTCTCCTTTGTGAAAAACGTGGGGAGGGGGGCATCTTTGCAAACTTTTTTGACCCCCTCTGGGATCCCTTTCTCTAAAGCTGCCCCCTCCCCAGTTCCCTGCCCCCTCCCCAATCGATTCAAGAGAGCAGCTCCCAAACCTGGTAAATGGCTTCATCGCAGGCATTTTGCAAGCCCAGGTTCACCATGGTGTTTTGCAGCGTCCGTCCCATGTAAAACTCCAAGGAAAGGTAATAAATGCGCTAGGAGAAAGGAAGAAAAAAAAAGGGGGGGGTGTCAGTAAATAGCCTTTCCCCCACCCGCTCCGAAGAAGGAAACTTTTGGAATTCTACATTCATCTCTTCATTTTGGAGATGAATTTGCAAATTGGAGACTTGCAGAAAAAAATGGAAATTTGCGATCTGAAATCTAGACAGCATCCTAAAAAGCAGAGACATCACCCTGCCAAACAAAGTGCATCTAGCCAAGGCGATGGTTTTCCCAGTTGCCATGGAGGGCTGTGAAGGTTGGACCATAAGGAAGGCTGAAGAATGGAGGCCTTTGAACTCTGGTGCTGGAGAAGACTCCTGCATTGAGTCCCTTGGACTGCAAGGCCATCCAATCGGTCAGTCCTAGAGGAGATCCACCCTGGCTGCTCTTTAGAAGGCCGGATCCTGAAGAGGAAACTCAAATGCTTTCGCCACCTGATGAGAAGGGAGAAGGACTCCCTGGAGAAGAGCCTCATGCTGGGAACGATGGAGGGCAGAAGAAGAAGGGGACGGCAGAGAAGGAGGGGGCTGGATGGAGTCACCGAAGCAGTCAGCCTGAGCTTCAATGGACTCCAGTGGATGGGAGAGGACAGGAAGGCCTGGAGGAACATGTTCCATGGGGTCGCAATGGGCCAGACACGACTTTGCAACTAACAACACCACATCCAATGCATTAACCTGAATCCTGGCTACACGTAGTCCTCACCCTACAACCATAATTGGAACTGTTGCTAAGCCAGGCAGTCATGCAGAAAGTGACAGGGATTCGAACCACCAAACTGCTGACCTTTCTGATCGACAAGCTCAGCATCTTAGCCACTGTGTCCCTGTTATTCCTCCATTACTGGTGGGGAATGGGAAGATTTATATTCTAGAAGACGTGTATGTTCTATAAATCCTTCCATTCCCCACCAGTCTGTTCGAACTGAAGGAGCTTCTTGGATGAGAAGAGAAACGTTTTCAAATTAAAAATCAAGGAAGCCCAGTTGTCTTTTGCAAAAAGCACCTTTGGGACAACCATGACCTGCATAATTGAGAATCTCCATGGACCCACTAAGAAAATAGCTGGGCTTCCCAAACACACCTGAACATACATGACCCTCTTTATGTCTGGACTAATGTGAATTGCAAACTCAAGCCAATCAGAACGGAGTTTGAGTCCTAAATCCTTTTAGCTTTTCTTTGAAACTGATCTTTGCACACGGAGTAGGCCATTTTTAAAGCGCTGCATTGCCAGCATTGCTATCAACACCAAGTGGCAAACTCCGATGTGAGAAGCTGTCCAGAGCCAAAAACTTGGCATCGCCTGGCTTAAAATGTTAGCAGAAGTTCATCCAGCCTGACTTCAAGTTCTCTAAAATGCCTCATTTCACAAGGTGGTTTTACCAATGGATGCCACATTTTCCATCCACACGGTGAATAAGTAAACCACACCTCTCTTCGCATCAAATCCATAGACTCAAACGATCGAGGCCTGAATTTTGCAAAAGCCCATAAATATTTTGGAGATGAAATGGAGAGAAAGACCCCCAAAAATACCAAAGGAGAACTCAGATACCAGGGCTGCCACAGAGAGGAGGGGGTCAAGCTATTTTCCAAGGCCCCCGAATGCCAGAGAAGGAATAATGGATGGAAACTGATCAAGGAGAGATTCAACCTAGAAATAAGGAGGAATTTCCTGACAGTGAGAACAATCAACCCATGGAACAGGAGTTGCCTTCGGAAGTTGTGGGAGCTTCATCCCTGGAGGCTTTCAAGAAGAGACTGTACTGCCCTCTGTCGGAAATGGTGGAGGTAGGGTCTCCTGCTTGGATGGAGGGGGGTTGGGCTAGATGACCTACAAGGTCCCTTCCAACTCTGTTAATCTGTAAACAGCAGGATAGAAAATCCTAAGAGATTTCTCTACCGCAAGATTTGATTACATTCTCATTCATTGTGATGATACTTTATTCCAGGAGTCTCCAAACGGGGCAATTTTAAAACTTGGCGGATTTCAAACTCCCTGCAGCTAAGCTCGTAAGACGGTTATTAAGTGAATTTGCCTTGTCAGATTCACATAACCCCGGGATGCAACCCCCGTCATATATTTATGACGACAGTTGCCAAGTCTCCGAATTTTGACCACGTGACTGCAATAATCGTCAGTGTGCAAAAATGTCTCTTTTTTTTCAGGGCCGTTGTAACTTGGAACTGCCACTAAGCGAAACTTGTAAATCAGGAGCACCCTGTATTCAATGCAATTGTGACATGGTTGCATTGGCAGACCCTCGGTTTACGGGGGTTGTGTGAACGCAACAACCCCCTTGTGTTTAGAACTGAATGCATCGTGCAAAACAGGAATGGAGCAAGGACCCCCCACTCCCCAAAAGAGAGATTTGTCAAGAGCAGCCTGCTGCAAGCCGCTCCCCCCTTTTTGACCTCCCCCCGCCCAGTCCAGCTGCGCTAACTCAGCCCTTGGTAAAAAAGTTTTCAAGCCGTATCCAGTATCCCTTGAAGGCTCCTGCTGACACAACAAGCATAGCTGGCATCAAATAGCAAAAGTTCACTCCAAATGTCAAGCCGGCTAAATTTAAAGAGTCGAGGCGCTTTTGCACTGGGGCGTAAAGGGAGAGGGCACCTCGCAGGGCAAGGACCCCAAGGATGGGGCGGCTCCAGCTTTGGGACCAGGCTCCTGCTTGGCATGCAGGGTACTAGTCGGGCTACTACTACAGAAAAAACCATGGCTACCAACCTGCCTTCCACCTGTACACTGCACGAGTCAAAAAGAGAGCAGGGAAAATATCTCTAGAACGCAATCCTCTTGGACATAAGTTGATTCAACTCCTACTCTCAAAACGACGCTATAGGGCACTGCACACCAAGACAACCAGACACAAGGACAGTTTTTCCCCAAATGCCATCACTCTGCTAAACAAATAATTCCCACAACACTGTCAAATTATCTACTAAAACTGTATTCCTAGTCTTCTTCTCTTCCTTCCTAGTACCTCTCTCTTCCCACTTATGACTATAGCCATGTTGCTTGTATCTTTACAATTTATATTGTTTTACTTGTTTCCTAGTATGATTTGATTGCTTATTCGTAACCTATGACTATCACTAAGTGTTTGCATCTTTTTTACTCTTGATGAATGTAGTTTTATTCTCCTTATGTACACTGAGAGCTTATGCACCAAAGACAAATCCCTTGTGGGTCCAATCACACTTGGCCAAGAAAGAATTCTATTCTCCTTATTCTATTCTCTTCCATTTCATTCTATTCTATTCCATTCTATCCTCCTTATTCTATTCTATTCTCCTTATTCTATTCTCCTTATTCTATTCTATTCCATTTCATTCTATTCTATTCTTATTCTATTCTCTTCCATTTCATTGCATTCTATTCTATTCCATTTCATTCTATTCTATTCTATTCTCCTTATTCTATTATCTTCCATTCTATTCTATTCTATTCTATTCTCCTTATTCTCTTCTATTCTCCTTATTCTATTCTATTCTATTCTTAGCACAAGGTGAGGGTTTGCTTTGTACACAGGGGTGTGCAAAGGCGTCTTTGCTGGTGGCTTTTCCCCCCTGCCCGTCCCTCATCCCAAACTGGGGCTGTGATTTCCCACCATCCTAAGCGATGCTATCAACAGCTATTAATAGGCACCTCTGCAGCTTTGATCTTGCCCCCCATCGCTGCCAGCTTGCCTCCCCACCCCCCTACCAGCCCCCTGGAGTCCTGCCTGCCCATAACTGGCTGGGGAAAAAGAATCCGATGTAGACAACGGCCACTGACTTGCTGTTCTCCTGGGACTACAGCGCCCATCATCTCAGCCTGGGCGGGGATGATAGGGACTGGAGGAGGGGAGGGGGCTCAAGGGGTGCAGAAGGGCTGTTCTTAGGGAGCCCGCAAGGAAAGAAAGAAGGGAGTTGTGAGTTCGATGGGAGGTAGAGGCAGGGTCTCCTGCTTGGGCAGGGGGTTGGACTAGATGACCTGCAAGGACCCTTCCCACTCTGTTAACTCAAACTCAAGGAGGTGGGCGGGGGTTCTTATCCCAGCAAGCACCAGCAGGGGATGATGGTTTTTTTTTGGGGGGGGACGCGGGATCCTTTGACGGCAAGCAAGCAAACTCGTCTTCTCACGCCCAATGGAGATCGCCAGCGAGCGATCCACGCGTGGCTAAAACGCACAACAGCCCTGCCAGGTAGGCAGGAGGAGGGGGGAAGAGGAGGGGGGGGGTATCCGCACCTTGGGGTCCTTCTCGTAGTAGTGCTGCTGGGTGCGGATCCATCGCCCGACCAGGTGGTCGCGGACGGTGTGGGCGAGGGCGAAGTAGTAGTCGCGGGGCGTGGAGACGTTGCGGTCCTTGACCAGCGTGAAGTGGAGGTGCCGGTTGAAGCTCTTCTTCAGGTCGGTGACGTTCTCCACGCCGGCCAAGCCCCGCACGCTGATCTGCTTCCTCTTCTCGTAGTCCGACAGCGGCAGCGACATAGCGGCGGTCCGGGATGGGCTGGACGGGACGGAGGGAAGGAGGAACGAGGCGCTTCGCTTGGGCGCCGGCAAATGCGCCCCATGCCTCGCCCCTCCGGCCTTTTAAACCTTCCCCCCCCCCCCCCGCCGCCGATGCATTATGCATGAAGGGCCGGGCCGGGGTCCCCGAAGCCCCTCCCGCCTTGCCCTGGGCTCCATCTGGCCCCGGGCAGAAAAGAAAGGGGAAAAATGGAAGAAAATTGTCTTTTTGTGGGAGGGGGGGACACGACCTGGTGGGCCCGTTTGGATGACCAATTCCTTTTTTCTTTCTTTCTTGGCTCTTCTGCTGTTTTTGAGTTTGGTTGCTTTTTTACTACTAGTGAAAATTTCTCCTGCGGATCTGGGGATTCAATTTTTTTTCCCCTTGTTACTTTTTTTTGCTCTTCTGCTTTTTTTGTGTGTTTGGTTGTTTTCACTGCTAGAAATGATTTCTCCTGCAGTTTTTTTCTTCTTCTTCTTTTTCTTTTCCTCTATAAAAATAACTAGTGGATGCCATTTTGGGGGCGTGGTGGGATGATAAATTGGATGATAAATTGTGACTTTGCAAGACTTGGCTCCAGGAATATGTTTGGATTTGAAGACCCTGAAGATAAGAAGCAGTTTAAGGGATTGGAGTTGGATTATAAACAGTGATGAAATTCAATTTTATTTATTTTTACTACCGGTTCTGTGGGCAGGGGAAGGATACTGCAAAATCCCCATTCCCTCCCCACTCTGGGGCCAGCCAGAGTTGGTATTTGCCGGTTCTCTGAAACCTGCTGAATTTCATCCCTGATTATAAGCAACGATTTTACCCTTCTCTGGGATTACAATTTAAGTATATTACTGGTGGATTATAAATATCAAGATCTCTAAATATATACATATGAAGAAAACGTCATCGTCAGTGCCTGCTGCCTCCAGCCCCACTGGCAGAAGAGCAATGGAAGCCATCCTTCAACAAGAAAACTAACTCCCCACAAGCCCAACACTGCTTGGCACACAGAATCATGCGGTTGGAAGGGACCTTGGAGGTCCTCTAGTCCAACCCCCTGCTTAGGCAAGAAACCGTATCCCATTTTAGGCAAATGGCTGTCCAGTCTCTTGTTAAAAGCCTGCAGTGATGGAGCACCCACAATTTCTGGTGGCAAGCAGTTCCACTGGTTAATTGTTCTCAATTGTTAGGAAATTTCACCTTAGTTCCAGGTAGATTCTCTCCTTGGTTAGTTTCCATCTGTTGGAATCTGGACTTCTTTTTTATAAAATTACTATTGGCTTGGATATTTTGGTTTCTTTCTGTCCCTAAGTCAACAGGCGGTAGCATCTGGTGGGTGACTTTGAGCTCAGGGATGGATCAGGCCGGAGGAATGCTTTGACGGACAGCTGCTGGAAGAGCTAAAGAAGCTTCTTGGATGAGAAGCAAAACGTCTTCAGAGAAAAAATGGGAAGTTCAGTTGCTCTTGGGGGGGAAAGCAAGGAGTGAACAAGGAGAGATTCAACCTGGAAATAAGGAGAAACTTGACAGGGAGAACAATCAACCCATGGAAGAGAAGTTGCCTTTGGAAGTTGTGGGAGCTTCATCCCTGGAGGCTTTCAAGAAGAGACTGGACTGCCCCCTGTCAGAAATGGTGTAGGGTCCTCTCCCTGGGCAGGGGGTTGGACTAGATGACCTCAAAGGTCCCTTCCAACTCTGTTAATCTGCTTCTTGTCCTGCCTTCTGGTGCTTTGGAGGATAGTTTGACACACACACACCCTTCAAATACCCGAAGACTGCTTTATTTGAGGGGCTGCCACCAAGAGTCACACAGCATCTAGCCCTCAAAGAGAACAAGCATCTAGTCCTCAGCATTTGGAGTGTTATACTGCAAAGGTGCTGTGGCTTATAGGATCTACTTTGGGCCAACACGAGGCAATTGGAAATCCTGCTGGCCACTGCAGAACTACAACTCCCATCACTCCCAGGCAGCGCGATCATCCCATGTCCTGTGAAACCCTTTGGGGGTGGGGGAGGGAACGGTTGGCAGCCGTACGTGGTGTTTTACAGATGGGGAGGGGCACCGAAAGGCAGCAGCTCCTTGGCGATGGAGAGTTGACTTGTTGGCACTGGTGATCCTGGAAAGGGAGGGGAGAGGGGAGGCAGCTGCCAGGATTCCTGCCCAGCCTAAACTGGCAAGAGAACCAGGGCACACGCCAGACACACAACACACACACACACTGTGCCTGTCGCTCAACTGGCATGCCTATAAATACAGTGACTTTCAGGGAAAGGTCACAGTTCAGCTGACTGCAGCCTGGACCACCTGGCCCAACCTGAAGCCCCTGCACCTGGTAAAGGCTGCCCCAAGGCAGGCTGGGAGATGTAGTCGCCTTCACACCTGGCCTTTTAGGTCTAGGAGCCCCATGTAGGAAGTTAATACCCAGCCCTCTACTAGAAGATGAAATATTGCAAGGGCAGAATATTTCCCCCTAAAAGGCAGGAAGAAACGTATCTCCCTCCCTCACCTTTATCAATGAGCCATTAAGGCCTGAGCCAGTCTACTCTACATAACAAAGATAGGATTAGCCTCTATAGAAAGTCACAAGGCACCTGGGAAAGTTACATGGTCTAGTGATTAAGGTGCCATGGTAGAAAGCAAGATGGCAATGAGCTCAAGTCCTGCCATGAAAGCCAGCTGGGTGACTTTGGGCTACTCCTTCTCTCTTAGCCCAACCTACCTCAGAGTTGTTGGTGTGGGGAAAATAGGAGGGATATGTTGGCTGCCTTGAGTTATTTGTAAAAATAATAAAGGTGGCATATGCATTAAAAAAATTAAATAACATGTAGTCCTCGACTTATGAGACCAAAATTTATGTTGTTTGTTAAGTGAGCTTTGCCCCATTTTAAGACCTTTCTTGAGGGATGGGGTGCAGATAAAACCCAGCTTTTAAAAACGTCCACACCCACCACAGCAGAGCCCCAAGGATGAAACGCTCAGCTGCAATAAAAGCTGGCCAATGGTTTTGAATGGACGGCGTGCAAACCATTGAGGCTGGATCCAGCCCCAATCCCAAGGCAACCGAGGGAAATCTCCACGGGAGAAGGACAAAGAGCCCAAGGTCTTTTACAGCTAAATACGGTTCCTCTTTGCACCGATAATAGGGGACTGGACAATTTATACACAACTCAGCAATTTTGGATAGCGAAGATCTTTTGGGATGTTAACATTGGCATTCCCCAAATTGTTGGGGTTTTTTTTACATTTGAATGTTGTTCTCCACACCCGTGTAAATATATCAGAGGTGGATGTGTTCATAAAGCCGGATTTTAACTTCTCCCCCAAATATTTCACCCTATGTTGTCCTCGACTTACGACCATCCATTTAGCGATCAAAGTTACAAACTTATGATTATCACAGCATCTCTATCTTCTAGCCATCACACACACACACAAAAGCAATTTCAACCACACTTGGAACACATATGACTTACTCTCTGGAAACAAATAAGGTGGGGGTAAGACACCCCTAACACCCCTTGAGGTGTGTGTTCTGTAAGATACAGCCTGTTATGCCTTAAAATGGCTTCTACCGTGCTGCCAGAAAATGGCTTCTACCCTACAGGCAGTGGAGTTGCTATAACAGCTTCACAATACTCCACCAGGGGGCTCCCTCTGGTAAGGGGGAAAATTCAACATTAGAAATTAAGGTTGGTCCGGACATTTTACCCCTATAAATAAATACCTAGGCAATGCCAGGTTATCAGTTAGTTATAAACATTTGGATACTGGGCAACTGGCACATATTTACAATGGTTGGAACTGTTTTGCAACCATGTGCCCTCCAGACTACAATTCCCCGAATCCCTTCCTGGCATGAGTACTCTGTTTTGAGTAGGACCCAACCACTGGGCAGCCATGGTATATACTTTGCAAGTATAACAGGTTTGAGATAAAGTGACCCGGGTCCCATGAATCAGTCCTTAAAGACTTTCTCCTATAAGGTTCTAGTCCTCATGGTTTTTAAACTTAAAACAGCGTATTTGAAAGGCTACTTTGATATTCAGTCTACAGCTTCGATGTCATGGCTGCTTCTCCTCTGAGCATTGCTATTTCTGCCATGAACAAATACCTGGGGATTTAAGGATTCCCTGAAAGGGTCTAGGATGCAACGAGGGAAGAAATCTTGAGATCCCAGCCTGATTGGATCAATTGTGCAAAATCTGCCTTGCTTTAGCGCAGCCTAGCCCGGTCTTTTCTTGCGCTTGGCCACTTTATAAGACCAGTGGAGCTGACTGGGGAATTCTGGGAATTGGAAGTCCACCCATCTTAAAAAGTGGCCAAGCGCGAGAGAAACCAGCATTCGCGCATCCGAGCCGTGAATTGCAACAGCCCAGATGATTAATATATGGGGTGACCCTCTTGGAACTCGAGATGAAGGATCTGGTGGCTGAGGAGACCCAGGGTGGATTTTGTTCGGCGGCTCTGAAAACCCGCCCTGCCCGAAAATGGCAGGCGGGAACTTGACCCCCTTCTTAAGCTGTTTGGAAGGACGAGACAAGCAGCAAACGCAACCTTCTCCGTCCTGCTTAGTTAAAGGTCAAATATGAAACGGGGAGCAGTTGGGAGCTGAAATCCGATCGGCCGGAGAAGTTATGCAGGATCCTCAAAAGGACGGCAGACCCACTCATGATCCACACCCCTGGGACAATTCACCGTTTCAAAACGCATCCATTTCTCCTGGATTATTTCCATTTTAAATACATACATTCGAGCCTTTCTTTTCCCCTGGGAGCTTCAGTCCAGCCTGTTGGCTTTGTCCACAATCCAAAGAGAGCCTTTTAATAGAACTTGCAAAAGTTGGCTTGAAGTTGGTTTGTTAACGCCTGCAAACTAGCATGGGTTCACCCTTTTTCTCCTAAGACAGCAACTGCTTTTTAAGAGATGCTCCTTTAAGTCCAATAAAGAATAAAAATTGGCCATTTCATTACAACAGCCTTATGGCTTTGTGGGTTCAGTGTTTGAAAGTTTGTTAAAATTCATCCCGTCTGGGGCAAAATACAAACCCAGCCAAGTTCCCTCCGTAGCTAGTGTTCCTCATGGACTTTAAAGATCCATGGACTTCAACTCCCAGAATCCACGGGGGTTGAATTCTGGGGACTTCAACTCCCAGGATTCCCCAGGCAGCCATGCAGGCTGGAGGAATGCTGAGAATTGAAGTCCACACATCTTAAAAGTCAGACAGAGAGAGATGCATTTGGCAAGGACACTCCAAGAGTCCATTTGGATCCGTTTCACCACAAAAAAGATCACCGGGAGCCACAAAACCTACCGGGGCTCAAAAAGCTCCATAAATTGCACGCCGGTGAGTGTCACACATTGGTGGTTGTGACATATATTTTGAGCGACAGGGAGCCGCAGCAGAGGGATGAAAGAGCCACATGTGGCTCCAGAGCCACATGTGGCTGACCCAAGGACAAGGGAAGAGCTCTGAATTACGACTCCCTCCACTCCTTCATGGAAGCAGGCTTAAAGAAACAACTGAGGGGCTTTTGGGGTGCCTTCTGCTGAGCAGACTGGACTGGAGGACGGACCTCCTATTCCCCGTAACCCGAGTTTATTATTCTCAAGCTCACCTCTTGGCCGGTCTCAGGATGTTGTTCAAACATCCCCTGGCTGCGGAGGGAGGAAAACACACACACACACACACTCCTTCCCTTTGCTGCCTAATTGAAATTCTCCAGTCTCCACCAGCAACGGGGGATTGTCTCGCTTTACACACGCCGTGTTTTTGGCAGAGGTGAAGGAGAGAAAGGGACAGCCAAGCGCCCGGCGCACGTCACTCGATTTCAGCCACTTTGGATTGCACTGTCCCCACACACCCCTCCCACCCCAAGAAAATTTGGCTTTGAACGCAACTTCTGGACCGAGTCAAAGAGTAGTAAGAGACCATTGCAAACTCCCGGAGGCCGAGAACAGCCTGTTCTTGGCCGAGGGCGTTTTTGTATTCAGGTGGCGGAGAAAGTCATCCAACAAAGGGGCCCTTCCTGCAAAAAACATAACATTACCAGAAAGAGAGAATTTAATTTATTCCATCATGGAAGCCCAGCTCGCCTTTCTCCAAAGCAGCCGCGGGGCGAGTGACGGTGGCTAGGTTCACTTAAGCCGCGTCGAACGAGCGGACGAGGGCTTCTAAACGAGAGTTTATGGCCTGCCAAGCCAACGGCGGCAACCGTTCCTTCTCACTGTCTCTCTTCTGACTTGGCGAGAAAAAAAGACGGATTTGCTCCGGTTTCTGGCAAGCTCCTTGTTGGGGAGAAAAGCTCAAGGGGGTTTAGTTCCAGACGCTTTCTTTTCTTTCTAATAAACGACCCTTTGTCAACAATGTCATTTTGAAAAGGAAACTGCCTTAAAACTGTCTCAGAAAAAAAAAAGTTGGCGTTGCAGCAGGTCCGTTTTTTGGCGGCTTTTCACCAGAACTGTCCCCCCGGATGACTCCAAATGGGCAGAAATGAGAGAGAAAAGCCCGGTTTCCCTCCCCTGCCTCCAGAGGACCCATGGGGCTGGCGCCAAGGTCCGTGGCCTCCACCTGCCGGCAGCAGCAGGGCACCAGCCCCCAAAAGGCGTTCCCTTTAAATGAAAGGGAGAACGGGCAGAGGGCTATTTTAAAAGCGGCATTTATTTTGGAACCTCCTCCTCCTCTTTTCTGCATCGGATTTTATTCTTACACACACACAGGAGGGGGGGGAAGGCAATTAAGAAAATGGTTACAGGAGACAGGGACGTCCACATACACACATCAGAAGCCATTCAATCGGGGGGGGGGGAGCAGGGGGGGTCACCCCGGAGCACAAAATTCTGCTGTGTAAAAAAGAAGAAAGTTTCCACGCTGATGGACTTGGGGAGAGGCCGAGATTCTCCCTCCTCGGCCTTCGTTTTTCAATCGGGAGGATGTTAAAAGACTCCCTCAGCCCGAAGTGACCAAGGCTTTTTTGGGGGGAGGGGGGTGAGAAACACGTCCCCTTGACACTGACACACACACACACACACCACACACACCCTGCTCAATTTGGTGCATGTGGCCTCCACGCACATCCGTGGACGTCTGCAAAGAGGGTTTTAAAGCAGAGGGTTGAAATGGCTGCAGAGGCGGCTAAAAAAATAAAATGGCTGTTTGGCAAGAAGAAATGAAAAAAAGGGACCCTAATGCTGTCCTTCCACCCAACCCCTAAGCCACAGCCTCTCCGTTCAGCCAGGAGATTTCCCCCAAGTTTCTGGGTCTCTCCCCCGCCTGGGGGGAAGGGGGGGAACCTCTCAAAGGAGAGAGAACAGGGGGACGTGGTTCAGAAAAAGCCGGCTCGGCTCCCGAAAGACACCTGTCAATCAGCCGAGGAGGAGATCGGAGTCACACCACGCCTCTCCAAATACAGACAAGGGCACAACTTCCCCGCTTTAAATTTCACACACACCCCAAGTCCAATTCCTGGCTCTGTATTGTTGGGGGGGACGGAGGGGGAGGAATAACGGTATAGAAAAAAAATTGCTTCTTCAGTTCTGGGGAGGGGGCGGTGGGGGGGCCGGGGGCATGCCGAAGGGCGGCAAGGCCGGTACCCCCACCCCCATCATGGTGACAAAATTAGAAGGGTCCATGGGAGGCGGAGGAGGGGGAGGGGCGTACATCATGCCCGCGGAGCCAGGCGGGGGGGGCGGGGGAGGAGGCGGGGCCCCGGGGGGCAGCGGAGGCTGGACCCCGGGAGGCAAAGGCACCATGGAGGGGCTGCCTTGCATCTGAGGGCCCCCCGTAGAAGTTGCTGCCCCCGCCCCCTGCTGCTGCTGCCATGGAGGGATGCCCCCGGTGCCAGCGCTCGTGGTGGTCGTCGTATCTGGAAGCGGAAAGAGCCCGAGGTCAGATCCGGGGGGAGGGGGGGGAGTGGAGTCCCACATCCCGCTAGGGGGGGAAATGGGTGACCCCTCCCTGTCTTGCACCGATCAACAGAAAGGTTCATCCATTGAAAGATGGACCCTTGAGGCAGATACGACAGGGGGTCTCATCCCCCCCACCTCCCCCCCACGCCCGTGGCCTAAGCGCCAAACCCGCCCTGCCTGAATGGGAGGCAACTACTTGGCCTGGGGCCTGAGAAAGGCACCCGAGAGATCCTATGGAGTCGGCCCGAATAATCAGGGGGAGGGGCAAGGGGGACCCCCTCCCCCCGAGAGGCCCCAGAGCGGGAGAGCGGAATGGGGGGGGGGAGGGAGTGAAAATTCAAAGAAGTGCTCTTACTCACTTTGCTGCCATGGCAAGGGAGTACTGCTGCTGGGAGGCGGGGGTGGCGGCTGCTGCTGCTGCTGCTGCTGCTGCCATGGGGGGAGAGGACCAGAGGGAGGCGGGGGAGGCTGGCCACTGGGCGGAGGGGGCGGAGGGGGCATCATACCCATCGGAGGCAGCATCATACCTGCAGGGCCAGAGAGGCCGTTGAGCAGAGCACAGAAGCCATCCCCCTCCCGTCGCCTGCTTCTTCCTCCCCCCCTCCAGGACCCTGCCGTGCCTGCCCCTCCCCCCAACGCCCCCACTCACCTTTTCCTTGGAGGCGATAGGCCCCAGAGCCCACGGGCGCGTTGCCCAGGTACTGATCTTAAGGGAAGGAAAGACCGCAGCCTTAACAGCAGGAAGGAAGCAGCCCCCCCTTCCCAGGGCTGAGCTAGCGCTTCCAACGAGGGACCCTCCCCTCAAACCGAGAAGGGGGCCCTGCCCTGCTCCTCCCGGGTGGGTTTCTGGCTTGGACTCACCCATGTGGTGGGGGCCGGGGTGCCCGTGGGGATGTGGTCCCTGGTTCATGGGGGGGTTGTGAGGCTGCATCCAAGGCGGGGGGCCGCTGGGGTTGTGCTGCATGGGGTGACCCCCGTGTCCTCCCATGCTCGACATGGGGTGAGGGAAATTGTGGGGGCCGCTAGGGCCCGTGGGTCCCCCGCTACTGCTGCCGCCACTGCCGCCACTCCCCCCGTGCATGTTATGGAAGGGCCTGTTTTCCGAAGGGCCGGAATTCATCCAGGGCGGACGATTCTAGGAGGGGAGAGAAAACACAGAAAAGAAGGGTCAGGCCAACCGTCGGAGAGGGAGGAGAGCCATTGAGATCGTCACGCAAGTGGGACACCCCCTCCAAGCAGCGAAGGCAGCTAAACAAAAGACACAACCAGCTACAGAAAAGCCCCCCACCCCTCCCCGGGGCCAGATTTGTCCAATGATGGAAGAGTCTGGATACTCACAGGAGGCGGCTGGCTGTTTCCTGGGCCCGATGGCCTGGGGCCACTGGACAGGGGAGAATTGGACGGCCCGGAAGAGGATCCCACGGAAGCTGGGACCGGAGCTTCTCCCAGTTCAGCCATCAGAGACAAATATTCCTTGTCCATGCGGGCTTTGTCTTGGGCCGACTGGGGATCGCCAGGCCTGTCCAGAGAAAACCATGCTTTTATGTCATGCACAATGTCCTAAAATGAGCAGGTGGGAAAGAGATGCTGCCTAGGAAACGATTAGAGAAGGGGGGCAGCAGGATCCCCCAGCGGCTTAAGAGTCAGAAACGTAGGAAGGACCTGTCTAGCTACGAAAAACCCTGCTCACCCCCCGACAGCAGCAACAATGGGAGGGGGGGCAGGGAGAAGGCACCAGAATGCAGGGGGAGGCACCGGGGCGCACAAAGGAATGCAAGTGTGAGACAATTCCAGCACCCCACGGTCACCAGCTGGGAAAGTCCCAGGTGGACAGAAGGTTCCCAAAACAAAGTGAACTGGATGAAAGGACCGTGGGAGGGACAGGGGGAAACAGGAGGTTTTCCTATGCTGTTTGCACGCGAAACTGTCAGAATTGGCTTTTCAACTTCTGTACCCTTATGGAATCTTCAGTAAAATTGTTACCCTTAGTAAAAAAAGATGTCCTGGGCGTTTTCTTTACTGGTTTAGCCAATGGGGTGGTTGACATGACCAGTCCCTAACGGATCAGGCGGTTAAAAGTAGCAGCGGGCAAGTCTGTATCTTCAGACTTGCCCGGTTCTATTAATGTAGCCTTACAATCAAGTGCTCGTGTGGGCTGTGCTTCCTGCCTCCTTGGGGGGCTGGCAAACACACCAACACCCTGGAGGGAATAATTAGCGCACCCAAATTGCAGAGGTCTTGAGCGGATTCCTCCAAGGGGAATGGAGGAGGTTGGGAAGACCCTTCCATCCCTCTTTATGGTCATGACAAGGGAGAACGGGCGCTGCAATTTGGCACAAGAGACGGGCGAAAAAGACTTCCGAGGCTTACCGGGCGAATTTGCAGTCTGATGCTATGTGTCCGGCTCCTCCGCATTTGGTGCACACGGTGGTATTTGTGATGCTGCGAGTCTCCGTGTTTTGCCACGGACGTAGAATCCTTCGGACAAGAGAGAGAGGCGAATCAGAGCAGGGATAAAGGAGAACAGGCTCTCTTTCCGCCAGCACCCCCTTCAGGCCGTCCCAAATCCTACCTGTTGTCATCTTCCCGCAACGTCCCATTGAGACGTGCCAGTTCCCGCAGCTGCATCTTGCGCAGGTCGTTCTGATCCTCGGGGGTCTCAATGCCTTGCTTCAGAATATTCCTGATCTGGGGGAGACAAAAGGCCTCCGTTGTTTCTGCCTTCCTTCCCTGAGCACCAACTGCCTCTAAGGGCACCAACCCCAATAAGACCAAGGAGCTTATAGCAGACTATAGAAGGAACAGATCAGGCCTCCAGCCCTTGCTTATCAATGGAGTGGAAGAAGTGGCCAGTTTTAGGTTTCTGGGTGTGGTCATAAAAGGGGAGCTGACCTGGGGCCTCACATTGCAGCACTGATCAAAAGGCCCAGCAGGGATTATATTACCTGAGACTTCTCAGGAAACAACAACTGAATGGAAAACTGCTGGTGACCTTCTACCGCTGCACCAAAGAGAGTATTTTAACTTACTGCGCCTGCGTCTGGTCTGCCAATTGCACAGGGGCAGATAGGACAGGGCTCCAGAGGGTCAACGTCATGGCCCAGAGGGTCCTGGGTTGCCCTCTCCCCTCTTTGGAAGAGCTTTATAGCTCCCACTGCCTTAAGAAAGTTCAAAACATCTTTAAAGATCCATCTCATCCTGGGCATCCTTTTTTTTTTTTGAACTATTACCATCTGGCAGACGGTACAGGAGAATAAAAACCAGGACAAATAGGCTGAAAAACAGCTTCTATCCCAGGGCAGTAACTATATTGAATTCTACGGTATAGTGCAATATTAACGCAATATCAGGAGGTTTCAATTCAATTCTATAGCACGTGAAGGATGTGCGTTTGTGTTTTTATTTTCATAATAATGTACACTGAAGAGGGCATTTAATTTTGTTGTATGGTTTGCAATGACAATAAACTAAACTAAACAGTCTCACCAGTCTTCTCAACAGCACTGGGGATTGCCAGAGCTGGGACGTATTTTTGGAAAAGGGACGAGTCTTCCTTTGGGGGAAATATAGCTGTGCATTCCCGCTGCTCCCCACCCAAGAGTTATGTCACCAAACTTTTTGCTGCTCCCCTCCCAATCTGAAAGGGGATGGGCTCAAGAACCTGTCTAAGGGTAAGCCAATCCTTTCTTGCCTCTGTTTGGCAAAGCAACCAAATAAAATGACAGGCATTCCGGGGAGCGCCTTAATTTTTGCTACCTTTTCTGCCAAACCAGAGACCCTACTCAGAGCAACTTTCCTTTGGGGGGGGGGGGGTGGTAAGACACATGATGTTTCTATGTGTCTGCATAATGGTTATCTTTTGAGAGCAGAATGCAATGAAATTTCATTTTAATATATGCTAATTAGTGTACATTTGCAATGTAGGGACAATGACTTCTATTCTATTGTGTTCTATTCTTCTGGAAGATCATACAAGGGATATGTATATACATGTGTGTGTATGTATATATATATATGTGTGTGTGTGTATATATATGTATGTGTATATATGTGTGTATGTGTGTGTATATATATATATGTATGTATGTATGTATATATATGTATACATGTATATGTGTGTGTGTATATATATTTATATGTATCTATCTATCTCTATCTATCTCTATCTATATATCTATCTATCTATCTATCTATCTATCATCTATCTATCTATCTATCTATCTATCTATCTATCTATCTATCATCTATCTATCTATCATCTCCATCTATCATATCTATCTATCCATCCATCCATCCATCCATCCATCCATCCATCCATCTATCTATCTATCTATGGTTATGAACATTGCCAGAACACTCTCTCCCTATCTAGTGTGCCTCAGATTTTGGGAATTGCGACTCCTGGAAGCCCTACTGGCTGAGAAGTAAACACTCCCGACACAACTGCAGGGAGATCTTCAGTTCCACATGGACGTAGCTACAAGGTTAACGAATGCATTTCAGAAATAAATACGGGTGATCCTCGACTTGCGACGGTTCGTTCACCAGCTGTGCAAAATTACGATGGTGCCAAACGAAGGGGTTTGGGATTTCTGCCTGAAGCATCCCTGCCACCATGTAAACCAAATTCGGGCATTTGGCAAACAATTGTACATCCCAATTCTTTCATGTTTGCTCTCTCTCACTGCTTCACTCTTGAAATAATGCATCGCCGAAGCTGTAGTTATTTTGGGGGTAGTTTGAACATAACATGGTGATGTTTCTGCCTTGCTCCTGGAGTGTAGGGCTACGTATCCTTTTAGCGTATCTACGTGTTTACGTATCTAAGAGGTCCATGCAGCCTACCTGTTCCACAGCCTTCTTCACATTCTCCATCGTGTTGGCCGTGACCAAAGCATGCAGTGGCTCGTCTTCGCCGGGCAACATCTGGCCATCTTTCCGCCCGACCTTTCCTTCTTTCACGGATCCTTTCCCCCTGATCATGATCTTGGCATTGCACTCTTTCTCTATGTTTTTCAGTGTGTTACCCCTGAAAAGGAAAGGAGTGGGAGATTACATCAGGCAGCCAACCTGATTAAGAGAGAAAGACTTTCCACCAGTAACACCTCAAACCTGGGAAATGGGATAAAAAGGCTCCTGCAAGAAATACACACCTGAAGGACTTCATTATAGAAAGGAATAGCAATAGCGCTTAGGCTTATATGCCACTTTCCAGCCCTCACTAAGCAGTTTAGAGTCAGCCTATTGTCCCCAACACTCTGCTTTCTCATTTTACTGACCACGGAAGGATGGAAGGCTGAGTCAACCTTGGGCCTGGTGAGAATTGAACTCCTGGCAGTTGGCAGAAATAGCCTGCACTTTAACCATTGTGCCACCAAGGAATGACGCGATGGGTTGTAAATGAGCCTCCCCTTAGATTAAAATCATGAAAGAACGTAAAAGCTATGTCAGAAAAATCGTGTCTTCCTGGAAGCCGGCCCACAAAATGGCGGCTGCTGGTCACGCGGCCCGATGCCAGCAAGAGCTCTGCCTAGAAAGGCTCCAGCGCCCCCCGATGGGCTGGGAGCGCAGCACCTCGAGGAATCTACCGGTGCCCAGCTACTGCCCAGCACTCACCACAACCAGGGAAGACCAGGGGGGAAGGAGGATGGAAGAGGGGTGTGGCCTCAGTTTTAACCTCAATCTCAAGGCAAATGGGGTCTGAGAATAACCCACCAGTGACTCCTCCCACAGGGTCACCCAGGAGACTCAAAGAGCACATTGGCCCCATTAGAGAAGTGCCGTGCCATCCCACCCACCCACCCTCCTTGAAGCATTTCCATACCTGGGTCCAATCAGAAGCCCAACAAAGTTAATCTCAGGATATTCATCCTGCGGAATCATCACCTTATCGCTCACTCGAGTTGCTGGAGGTCTGGAAAGAACGGAGAAGAAATGTTTACACACCGTTACCTCCCCCATAACACAGGACTGCACTGACTCTAAGAGTCTTTTGTGTCCAACAACCTTAAGAGAACTTTACCTAATAAATAACACAGGGTAAAATTAACCAAGGTTGTCGGCTGCAACTTTTCAGGAAATGGCTGAGATCTAGAAGTAGGGACTTCCAAGTTTTGACCATATCGTCCTCAAAAATAATACAAAGAATACAGGTAGTCCTCGACTTACAAGGTCATTTAGTGACTGTTCAAAGTTACAACAGCACTGAAAAAAGAAACCTATGATCGATTTTCACACTTATGACTGTTGCAGCATCCCCAGCCACGTGAATAAAATTCGGATGCTTGGCAACTGACATGTATTTATGACGGCTGCAGTGTCCGGGGGTCGCGTGATCTTCTCTTGCGACCTTCTGACAAGCCAAGTCAACGGGGAAACCAGATTCACTTAACAGCTGCAATGATTCACTTAACAACTGTGGCAAGAAAAGCTGTAAAATGACTTTAGAAATTTCTCGCTTAACAACATACATTTTAGGTTCAATCGTGGTCATACGTTGAGGACTACCTACCAGGATCACAGCTGTTCATTTGTACAGATAATTACCTGCCCAGCACTAAAGGACCACAAAGGCTCCCCAGGATTAAAGGCAATTTCAATGCCACATATTTGCACTGTTCCTACTTGGCCCTTTAAAGTCTGGGGAGGGTCAGTTCAGAGCGCACACACACACACACACGTTCTGAGATGCAGCAGGTGGGGATAAGGAGCAGCCACAGGGCCCACTTTAAACCCCCTTATCGTGTCCACCTGTCAGGTCATCACTTTAACTGAGGTTAGGGGACACCCAAACAGCCCTTTAACCTCTCTTTCACGGGTGTCAAACTCGCCATGTCACGCGATATTTCGTAATGTTTTCCCCCCTTTGCGGAGCTAGGGTGGGCGTGGCTTGCACGTGATGCATCCCACCGCCAGTTTTGTCACCCCTTGTTCTGACCGAGGCTTCCCAAGAGCCTGAAGCAAACTCCTCGTTGTCCTGACAAAAAACCCTTTTATTAATTGACTGTGAATTCTGCTCCTTCACCTCCAGCAAAGTCTTTCAAGGGAGGATTTACAGTCACAGACCTTCTCTGGCTTGGAGAACTGACAGGCCAATCTCTGCAAAACTTGGCCAGGAGTCTCGGAGAGTCACGAACCGATTAAGCAATTGTCTCCTGAAAACTCCCCTCCCCTTTCATTCCCTATGGGAGTGGTCCTTCATCGATCACCTGTGGCCTTCCTCCCAAGCCGACCCGTTCTTTAGCTCTTCCCTTCCTCTGGCAGCTCTGCGCATGCACACACTGGGAACTGGCTCCAGCTGTTCTTCTGCCTCACTGATGTCTGACTGAAGGCAGCTGATAACTGGCATATGGCCCTGGCCTCCTCTCTGCCTCTGACACAGAGCCCTCCTCAGAGCCTTCCCCAGACTCCAGGACAGGCCCACTTTTCTCCCCAACCTCCTCACTGTCTGAATCTGCTGCCAGCTCTGCTGGTGGGCCACAACACCCCTGCTCTATCTGAACACCCCCTGCAGATCAAGGAATCCGCCCTCTGACGTACTTGTAATCAGCCGGTGGCTTGAAGTCTGGATTGAGAGCCACCATCTCCGTTATCAGATTGTGCCTCTCCTCTTCGAGCTTCTTCCTTGTGCGGAATTCCCGGGTGTTCAAGCGCTTCCCCTCACTATTGTAAATTGGCTCGGGGGAAGGAGACCTGTGGGGGAACAACACCCAGTGATTTCTCACGGGAGACAAAACATTCAAGGCCACCTATTAAGTACTGGCTCACCTCAACTCTAGTGCCACTCAGAAAAAAAAATTAAAAATTAAAAAGAGACCACAGAAAAAGGAAGGTGTAAATTTTCAAATCCATTAACGTGACGTGGACAAGGCAGTTAATGGCAAACCACCGCCAGAAGGGAAAAATCTGGGTGGGGTGGGGGGGTTTACTGGGGAGAAGGAAGGAAAACAGGGTCAGACCTAACCATGACAACAGCTCTGCCATGAGTGTGCCTATTAAAAAAGGGGAGGGGGCAGGGAAGATGGAGAAAGTTGATTCACACAGAGAACAAACTTTCCAACTTCATTATTCCACGGAGCCATACATTAGAAAGAACCCTGCCGCAGGAGATAAATCAATGAAGAATTATTCAGGTTAACTTTTGGACTCTTTTGTTTTAAACATCAGGAAGTAACAAGACAGGTTAGGCTTCTATCGAATTCTTGCTGGCGATAATAGATTAAGCCTATTCAACTGGCACCACGTGAAAAGGGTGGATGTCTCTGTGCTGGCTTTACCTTCGGCTGCTGCATCGAGACCAAATGAAGCTGTTTATTATTGGGTTTAAGAGTCAGGAAATGCTTAAGGTACAAATGGAGCAAATGTACCCTTTCTCATGCCACCGTCTGGGCCTTTAAAACCATTAGAGACAGACCTGCTTTCTCCATGGGGGTTCAGGTACCCAGAGAGCAGAGGTTTTAACAAAGGAAAACGTTGCAGTTAAAAATCAAATTAATTTTTACCACAGCTGGGTTTATGGTTTATTTATTAAACCACACCTCTAGAATTCTGGTTAAGATTATGGATCTCTCCCCCCCCCCCTCCCCAAAACATATTGCAATAAAAATTTAGAATCAGCTGCAAGAAGGGAAGAGATGTTGGTCATGTTATGTTAAAAAAAAAGACATCTTTCAAATAATGAGAATCTAAACCCTGTGATTTTTAGTTAGACAATCTCTCTTTTCTAGCTGGTTAAGTGATTGGTTACAGCCAGTTGATCCCCATGTCTTCTCAGCCTGAAGTGAATCGTCAACACAAGAATATGAAATAAAACTGTCAGGTTTGGTAAGGAGTGATCATGTCTAAATTACACTTCTATTAAACTAGGACCCAAATTGGCCTAACCAACCCAAAAGGCGAGCATTGTCCCTCATCCGCAATGGCTAGCCAGTTTTTTTTTAAAAAAAAAACCTCATTCGCTAAATTAATAATTTTAAAAGACACATGCAGACATGAAATAAATTGATTAAACCTTATGAGTTTCAAGCTTATTATATACCTAATAGTTTCACATTTCCAATAACAGCTGCCCTTTTGCAAGTATATAAAACAATTCATTTTTAATAAATGAAAAGAGGTATCAAATATTTTAACCAATATGGTCTCATCCGAAGAAACGTTATTCAACAAACATCTTATATATGTATATATATATATATAAATAAATATAAAAAGAGTAACAATAACCCCTTGTTTTGCATTAACTTTTTCATTCATTTATTACATTAAAACCAACCACCCCATTTCATTCTTATAAACGTAAAAAGAACATCAATCTAGTCCCACCATGAAGTTCACCAATTATGTTTAAATCTAAATCCCATTATTACGATTTAAAAAGCAAGCCAAAAGGGCATTTCGCAGCTCTTTGTAACAGGCAATATAATATCTGCAGAGCTAGCATTTAAAACTGTCTTGCAAGGCTCCCAAAAGTTTTAGCAGCTCCAAATTGCCATTTCAGATGGGCTAAATTTAAGGCTTTCTTCCTTAATCCCATTTTTAACAATTAAATACTGGCTTGCAAGTTGGATAAGGTGGCTAAAACACAACTCCGAGCTTACACCTTCTGATAAATTAATTTTTCATAAGCCAATTTATTTATTTTTTTGGAAAATGAAACCATGTGCATGTTATTTATTTAGGGATGACCCTTGATCCCAACAAGACCACAGGTGTCCAATTCTGTACACTTGTAGGTACAGAGTGCCCAGACCGCAAGATACTGGCCACTGCTAGGTAGTAGCTGTTACCAAAGAGAATGGTTAGTGTACACCCTTCAGCCACCACTGCAAAATACTGCAAAATCAGCGGTCAGAAAAAGTTCCCAGACTGGGCTGAGAATTCCTCAGCGTGAACCTGTGAGAAAGACCTCTGGACTCTGCCAGGACCAGCACTGCACATGTTAAGATGAGTTGGCCACCATGCATTTCCCCCGCCCCCAAGTCAGGTTAAGCATGACAGCCTACGCAGGCTTATCAACAACCCCCACATCAAAGAGGAAACCTGATCTCTTTCTGGTCTGGTTTCACAAATTCCCTACCAGTCAGATCTTGGCTACCATTTGTCAAGTCAGATCCCTGAAGGTATTTCATTAGGAAGGAACTTCATTGAATTGACATTATGATGCCACCAAAAATGTATTGAGAAAGGTAAAAAGTGTTACTGTCAGCTGGTTAAAACTGTTTTCCCAACCTGTCCTCAGGGTTAGGGGGGATCCCCAGGTCTCCTGTGCGCAGTTTACGAGTCAGGTCTTCTATCTGCAGTTGCACTGGAAGAAACCAGGTTAGGAAAGAAAAAAGGATGGAAAAAAAGACAATGTTACCAAAAAACATCTGAAATCTCAACATCAAAACATGAAGAACTGGAGAATTTTGCAAGGGATGACTGATTAACATCAACATAAGAATGAGGAGACCTTACAATGGTTATGTCAGCCAAATAAGTTTACCAGGAATCCAGAAACGGCCCTTTTTATTTCTAAGTCAGTCTTAAAAAAACAAGTATTCATCAGAAAGCAAGACATTCATTTCAAGGTTTTTTTTTTTAAAGGAAGTTTTTGATTGAGTCTGACACTGAAAAATAACCATTTTAACTTGCTGTAACTTGCTGACAGGTTTCCATAGGAATTAAAATATCATTAATTCTTACTCTTTTACATCAGATCAGCCTCAGTGTCTTATGCGTATTGCAGTTACAGTTCACACTGGAATCATATTTGGGGGGATTATGGATTACAGGTCTTGTTCCTCCTAACTCATAAATACTTTAAATGATTAACTCTTGTGCCTGTATCAACTAAACACTAAAATACAGAGTTATGCAACATCTTAACATGCTTTCTTTTACTTGCTGGTTATCCAATTCTGCATAGAGCAACGAACACCTAAAGACAGGACTAATAAATGTCAGATATTTACTTTTTAAAAATAGATCCGTAATATAATATTTTAATCAGAGTGCAAGACAACGAATATGATCTCGACTAATGAAGGGTATCAAGGGGGGGATACAGCCAACAATACCCATTTACCAGGTAGGAAGCTAGCAAGGCTGACCCCCATTACTCTTCCACTATCCCAGGATACTTTAAACCAGGGGTCCCCAACTCGCAGTACATAGCCCAATACTGGCTGAACTGGTGCAAGCAATGTGTGTGTGTGTGTGAACCCATTCTCCCTCCCCGGGGTCCATGGAGCCGGAAACATTGGGGGTTGCTGTTTTTAAACTCCCTTTGCTTCTCTCTGGGCAGAAGGAGCACACTTAAAAAAGAACTGGGCAGGTGACCTATGTGGGGCCCAAGGACATTGTTCAAAGTAAAAACTCAGGCTTGGGGCAAATCTTTCCTGTACACACTTTTTAATTTAACTTTTTTAAAAAAGTTAAATTAGGCAGGGCAGAAAGCCTAGTAGGCATCAAGGAATCCATTTCCAAACCTACATTAGAGATGCAGGAATACAAGAGTAGAACACTTGTAAGCTTTTAGGAGATTATATTAACTAACACAACTGTGGTCTATCAACATTTTTCATTCTTTTCCTTTACTGGTTATTTTGTTTGCTTTTCATTATCTTTCACTTATTTTCAAAGCAAGCAAAGTGCCTTTCAAAAGAGAAAGGATGGGTTATAAAGATGCAAACCAAGAAAATTCATTAGTTTCTGATTTTCATAAAACAAAGCCTATATACTTGTCAGAAAGTGTCTCTATAAAATCACACAGCAAATAATTTTGAACTGATCTGTCACTCCAAATCAACTTTTATTTTCATGCTCAAACAGAAATACTGGCAGTAGAGGACCTGGATCTAGAATTACGTATTAACTTTTAGGCACGTGCACATTTTATCGAGTCAAAAAACCACTTTCATTTATTGTTAAATGTAAGAATAAGTGCAACTCTATTGCAGAGTCAAGGGGTAAGGTCAAACATTATCATTTATTGGAAGGCAAAAAAGATATTTTTGGTAATCTGTCTCAAGGTGAGGGAGGCTCAGAATAGGTTGAAGTGAAAACAGATTTCCAAGAATCAAAATATAGAGCCTAAAATTCAGAGGCTAAGCATGGCCTGTTTCAGAACCTGTACGAGCGCTTGGCTCTGTTTCAGATTCTGTTACAAGACACAGGGCGGGGGGGGGGGGGTGTTCATTCCTTTGATCCCTTATATTTCAAGAACACAGACAACTCCCACAAAGTTTGCATTTTATGCTATTTCCAAACGTTCATCATCTCCAACATTTTATAAACTCTTTCCTTCGGAAGAGTCTGGGATTTTTCACAACTGCTCTCTCTTTAGTTGAATTTGCACTATTAAACTGAGGTGATATTTCATATCTGCTATTAATAGTGCCAAATGATAAATTATCCCGTTGTACACAGTTTCATGTATCAAGAGCCTCTTACAGATCTACCCTGAATTCTTATGGATGTGCACGGACCTTTGCTTGGTAGGGCTAATGAGAGCCACATCCCACCCTCCCATTAAGTATCTTTATTGGGGACTGCCAAGCCCATCTTGAGCACTCCAGTAAACGAAGGGTGGCACTCCTATCTCCGCACAGACTGAGAATTCTGATCCAGTTCTATCCATTCACACACTGAACAGAATTTTACCAAAAAATGTTAGACAGATACATTTCTAAATCCAATGACTCAAACACCAGAGAATGCTTGACTATTCATTTGTATAGTTTACTGAATCGTTAGCATTTATTTTTTGCAGAATTAGTTTATACTGCACATCTTCATTAAACTGAGTTAAGTGTTGAGCCCATTGAAATAAGCAAAAAGTCAACTTCAGAAATGTAAAGAAAACGGCCCCTTTTCAACTGCGGTGTAGGAGAGGAATATTGATTTTTCAAACCAGCATTAAATGACACATTTTTTTTCACTTTCTTGAGATGAAGAAACTCGGGGATTATGATGACGGTCTGATCATGGATTTCTGAGCAGCCTTCAGTAGTGCTATGGATAGCTGATTTATTTTATTTCAAAATTCTCAGTGAATTATGCAAAAGAAAGGAGTTTTTTTTTTAAAAAACTGCTGTGCGACCCAAATGCAACGAATAAGAGTTTAAACAGCTGTTAAGTTGTGAGAAACCTGCTTTATGTAAAGGCAAGGATTGCATATAGTAATCAACATTAGAAACCCCTAGCTGTTTTCAGGCCCGGCATTGATCGACATTTGACATATACACATCACATCTTCTAACACAAAATCAAAATAACGTTCATCCCTTTACACAATACAATGACAGTTACCATTCCGTTCCACGATTAACTGACCCAACATCATCATTCCCATTGAACCAAGCAGTATCCCTTTTCCAGCAACTGTGTACATTTGACTTCAGAGGTCCAAGCTAACCTAACAGAGCCCACTCTCAAGTATTGTTTAAAAAAAAAAAACTCACACCAAAAACAAAACAAGTTAGAAGACTTTCCTCTCATTGGTCTTCATCACTCTGGATACTCACATTTTAGATTTGAAAAATTAGCATCAGCACACAAGAGAAAATGAAAGGGAATCATGGTTAGATTAGTTCGCTATATGTCACTGCGAAAGAGGTACTTGCTTTCAAACAAAAACAGCTCGGAAAGGGACTCTTAAAAGCGTTCTCTCCTAAGCAAGGAGTCCGTGAAGAGAACCAGAGACCCTGCCAATAGGTTTGCCAAGCAAGGGAATGTCAGCAAGTTTTAATCCCGGTCGCCTCCGCCGACTTTGCCACTTCTACCATGCCTGTGGAGGACACGGGTTCAGTTAAACAGGGCAGGGAGCTGGGATGGAGCACAAGTCACTCTTTAAGTGGAGACAGGTTTTATTTATTTAAATAAGGAAGACAAGGCTGCCATAACCTGAGTTCTCAAAAACACACACTGCAAACATAGCATAACTGGAAATGGCCTCTGGATCAGTATTGGTAGGAAGAACAAAAACTAGAACAAGCATTTACCTATGTAAGCTCTTTCCTGTTCACGGGTGAGCCCAGGAGGGATGACGGTGGGCATGCCAGGGATGATAGTCTTCTGTTCCATGGTGTCTTGATTCCACCGGCTCCTCTTCCTCTTTTTATTAGGGTAATCTGCAAATACAAGGTTATTTATAGGACCAGGTATCCCATGGCAGTTGGTCCATGGTCGGAAACAGAGTTCACTTTGGCCCTGCACAGATGCACTTTTCAAATTTCACATACACATTTCTTGCTCTGAATTCTTATAAGCAAGCTTTGATGGGAATATGGGCAAACAGACTGTTTTACAACCAGGAAACCATTTTTTTTAGTTCTCCAAAATTGGGGTTTCCCCCCTTTAGACATGTACGTCCAGCAGAAATCTTTTTGTAGCATTTGATAAAAATTCAGATGTGCGGTAAAGTGAATAAATCTTATTGTTGGAAAAGCAAACAAGAAGTATCAGGCACAAAACTTAAAAATTAAGCCAGGTCATTTTGCCTATACATCTTAAATCTTTCCAAGCTTGAGAAATATTGTTGTCCTGTCTTTAATGATTTAACAGTGGTACATTATAGTAATTAAAAAATAGAAATTAGTCTTTCAGTTTCTTTTTTTTATACTATATCTTGATGCTTTTCCCTCAGTAATTCCTGTCTAATGTGAAAGTTGATAGAATTGTACTTTTATTTTAAAAACTGTTAGTAAAATTCGAAAGAATAAAGTAAGATGATATTTTGCTTAATTAACGGTAAAAGAACTATTATAATCAGTTAGTGCTGTCTTGTAAAATTATTTAAATAGTCATGACATCATAATAATCTCTTTGGATACAAAGAAGCATTAGATAATTCCATACAATTCCTTATAGATAATAAACACATGAAGATATAAAGTTGGCATAAAACATTTATGATATATATCCCATTTTCTTTATCACAGGACACGTTAATTTGGAGACAAAATTAGGATTCCTGGATTTGCTCAATATAGTGAACAATCACAAATTGTATAAGCCACGCCACAAAGAAAACTAAATAGTTTGATAAATGACCAAACTTGGCATGCACTATTGCAAATGGTCATCACTGGCCTAAGTGTGAGTATAAAAATCTGTTTAAGTGTAATTCAACTGTGTATAGACTACACTGTACTTTCATCAGATTTTATATACTACTTTTATATATCAATATTGTACACCACTCGTGGTGCCTCTACAAGGGAGATGAGCCTTTTCAAAATTTGATAAAGAAATGGCAATATTTCCAAATCCTAGAATGCAGTTCGCAATCCTGTTGTCACCCTCCTCAAAAAAAAAAAAAAAAACTTTTTTAAAATCCTACAGAAATACCGATGAAGTGAACATATTTTAGTAAATGACGTGTTTACATAAGAAATGGAAATTCATATAACTAGTCTATCTGTAATGACGGGCACGTGTTTACATACTGGCTGATTATGGAAAAAAGGAAAATGGGGGTGGGGGGAGCACTCTAGCTAGAGCAATGTTTTCTCAACCTTGGCAGCATGAAGATGTGTGGACTTCTAACTCCCAGAATTCCTCAGCCACCATGCTGGCTGGGGGATACTGGGAGTTGTAGTCCACCCATCTTCAAGCATGCTGGCTAGGGAACAATGGGAGCTGTAGTCCTCCCATCTTCAAGCATGCTGGAGGATGCTGGGAGCTGTAGTCCTCCAATCTTCAAGCATGCTGGCTAGGGGACACTGGGAGTTGTAGTCCACCCATCTTCAAGTATGCTGGCTAGGGAACAATGGGAGCTGTAGTCCTCCCATCTTCAAGCATGTTTGAGGATGCTGGGAGCTGTAGTCCTATCTTCAAGCATGCTGGCTAGGGGACACTGGGAGTTGTAGTCCACCCATCTTCAAGCATGCTGGCTAGGGGACAATGGGAGGTGTAGTCCTCCCATCTTCAAGCATGCTGGAGGATGCTGGGCGCTGTAGTCCACCCATCTTCAATCATGCTGACTGGGGAATGATGGGCGTTGTAGTCCACCCACCTTCAAGCATGTTGGGGGACGCTGGGAGTTGTAGTCCACCCATCTCCCAGCATGGTGGGAGTTGTAGTCCACGTGTCTTAAAAGTGGCCAAGGTTGAGAAACACTGGCCTGGTGTATTTGATTTAGGATGCTTTGAAAAAGAAATAGGAAGGGCCTCAAATGCACTTTTCAGTCCGCATAAAAGTCCCAAATCGCCCTCAGTTGCGCTCAAAACCAACAACAAAAATGGAACCCGGGTCAAAGGAGGTTTGGCGTTTGCAATGAGTGACCAACTAGGCCAGCCGACCGTCATAGATCAGAACGAGAAAGGGGGGGAAATGCCCAGAAGGCGGTAATGCAGAACCACCTCACCCAAATACCCAGATGCGATCAGGGCAGCCCCCCCCCGCCCCCCAATACAGCCCCCCCCACTTGCCTGAGTTGCCTGCCCCGGCCTGGCCGCCCTCGTCCTGCTGGAGAAGGTGGAGGTGCTGGGGCGGCGGCTGCGGCTCGAGGCCCATGGACTGCTGGGGCGGCGGGGGCGAAGGGAAGCGGTACTGGCCGTACTGGGCCGACTGAGGCTGCTGGGCCTGCGGGGGCGGCGGAGGCGGCGGCTGAGGCTGCTGCGGGGGCGGCTGAGGCTGCTGAGGCGGCGGAGGAGGTGGTGGTGGAGGAGGAGGCGGAGGCAACGCGGCGAAGGGAAACCCAGCGGCCGCCATGAGGCTCGGGATGGCCGGCTGAGGCTGGGCCTGCGCGGGGCCCGGAGGTGGCGGCGGAGGCGGCGGGCCTTGCATCACTAATCCGGGAGGAGGAAGCGGATAGCCGGCCTTGCCCGGCGGCGGGGGCGGATGGAGTTTCCCCAGCGGCGTCGCGTTGGCCCCGGTCGCCATAGGCGGAGAGCCGAGACGGAGGGGCGCGATGGCGTCGGCGGCTTCGCGAACCTTCCACGCACCGCTTTCCCTCACAAAGGCGGACGGCGCCGATTGGCCGCCCCGCCAATCCCTCACTTCCTTGCTCGGCGTTCTGTTGGCTGGAAGACACGTCGGCCGCTCAGCGCCGTGCGCCGATTGGAGGATATTCATCCTCCGGGAAAAACATTGGCGCGGAGGAATTGTAGAGGCGGGCTGAAAGCTCATTGGATGGAACCTTTGTCACCTAGGTGGAAAGCGCGGCTTCGCCGTTGCACATTGGCTCCGGATCTCGGAGGGCGGGATGATTTAGGAACGAGGGAAGCTAGAGGGTGAGCGAGCTCCAGGATCTGAACGCGGGAATCTGATTTGTCAAACGCCCTCAGGGACCTTTGCTTTCTCCTGGAGGACGTCTGCGAGAAATATGACGTAATTTAGGTTTACTCCTATTGGCCGGAGGATTAGAAAGGAGAGGGTGTGTGTGGGGCAAGTGCAAGACGAACTTTGATTGGCTCGAAATCTAAGAGCTCAGTGTTCTGATTGGTGAGGCGTCAAGATCTGCTGTCTCGCCCCTTTTGCCACCTGACGCGAAGAGGGCGACAGAACTTACGGTTAAGGGGACAGTCTGAACAGCAAAGGATTCTGGGAGTTGATGTCAAATGCCATGAGGGCTGCATTATTTAAGTGAACTAACCCAGTTTCCTTGGCTGGGTGTGACACAAGATACCAAATTAAACATTGGCTGCCCAATCTCTTATCTAAATAAGTATTATCTTTATTGTCATTGTACTTAAATACAACGAAATTGGTTTTAACCTCACTGGTGCAAAATTATAGCAGAAATGAAAAAAGAAAAAAAGAAAAAAAAGCCCACTTCATTCTACCAATAAAGCTACTAAATTGATATAGAACGATGTTTCTCAAGGTTTTTAACTTTGAAGATGGGTAGACTTCAACTCCCAGAATTCCCCACCCCAGCTGGGGAGGGGAATTCTGGGAGTTGAAGTCCACCCATCTTCAAAGTTAAAAACCATAAGAAACATTGCAATAGAATATAATAATAACACCCACATACATTCTCTTTCAAGGAGAATTTGGGTCTGCAGATCTTTTGCATATTTTTTCCTGGCAAGTTGATTGTTTTGGCCTTTTTCCAAGATTTTTTTTTTTAAATTCCCTTTATAAACAGTTTATTCTGCTGAGAAAGCCTGGTCTAAAAACACATTTTAAAATCAGAATCAGAAATGTTGATTGGAATACAATCCATGCACTCAGCAAGTATAAAAGATAAGCACTGAAGTGTAACTGCACCTATTTGGAAAAGGGATTGGCTTATTCTTTATAGAGATGAAATATTAAAATTACATCTAAATCATATATTAGAAAATTATATGCCATATCTTTGCATCAACTGATGCTGTATACAAAAATTATTTGGATCCCAGCTGTTGTGCTTTAGCCCCACTGTGCAAAGATTTTGATGCTCGTCTTATAAAAATTACGCCTTCAAGTCGAGGACTACCTGTCTATAACCAAAACAGAACACAAGAAAATCCCTTGCATTTCCACCAGAGTAATGACCCCAAATCTCCATCTGCAAGAATTCTCTACTTTTATTTTTTTATTTTTTTTTAACAAAAATCAAAAGCCATTCCACCGAGGAGTAAAATATCACAATTTAATATCCTTCTCTATGTTAAATAAGCTATATTTTCTTCTCTCTTTTGTTTTCAAGTTTGGATTTTCTCAGGACAACAACATTCCAGCTTTAGCAGTTATAAAACACAAGGAGAAAAAGGGGAAAATATTTTTTAAAAAAGAGCAGCATTCTGGGAAGGAAAAGCTATAGCATCGGAGTTCAGGGGGATTGTGGTTACGGCCTAACAAGCCAAGATTGAGATTCTGACGTTGAGAGTTTGTTCTGGGCTTCGAGGTTTGCAAAGAATAACCGCCAATTCCTAGTGACCTGAGATTCGATCGATGTTCCTCAACCTTGGCAGCTCTAAAAATGTGATTTCAATTCCCAGAATTCCTCAGCCAGCCTGGCTGGGGAATTCTGGGAGTTGAAGTCCCCACATCTTAAAGCCACCACAGTTGAGAAACATTGAAAGATGTTTTGTCATAGAAATGCCAACCTGTTAAAGATGGAGATTTTTAAATCTCCATTTGGGCTGCATAAAGGTACCGCTCTCTCAATCTGGGCAATTAATTCCTGGCACCCTCATCTCCAAATTGCTCCCTTGGGCCTTCAAATCTTGTCTTTCCATCAACCAGCCCCACCTACCCACAATCATCATCTTAGTTTTAATCACCCCATAATATCTTGCGGGGTGGAATCTGGGCAACAGAATAGAGCTGAGTGATTACTGGCCCGATGCCCTTCTTGTTGCCAATGCGGACTTTTCTTCAGCCGATATATTTCTCATTGTGCCTAGATTGAGAAATATCTACCTCTACCTAGGATTGAACTTGCAACCTCCTGATTATGAGGTGAGAGCTCCAGGCCACCGCGCCACTCCCTACCCACCCACCATGCCCCCTGGTTTATTCAAGCAGCGGGCCCCATTTCACGGCTTTGCAACTTGCACATCTGCAAACATCTGCACTTCTAGCTGCTTCTCGGGGTAAGCAAATGCTCCTTTTGACCTTTGAACATGGCAGCTGCAGGATGAGTAAAGGATGGGAAGACCTCACGGCTATCTGAAGGAAGGAGAAAAGGTTTCTTTCGTCTCCTAATTCAGTGATGGCGAACCTATGGCACGAGCGCCCGAAGAAACTGGAAGATCAGGTGACTGGCATGTATGCGCTCACTGAAAATCAGAAGCTCAGCTTCCTGGTGCGCGCATGCGTGCCAGGGAACTGCTCTTCCAGTTTCCGGAGCTCCCCTGCGAACGGGCATGCTCTCATTTTGGCACCCGGTGCCGAAAAGATTCGCCGACCCTGTCCTAATTTATCCTGAAAGCCATCTTCTCCACCTTGGGGAAAAAAATGGTTTCAGAAATCAGTGGGCAAAGGTTTCTTTTTATGTCCTTGGCACCTAGGGAAAAATTTCTCCCGGACAAAAAAATTTGCGGCACTTTCCCCCCCCTTCCTCCCCATGGGATCCTTCCCACGGCTGCTATTTTTAAAGAGATGGGATGTACAGGTTGAAGCACGGGCTACATCAAATATTTTGGGGTTGTTTAGTGTTTTGGTCCTGGGATGTGAACCACGGAAGATTGCTTTCAATTCTCCAAAGCTTTGGGAACCACAGCGTGGAAAGGTGAATCGTAACACTGAAGTTTCGTAGAACAGGAAAGAGACATTTCTCAACCAAGCAATTCTAAACCACAAGGCCCCAGCAGCCCAAACAGAAACAACCGAACCGAATGCTGGGAGAATTTGCCTTAGAGGTCAATCCTCACTTAATAACCAGTCGTTTTAACAACCATTTGAAGTCACGACAGCCATCAAACTGAAGTTTGGATGGCCATGAAAGTCATTTTTTTTTTTACACACATCCCCGGTCACACTGCTGTTCCCTGTGTGACCATGTTAGCCACATGGTCAAGTGACTGTGTTTTGCAAGTGATTTGGGGGTTTTGCCAGTTTCTGGCAATTTTTCGTTTGCTAATTGCTGGCAAAAAAATTTACCCCTTTAAAAATGAACGGGCTTGCTTAATGATTGCAGTCAAACAGACCAGGAAATTACTTCTGGCCATGTGGAAAGTCTTGACTTACAACCTCAGTGACTTGTGACCATAATTCCAGGCTCAATTATAGTTGTGGGTCAAGAACTACAATACCCAGGCGGCCACATTTTTCATCCCCATGTTCATTTTGTACTTAAGACCCGCTAGCAACTAAGTTTCCTCCCCTGAGATTTTCCAGATGGGTGGCACTAAAAGGCACCTTCCCATCAACGATACGAGGAAAGCACATCCAACGGTCTAGATGTTTGGCCTTGCTCTTCCAGAATTGTGGATATAGCGGCTGGGGAATTCTGGGGGTTGAAATCCAGACACCTTCAACTCCCAGAATTCTCAGCAACGGCCATGATGGCTAGGGAATTCTGGGAATTGAAGTCTTCATCTTTGGAAATGGTGCACTCACGCACATCTGGGTTGTTAAAATTGAATCGTTTCCCCATACCTCGAAATATGTAGATCAATTCTTTTCGAGCAAAAGCCATGGCTATTCCCTTTGGGGATTCTGGGAGCTGGCATCTGTAGAACCATCGATCTGGTTTCCAAATTGGAATTTGGATCGCCTAGCTAGCATCTCCTTTAGCCATTCAAAATAGTCATCAAAAAACATAAACAACACAAACCCACAGAAACGCACACCCAGAGCAGGAGTGAAATGCTACTGGTTCGGACTGGTTCACCTGAAATAGTAAAATTGCTACCAGTTCGTCCCAACCGGTAGTAAAGAAAATGCTACCGATTCAATACCGAAACTGGTATTTCCGACGATCAGCTGTGACGCCCAATTTCTATTAGCTCGAAAACAGGATTTCCTGTTTCCCGGCTAATCTAAATGGCGTGGCACGGTGGATCCTCCCCCTCTCCCCCCTCCCGTTTGCTCCCTTTTGCAGACGCGCTCGGTAGCAGGCTCCGCCCATTCTCTCGGACATCATCATGTCCGCTTTTGATGCTCTGCGTGGAAGGTCCTGCGGAGGTGGCGCAAGCGAGCGAGCGCTTACACTGCTACTGAACCAATAGCAAAGGTACATCGATTTCACCCCTGGCGCAGTCAAACTATCACATCCGTTCTATTAACCGTCGCCCGGTTTCGTTCGTCCTGGGCGGGGCCCTCAATTTCTCCAGCCGACTGCCCCCGCCCCACCCCTCCCCAAATAAAACATTTATCCCTCGCCCCTTATTTTGGAATAACAGCCCAGAACTTCAATGTGCCCTGAAGATGCTGAAGCTTAGGAAGGAAAGTGCCTTCTATACCCGTGACAAATGATTGTCTTCACTCTGTCGGCCGTGCCAAGACGCGGCAACCAAACGCCGTCACCGCGCACGACTTCTAGACATTTTAAAAGAAGAGGAAGAGGCGGGGGGGGGAAGGAGGAAGAAGCATTGAAGCAGGCACAAGGTGTCAGCCGGGACCAGGTGCGAGGTTCTCCCGACTGCCAAGCGGTTGAATTATTGCAGAATTATCTCAAGAAACGTTGGCCCCAAATGTGGGGAACAGGGCTAGCCAGGCACCAAGACAATCTCAGGTGCCCAACCAGCAGTCGGTCCAGGATACAGGACCATCTGAGCTGTCCTCCGTCAACGCCCATCCGGAGCATCTCCTATTCCGGCACGTTGCCGCCATCGGCTCAGGAAGGCTCTCCATGCACGAGGAGGGCCTGGGAGTGGCTGCCGGGAGGAAAATCAGTAGCTGCTCTCGTGACCCGTCAGGATGTAGAGGTTGCTATGCGCCGTGGGATTGTCGGTTGGGATGCTCTCAAGGATGATGTCTCTGCAGGGAAGGGGAGAAGAAGGAGGTACGATGAGAATCCCCAGAATCCCCCAGCCAGCATGCTTTAAATTATGTGAACTTCAAATGCAAGAATTCTCTAGCTGGCTTGCTTTAAGATTCATGAATTTCAACTCCCAGAATTCCCCAGCCAGCATGCTTTAAGATGGGTGGACTTCAACTCCCAGAATTCCCCAGCCAGCCTGCTTTAAGATAAATCCCACAATTCCCTGGGCAGAATCCCTGAATATAGGTGGACTTTTACCTCCACCTATAACCTCAGAACTTCGAATCTTCTCAACCATGTCAGGTTTTAACATGGGTGGACGTAAGTTCCCAGAATTCCCCAGCCAGCATGCTTTAAGATGTCTGGCCTTTGACTCACACAGTTCCCTGGGCTTAAGTTTAGGTGGGCTTTAACCCCCAGAATCCCCCAGCCAGCATGCTTTAAATTATGTGAACTTCAAATGCTAGAATTCTCCAGCTGGCTTGCTTTAAGATTCATGAATTTCAACTCCCAGAATTCCCCAGCTAGCATGCTTTAAGATGGGTGGACTTCAACTCCCAGAATTCCCCAGCCAGCCTGCTTTAAGATGGGCGGACTTCAACTCCCAGAATTCCCCAGCCAGCGTGCTTTAAGATGGGTGGACTTCAACTCCCAGAATTCCCCACCTAGCATGCTTTAAAATGGGTGGACTTCAACTCCCAGAATTCCCCAGCCAGCCTGCTTTAAGATGGGTGGACCTCAACTTCCCAAATTCCCCACCCAGCGTGCTTTAAGTGGATTGGACTCCAACTCCCAGAATTCCCCAGCCAGCAAGGTTTAAGATATGAAGACTTCAGATTTCTCCAGTCGGCAATTCTGAGGGTTGAAATCCACCCATGCCTTAAGAGGATGTTACTGGGGAATTCTGGGAGATAAAAATCCACATATCTTAAAATTGTTGACCCTGGTCCAGGAATCATCCATCTATCTACGCTGTCTTCCTCATGTTGCAAGAGGCTGCCAAGGAATCAGGACAAGGCCCACGCTGAATTCATGGCAAGTTGTGACTTTGAACGGGACACAAACCAGATTTCCGGAACGTCAAGAGAATTACACATAATTGCAAAATGCAAAATGTTTTAAAAGGGGGACATTTCAGACTTCCGACTGCGTTATTCCACCTCAGATGGATTTTTCCTCCACCTACCAGGCGAATTCTGAATTCTCCAATGCCCGTCTTAAGTGGGAAGAGGGATTTTGAGCTTGGAATGCTTCCGGAATAACCGGAACAACAGGGCATTCTTGCAACGGCTGGCATCGTTCTAATTCAAATACGAAACGGTTTTCCTTCCTTGCAATGTGCAATAGGGATCGGTCGTGGAAATGGGGGCGTGAAGGGGGAGCAAAGACGTACAAATTAGAAGCCTCTTTATCGGCAGCTCACCTGTGACCACCCAAGACTCGGAATACCCTGGATTCGTCTGTGACCTCCTGGGTCACCTGGTGGGGAAGCAAAACAATTTATTTATTAAATGTATATACTGCCCATTTCATTGTCCAGCAACTCTGGGGAGCTCACAGCATTGTAAAAGCAAATATTGTACCAACGTTAAAATATTAAGCACTGCCTGGGTGCCCCTGCTTCACTATGAAACTATGTGATCGGGGTTGATACATTGACCCTTAAAGCTTGAAAATTAATGTAGACTGCGCACCCTTAGCGTCAGAGCATGTTAATATAAGGCAACTGGCAGTTGGAACAGAGTTCTTTTCAGGTGGGGAGGGGGAGTAGAATGTCTAAACTCCCAGCCCGCAGGCTGGATGAGTCATGCGCTGGCCACACCCATATAAAGCAACAGGCAGTTGGAACAGAGTTCCTTTCAGGTGAGGAGGGGGAGTAGAACATCTAACTCCTTAGCATCAGAGAGTGTTAATATAATACTGTATAAGAAATACTGATGATCTGATGGTCATTTCAAAAAATCCTTTCTAAGCAAGCACCAAGAGGAACATATGTGCTGAATTTCAAGTTTGTAGGCTTTACAGTTTTGGAGATTTGGTGATGAGTGAGTGGTATTTGGCTTTTATATATATATAAATCTCCGTTTCAAAGCCGAAGAGCCAGCACTATCCGGAGACATCTCCGGGGTCATGACTCAACGCCAAAGGCGCACGGAACGCTGTTCCCTTCCCACCAAAGGTGGTTCCTATTTTTCTACTTGCATTTTTTACATGCTTTCAAACTGCTATTTTGGCAGAAGCTGGGACAAGTCACGGGAGCTCACTCCGTTACGCGGCGCTAGGGATTCGAACCGCCGAACTGCCAACCTTTCTGATCGACGAGCTCAGCGTCTTAGCCACTGAGCCTCCCACTGTACTATTATTTTATGGCAAAAGACTTCTTCCTTTGTGCTTTCACTCACCTCACTAGATTCCAAGCTTCGGCCTTGCATGCCATGTTTCCAGAATGCCAAGACACTGTCTTGAAGGCACACTGCGGGGAAGGAAAGAAGAGACTTCGTTAGAGGGCGCCGTATTTGGGAAGCTGGGAAGCTAAGCAGTCTTCAGATGGGAGACCACCAGGTATAGACCCAGCTGGAAAGTTTAAACGATCCTAGTTGGGTGGAGAAACATCTGCAAGAAAACGGCCCAGCTCAGAAAGCACCAAGGACTCCACTTTTCTTCTCTTTGTCTTTCTTTCCCTTTCTTTCTCTTTCTCTCTGCCTGTCTCCTCCTCTTCCTCCTCTCCACAAACACCTCTCCCTTCTAGCTGATGATATTACTTAGTTGGGTTATGAAACGCCTACAAGGACACCACTAAGCTCAGAGAGCACCAAGCATCCCAGTTAATCTCTTGCAATGAGTTGATAGAAATGTCATCTCTTTTCTTTCTTTCTCTTTCTGTCTTGTCTTTCTCTCCTTCCTTTCTTCCTCCCTTCCTCCCCCTTTTCTTTTTTCTTTTTTTCTCTTCCTTTGCCTTGTCTTTCTCGCCTTCCTTCCATTCCTTTCTTCCTTCTGTTTCTCTTATATTCCTTTTCTCCTTCTATTCCTTCCTTCCTTGTCCCTTTCTTTTTCTTCCTTCCTTTTCTCTTTTATATTCCCTTTCCTTTCTTTCTTTCTTTCTTTCTTTCTTTCTTTCAGTCTTGTCTTTCTCTTTTCCTTCCTTTCTTCTTCCCTTCCTCCTCTTTTCTTTCTTTTTTCCTTTTTCTCTTTCTTTGCCTTGTCTCTCTCCTTCCTTCCATTCTTTTCTTCCTTCTGTTTCTCTTATATTCCTTTTCTGCTTCTATTCCTTCCTCCTTTCTTTCTGCCTTCTTCCATTTTTATATTCCTTTCTCCGATCTTTATTTCTCTCTTTCTGTCTTGTCTTTCTCTCCTTCCTTCCATTCTTTTCTTCCTTCTGTTTCTCTTATATTCCTTTTCTGCTTCTATTCCTTCCTCCCTTTCTTTTCCTTCCTTCCTTCCATTTCTTATATTCCCTTTCCTCGTTCTTTATTTCTCTCTTTCTGTCTTGTCTTTCTCTCCTTCCTTCCATTCTTTTCTTCCTTCTGTTTCTCTTATATTCCTTTTCTGCTTCTATTCCTTCCTCCCTTTCTTTTCCTTCCTTCCTTCCATTTCTTATATTCCCTTTCCTCGTTCTTTATTTCTCTCTTTCTGTCTTGTCTTTCTCTCCTTCCTTCCATTCCTTTCTTCCTTCTGTTTCTCTTATATTCCTTTTCTCCTTCTATTCCTTCCTTCCTCTGCCCCTTTCTTTTCCTTCCTTCTTTCCATTTCTCTTATATTCCCTTTCTTCTTTCTTTCTTTCTTTCTTTCTTTCTTTCTTTCTTTCTCTTTCTTTCTTTCTCTCTTTCTTTCTTTCTCTTTCCCTGTCTCTTCTTCCTCCTCCTCCACTCCACAAACCCCACTCCCTTCCAGCACTGATGATGCCACCTAGTTGGGTGGTGAAATGTCTGCAGGAAACGACCAAGCTCAGAAACTACCAAGGATCCCAATTTCAACCGTGAGCTACAAATATTCCTTACATACCAATGGTTTCGATGGGGAAATTGAAAACGAGCTCGGGTGCAAACACTCCTTGCGGTGTCCCGCGAAGATTCACGACCCGGACGCAGCCTGGGGGTGAGGGGGGAGAAGAGGAGGGCTTTGAAGGACAAAGATACAGGCAGTCCTCGACTTCCAACAGTTCATTTAATGACAGTCCCAAGTTACAACAGCACTGAAAAAAGTGACTGACGGCCGTTTTCCACACTTACGGCCGTCGCGACATCTCCTCGATCACACGATCAAAATTCAGAGGTCTTGGCAAATGGCTCAGACCTGTGACCGTTGCTGTGTCGTTTTGCGACCTTCCGACAAGCCACGTCCATGGGGGAAGCCAGATTCGCTTAACAACCGGGTCGTAACTGACTTATCCGCTGTAGGGATTCGCTTAACAACTGTGGCAAGAAAGGTCGTGAAACGGGGGCAAAACTCACCTTAACAAATGTCTCACTTAACCGCAGGAATTTTGGGCTCGCTTGAGGGACTAAACTATACATTGCAAGAATTGGAAGGGGGGGGGGGAGGGAATGAAGGCCAAAAAACACATCCAAAAAAACCATTCATAGGCCAAAGGTTTGAGGGACTTATCTATTGAGAAGAATCGAGGAGGGGGGTGATAACTGTTGTCTAACATTTATGGGGCTGCCCCATAAATGAGGGGGTTGAGCTGTTCTCCAAAGCACCTGAAGGCAGGACAAGAAACAAGGGATGGAAACTAATCAAGGAGAGAAGCAACTTGGAATTAAGGAGAAACTTCCTGACAGTCAGGGCAATTGATCCATGGAAGTTGTAGGTGTAGAGGCGTTTAAGAAGAGACTGGGCTCTTCTTAAATGGCATAGGGGTTAGACTAGACGACCTCCAAGGCCCCTCCCAGCTCTATTTAGATTGAAACCTACCATATTTTTTCGGAGAATAAGACGCACCAGAGTGTCAGACGCAGCAAGGTTTTGAAGAGGAAATTTTTTTTTTTAAGTTTTTGCACTCTGCAAACCTCTGCCCCGTTCGCCCCCCCCCCCCCCCCCCAAAGGCATGAATAAGCTTTAGGGAGCTTGCAGAGTGCTCCGGGGGGGGGGGGGGCAAAAAAAAGCAAAAAACGGCCCGTTTTTCATTTTAAAAAAGGCATGGATTGCCTTTAGGAAGCTCACAGCTCCTGGGGGCTGGTTAAATTTAGCAAAAAACGGCCCGTTTTTTGCTCATTTCTGCCCCCCCCCCAGCCCCCAGGAGCACTCTGGAAGCCTCCTAAAGGCAATGCAGGGCCATTTTGGGGAAGGGGGCAGGGCACAAAATCCTGTATTCTGTGTATAAGACGCACCCAGATTTTCAGCCTCTTTTTTTTGAGAGAGAAAAAGGTGCGTCTTATACTCCGGAAAATACGGTATTCTCCAAGCCGCCGGAAGGCAGGACAAGAAGCAACGGATGGAAACTAATCAAGGAGAGAAGCAATCTAGAACTAAGGAGAAATTTCCTGGCAGTGAGAGCAATTAATCAGTGGAACCAGAAGCCCATCCAGAAGTTGTGGGGGCTCAAACACAGGAGATTTTCAAAAATAGACTGGACAAGCCATTGGAGTGGGATGGCATATGGTCTCCTGCCTTGAGTAGGGGGGCTGGACTAGAAGACCTCCGAGGTCCCCTCCCGCCGTAGGATCCCACGTTCTAAAAAAAAACTTACGTTCAAAGCAAACAAGGACTGTATCTCGGTCCATCTGAGTGACGTGGCTAGCCAGGACGAGAGGACGTTCTGTGAGAGGAGAGAGAAGCCGATGCTGAGCCACAGGACTTTCTAAGCAAATTTTTTTTTAAAAAAAGCTGGTGTTTAAGTTGCTTTCGGGACGAATCAACGGGAATGATGGGAGTTGAAGTCCACACGTAGGGAGAGGGGTGATCTTCAAGGCGAGAATCGAACGGCTGGCAGTGGGCAGAGTTAGCCTGCAATACTGCATTCTAACCCCTGGGAGGGAAAGAAGGAAGGGAGGGAGGGGAGATAGCAAGGAAGGAGGGAAAGAAGGAAGAGGTGATAGCAAGGAAGGAAGGAGAGATAGGTCGGAAGGAAGGAAAGAAGGAAGGAGCGGTAGCAAGGGAGGGAGGGAGGGAGGAAGGAGATATAGCAAGGAAGGAAAGAAGGAAGAGATAGCAAGGAAGGGAGGGAGGGAGGGAGGAAGGAAGGAATGATAGCAAGGAAGGAGAGATAGGTCGGAAGGAAGGAAAGAAGGAAGGAGCGGTAGCAAGGGAGGGAGGGAGGAAGGAAGGAGATATAGCAAGGAAGGAAAGAAGGAACATATAGCAAGGAAGGGAGGAAGGAAGGAAGGAATGATAGCAAGGAAGGAGGGATAGGCTGGAAGAAAGGAAAGAAGGAAGGAGAGATAGCAAGGAAGGAAAGAGGGAAGAGATAGAAAGGAAGGGAGGGAGGGAGGAAGATAGCAATAGCACACACACACACATATATATGTTTTCATAGATTTTCACAGGTGTAGGTATGCTATTATATGTGTGTGTGTGTGTGTGTGTGTGTGTGTGTGTGTGTGTGTGTATTTGTGTTACAACCCCTGGTATGCCTAAATATGGGAGGAAGGTAACTACTCCCTCTTTCTGTCCTTCGGCTTATCACAGAAGACCATGCAGGCAGAAAACCATATTTTTATTTTTAATGTTGCCTTTTTATATAATACAGCCCAGGTTCGAATCCCAGTAAGGGTATGGCTAGCTGATGAGAGCTAATTAGCTCGAAATAGATCTATACTAGTCTCCCTTTATTTATTTATCAGTACAAATACAACATATATATGTATGTATGTATGTATGTATGTATGTATGTATGTATGTATATATATATATATTTTCACCATGCTTCACAGCCCTCTCTAAGCAGTTTGAAGAGTCAGCCTCCTGCCCCCAACAATCTGGGTCATCATTTTACCGACCTCGGGCGGACGGAAGGCTGAGTCAACCTTTGATCGGGATCGAACTGCCAAATTGCAGGTAGCCGGCAGACAGCAGGAGTAGCTTGCAGTACTGCACTCTAACCCCTTGCGCCATCGCGGCTCTTAAAACATGAAGTCTTTAAAAATGCAGGAAAGAGATGTTCTCAACTAGGGTTCTCCACAATCCCCTTTTCTGGACCCCCTGCCTCCGCCCCCCCATCCCCTCCCACCAACTAGCCGCTCTTACTGGAAGGACTGGAGGTGGTGTGGCCGGTGCTGAGCGAGAGGACGCTGAAATGCAGCTCGGCTCCCGGCTGATCACTGCCGGTGACGCCGAAGCACACTTGGGGGTACTCCTCCGTCTCCACAACCAGCAGCTCAAACAGGGAGAGGGGATCGGGGAGCAGCACAGGGACGTGCTGGCGAGACAGAAACATAAAAATAAAACCAATCAAGAGGGAGAAAATCTGGGGAGCCGGCAGCAGAATCTGGCTGGGATCTAGAACCCAACGCTAGAGAGGTTCCTGAGCGTTCGCAGCCGCTCCCTTACCTTCAGTAGCATAAATTTCTGCAGGGGTTCGTACCACTGTAGGAGAGCCAGGCTGGAGGGCAGGGCGGCACACAGAAAGGTGTTTCCTGAGTAAGGATTTCGGACTGAAATGGGGGGGGGGGGGGGGAAAGCCAGACAATGGGATTAGCCACCAACTGCTGGTCTCCACTTTTTGCTCCTAGAGAGGTGGACTTCAACTCCCAGAATTCTGCATGGCAAGTTCTGAGAGATGGCCCTCCCTCCCTCCCTCCCTTTTTTCCTTCCTTCCTTCTTATCCTTTTCCTTTCCTTTCTTCCTCCCTCCTTCCCTCCCTCCCCCTTTTCCTTCTTCCCTCCCTCCCTCTTTTTCCTTCCTTCCTCCCTCCCTTTTCTTTCCTTCCTTCCTTCCACCCTTTTTCCTCCCTCCCTACCCTCTTTCTTTCTTTCTTTCTTTCTTTCTTTCTTTCTTTCTTCCACTCTCCTTTCTCTTTATTCCTTCCTTCTCCCCTTTTTCTTTCCTTCCTTCCTTCCACCCTTTTTCCTCCCTCCCTACCCTCTTTCTTTCTTTCTTTCTTCCACTCTCCTTTCTCTTTATTCCTTCCTTCCTTCTCCCCTTTTCCTTCCTCCCTCCCTCCTTTTCTTTCCACTCTCCCTCCCCTTTTTCTTTCCTTCCTTCTTTCCTCCCCTTTTCCTTCCTTCCTTTTTCCTTCCTCCTATTTTTTCCCTCTGTCCTTCCTCTCCTATTTCTTTTCTTCCTTCCTTCCACCCTCTTTTCCTTCCTCCCTCTTTTTCCTTCTGTCCTTCCTCCCTTTTCTTTTCTTCCTTCCTTCCACCTTTTCCTCCCTCCCTCCCCTTTTTCTTTCTTTCTTTCTTCCTTCCACTCTTTCTCTTTTTTCCTTCCTTCCCTCTCTCCCTCTCAACTTCCTCCCTCCCCTTTTCGTTCTTTCCTCCCTCCCTCCTTTTTCTTTCTTTCTTTGTTTCATTCCTTCTCCTTTCTCTTTTTTCCTTCCTTCCCTCTATCCCGCTCACCTTCCTTCCTTCCTCCCCTTTTTCTTTCTTTCCTTCCTTCCTCTGCAGGCCTTAATATTCAAAAATTAAGAACTGCTGAATTCCAATCCTTGCAGTGCAGGAAAAAACACCTGCATTTTTATTTTATTTTTTGCATACAAAAGAGATACACTTTGGCATGAACATGTCATGGGCCTGTTCTCAAAGATAAATAAGGTTCCGGTCCTCAGGGTTTTGAATGAAAAGGGTAATTTAAACAGGCCCAGGAACCTAAAGAACCTGCTATATTCCAAGTCACATCTTGGTCCCCCATAACGCAGAATTTTCTAACCTTGGCCGCCTCAAGACACATGGACTTCAACTCCCAGAATTCCTCAGGCAGCCATCTTGGCTGGGGGAATTCTGGGAGTCGTAGTTCACACTTCCCAGAATTCTCAGCAAGGGCCCTGATGGCTGGGGAATTCTGGGAGTTGAAAGTGGGGGGAAAGGTACACTAAGGATTCAGAGGCAAATTCAAGAAAGGTGGAAAATCTGCTGATGAAGGAAGAGAAAGGGTCACTCACCAACTTGACATTTAAGGCATCCTTTGGTATCTGCTATCTTGGCTGACAGAGCAAACTTCCTGCCACGAGAGGAAAATGGGTTAATTTGAGCTTCAATATAAGTGAAAATATTTGCAAGATCATCTCTTTAGAAAATTAGCAGGAGAGGTATTTCTCTCTCTGGGCACAATGAGAATACATCTGCTGAATATAACTCCGCATTGGCAACAGGAAGGGCGTCTGGCCATTAAAACACTTTGCTAGCTGCTCCATCCATTTGCCCATACGCTACCCCGCAAGGGATATTAAATGAAGAGTGGAAATCTATGGGAAGAACCACGGCTGCTAGCAATGCCCCACCCTAGCTCTGGGGATAAACGGCAGGGGGCGGAGATGAACAGATGCGACAGACAATTAAGGCCACACTTGGAATACTGTATTCACTTTTAGTTGCCACGATGTAGAAAAGATGTGGAGACTCTAGAAAGAGTGCAGAGAAGAGCAACAAAAATGATTAGGGGACTGGAGACTAAAACATATGAAGAACGGTTGCAGGAACTGGGTATGTTTAGCTTAAGAGAAAGAAGGACTAGGGGAGACATGATAGCATTATTCCAATATCTCAGAGGTTGCCACAAAGAAGAGGGAGTCAAGCTATTCTCCAAGGCACCTGAGGGTAGAACAAGAAGCAATGGGTGGAAACTAATCAAAGAGAGAAGCAACTTAGAACTGAAGAGAAATTTCCTGACAGTGAGAACAATTAATCAGTGGAACAGAAGTTGCCTCCGGAAGTTGTGAATGCTCCAACACTGGAAGTCTTTAAGAAGACATTGGAGAGCCATTTGTCTGAAACGGTATTGGGTTCCTGCCTAGGCAGGGGGTTGGACTAGAAGACCTCCAAGGTCCCTTCCAACTCTGCTATTGTTTTGTATTGTAAATACAGAGGGTTTGTTGTGTTTGGGGAGCTGAGCCAGGACATTAACTGATTAAGGAGAAATTCCTTCTTAAGTTTCTTTCCATGCTCTTAATGCAGCTGTGGCCCAAGCATGGTCCCTAGGCCCCCAGGTCCATAGACCGGCACTGGGCCGGGCAAACAAAGCAAAGCCTGGTCCATGGGATGCAGGCAGCATGCAAAACCACACTCCCTCCGATCCACGGAAAAACCATAGAACCAGTCCCTAAGGTAGCATCCATAGGTAGCTGCCCTAGGTAGCATCTCTTCTACCAATCTCTCCCAAGGCCATTCTCCCCCACCCCACTACCCCCATGCCATTACTCTTCCTTAGGGACCTCTGTCCCTTCCTCCCCCTCACCTCTCCCCACCTGGGGATGATTCTCTCCGTCAGTCGGTTGGTGGCAATGGAAAGAGGAACGGGCCGCTTCTGAAGCTGACGACGTTGTTCGAAGAGACCCAGGAGGTTGTGTGAAGAGATCTGGGGGGACTTCCCTGAAATGTGAGAAGGAGGAATGAGTGAGAAGAATCAACCCACGGAACAGGAGTTGCCTTCAGAGGTTGTGAGATACTGAAAAGAATTATAAATACCATCCACATAAAATGGAGCTCGCTCAGAAGCTGAAATACACCAAGTGAAGGAGATGAAGAGTGGGAAGTAGAGGAGAGAGGGAAGGGAAGAAGAGAGGGATAGGAGAGAGGGTGGGGGGGGGAAGAGGAGGAGAGAAAGGAGGAGTGGAAAGGGGAAGGAGAGAGCAAGGGGAAGTAGAGAAGAGAAGGACGACAGAGGGAAGAAAGGAGGAGTGGAAAGGGGAGAGAGGAGAAGGAGAGAGCAAGGGGAAGTAGAGAAGAGAAGGACGACAGAGGGAAGAAAGGAGGAGTGGAAAGGGGAGAGAGGAGAAGGAGAGAGCAAGGGGAAGTAGAGAAGAGAAGGACGACAGAGGGAAGAAAGGAGGAGTGGAAAGGGGAGAGAGGAGAAGGAAAGAGGAAGGGGAAGGACGACAGAGGAAAGAAAGGAGATAGAGAGGGGGAGGATAGAGGGAGAAGAAAGTGATGGATAAGGTACAAATATGGTATACGGAGAGCAGAAGAGCTAATAATTGTTTTTTGGGAGTTGATGGTAAGACGAATTGATGTAAACATTTAATAATATAATACGATGTTGGCTATGTAATAGTATACAGGGATTATATGTTATGAAAATGAAAAAAAAACAAAACATTATATATATAAAGGTTTTCCAGCATGGCCACAAAGATGTAAATGTGTCTATAACCAAATTCTCTTGGTTTTTGGCCATCCTATATAATCACCAGATGCTCCTTTGCCCAAAAAGCAGAAACTCCACCCAAGAAGGATGGAGCAGGACTGAACTTCCTTTGCAAGTCTTTTAAACAAGGAGATTCCACCCACCACCACACCCAAATTTAGCTGGCACCAACGTCCCCCCGTCACCGTCACGTCCCGGCGGCCCAATAGAGGAAGCTGCTTCCACTGGGGCCAAATCTTCTGTCCATTCCGAAGCAGACCCTCCGCGGATGGAAAATTTGTCCCCAAAACAGGAAAAATAAACATTATTTCCCAGGCCCAGCTGTGCCCCCCGGAGACTCACCTGCCAAAGTCAGGAGGGTGTTGTTAATACAGTAGAGCCAAGAACATCGGTGGGGAAGGAGCTGATGAGAGAAAGAAGGGGAGAGAAGAAGAGAAGAAACGGAGAGAAACAGAGGAAGAGAGAGAAAGGGCCCATCAATCTTGGTAAACTCCGACTAGTGCCCTTTTCTGATGGCATCAAACGTGACAGCCAGATTGGTCTAGTAGTTAAGGCTACAAATTAGGGAATGATGAGTTCACTTCTGTCTCGGCCACGAAAGTTGGCTGGCTGAGTCACCAGGAGATTGTGAATTCTAGTTCTGCCTTAGGCACGAAAGATGGCTGGTGATTTTGGACCAGGCACCAGGAGACTGTGAGTTCTAGTCTTGCTTTAGGCACGAAAGATGGCTGGTGATTTTGGACCAGTCACCAGGAGACTGTGAGTTCTAGTCTTGCTTTAGGCACGAAAGACGGCTGGGTGACTTTGGACCAGTCACCAGGAGACTGTGAGTTCTAGTCTTGCTTTAGGCACGAAAGACGGCTGGTGATTTTGGACCAGTCACCAGGAGACTGTGAGTTCTAGTCTTGCTTTAGGCACGAAAGATGGCTGGGTGATTTTGGACCAGTCACCAGGAGACTGTGAGTTCTAGTCTTGCTTTAGGCACGAAAGACGGCTGGGTGATTTTGGACCAGTCACCAGGAGACTGTGAGTTCTAGTCTTGCTTTAGGCACGAAAGATGGCTGGTGATTTTGGACCAGGCACCAGGAGACTGTGAGTTCTAGTCTTGCTTTAGGCACGAAAGATGGCTGGTGATTTTGGACCAGGCACCAGGAGACTGTGAGTTCTAGTCTTGCTTTAGGCACGAAAGATGGCTGGGTGATTTTGGACCAGTCACCAGGAGACTGTGAGTTCTAGTCTTGCTTTAGGCACGAAAGATGGCTGGTGATTTTGGACCAGTCACCAGGAGAAGGTGAGTTCTAGTCCTGCCTTAGACATGAAAGCTTATTGGTTGACTTTGGATCAATCGCCAGGAAACTGTGAGTTCTAGTCTTGACTTAGGCACAAAAGATGACTAAGTGACTTTGGATCAGTCACCAGGAGAAGGTGAGTTCTAGTCCTGCCTTAGACATGAAAGCTTATTGGTTGACTTTGGACCAATCATCAGGAAACTGTGAGTTCTAGTCTTGACTTAGGCACAAAATATGGCTAAGTGACTTTAGATCAGTCACCAGGAGAAGGTGAATTCTAGTTACACCTATGGTTTTGGGCTGGCCTCCCTCTCTCTCTGTCTCTCTCTCTCTCTTTCTCTGTCTCCCTCTCTGTTTCGCTCTCTGTCTCTCTCTCTCTCTTTGTCTCTCTCTGTCTCTGTCTCTCTGTCTCTCTCTCTGTCTCTCTGTTTCTCTCTGTCTCTCTCTTTCTGTCTGTCTCTGTCTCTGTATCTCTCTCTCTCTCGACTCACCTCGCAGGATTGTCGTTGTGGGGAAAACAGGAGGAGAAAGGAATATTAGGGACGCTCGCTACCTTGCGTGACCGATAAAAATAATAAAGGTGGGGTATAAATAACTAATTTAAAAATATTTCAAGCAACTTGCTAAATTACACAGAGTCAGGAATGCCAAGCATATTCATTGCAGTTTAAGCACAGAGCAGAGGGACTGGCCTGCTACAGGGTGGCTTAATCATGGCTTGTAGGGGTCAAACAAGCCAAGGTCCCCTGCCCCAATCCTTCCCTCGTGTTTCTCTGAGGAGGACTCACCTTCTCCATCGTGTCTTCGTGTAGTTCGTGAAGATTCAAGGTGTATATACCTTCCTCTGCTCCCACCACCAGATACAGATCTGCAAACCAGAAAAGGAAGTTTATAACGTTGAAAGAGAATACGGTGGATTAGGAATGGAGGGAGACCCAAGTTCTAGTTTCCTCTTGTCCCTCAATTCCGACCAGGTCCAACCTACCCTGCAGGGCTGGGGTTGCGAGGAAAAATTGTACTGCTCTTTTCTCAGCCTCGGCAATTTTTAAGATGTTTGGACTACAACTCCCAGAATTCCCCAGCCAGCATGTTGGCAGGGTGTTTCTGGGAACTGAAGTACACACCTCATAAAGGGATTTCTGGGAGTTGAAGTCCACCCATTTTAAAATATTCTGGTTGGGGATTTCTGGGAGTTGAAGTCCACTCATTCTAAAATATTCTGGCTGGGGAATTCTGGGAATTGAAGTCCACCCATTTTAAAGTATTCTGGCTGGGGAATTCTGGGAGTTGAAGTCCACACCTCTTAATTTACCAAGGCTGAGAAACAATGTTAGGTAGGCCATCTTCTGATGGAATGTAAATTGCAGAAATCAACCAGAAATAAATCCCTACCTCGTGTTTCTGGATGGATCCACGTTGTACCTGAGTTGATCTTCAACGGGCAGCCATTGAAAACTTTGGAAAAGCAAGCTCCCATCTGGGAAAGAAGGAAATGGGATATTTGGATGTTGGGGGGGGGGGTGTTTGTATGTGCAGGAAATGACTGGGATTTATTCCTTCGTTGTCATCTGTGCTTTTCACCTCATTCCTAGACTTCACATCAAATCTTTCTTGAAGCCCAGAGCTGTTGTGGCTCTTTTGATGGCTTGTGGACTTCAACTCCCAGAATCCCTGAGCCAGGTGGCTCAGGAATTCTGGGAGTTGAAGTCCACAGATTGTAAAAGGGCCATAATAGTCCCCCTTAAAAGGGCCATAATCTCCCCCTACAGGGAGATTTGAGACTTTTCTAAACCCTCCCCCCCCCTCTAAGTGAGCAAAACTACCACCTTTGGGACTTGCAGTAAAATGTTAAGTCTAGGGATTTTGGAGAGGGGGGGTAGGGAAGAAGGAAATGCAACTTACGTGAACTTTAGGCGTAGGGGGCAATCCATGACACAGCAACCTCTGGAAAGGTGATGGAGAGAGAAGGGACATTTTTTTAAAACTTCCCGATATTTTCCTTTTTTTAAATAAAAGAAATAAGGCACTGTCTCTAACTGTATTCCTTCTTCAATTGCAGAATTAGCACCAGAGGCCAGCAGAGCTGGCAGAAGATTCGGACAGTGAGGAGGGTTGGGGAGGAACCTGGGCCAGTCCTGGAGTCTGGAGAAGGTTCTGAGGAGGGCTCTGTGTCGGGGGCAGAGAGGGGGCCAGAGCCATATGCCAGTTACCAGATGCCCTCCATCGTTCCCAGCATGAGGCTCTTCTCCAGGGAGTCCTTCTTCCTTCTCATCAGGTGGCCAAAGTCTTTGAGTCTCCTCTTCAGGATCTGGCCTTCTAAAGAGCAGCCAGGGTGGATCTCCTCTAGGACTGACCGGTTGGATGGCCTTGCAGTCCAAGGGACTCAATGCAGGAGTCTTCTCCAGCACCAGAGTTCAAAGGCCTCCATTCTTTGGCGCTCAGCCTTCCTTATGGTCCAACCTTCACAGCCATCCATTGCAACTGGGGAAATCATCGCCTTGACTAGATGCACTTTTGATTGGCAGGGTGATGTCTCTGCTTTTTAGGATGCTGTCTAGATTTGCCATCACTTTCCTCCCCAGGAGGAAGCCTCTTTTAATTTGTTGGCTGCAGTCCCCACCTGCAGTGATCTTGGAGCCCAGGAAAATAAAATCTGTCCCTACCTCCATTTCATTAGACTAGCCATATCCAATTCCTCCAACCACCAAACACAGTTTGGAAAATCTTGGATTTAGCATGCTTACGGTGGCTTCTTCCTTCTTTTTCATGGTGGCCCACTCAGTGGATAGGAGGCAGTCCGCAGGCTTGGGAGAATCCACCACAGGAGGGTCTGGCGTTCCACCGAAGGCTGTGCTGCCTGTTGTCGAAAGAGAAATAACAAAATCACTAGCAGGAAAACAGTTTGGATTTCTTTTTAATAAGCTTCCACAAATTATTTCTGATCCTGCCTTCGGGTGCTTTGGCGAATAAGCCAATCCCCTCTTCTCTGGGACAGCCCCTCAAGTATGGGGAGACCCCTACCATGTCACCCCCTAATCCTTCAGTTTGATACACTAGATCGGGGGTGCTCAAACGTTGCAACTTTTAAGACTTGAGGACTTCAACTCCCAGAATTCCCTAGCCAGGAAAGCTTTGGCAACGTTAAGACCTATGGACTTCATTTCCCAGAATTCCCTAACCAGGAAAGCTTTGGCAACGTTAAGACCTATGGACTTCAACTCCCAGAATTCCCTAACCAGGAAAGCTTTGGCAACGTTAAGACCTATGGACTTCAACTCCCAGAATTCCCTAGCCAGGAAAGCTTTGGCAACGTTAAGACCTATGGACTTCATTTCCCAGAATTCCCTAACCAGGAAAGCTTTGGCAACGTTAAGACCTATGGACTTCATTTCCCAGAATTCCCTAACCAGGAAAGCTTTGGCAACGTTAAGACCTATGGACTTCAACTCCCAGAATTCCCTAGCCAGGAAAGCTTTGGCAACGTTAAGACCTATGGACTTCATTTCCCAGAATTCCCTAACCAGGAAAGCTTTGGCAACGTTAAGACCTATGGACTTCATTTCCCAGAATTCCCTAACCAGGAAAGCTTTGGCAACGTTAAGACCTATGGACTTCATTTCCCAGAATTCCCTAACCAGGAAAGCTTTGGCAACGTTAAGACCTATGGACTTCATTTCCCAGAATTCCCTAGCCAGGAAAGCTTTGGCAACGTTAAGACCTATGGACTTCATTTCCCAGAATTCCCTAACCAGGAAAGCTTTGGCAACGTTAAGACCTATGGACTTCAACTCCCAGAATTCCCTAGCAAGGAAAGTTTTGGCAATTTTAAGACTTAAGGACTTCAATTCCCAGAATTCCCTAGCCAGGAAAGTTTTGGCAACTTTAAGACTTGAGGACTTCAACTCCCAGAATTCCCTAGCCAGGAAAGCTTTGGCAACTTTAAGACTTAAGGACTTCAACTCCCAGAATTCCCTAGCCAGGAAAGCTTTGGCAACTTTAAGACTTAAGGACTTCAACTCCCAGAATTCCCTAGCCAGGAAAGCTTTGGCAACTTTAAGACCTATGGACTTCAACTCCCAGAATTCCCTAGCCAGGAAAGCTTTGCTTTCTCCTGCTTGGGCGGGAGAGGGGTAGGACTAGACGACCTTCAAGGCCCCTTCCAACTGTTTTTTATTATTATTATTATTATTATTATTATTATTATTATTATTATTATTATTATTATTATTATTATGTTATTGTTATTGTTATTGTTATTATTCTTTGATAGCCACTTGGTCTCAGAATACAAAGTGGAAAACACCTCTTTACCTGGGACGGTGTGGCCCCCGGGCCCTTCCAGATCCGAGCGTTCCCCATCCTGCTCCCAAGGAGCCTTATACGTGAGCTCCATGTTGAGAAAATCCCAAAAGGGTCCTCTTTTGATAGTGCTGGAGAATTCTTCCCCAAGTCCCCCCGTCCGCTGGTCTTCCTGGGTCTGCAGGGGGGGAAAAACCAAAGAGATACAGATAGATACATATGTGGAAGAGACCTTATAGGTCATCTAGTCCAACCCCACTTCCAAGCAGGAGACCCTACACACTTCTGACAGAGGGCACTCCAGTCTCTTCCTGTTAGCCTCCAGGGATGAAGCTCCCACAACTTCCCAACTTCTGTTCCATGGGTTGATGATTCTCACTGTCAGGAAATTCCTCCTTATTTCCAGGTTAAATCTCTCCTTGCTCAGTTTCCACCCATTGTTCCTTGTCTGGCCTTCAGGGGCTTTGGAGAATAGCTTGACCCCCTTCTTCCTCTCTGTGGCAGCCCCTCAAATATTGGAAGGCTGCTATCCTGTTTCCCCTGGTCCTTCTCTTCACTTCCTGCAACCATCGGATGTTTTAGCCTCCAGTCCCCTAATCCTCTTTGTTGCTCTTCTCTGCACTCTTTCTAGAGTCTCAACATCCTTTTTTATAGTGTGATGACGGAAATGGCCGTTTCAAGAAACAGGTGTAGTTTGAATAATCCAGAACCATACCTGCTCTGTAGGACGCGCTGGGCGGATGGTTAGACTCCTAAGGAAGAAAAAGCAATTAAAGAATAAGGAATAGAACAGATAGAATAAGGAATAGAATAGAATAAGGAATAGAATAAAATAGAATAGAATAAGGAATAGAATAGAATAAAATAGGGAATAGAATAGAATAGATAAGGTGTATGTGAATAGAATAGAATTAATAGGAATGGGAACAGAATAGAATAGGATTCAGAATAGAATAAGGAATAGAATAAAATAAGGAATAGAATAGAATAGATAAGAGGGGGGTGAATAGAATAGAAGTAAAAGGAATGGGAATGGAATAGAATAGAATTAATAGGAATGGGAATAGAATAGAATAGAATAGAATAGGATTCAGAATAGAATAGGATTCTTTATTGGCCAAGTGTGATTGGACACACAAGGAATTGATCTCAGTGTACATAAGGAGAATAAAATACATTCATCAAGAATAAAAAGACACAACACTTAGTGATAGTCATATAGGTTACCAATGAACAATCAAATTGTACTAGGAAACAAATAAAAACAATATAAATTGGAAGATATCATGATGGTCCCAAAAGCCGCCCCCCCCCTCCAATTATGTTGAGCTGGACAAGACCACCATTTAAAACGTTTCATCGAGGACAGAAAACAACACTCCAGGTTTAATGTTGGCTTGTGTGAGGAAAACTCTGCCAGTTCTCCAGTGTTTCTAAGTTAATCTCCCATCTCCTTCTTACCTCTCTTCTAACGCCTCTTCGACGGACTGAAGGAGGCTCCTATGGACGGTGAAAACATGGCACAAGGTTACCTATCAGTTCCTCGGTCTGCATATCCCACCCAAGCCACTGTTTGCTCCATCAAGGTTTTCCCAAAGGTGCTTTTTCAAAAGGCAATGTTTTTCCTTGAAGACGTTCACTTAAATAAGAGCCCACCATGCCCTCCAGTTGCCCAAAAATGCCAACGCAATTCTAGGCTGCATTAACACAGAACCAAGGCCGTGCGAAGTGTTAATATCACTCCTGATTGTGAGGCCAGAGGTTCACCTCTGGGCCACCGCGCCTCTCCCAACCTGACCATATCTTTGCCCCTCCTAAATCCCTTACTCTCCATCTCCAAGAACCATCCAGTTCTCTTCCTCTTCCTCGGCCTGCAAAAAAGAGACAAAAACGCTTCGTGTTAAACGGGCCAGAATAAAATAGATCCGGTTTTATTTGTCGCCCTCACAGGCTGAGCTGCTTCACTTCCCAATTCTGACACACACACACACACCCCGCCCACGAAAACAGGGCTGGTGGGAACGTAGAGACGGTCCTCAACTTATGACCCCAAAACTTCTTTAGTCAAGAGAATCAGCAGTTGTGAGTTTCGCCCATCTTTCTTGCTACAGCTGTTAGGGGAATCACTGCAGTTGTTAAGTCAGTGACACGGTTCTTAAGTGAATCCGTCTTCCCCCCATTGCTTGTCAGGAGGTCGCAAAAGGGGATCGCTGACCCAGGGACACGCGACCGTCATAAATATGAGCCAGTTGACAAATGTCTGAATTTTGATCACAGGATCATGGGACTTGTTGTGGCCCACCAGTGACCAGCAGAGTTGGACAGTGAGGAGGTTGGGGTGGAACATGGGCCAGTCCTCAAGGCTGGGGAAGGCTCGGACAAGGGCTCTGCTTCGGAGGCAGAGCGGGGGCCAGGGCCGTCTGACAGTTATCAGCTGCCTTCGGAGCCAGACAGCAGTGAGGCAGAGGAACAGCTGGAGCCTGTTCCCAGTGTGCGCATGCGCAGAGCGGCCAGAAGAAAAGAACAACTCAGAAATCAGGGTCGACTTGGGAGTAAAGACACAGGTGGACGGTGAATGGCCCCTCCCTTAGGAAACAAAAGAGGAGCGAAAGGGGAGGGGGCTTTTGCAGGAAACAATTCGTTCATTTGTTCGTTCGTTTGTTTCAGGAGTGTGAAGATCTGTCCGTGAATCTCAGAGACTCTGTGCCCAGTTGCATTTGGGAAAATATTGACATGGCAGCTTTCCAAGATAGATAAGGTCTGTGGTCATAAATACGCCTTTGAAAGACTGTTTGCCAGGCCTTGGCTGAAGGTGAATGAGAGGAATTCACATTCGTTTAATAAAAGGGGTTTTGTCGGGACCAGGAATCTGCCTCCTGCTTTTTTGGGGAAGCAGGTCAGAACAGGGATGCCGGAAAGGTCCTAAGTGTGAAAAACGATCATAAGTCACTTTTTTCAGTGCCATTCTCACTAAATGAACTGTCGTAAGTTGAGGACTGCCTGCATTCCATATCTAGCAAACTGTAAAAAAAGGAAAACAGCCAACTTACATTATGCGTGAAGAACCCAGTTTGTTTCATCCCCAGTTTAAAGGAACGATACTCTCAGCTGCAAACCAGCGTTTACAGCCGGACTATAGCTGCATTCATGAATTAAATCAAGCCAAACAAGTTACACTTGCACAATACGTCAACACAGACAGAACTACACACTTATGAAGGCCACTTACTGGGTTGCCCCATGGCTCCGTTTCTTTCCGTAACGGAGGGCCGAATTTAACCTGGTTAACTGGAAAGGAAGCAGAAACAATTCCAAGGTCAGACAGAGAGGCAGAAATGAGATTCTGCTCGCGGCGTTCGAAAGTCCAGATTTTTAAAGCAACGCAACACAAAGTTAGAAAAATGGGGCCCTTTTGTGCTGACTTTAGACCACAATCTGCTGAGGTGAGTTAAGAACAAGTGAGGTTGTCTCCTTTTTTCAAGAGGCAACGGGGATTTCTGGTTTTTCTTTGAAGGCGTTTCGCTTCTCATCCAGGAATTCACATTCATTTAATAAAAAGGGTTTTGTTGGGACCAGGACTCTGCCTCGGGCTTTTTGGGGAAATCAGAACAATTGCCAAGCTCGAAGCTCAAACCAACAGCCAAACGTACATTTGCACAGAAGGGCATTCCAACATACAAATTAAACTTACGCTGGATCTCGGAGAGGGTGCCTTCTGATGGCCCACGTGGCTTACTCGAGCAGATTTTATCGGGGAAAACGTCATAAGCCTGAATTGGGAGGGAAAGTCACAGTTTTTGTTTCATAGGTAGGTAGGTAGGTAGGTAGGTAGGTAGGTAGGTAGGTAGGTAGGTAGATAGGTAGATAGGTAGATAGATAGAAAGGGATAGATAGATGATAGATAGATGATAGATAGATAGATGATAGATAGATAGATAGATAGATAGATAGATAGATAGATAGATAGATAGATAGACAGACAGACAGACAGACAGATAAATAGAATAAATAGTAGATAGAATAAATACTAGATAGATAGAGAATAAATAGTAGATAGAATAAATAGTATATATAAATAGATAGAGATAGATAGATAGATAAATAGATAGAATAAATAATAGATAGAATAAATAGTAGATAGATACAATAAATAGTAGATAGATAGAATAAATAGTAGTTAGATAGATACAATAAATAGTAGATATAGTTAAATAGATAAATAAATAGTAGATAGATAGAATAAATAGTAGTTAGATGATAGATAGATAGATAGAATAAATAGTAGATATAGATAGATAGATAGATAGATAGATAGATAGATAGATAGATAGATGATAGATAGATAAATAGATAGAATAAATAGATAGATAGAATAAATAGTAGATAGATAGATAGATAGATAGATAGATAGATAGATAGATAGATAGATAGATAGATAGATAGATAGATAGATACAATAAATAGATAATAAATAGTAGATAGATAGAATAAATAGGGCCAGCATGGGGAATTCTGGCTCCCTGTCGCCGCTTTGGCTCCACAGTTGATAGGGCTTTTGGTTAGGACAGGTAGAGGAAAAAGGACACCGTGCTAGGAAGAGACTTCCAGTCGGCTCCAGAATGGAACGAGGGGCTTCCAGTTAGGACCTTTGTGGCTCTTTGAGTGTTTAAGGTTGCCGACCCCTGCTCTAGCAGACCTCTTAGAAAACGGCGTCAGCAGAGCCGGTACTTGTAGGCAAACATACATTTGAAATGTGTTTGAATATTAATAGCTCGGGTGGATGGATGAGCACAGCTCCCTGGTAATGTCTCCTCGAAGGGTGATGAAAGGTTGGCAATCAAATTGCCAAGCTCAGAAATCAAATCAACAGCTAGATGAAAGCCAGTTCCTGCAACCGTTCATCGTATGTTTTAGCCTCCGGTCCTCTAATCCTCTTTCTTGCTCTTCTCTGCACTCATTCTAGAGTCTCCACATCTTTTCGGTAGCATGGTGACCAGGTCTGGATTTTCCCAGGTTTGAAGTGGAAGCGATTCACGTAACCCCCATCTTCCTCCCCCAATGCCCCCAACGCAACTGTACCTCGAAATCCCCATCGTCCAAGGCAGTTGCGTCCAATTCAGGGTTTGTGGCTTTATCCAGTAACTCTACGGCAAGAACGCGGTCCAAAGGCTGGCAGACAAAAGGATGCTACGGAAGAAGAGACACGGATAAGCCGAAGGGATCAAAAGCCACTCCCAGTTTTCATTGGGGATCCCAAGGGGGCCCCAAGATTTGCCACAGCAAATTGGACACCCCTGTCTGAAAATCTCCTATAATACGTTAAAGCCGGTGGGGTGGGATTCAGCCGATTCGGACTGGTTTGGGTGAATGGCTTCTAATTTTGCATCCGGTTTGCTGAATGGGTTGTTTTAAGGACCGGCTGGCCCTGCCCCTCCCGCCATTTAAGTACAGGGCCAGCATGGAGGCTCAGAGAGGGCGAAAAATGAACCTACCGGAAGCCTCCGGAGCCTAGGGAGGGAAAAAAACGGGCCTACCAGATGTTCCGGAAACGGACCGGTTTCCAGCTTCCAGAGGGCCTCCAGATCCCAGGGGAGGCCATTTCCGCCCTCCCGGAGGCTCGGGAAAAGCCTCCGGAGCCTGGGGAGGGTGAAAATGCCCCTCCCCCTGCTGTAAAGAGGCTGAGTAGGCCACGCCCCCCCCCAGCAACCGGATAGAGAACTGGTTGCTAAACTTTTTCAATCCCACCCCTGGTTAAAGCTGCTTTAGGGATGAAGCTAGCAAAGAGGGATAGCCCTCCAGAATGGGGAAAACAGGAAGCCCAGTAAAATATCCCATAATCCCCTGGAGTTGACACTAAATCAGGAGACAGGTAGTCCTTAGATTACAACAGTTCATTTAGTGACTGTTCAAAGTGAAAACGGCACTTACGACCGTTTTTTCACACGGCCTCTGCGGCGTCCCCAGGGTCACACGATCAAAACCCAGCTGCTTTGCAATCGACTGACATTTATGACGGTCCCGGGGATCATGCGATCCCTTTTGGGGACCTTCTGTCAAGCAACGGGGAAGCCAGATTCACTGACACTGTTAAGTGTCGCTCACTTAACAACCGCGACGATTCCCTTCGCAACGAAAATGGGGCGAAAGTTTGCTTAACCAAGGTTCTCGGTTATCAACATAAAGCTGCACAGGGTGGTCGTAAGTCGTGGACTACCCGCCGTCTAGGAAAACAAAATGGCCGCTCACGCATCTCTCCAGCATCCCCAGTGAAGACGATGCGGTATTCCTTTCCTTTCCCGCGTTGTTTCTAGACAATTTTGATTTGGGAAGGGGAGCGGGAGGGTGGGATTAACTTTTGCCCACTCCCCAGCTGGTCTCACCTGTAAGAGTTTTTCTGCCACTGGTCGTTTTCTTGGGTTTTTGGTCAAGGAGAGTTTGAGGAAGTGGTGAAAATCAGCAGACCTGGAAAGATAAAACAGGAGTGCAAATGAAGAGAAAAATTCCTAGTGGCCCAGGGGAAGAATTGTGTCTCTTACACACACACCCGCAGACTCACCAACACGCCTTATCTTTTAGCTTGGGGGGCTGGAAGCTGCTCTTCGACATCAACATCAGAGCCCTGCACGGCAAAACAAAACAGAGTTAAAAACAACTTTCTTTTTCTCCATTGTTTTAAAGCAGGGGTGTCCATATTTGGAAAAGTTTAAGACTTGTGGACTTCAATTCCCAGAATTCAATTCAACTCTATTGCTGGCTGAGGAATTCTGGGAATTGAAGTAGAGATGAATTGAATTCTGGGAATTGAAGTCCACAAGTCTTAAAGTGGCCAAGTTTGGCTGGCTGGGGAATTCTGGGAGTTGAAATCCAGAAGTCTTAAAACTTGCCAAAATTGGCTGGCTGAGGAATTCTGGGAGTTGAAGTCCACAAGTCTTAAAGTGGTCAAGTTTGGCTGGCTGAGGAATTCTGGGAGTTGAAGTCTAGAAATCTTAAAGTGGCCATGTTTGGCTCACTGAGGAATTCTGGGAGTTGAAGTCCACAAGTCTTAAACTTGCCAAGTTGGGAGACCCCTGTTTTAAAGAAACGGGAATACCTTCTCTACAAAATTACTTGTCTCCCATTGGCTGATTCCTGGTGATGTCATGGAATGCTCAAACATTCCACCGAAATGAAAGGACCATTCACAAAAAATGCTCAATTGCTTTGTTTTCCTTCACACCTCCTATTGCAGGAAGTCCTCGACTTACGACCACAACCGAGCCCCAAATTTCCATTGCTAAGCGAGACAGTTATGTAACTTCTGTTTTCTACTTTTCTCGCCACCATTGTTAAATGAATCCCTGTGGTTGTTAAGTGAGTAACACGGCTGTTAAGGAAATCTGGCTTCCCCATTGAATTTGCTTGGTCGCAAAAGAGGATCACAGGAACTCCCCCCTGGACACGTCGATCGTCATAAATATGAACCTGTCCAAATTTTGATCACATGCCCACGGGGATGCGACAACGATTGCAAATTTGAAAAATGGTGATAAGTGGCTTGTAACTCTAAATGGTCACTAAAGAAATAGTTGTAAATCGAGGACTACCTGTGTTGAAGAGTGGCTGAGGCTGATGGGAGCTGGAGTCCCAACTCTTGGGAAGATGTCACATAGCCAGCATTTTTGCAGACAAATTTGGGGCTTTGGTGATTCTTAAGCCAGAAACGGCTATGAAGGACGGTCAAATATACAAACACACACATCAAAATGTTGTGCAGCTGGTTTTTCTAGAAAAACCAAACCAGTGGGATATTATTATTATTATTATTTGCTATTGCGGTTGATTTAATCCTGCCTCTCCCAAGGAGCCAAATTAATATGCTGATTTTTCAGGGATGGGAGCAAAAATGTGGGTTTTGCAGCCGTCACCAAAGCCAACCTCAAAGAATTCTAGGATTTTGGAAGCTGTAATTAGGAACTCAGAAATACAGGCCTACCGAGACGGGTTATTTTAATGTGTTTTTGTTTAAACCAGAGGGACTGAAAGGATCGTGCTTGCATTAAAGATAAGAAGGGAAATCAGGGCTGTGACCAATTTTAATCAGCAATTAATAAGGAAGCGAAGACCAAACAACTTGCAAAGTAAGGTTTAGTGAGATTCCAGATAAAACATATTTATAACTTTTTAAAATTCTGTTTTTTTACTTATGAGATGTTAGAGTCGTGTATTTTAGATGGGTGGCCATATAATTTTAATAATAATAAAAAAAGAAATAATAAAGAAATCAAAGGTGAAGTAAAAATGAAGAGCATTTTTAAATGCTCTTCTTTTAAAGGCTGAAAGCATTTTGGCTGGGGAATTCTGGGAGTTGAAGTCCACCCCTCTTAAAGCATGCTGGCTGGGGAATTCTGGGAGTTATAGCCTACCCCTCTTAAAGCATGCTGGCTGGGGAATTCTGGGAGTTATAGCCTACCCATCTTAAAGCATGCTGGCTGGGGAATTCTGGGAGTTATAGTCCACCCCTCTTAAAGCATGCTGGCTGGGGAATTCTGGGAGTTATAGTCCACCCCTCTTAAAGCATGCTGGCTGGGGGATTCTGGGAGTTATAGTCCACCCCTCTTAAAGCATGCTGGCTGGGGAATTCTGGGAGTTATAGTCCACCCCTCTTAAAGCATGCTGGCTGGGGAATTCTGGGAGTTATAGTCCACCCCTCTTAAAGCATGCTGGCTGGGGAATTCTGGGAGTTATAGTCTACCCATCTTAAAGCATGCTGGCTGGGGAATTCTGGGAGCTGAAGTCCACCCATCTTAAAGCATGCTGGCTGGGGAATTCTGGGAGTTATAGTCTACCCATCTTAAAGCATGCTGGCTGGGGAATTCTGGGAGTTATAGTCTACCCATCTTAAAGCACGCTGGCTAGGGAATGTTGGGAGCTGAAGTCCACCGATCTTAAAGCATGCTGGCTTAGCAATTCTGGGACTTGCAGTCCATATATCTGAAAGTTGCTAACATTTCAAATCATTTGTTTTAAATCTATGCCAGCCTCTGCATCCAGCCCGGTCTTCCGTGCTCTCTCCAAGCCTTCTTTCATCCTTACCTCATGGGATGCAGGTCGAAGAGTGGCGGCTGCAGCTCGGCCAGTTCAATGGCGGTGATGCCCAGGGCCCAGATATCGCACAGGTGGTTGTATCCGCCTTTCTTCTCCACCGCGGCCACCTCTGGTGCCATCCTGGGCGAATCAGACAGAATTCAAAGTCAGAGGAGGAAGGGACTCCCAAGCACATTCACTCTTCGTTGTGATAAATCAGCAAAGGCAATAACTTCCAAGAACTGGGTTTAACCGAACAACAGAGTTGGAAGGGACATTGGAGGTCATCTAGTCCAACCCCCCCGCTTAAGCAGGACTGCCACTGTTTCTGACAGATGGCAGTCCAGTCTCTTCTTGAAAGCTTCCAGTTTTCATGCAACACAATAACATCAGCGGTGGGATTCAGCCGTTTCAGACCGGTTCGGGGCGAACTGGATGTTAATTTTGCATCTGGTTATTGCAAGGATTGCCGTGGTGCAGGAGGCTGAGTAGGCCACACCCACTACGGCCACGCCCACCCAGCAACTGGGCACTGGTTGCTAACATTTTTGAATCCCACCCCTGTAACACGTCTTATCTCTGCAGCTAAGAAGCCTAATCAATAAAACCAGCAACGGAGTGTGAAGGCGAACGAATAATCGTTATCCCTCTCTCAACCACTGTGGGCCCAATTCTATTTGCTCCGTTACACCGTGCAAATTTTCAACTCTGCAAATTTTCAACCGTCTGCCTTTTCCCCCCCCACTCGTTCCCCTTTTTAACAGAAGACTCCATTCTGGATGAATGACTTGAATTCATTCATGTTTCACGGTTTCGCCCTGTGATTTAATTTTCACGGGAAGATTTTTCCGGACCGCCAAGTTAAGACTTGCTCATTCTTCCGCGGGACACACGCTGCGTCGACCTCGCAATAGCGGTGCGGGAGGCAGGTGGTAAAGTAGCAAACACAAGGGTTTTACCAATAAGGCGTTCCGATGAACGATTTTCGCTTGGCCACCGAAGCGGTCAACTCTGCCGAGACCCCAAAGTCGGCTGTGGAGGAGAGAGAAGGAGGAACAATAACTGGAATGACTGGTGTAGTTATACAAAGGATGGGAATTGTAGTCCAATTTTAATGTCTAATCTAGTCCAATCTAGTCTAATTCTATTTTTATTCTTTCTATTTTATTCTAATTCTATTTTATTCTAATTCTATTCTAATTCTTATTCTAATTCTATTCTAATTCTTATTCTAGTTCTATTCTAATTCTATTCTGTTTTATTCTAATTCTATTCTTGTTCTGTTCTACTATTCTTCCATTTATACTAATTCTATTCTTATTCTTATTCTAGTTCTATTCTAATTGTTTTATTCTTATTCTATTCTGTTCTGTTCTACTCTATTCTAATTCCATTTTATTCTAATTCCATTTTATTCTAATTCCATTTTATTCTAATTCCATTTGATTCTATTCTTATTCTAGTCTGTTCTGTTCTACTAATTCCATTTTATTCTAATTTCATTTTATTCTAATTCTATTTCATTCTAATTCTATTTTATTCTGATTCTATTCTTATTCTAGTTCTAATCTAATTCTATTTTAATTCTATTCTGTTCTACTATATTCTAATTCCATTTTATTCTAATTCTATTTTATTCTAATTCTATTCTTATTCTAGTTCTATTTTAATTATATTATATTCTGTTTTATTCTTATTCTATTCTGTTCTTCTCTATTCTAATTCCATTTCATTCTAATTCTATTCTTATTATAGTTCTATTCTAATTATATTCTATTCCAATTCTGTTTTATTCCAATTCTATTCTTATTCTATTCTATTCTTATTCTATTCTGTTCTGTTCTTCTCCATTCTAATTCCATTTTATTCTAATTCCATTTTATTCTAATTCTATTCTTATCCTTAGCCATATTTCCTTGTGAATCTCAGGCCTGCCAATTCCATTCTTAACGGTTGTTAAATGAATCTGTCTTCCCCAGTGACCTAGCTTGTCGGAAGTTCGCAAAAAGGGATCACGTGTCCTCAGGACATTGCAACCGTCATAAGTACCGGTCAGTGGCCAAGTGCCTGAATTTTGATCACATGACTATGAGGATGCTGCCACAGTCAGAACACACTTAAAAGTCACAAGTGACCTTTTTTTCAGTGAGGTAGGTTGTAACTTTGAATGGCCACCAAAAAAAGGGTGTGTTAAGTCGAGGACTTCCTGTAGGCTCAACAATCAATCCAACCAGGAAAACTCAAACTCAAGACATCTCTGTTGGGCCGCGCCCGAGATCAAAGCTCATCCATGGAAGGCTGAGCACATGCGTTGACATTTGCGCGCTCACATTTCTGAACTGGTAGAGGAAGTAAGTAGAGGAGAATACCACCTCTGGATGGAAGTTGTGTCAAAAAATTCAAGATGGTGGCCGCGGTCATGCAGCGGAAGCCCCGCCCTCTTTTAAACGAACAACCCGTGCTAAGAAAGAGGTGGGGTTTCCACTGCAAGGCCCTGTCCACCATCTTGACTTTTTTGACCTGCTCTGCAGACAAACCCAGATGCTGACAAGGAAGGGAAACCCCGAGGAGGGACTGACCCAATTTGACGTCGCCGTTGGTCGTCAGCAGGATGTTGGCCCCCTGAAGGAGAGAAGAAAGAGAGTTCAGAAAAGTCTGGCAGACATTTTGGGGAACATTCTCCCACTGGGAGACCCCAAACTGACAAAAAACTACTCTGTCTCACCTTAATATCTCGGTGCATTTTCCCTTTGGTGTGCAAGTGGTGAAGTCCCTAAAAGGAAAACAGAGATAAAAGTCAACAATTCTGACAGCTTGTCAGAGAGACACGGTGACTCAACCACGTTTGCATGACGGATTAACCTATCATGGTTTGTTGGATGAACCCTGATCGGTTACGCACACACTATTTCTCAACCTTTCCCACTTTGAGAGGGGAACTTCAACTCCCAGAATTCCCCAGCCAGCATGGGAGTTGAAGTCCACCCATCTTAAAGGATGCTGGCTGGGGAATTCTGGGAGTTCAAATCTATCCATCTTAAAGCATGTTGACTGGGGAATTCTGGGAGTTGAAGTCCCTCCATCTTAAAGCATGCTGGCTGGGGGATTCTGGGACTTGAAGTCTATCCATTTTAAAGCATGCTGACAAAGGAATTATGGCAGTTGAAGCCCACCCATTCTAAATTTGCCCACGTGGAAAAACATTGCCCTATATTTTGCTTCGATAGTCATCTGCATTGCAGCCCTGCAATCTATGTTGTGTCATGTTTCATTTACTGCAACTCAAAAGGAAAAAAATTTGCTGAAGTGGAAAAATGAGAAGAGAACAATCCTAACAATCAAAATAATTTAGGAGCCCAGAGCAATTCTACCTCTGGAAGATTTAGGTCAGAGGAAGGAGGAAAAAAAAAGAGAGAGAACTAAAGTTGGTAGAATTATTTCCGGCATGGAAAAACAGATGAATATTTTCCCTCTAATACAATTTGTATTTATAATACAAATAAAGCTACTGTAAGATTCAAAACAAATTTTTAAAAAGCCTACATACAGATAGTCCTCAACTTACACACGAGCCCAACATTTCTGTTGCTAAGTGAGAGATTTGTTAAGTTTCCCCATTTTACGACGTTTCTTTCCACCGTTGTTAAATCAAACACCGCTGTTGTTAAGTTAGTAACATCGTTGTTAGGTGAATCTGACTTCCCCATCAGCTTTGTTGGTCAGAAGGTGGCAAAAGAGGATTGCGTGACACTGCATTCGTCATAAATATGAGTCGTTTGCCAAGAATCTGAATTTTGATCATGTGACTGCGGGGAATGCTTCAATGGTCATAAGTTTGAGGACCGGACATAAGTCGCTTCTTTCACTGCTGTTGAAACTTCAATCAACACTAAACAAACGGTTATAAGTTGAGGACTACTTATATCACATGTCTTCCCATTTATATTTCCTTCCAAACCAGAAATCACGTCTCCGTGGTCATGTGGCCGGCATGACTAAACACCGAAGGCGCACGGAACGCTGTTTCCTTCCCACCAAAGGCGGTTCCTATTTTTCTACTTGCATTTTTTACGTGCTTTCGAACTCCTAGGTTGGCAGAGGCTGGGACAAGTCACGGGAGCTCACTCCGTTACATGGCGCTCGGGATTCGAACTGCCCAACTGCTGAAGGCGGTTCCTATTTTTCTACTTGCATTGTTTACGTGCTTTTGAACTGCTAGGTTGGCAGAAGCTGGGACAAGTCACGGGAGCTCACTCCGTTACGCGGCGCTCGGGATTCGAACCGCCCAACTGCCGACCTTTCTGACCAACAAGCTCAGCGTCTTAGCCACTGAGCCACCGTGTCCCCTAATATTAAGTTAAGAGTAGACCAATAATGAATATCTGTAAATTTTAATTGTTATTGCACAAGAGATTTGTACCCAGATGACACACAGCTGGCTGGGGAATTCTGGGAGTTGAAGTCCACAAGTCTTAAAGTTCCCAAGTTTGGACACCCCTGGTTTAATGGAAGACGGATTGTTTGTATTAAACTAAAATATTTTTTAAAAAAATAAATAATAACTTTCAGAATGCCCCAGCCAGAATTCTGGGAGTTGAAGTCCACAAGCCTAAAACTTGCCAAATTTGGAGACCACGGTTCAGCTTCTTGCAGGCTCCAACATGCATATGGTTGAATGCACAAACACCCCAGAGAGCCAACAACCCATATTTTAGCCCTGTACTCATAGCTCTGCCTCTGCTACAGGAAGGCAGGAAAGAGACAGGATACACAATGGACCAACACCATTTCCTTTCCAAGGTGCACAGCGCTGAGATCCATTTGCTATTTGACAGAGTCAGAAAGAGAAACCCATCAGCTGTTTTGAGTCTAGCCACGAAAACATCCTCTTAAAACTCAATAGACACAGCTGGCCCCAAGAAGCTGAGACTGGATAGGAAAAGGATGGGAGACCACCAGGAAATTGAATTTTGATAATGTGACCGTTGCTGGAACTGGGTCTGTCTAGTTTAATGCAAAGAAGGACTAGGGGAGACTTGATAGCAGTCTTCCAATATCTCAGGGGTTGCCACAAAGAAGAGGGAGTCAAGCTATTCTCCAAGGCACCTGAGGGCAGGACAAGAAGCAATGGGTGGAAACTAATCAAGGAGAGAAGCAACTTAGAACTAAGGAGGAATTTCCTGACAGTGAGAACAATTAATCAGTGGAACAGCTTGCCACTAGAAGTTGTTGTTTTGATCCAGGCTTCCTTAAAAAGCAAGAAGCAAGAGTCTTGGTCCTTGCAAAACCTCTTTTATTTACACAACTATGAATTCCTTTCATTCCCAGCCAGCAAGGGCTTAGCAAACAGTCTTTCAGAGGAATGTTTATCCACACGAACCTTATCTCGCTTGGAGAGCTGCCAGATAACTAGATTCCAAACGCAGGGCGAGGCCACACTTGGCACAGAGTCTCTTATAGTCACAAACAGAACTTTCCACTCTTCACACGACCGAAGGGACGGATTGTTTCCTGCAAAAGCCCCCTCCCCATTCGCTCCTCTTTTGTCTCCTGTGGGAGGGGCCAATCTCCTCCAAGGTGTGGCTTTACTCCCAAGTCGACCCTGCTTTCTGAGTTGTTCTTGTCTTCTGGCAGCTCTGCGCATGCGCACACTGGGAACAGGCTCCAGCTGTTCCTCTGCCTCGCTGCTGTCTAGCTCCCTCTCTGCCTCCGACGCAGAGCCCTCGTCTGAGCTTTCCCCAGCCCCCAGGACTGGCCCATGTTCCTCCCCAATCTTCTCACTCTCTGACTCTGTTGCTAGCTCCACTGGCCGCCTGCAGGCCACAAGCGTTCTGAATGCCCCAACACTGGAAGTTTTTAAGAAGAAATTGGACAACCATTTGTCTGAAGCGGTGTAGGGCTTCCTGCCTGAGCAGGGGGTTGGACTAGAAGACCTCCAAGGTCCCTTCCAACTCTGTTATTCTATAAGGAGTTATTCTATAAGCAGTGGGATGATTCAACAGTCATATGTGTACAAACTGGACCGGTCACTTTTCCCAGTGCTGTCGATCCCTAAATAAATGGTCGTAAGGTGAGGACTACCTGTCTATCAGTCCCAGAACTCAATATTGTATGCTTTTCCGGGGTAGCGAAACTGACCCCACGTACACACTCACCTGGAGGGTTTCTCTGCAGACATAGGCAATCTGTTTTTCGGACAGAGGCCCGGTACCTGGAAAAAAAAAGAAAAAAAATGGAATTAGAACAAAGAACTTAGAATAACAGAGTTTGAAGGGACCTTGGAGGTCTTCTAGTCCAACCCCCTGCTCGAGCAGGAGAGCCTGTACCACTTCAGACAAATGGTTCTCCAGTCTCTTTTTGAAAGCCTCCAGTGGTGGAGATCCCACAACTTCTAGTGGCAAGCAGTTCCACTGGTTAATCGTTCGAACTGTCAGGAAGTTTCTCCTTAATTCCAGGTTGCTTCTCTCCTTGTAGTTTCCATCTGTTCCTTTTGGTGCTTTGGAAAATAAATAACCCCCTTATCTTTATAGGAGCACCTCAAGTATTGGAAGACAGCTATTATGTCCCCCACTAGTCCTTCTGTTCATTAAAGTAGACATGCCCAGTTCCTGCAACTGTTCTTTGTGTGTTTTATCCCCCTGTCCACTAATCATCTTTGTTGCTCTTCTCTGCACTTTTTCCAAAGTCTCAACATCTTTTTTTTAACGACGTGGCGACCAAAACTGAATGCAATATTTCAAGTGGGGCCTTACCACGGCCTTATAAAGTGATATTAACACTTCAAGTGGATCTTGATTCTATCCCTTTATTAATAACTATTAATCTTGAGTTTCAGCATCTATTCACCACCCCAAATGTTGCAGCAGCTGAATCCACCAAAAAGCAAGTTTGCATCTCCATTATTTTGGGATTAAGCTGCACATGACAAAATCCTGAGAGTTTCCGCAAAACTTTCCCCTATAGAAACAAAGAGGGCATTAATTCACGGAGGAAGGACCCATATTAATAATCTTTAATCCACTCTAATCGTTTTAATTCACAGCAGCATCACTGGCACTTTGGTTTAAATTCTGCATGGGGGCAAACGCCGCGCTGTTTTTACTCCTCTCCGTCATGCAGCCATCACTTCCTTTTCTAACTCCCCACACCCCCGCTGCAAATTTAAACCCCCTCCTGGCACACAAGGCACCGAGAGCAACAAAAAAAGGAAGTAAAATTTTCCAAAAGAGAAGTAGACAAGGATGGATCATAGATAGGTTTGTTTCTGTGAGCTTCGAGGGGGAAGGGAAATAGATGGCCAAGCCAAAGGATTTAATCTTCCATTTGCAATGTCTGTTTTTTTTTCAGATTCGGACAGTGAGGAGGTTGGGGAGGAACCTGGAGTCTGGGGAAGACTCTGAGGAGGGCTCTGTGTCGGAGGCAGAGAGAGGGCCAGGGCCATCTGACAGTTATCAGCTGCCTAAGACCCACCTATTCCAAGCAGCTGGCCTGGCTCAACTTTGATCTAACCATATCGCTCCTGACGGGTTTTTAACTGGGTATTTTAATTATATTTAATTTCTAGGGGTTTTTAAATACTGTATTTTAATTGTTTTTATTTATCAGCCGACCTCCTCCTTGTGTGTGTCTCAGTATATGTCTCTGTTATATGTTTGTTTTGTCCACATATTTATTTCATATGTTTCATTGTACGCCGCCCCGAGTCCTTCGGGAGAGGGTGCGGCTAAGAAATAAATATATTATTATTATTATTATTCAGAGTCAGACATCAGTGAGGCAGAGGAACAGCTGGAGCCTATTCCCAGTGTGTGCATGCACAGAGTGGCCAGACAAGGGGTACAAGTAAAGAACAGGGGTCCACTTGGGAGGAAGGCCACAGGTGGACGATGAATGGCCCCTCCCAGGGGGAATAAAAGAGGAGCAAAAGGGGAGTGGAGTTTGCAGGAGGCAATTAGTTCACTTCATTGGTTCGTGACTCTCCGAGACTCCTGGCCAAGTTTTGCAGAGATCGGCCTGGCGGCTCTCCAAGCCAAATAAGGTCTGTGACTGTAAATCCTCCCTCGAAAGGCTTTGCTGGATGTGAATGAGCAGAATTCACAGTCAATAAATAAAAGGGTATTTTGTCGGGACAAGGCTTCAGGCTCTCGGGAAGCCTCAGTCAGAACAGATACAGCCTTGAGAAAGTTATGGTGGAATATGCTTCTGGTTGTAGTTGTTGTGCTACTCCATCAGTTCCCTCCCTCCCCCTGCCTATGACAACTTAAGAGCAGGCCAGGGACGCTTTGCGAGTTGACACTGTGGTCGTAAGTCGAGTCCTACCAGTATTACAGTTTCAGAGAAAGCCAGAATTAACATAGCAGGTTTCCGCCTGCAAATTATGCTGGAATGTAGGTAGGAATGTAAGCTGCCCACGCCATCTCTACCATCTCGACAAAAATTTGTTAGCTATAATCCACTTAGAAATGGATCCTTAACAGAGCACCAAATAAGACCCACCCTCCCCTCCAACAAGAGGCAGAAACTCACTGTGATAAATCTCCTGCAAGGACCCTCCTCCGCAGTATTCCATGCAAATCCACAGCCGATCATTCCTAAAATCCGGAAATAATAGGAAATGTGTAACAGAGAACGGGATATATATATATATACACATGCATAATTATTTGGGAAAGCAAAAGGTTTGCTGGTTGAGTGAGATGCAATCCCCAAATCAATCTACCTAAATCTTGGAGGCTTGAAGATGTGTGGACTTCAACTCCCAGAATTCCCATGCTGACAGAGGGATTCTGGGATTTGAAGTCCACCCATCTTAAAGGATGCCGGCTGGGGGATTCTGGGAGTCAAAATCCAGCCATCTTAAAGCATGCTGGCTGGATGTCCACGTTTACACTTATACCTGTCATCTTGTACATGTCTGACAAACCCCCCCCCCAAAATAAAAATAAATAAATAAATAGGTCCCCGTTGTGCTGCTCCAGGGGAGGAGTTCTCTACCTGAGGTAGCTTCCGAAATACATCACGACATTGTGATGGCGACAATCCCTGAGCGTAGTGATTTCTTGCTGAACGGATCCGATGTCATCTCCTACGATGGGAGATCCAAGGGAGAAAATACGTCAGCCTCTTGGGAGGGTCGACTTTCAAACTAGGTCACCCCGGACATAGAACAGCATAGGTCCCATGTTCGAGGGACCTTGGAGGTCATCTAGTTCGACCCCTTGCTCAGTCAGGAAATTCTATACCAGTGAGGACGAACCTTTTCAGCACCCAAATGCCCAAACCAGAAGGTGCATGCAGGTCTGGGCATGTGCAGGAGCACCGAAGACCGGCTGGTCAGCACATGCATGCCTGTTTCTTTGGGCATTTGGGGGGCATTTTTCAAGCCGTTTTTTGGACCGAAAACGGCAGAAAATGGCATGGAAAATGGCCCCAAAACTGCTAGAAAACTGACTGGTTTTTGGCTGTTTTCAGGCCATTTTCCGGCACTCCGCAACGACCAGCTGCCTGGCATGTGTGCCCACAGAGAGGGCTCTGCCATAGGTTCACCATCACGGCCTTATACCATTCCTGTCTGTCTCTATCTATCTATCTATCTATCTATCTATCTATCTATCTATCTATATCTATCTATCTATCTATCTATTTATATCTCTATAATCTATCTATCGCTATCTATCTCCATCTATCTATCTATTTATATCTCTATCTATCTATCTATCTATCTATCTATCTCTATCTATTTATATCTATCTATCTATCTATCTCTATCTATTTATATTTCTATATCTATCTCCATCTATCTATCTATTATTTATATCTCTATATCTATCTCTATATCTATCTATCTATCTATCTATCTCTATCTATCTATCTCTATCTATTTATATCTATCTCTATCTATCTATCTATCTATCTATCTATCTATCTATCTATATCTATCTATCTATGTCTATTTATCTCTATCTATCTATCTCTATCTATCTATCTATCTATCATCTATCTATATCTATCTATCTATCTATCGCTATTTATCTCTATCTCTATCATCTATCTATCTATCTCATCTATCTATCTATCTATCTCTATTTATCTCTATCTATCATCTATCTCTATTTATCTCTATCTATCTATCTCTATCTATCTATCTCTATTTATCTCTATCTATCTATCTATCTATCTATCATCTATCTCTATTTATCTCTATCTATCTATCTATCTATCATCTATCTCTATTTATCTCTATCTATCTATCTATCTATCTATCTATCTATATCTATCTATCTATCTATCTCTATTTATCTCTATCTATCTATCATCTATCTCTATCTATCTATCTATCTATCTTTCTATCTATCTATCTATCTATCTATCTATCTATCTCTATTTATCTCTATCTATCTATCTATCATCTATCTCTATCTATCTATCTATCTATCTATCTATCTATCTATCTATCTATCTATCTATCTATCTATCTATCTATCTCCTTTATTGTCAATGTACAAAACAAAAACGAAGTTGGTTGGATCTCTCCTTTTTTATTTTATTTCATTTCCTGAGCTTGGCCCACCTCAAACGCCTAAACCTGCGGTAGTACTAAGAAGTCACCGACTGTTTAGAACCCAAAGTTGGAATTGCCACTTACCTGGGTCGATTTTCACAATTTTAATGGCGGCCAGTTCTCCTGTTTCTGTATCTCGCCCCTGGGGAGAAAACCAGAGTGATCACTGAAAGGAATGGGACATTCAGGAAAAACCCCTGCGCATGGCTTTTCTGTGGGGGAAGAGATTTAGTGAAACACTTGGCGGGTTTTTTTATTTCTGCCCCAACTTTTCCACACTCCTGCCATCTGCTCTTTGGCTTAAGCCAGGGGTGTCCAAACTTGGGAACTTTAAGACTTGTGGACTTCAACTCCCAGAATTCCCCAGCCAGCATGGCTGGCTGGGGAATTCTGGGAGATGAAGTCCACAAGTCTTAAAGTTCCCAAGTTTGGACACCCCTGGCTTAAGAGACGGAGATGACCATTGCCCCCTAACCTCAGACACAACGAGTGGGGTAAAACCCACAGGGAGTAAAGCTTTACTTTACCTTATCCTATGCTCTGCTATCACACTTCCACCCTGAGTAACACAAAAGTCATCCCGAAAGAATTAACTTCCTGTAAAGGATGAGGCCAGTCTAGGAATCCCCTGGCAGGTGTTCATTCATTCGTTCATTCATTTGGCTTACTTTGGGCCAATCAACAGGAGACAGTGAGTTCTAGTCCCACCTTAGCCATGAAAGCCGGATGGGTGACCTTGGACCAATCACCAGGAGACAGTGAGTTCTAGTCCCGCCTTAGCCATGAAAGCTGGATGGGTGACTTTGGGCCAATCCCCAGGAGACAGTGAGTTCTAGTCCCGCCTTAGCCATGAAAGCTGGATGCGTGACTTTGGGCCAATCACTAGGAGACAGTGAGTTCTAGTCCTGCCTTAGCCATGAAAGCCAGATGGGTGACCTTGGACCAATCACCAGGAGACAGTGAGTTCTAGTCCCGCCTTAGCCATGAAAGCTGGATGGGTGACTTTGGGCCAATCCCCAGGAGACAGTGAGTTCTAGTCCCGCCTTAGCCATGAAAGCTGGATGCGTGACTTTGGGCCAATCACTAGGAGACAGTGAGTTCTAGTCCTGCCTTAGCCATGAAAGCCGGATGGGTGACCTTGGACCAATCACCAGGAGACGGTGAGTTCTAGTCCCGCCTTAGCCATGAAAGCTGGATGGGTGACTTTGGGCCAATCACCAGGAGACAGTGAGTTCTAGTCCCGCCTTAGCCATGAAAGCCGGATGGGTGACCTTGGACCAATCACCAGGAGACGGTGAGTTCTAGTCCCGCCTTAGGCATTAAACTCAACTGGATGACTTTGGGCCAATCACCAGGAGACGGTGAGTTCTAGTCCCGCCTTAGCCATGAAAGCCAGCTGGGTGACTTTGGGCCAATCACCAGGAGACGGTGAGTTCTAGTCCCGCCTTAGGCATTAAACTCAACTGGATGACTTTGGGCCAATCACCAGGAGACGGTGAGTTCTAGTCCTGCTTTAGGCATAAAAGCTGGCTGGGTGACTTTGGGCCAGCCATACTCTCAGTCCAACTCACAAGGTTGTTGCTGAGAGGGAAAATAAGAGGAGAAAGATATGTTGGGTATGTACCCCTCCCTAGGGTTATATGTAATTAATGTGGGTTGGAAACCCATTTATTCATCCATTCATTCCTTGCAACAATCCCACAGGATCTCAGCGATTACACAAGAGTGCAAATATAAAAAAACATCCACGGTCCAGTATGATTCAGAAACAAAATAAATAAAAAACAGCTGGAAAAGTGGACATTAGACCCCGTACCGAAAGGATACGTAGAAATAACCTTGAGATACAGGAGGATCAATAGCAACCTTGTGTACAGGTAGCCCTCGACTTACAAACAGTTCGTTTAGCGACCGTCCCAAGTGACTACTTATGACCGTTGCAGCCTCCTCATGATCAAAGGCTCAAAATCCAGACCCTTGTCATTTCCCTTTTGTCGATCTTCCGACAAGTAAAATCAAGGGGGAATCCAGATTCACTTAAGAACGATGCTACTCGCTTAACATCGGCAACGATTCCCTTAACAAACGGTGGCAAGAAAGGCCGTCATAATGAGCAAAACCTCACTGGGCAAATGTTTCACTTAGTGACAGAAATTTGGGGGCTGCAAAATTTAAATCCTAAGTTGGAGGACTCCCTGTATTGTTTTTAAAATCACTAAGTCCCAGATACCAGGAAAAAACCTTGGCAATTGGACACACGAGCCGAGTCATCGACACATTACAAGCGGATGTCTTGGTGATTGTGCAGTCAACACACATCTCTCCAATCTATCTGTTCCACTGGATAAAGCTCACAAGAATTTCCATCCATAGAAACAAGTATTTCTATGTCCACAGACAGAGAGGAGGAAGGGTGTCAAGCTATTTTCCAAGGCACCCGAAGGCCAGAAAAGGAAGAATGGATGGAAACTGACCAAGGAGAGATTCAACCTGGAAATGAGGAGGAATTTCCTGACAGGGAGAACAATCAACCCATGGAACAGAAGTTTATTTTTTATTTATTTATTTCTTGGATTTCTAGACTGCCCCCTCTCCCAAGAAGGGACTGAAGTTGCCTTCGGAAGTTGTGGGAGCTTCATCCCTGGAAGAGACTGGACTGCCATCTGTCAGAAATGGTGTAGGGTCTCCTACTTGGGGGGGGGGGGGTTGGACTTGAAGACCTCCAAGGTCCCTTCTAACTCTGATAGTCTGTTAATCTGTAATCCCCGCCCCCCAGAGCCAGGAATTCCTTTCCTCCTGGGGTCAAAAAGAAAAGATCACTAGAAATGTCCATTTGATTATATTTGGCACAAATAATGGACCCTTTTTCTTTGTAGATAAGATTACTACAGTATGGATCAATAAATAAGAGGTAGCCCTCCAATTTTACACCAATTCACTGAGTGACCATTCAACGTTGCAACGGCACTGAAGGAAAGTGATTTACGACCGTTTTTCCGCACTTACGGCCTTTGTAGCATTCCGCCTGGGATCAAAATTCATGTTCAGCCTCCCTGCTATGCCAATCCGATTGCGTTAAGCCAGGGGTCAGCAAACTGCAGCTCTGGAGCCGCATGTGGCTCTTTCCTCCCTCTGCTGCGGCTCCGTCACCGGTCGGCGCCACAATTTTGAGAGGAGCTTCCAGGGGGGGAGAAGCAGAGTGCGCCAGGAGAAGACTCCATGGCAAGGGGAGGGTTTTCCAGTTGTCTCCACCATTGATAGGGCTTTCGGTTATGACGGGTAGAGGAAAAAGTACGCCGCGCTAGGAGGAGACTCTATGGTGGGGGGACTGAACTTCTGGTCAGCCCCAGAATTGAACCAATTAGGACCTTTGTGGCTCGCAGAGTTTTCTTTTCTGTGGGAAACGGGTCCAAATGGCTCTTTTGAGTGTTTAAGTTTGCCGACCCCAGCGTTAAGCCACGATTTGTCAAAAACACCTACGACACGCAAACGTGCCCCACTTCTTCAGATCCCGTTCTGTTTAGCAATCGGGCGACTTCCTGTCTTCCTCGTTGAGCCAGCTCAACCGCCACAAAGGGTGTGAGGAGCACGGGCACATGTGAGGTTGCAAAGCATCTGTGTGACGCAACCCAACGAGGAAGGAGAGCAAAGCGCGTAGAACCGTTTGCCTTCAGAAATGATGGATGCTACGTCAGGTGGAGGCTTTTCAGACAAGACCGGGCAGCCACTCGTCTGAAATTGGGTCAACCTATTTGCCAAAGAAATGGAGAGATGGAGGGAGATTTTTATTTTCCTGGGCTCCAAGATCACCGCAGATGGGGACGGCAGTCAAGAAGTTAAAAGAGGCTGGGAGTCGGGCGGCCTATAAATTTTAAAAAATATTACTGTAGTCCTGTGTAACAGGGCTATCCATCAATCTGGAGACTTCGACCCCCATTCATATTTTCTTTGGGGGGTCCAAGTTTTCAAATCGGCAAGTATAGGTAGATTTCCCACCTATGAAATAGCAAGTAATTACTGTAGTAGGAGATTAAAAGAGGCTTGCTCCTGGGGAGGAGAGCGATGGCGAATCTAGACAGCATCCTAAAAAGCAGAGACATCACCCTGCCAATCAAAAGGGCATCTAGTCAAGGCGATGGTTTTCCCAGTTGCAATGGATGGCTGTGAAGGTTGGACCATAAGGAAGGCTGAAGAATGGAGGCCTCTGAACTCTGGTGCTGGAGAAGACTCCTGCATTGAGTCCCTTGGACTGCAAGGCCATCCAACCGGTCAGTCCTAGAGGAGATCAACCCTGACTGCTCTTTAGAAGGCCAGATCCTGAAGGGGAGACTCAAAGACTTTGGCCACCTGATGAGAAGGAAGAAGGACTCCCTGGAGAAGAGCCCCATGCTGGGAAGGATGGAGGGCAAAAGAAGAAGAAGGGGATGGCAGAGAAGGAGGGGGCTGGATGGAGTCACCGAAGCAACAGGCGTGAGCTTCAATGGACTCCAGAGGATGGTAGAGGACAGGAAGGCCTGGAGGAACGTGGTCCATGGGGTTACGATGGGTTGGACAAAACTTTGCGACATACAACAACAAATCAGCTTTTTTATAGCTTCCCAGGGAGACCCACTCTTGCCCCCCCACCCAACAGCAGCTTCCCCCTCAGCTCACCGTGGAATTCGAGGAGAAATTTCCTGACAGGGAGAACCATCAACCCATGGAACAGAAGTTGCCTTCAGAAGTTGTGGGAGCTTCATCATGGAGGCTTCCAAGAAGAGATTGGACTCCCATCTGTAAGAAATGGTGTCAGGTCTCCTGCTTGGGCAGAGGGTTGGACTAGATGACCTACAAGGTCCCTCCCAACTCTGTTAATCGGTGAAGTTAAGGAACTGGGACAAAATTTGTCTGAATGTCTGTCTGTCTGCGCCTGAATTTTGACCACAGGGATGCTGCAACGGGGCGAAAAATGGCCGAGTCGCTTTTCCAGCGCTGTTGCAACTTCCAACCGTCGCTATACGGAACCGTTGCCAGTGGAGAACTACCTGCACTTTCTTTTCCTCTCATCAGATGCCACGTTATTCCTCCCGCCACGGGAAAAAGACCTGTCCCTCCGCCCCAACCCATCCTATCCATTTCCAAGCTGAAAATAAGCTATCCTGGCTGCAGGCTGATCAGCCCAAAGCTATTCCTGAATTAAGAATTTCAGGAAATGCCACGCTGCTTTCGGAATAATGCCGGCGCAGCGGGCATCAGCCAGGATCCAAAGAGGAGCAGCCCACTCCTGATTTCAGTTTGAAGTCCAGGGGAGGTGGGAGGTTGGGGAAGTCCAGGGAAAGGGGCGGGAGGCTGCTTTATTCTCCTTCGATATGCAGGAAAGAGCGGAGATCCAGCCCTCCCTGCTAGTAGCAAAAAGGAGTCACAAATCAGGGTGTGAAGAGTGTGGATCTTTCACAACCAAGGCCCAGCAATTGCTATTCTGGTTCCAGAAGGAGCCTCCCGAGTTCGCTAGACAGGCTGGGCTGCGTTAACCATGGTTCGGTTGCTGCTACCCAGAGTCATAAATATGAGGCAGTTCAAGCAACAGAACTGGCCGTTTTTAGGCTGTTTTCTGGGCTGTTTTGACTGTTTTCAGGCCATTTATGGGTCATTTTTTCCGACTGTTTTTGGCCCGAAAAACAGTCCAAAAACAGCATGTTTTTGGGGTCATTTTTCAAGCTATTTTCAGAGTGGTTCTGGGGCTGATTTTCAGGCCATTTTGGGCCATTTTCAAAGCCACAAACGGCTTAAAAAACAGCCCAAACAGCCGAAACAGCCCACAAACGCATTTTGGGTATTTTCAGCTTTTCGCTGATTGGGGCGATTACGGGCCACAGGCTCAAAAACAGCCCAAAAACCGGCTGGAAAAACAGACTCTGTTTTGGGTGTTTCTTTGGCCGTTTTCCGGCCATTTTCTGGGGCTCCAGCGCCCGCAAAGACCAGTTGGCAACGATGCCCGTGCCCACAGAGAGGGGCTCTATGTGCCACCTCTGGCACCACGCCTGCCATACTGCCCTGGGGGATGCTGCTACGACTGTACGAGAAACGGTGGCAAGTCAGGTTTTTGTTTTTCAGTGTCGTCGTAACCTGGCGCGGTCAGTAAATGAACTGCTGTAAGTCAAGGACGACCTGATAATAAAACCCACCTTGGAGGGGGGAAAAAATTACAATTTTGCCAGCCAGACAATAAGGCTGAACATAAAAAGAAACGCAGAAAGCATCAGAAAATAGGATTATCGTTATGATGACTATTGATGCTAAGGGCATCTCACAGGCTTCTAAGGATGACACACAATCACACTGCACACTTTAATTATAAGAAAACAACACATGGAAGCTTCACAACAGCTGTTCATCCAACTGCCTTCAGTGGATACAGAATCCAAAAAAAACGCCCATGTTTTATAATATTTTTGTTCTTCTCCATCTTCCCTCTGGCCCCAACAGGCTAAATCAGATTCAAGGCAAGTATTGGGGGAGGGGGAGGAGTATTGAGGACTAGGAACATGAATGAATCAGTCAAAGATGCATTTTGGGGCAAAATGGCCTTATTCTTCCAAGTCTCCCAGTCAAGGCTCTTCTACCAGCATAAAGATCATGCTGGGTTAGAAATTGCAAGCAATGAGGTCCCAGCATAACTGCAAGATGCCAATTGGACAGGATTATTGCACTGCAGTTTTTAAGATGTGTGGGCTTCACCTCCCAGAAGTCCTCAGCCAGCCATGCTAAGTGGAGAATTCTGAAGTCCACAGGACTTAAAGTCACCAAGGTTGAGAAACACTGATATAGACGTTTCTTTACCGATCGAGGTAATATCATCAGGGACAGTAGGGAGTGGAGTTTCCTCTCATTTTATATTCTTTACTATCAGTGGGGATGGTATTAAATAAAATCCAGTAAATCTATAAATATCCCACTATCAAGGATCTGAAAACATGCCTGGCCACCAAGAATTCATACTTTCTATAAACCACTCTGGGAGTCGGGCGGCCTATACATTTTAAAAAATAATATTATAGTCCTGTGTAACAGGGCTATCCATCAATCTGGAGACTTCGACCCCCATTCATATTTTCTTTGGGGGTCCAGGTTTTCAAATCGGCAAGTATAGGTAGATTTCCCACCTATGAAATAGCAAGTAATTACTGTAGTAGGAGATTAAAAGAGGTTTGCTCCTGGGGAGGAAAGCGATGGCAAATCTAGACAGCATCCTAAAAAGCAGAGACATCACCCTGCTAACAAACTTGTGTCTAGTCAAGGCGATGGTTTTCCCAGTTGCAATGGATGGCTGTGGAAGCTGGACCATAAGGAAGGCTGAAGAATGGAGGCTGAAGAATGGAGAAGACTCCTGCATTGAGTCCCTTGGACTGCAAGGCCATCCAACCGGTCAGTCCTAGAGGAGATCCACCCTGGCTGCTCTTTAGAAGGCCAGATCCTGAAGAGGAAACTCAAATCCTTTGGCCACCTAATGAGAAGGAAGAAGGACTCCCTGGAGAAGATGCTGGGAAAGATGGAGGGCAAGAGAAGAAGGAGACAACAGAGGAGGAGGTGGCTGGATGGAATCACAAAAGCAGCTGACGTGAGCTTAAATAGACTCCAGAGGATGATAGAGGACAGGAAGGCCTGGAGGAACGTGGTCCACGGGGTCGCGATGGGTCAGCTATGACTTTGCAATTGACAACAACAACTGTAGTAAGAGACCTGTGTAAGCGTGCAACAATATTTCTCAATCTCAGCAACTTTTAAGGTGCCTGGACTTCAACTCCCAGAATTCAAAGCAAAGCTGGCTGGGGAATTCTGGGAGTTGAAGTCCAGGTCTATTTTCAAGTTGTTGAGGTTTTGAGAAATTCTGGCCTGCGGAGTCAAAAAAAACAACTAGAAATCAGATAAGCTTCCAGCAAAGTAATCCCTGTTTAGTTAGCTGCCTTCCTCCCAGGACCCCAAAGTTTCAGGAGGACCCCAAACAGGGGGCGAGAAACCGATGATGGGTGCAAAAACATTGCCAGGGACCCTCTCTTTATCTCTCTTCTTAAAACAGCCCCATAGTCCTTCCTCCCCCATGGGGCTTGCTCACCCAAACTTTACAAAAACCCCTGCAAAGTCAACAATTTTAATTTGCAAGGCTCTTTCAAAAAAAAATTCTTTCTTTCTATCTTTCTTTTTCTTTCTTCCTCCCCCCCAACTTTCCTCCTTTCTTTCTTTCCTTACTTATTTCTCGTCCTTCCTCCCTCCCTCCCACCCTTCCTCCTCTTCTTTTTCTCTTTCTTGCTTTCCCACCCTCACTTCCTTTTCTTTCTTCCTTCCTTCCTCCTTCCCAACCTCCCTCTTCTTTCTCTCCTTCTCTTTTTTCTCTTCCTCCCTCCCTCTCACCCTTCCTCTTCTTTTTCTTTCTTCCTTTCTCCTCCTCTCCTGCTTTTTTCTCTTTCTTTTTTCCTCCCTCCCTAACATTTCTCCTCTTTTCTTTCTTTTTCTTCCTTCTTTCTTCTTCCCTCCTTCCCAACCCTCTTCTTTCTTCCTTTCCCTCTATCACTTTTTTCTCTTCCTCCCTCCCTGTTCTTTTTTTTTCTTTCTCTCTCTCTCTCTTGCTTTTTTCCTTCTTTCTTCCTTCCTCCTTCCCAACCTTCCTGCCCTTCTCTTTCTTTCCCTCTCTCTTGCTTTTTTCTCTTCCTCCCTTCCTCCTACCCTTCCTCCCCGATTCTTTTTCTCTTTCTTTCTTTCTCTCTTGCTTTTTTCCTTCTTTCTTCCTTCCTCCTTCCCAACCCTCCTGCTTCTCTTTCTTTCCCTCTCTTGCTTTTTTCTCTTCCTCCCTTCCTCCCCGATTCTTTTTCTCTCTCTTAGTTTCACTCTCTCTTGCTTTTTTCTCTTCCTCCCTCCCTCCTAACCTTTCTCCTCCTCCTTTCTTTCTTTCCTTCCTTCCTTCCTTTTCTTCTCTCTGTCTCTGCTCTTCCTGGCTTCCTTCCTTCTTTTTGTTTCCTCTCCTTCCCTCTTTCCTAGCCTCCAGCACCGCAAGATCCGCGCGTGCCAAACTCCCTGGCACACCCGGACAAATGAACGCATTGTGGTCATTCGGTCACTCCAGGAAAGCGGAACGAGCAGGGAGGGGAGATCCCGCCTGCCTGCCCTGCCTACACTTGTAGCAAAGCCCCCACAGAGCCTGACCTTGGCAGGGGAAGCAACCAGCCAGCCAAGCCTGCCCACCCCACCCAGGCCATTCCCTCGCCTCGCCTTCTCCAAAAGGCGCCCTCCACCTCAACCCTTCAGGGAAAAAAAAAAGCTTACCAGGGAAATATAATAAAGAAAATATACATTGGATTATTCGTGCAATAATTGCGGCTAGAAATTGTATTTGCAGAACCCTGGGAAGCCGAACAAATCCCTAAGGACGAAAACGTGATTAAGAAAATATTAGATAGTGCAGAAATGAGATCAACACTAGCAATTAAAGGAAAGGAAGCCTGCGATTATTATCCCAGACGGGGTTTAGCCGAATGAATATGGATCAAAAGTAAACAGGATTAAATAATTTAGGAAGAGAAATGCTGTAACAGGAGATACTGTGCAGTTGCAAGGTTCAAACAAGAATATGCAACTAAGGAACTTGGTGGTAAGCTAGAATTGTGATGACACACACACAACAATTGGGCGCAGGCGGCACACAGATTCAGGAAGGATGAAATGTGTGTTTGAAAAGGGAAAAATAAATAAATAAAACTTTTAGCTCCCGGTGCAAAATAAATAAAGAGAGACCCGGACACGCCCCCGGGGAGACCAGCCCTGGAACCCCGGCCACAATTTCCTGCTTCTCCACCCCGCCCCACTTCTGCACCCCCTTGCCCAGTCCGATCCACAGCCCTGGATCGGGGGAGATGGAGGGGGGAAGCCCCGCAGCGTTCCCATCCACGCTCCCCATTGCGCCTCTCCAAAAGCGCGCTTTGGAGAAGTTGGCCAAGGTTTGGGGAGGGGGCTGGAAGAAAATAAGGGGGGGCTGCCAATCAGCGGGACCCCCCATTAGAAACCCCCTCCCCTTGCTCTCTCTCCCCCCCTACTCCTCCCTCCTGGGGACCCCCCCACCCCAGGCAGGAAGGCTCCCCAAGCGCGCCCCGGGGGAGGACCCTCTCCAAAAAAGCCGGCCGTGCGCCCTGGGCGCGCCGTCTCTTGCGCACCTTGTAAACGTCGCCGTAAGTGCCGGAGCCGATGCGCTGGATGAGCTCGTAGCGCAGCCGCGGGTCCTGCAGCGAGACATCCCGCAAGGCGCTCATGGTCGTCCCCCCAGCTCGCCCAGCCAGGGCCGGACGGCGCAGCCGGGGCCAGCAGCGTTCCGAGGCGGGGTGGAGGGAAAAGGCGCCGCCTCCGGGGCGGAGAGGAGCCGCAGAGGCGGCCGAGCCAGCAGGAAGGAAGCCGAGGTGGAGCCCCCAAAGCCCCGCCTTGCAAAGCCCGCCCGGGCGCTCTGCCTCCGCCGCAGGAAAGAGGACGGCCAGCAAACGCGACGGAGAGAGAGAGAGAGAGAGAGAGAGGGGCGGGCTCTGCGCGGCCGGGCAAGAGGCCCTCTGGGCGCGTGCAGAGCGCTCCGCTGCGGAGGAAGCGCGCGCGCCTGTTACAGGGGACTCCCCCACTGACGACCTCAAGGGAGCCCACCTTCCATGAAGCCAATAACCCCACAAGCCACTTCTCTCTCTCCCTCTCTATTTTTCTATCGTCTGTCTATCATCTATCTTTCTATTTGTCTGTCTGTCTATGTAGTCTATTTGTTTTCTTTCTCTTTCCATATCTCTATCTAGTCATCTATTTCCTTTTTTCTTTTTCTTTCTAACCATCTCATCTAGTTTTCTATCTAAATATCTATCATCTATTTTCTATCATCTATCCATCCATCTCCTCTTATTTATATCTTATCATCTATTTTCTATCTTCTATCTATCTAATCATCTATTTTCTATCTTCTATCATCCATCTCCCTCTTATTATCTATCCATCCATCTCCTCTTATTTATATCTATCTTATCATCTATTTTCTATCTTCTATTTATCTCTTATCTATTTTCTATCTATCTAATATTCTATCTTCTATCATCCATCTCCCTCTTATTATCATCTATCCATCCATCTCCTCTTATTTATATCTATCTTATCTATTTTCTTTCTAGCTATCTATTTTATCTATTTTCTAACTATATCTATCTAATCATCTATTTTCTATCTTCTATCATCCATCTCCCTCTCTTAAGATAGATATAAAAGATAAAGATAATCATCTATCTCCATCTTTTATATCTATCATCTATCCATCCATCCATCCATCCATCTATCATCTACCTAGCTATCTAGCTATTCTCTTCTCTGTCTATCATCTATCTTTTTCTATTTGTCTATCTATCTCTAATCTATTATCTATTATCATATATCCATCTATCTATCTATCTGATTTTATTTTATTTTCAAAATACAAAGAAAAATAAAATAAAAAGTAGTGGAAAACTAAGAAGCAGAGGAAGGAAGGGGAAAAGAAATCTAGTGTAAAGGGAGAAAAGGAAAGAAAAAAAAGGCGCCAACTTCCGCCTCTTTTTAGCAGAGTAGAAGAGAACATTACAAACCACAACTGTTTTGTTTTTACGCAACAGCTTGCACCAGCCATTTCTATGCCAATATGCCTGTCTAGTTAACAAATCCAAAATCCAAGTTTGGTGAGTTTTTTCACTGCAAGCCCAAAATCCGGAAGCAATCTCAGAATAGAACGAAGATTAGATATATTCCCCTTTGTGGATAAAAGAATCAATTTGACCCTCTCTGCTTCTCTTTGCTGCAGGGAGTAAGATATCCTTATTCTATTACTAGAATAGGATTCAGAATCGAATTGAATTATAGAATACAATAGGATGGAGAATAGAATAGGATTCAGAATCGAATGGAATAGGATTGAGAATAGAATAGTATATAATAGAATAGGATTCAGAATAGAATTATATAATAGAATAGGATTGAGAATAGAATAGAATTATATAATAGAATAGGATTGAGAATAGAATAGAATAGTATAGGATTCAGAGTAGAATAGAATTATATCATAGAATAGGATTCAGAATAGAATAAAATTATAGAATAGAATGGAATGGAATTATACAATGGAATAGAATAGGATTCAGAATAGAGTTATAGAATAGAGTTATAGAATAGAATAGAATAGAATAATACAGTTGGAAGGGACCTTGGAGATCTTCTAGTCCAGTCCCCCTCAAGATCAAATTCTAATCTCAATTGTGGCCGTAAGTCGAGGGCCACCTGCAACCAGATAGGGAGGGGTGGAAAAGATTCTAGAGAGCTGCCTTAAATTCAGACTTTGCTGAGTTTTCTCTGTTTAAAAAAAAAAACACGATTCCAATCCACTCATTTCACCGCCGAGCGACGAAACTGCATCCGAGGCCGAAACCGTTCCAGTTGCGTGCACATCCTGTTGACATTTTTAGCGTCAACGCAGCTATATTTGGACCTGGGCAGAGCCTGCTAAGGTGCTTGTCAATCTGGATCTTTAAAAACAAAAAAATCTTGCCTGTTTTACGTTAAGGACTTCTGAATTTTGTAAATCAAACTGGGATCTGTTTTGCAGAGCAGGTTTAGACCGGCATTCACCAGAAAAGGAATATTTGACTTTAGCCCAAGCATGCATTGCATTGCTGGCTGATTTATCACCGCCGCTGTTTGTTTTGCAAGTGTTTTTTTGCTGCATTTTAGCCTGCATCCAAATAGAATGAAATAAATATGATGACTAAAGAAAGGAGTATCCTACTTAGGAACAGGCCCCATTATAGAAGCAATGATGTCTCCCCGTTTATTTCGTGGCCATTCAATTGGCATAAACTGGAGTGGTGCAGTGGCCTAGAAGTAGAGCTCTCCCCTCACCATCAGAGGCTGGGAGTTCGATCCTAGGTAGAGGCAGATATTTCTCTCTGGGCATAATGAGAATATATTGGCTGAACAAAACTCCGCATTGGTGACAGGAAGGGCATCCAGCCAGTAAAACACTCTGCTAGCTCTGTTCAGTTGCCCGGACTACACCCCACAAGGGATTGTTAAATAAAGATGATTAAATTGGCATAAACTCCAATTCTTGATTTGCAACCGCAACTTAATTCAACATTTCTGTCGCTGAGCAAAACAGTTGCTCAGTGAGTTTTGCCTCATTTTACGACCTTTTGTGCCACAGTTCTTCAGTGAATCACTGCTATTATAAAGTTAGTAGCAATAGCACTTGCTTATATCCCGCTTCACAGCCCTTTACAGACCTCTCTAAGCAGTTTACATTTAGTTTACATTTAGTTTTCTGACCGAGGCTTCCCGAGAGCCTGAAGCAAACTCCTTGTCCCAACAAAAAACCCTTTTATTAATTTACTGTGAATTCTGCTCATTCACACCCAGCAAAGTCTTTCAAAGGAGGATTTACAGTAACAGACCTTATCTGGCTTGGAGAGCTGCCAGGCCCATATCTGCAAAACCTGGCAAGGAATCTCGGGGAGTCACAAACCAATTAAGCGAACTAATGGTCTCCTGCAAACTCCAGTCCCCTTTCGCTCCTCTTTTATTCCCTCTGGGAGGGACCATTCATCGTCCACATGTGGCCTGGGAACAGGCTCCAGCTGTTCTTCCACCTCACTAATGTCTGACTCTGAAGGCAGTTGATAACTATCAAACGGCTCTGTCCCCCTCTCTGCCTCCGACACAGAGCCCTCCTCAGAGTCTTCCCCAGACTCCAGGACTGGCCCATGTTCCTCCCCAACCCTCCTCACTGTCTGAATCGGCTGCCAACTCGGCTGGCGGGCCACATGTTAGATGGTTGTAACCTCCAGGACAAATTTGTTTACTGATTTTGATCTTACTTTGGATTCTTCGCCACCTACGCCAAATTCTTTCTTTAAAAATCTTTAAGAGAAATGAAGTCATCCTTGCAAAACGTTACTTTGAAAGCTTTGGAACTGACCTGGTTTCTATTTTTGTCCTGCCCAGATTATGATGATGATTTGTGCAACGGGGAATAAAAATGGTGTCCGCTCACTGGCGTTCCGTCGCCTAAAACTGTCTTCTGACATCAGCCCCAAAATTTGAGCAGGGAAGACACCGCGAGGCTGAATGTCAACAAAGGAACATTTTCCAGAACTAAAGCCTGGTTAGCTTACATCTTAACAGGAATTATGCAGTAGAGTCAACGGATGAATATTTTAAACGGTGCTGGACTCGGCTGTTTTTAAAGGTTTCCTAAAGATTTGACAGCATCAGCGATCTGTTGATCCTTTAGAATAGAATAAGAATTGGAAGGGACCTTGGAGGTCTTCTAGTCCAACCCCTTGCTTAGGCAGGAAACCCTACACCACTTCAGACAAATGGATAGCCAACATCTTAAAAACTTCCAGTGTTGGAGCATTCACAACTTCTGGAGGCAAGTTGTTTCACTGATTAATTGTTCTAACTGTCAGGAAATTTCTCCTCAGCTCTAAGTTGCTTCTCTCCTTAATTAGTATTCCTTGTCCTGCCCTCAGGTGCTTTGGAGAATAGCTTGGCTCCCTCTTCTTTGGGGCAGCCCCTGAGATATTGGAAGACTGCTATCCTCTCTCCCCTGGTCCTTCTTTTCATTAAACTAGACATACCCAGTTCCTGCAACCGTTCATGTTTTAGCCTCGTCCCCTAATCATCTTTGTTGCTCTTCTCTGCACTCTTTCCAGAGTCTCCACATCTTTTCTACATCGTGGTGACCAAAACTGAATGCCGTATTCCAAGTGTGGCCTTCCCAAGGCCTTATGAAGTGGTATTAACCCTTCACGTGATCTTGATTCTCTCCCTCTGTTGATGCAGCCTAGAACTGTGTTGGCTTTTTTGACAGCTGCTGCACACGGCTGGCTCCTATTTAAATGGTTGCCCACTAGGACTGCAAGATCCCTTTCACAGTTACTACTATTGAGCAAAGTACCACCTATATGTGCATTTCGTTTTTCTTGCCTAAAAGTAGAATCTTACTCTTTTCACCATTGAATTTCATTTTGTTAGATAGTGCCCAATGTTCAAGTTTGTCAAGATCCATCTGTATCTTAAGCCTGTCTTCTTGTGCATTGGCTATTCCTGCCAGTTTGGTGTCATCTGCAAATTTGATGAGTTCCCCCATCTATCCGCTCGTCCAAGTCATTGATGAAGATGTATTAATAGCCTTTAATAGCCTTGGATTGACAAAACCAAAGGAATAAGTTTGGGTAACTCACGGTAGGTCTTATTTTAATTCGGTTTATTTTTTTAAGTGGGAGAAGGGAAGCTTTGGATTTTTCAATTGTTTTCAAGTTCAGTTCCCCCTTTCTAAATGGTTGCAGTTTGGTGGCACGATAACTGGGGACTCCAAAGACCGACACATCTTGTGATAATGAAAGGATACAGCAAAGCTAAGAGATTTAATTTTCTTAGACAGCAAGAAATTTCTGCATTCAAGAGATGCACGGGTGAAACGCAGCCTGGGGCAGGAAAACAAACCCTGCAATGTTTGAACGGTTTCGTTCCTGAAAAACTGCAAGCAGGACATTCGCCTCTTCCACAGCAGTCCTCGAGTTACGATCACATCTGAGCCCAAAAATTTCCGTCGCTACGCCAGACCGTTGTTAAGGGACGCTTGCCCCAGTTTACGACCTAACTTGCCACACTTAACAACTGCAGTTGTTAAGTTGGTAACCCGGTTGTTAAGTGAATCTGGCTTCCCCATGGATTTTTGTCAGGTCATAAAAGGGGAACGCGTGACCCCGGGACACTGCAACTGTTGTAAATATGAGTCCGTGGCCAAGCGTCTGAATTTTGATCAGTTGTAAGTGTTAAAAAGGATCATGACACTTTTTCCAGGGCCATTGTAACTTTGGTCACTAAACGAACAATTGCAGGTCGAAGACTGTACTTTGGAAAACTTTGCTTTTCTGCTGACTTCTGATCAGAAAAAGCCATCGCAGATTCAAACGTTCAAGGACAACAAGAGACATTTTCCTTTCTAGAACAAAAGAGAACCTTAACATTTATTAATTCTGTCTCCGCAAACGTCTACGAAAAATCCTTAAAGTCCTATACAAGTGCAGAACCAAACCTCCGGCTCAAGATCTTTTGGAAATATTTCTTTTATCCTCGATCAAAGATAACCTTCGTGGGAAGATCATATCTGCATTATTTTTGTTTAAATTGTTAGCCGTCACTCAGAATGATTTGTTTGCCGTTCTGGGCATGCTGCTACGGTAGTTCTGTCTTTTCCCTTCAACAAGCCGGTCGCCTGGTTTGTTATGACATTAATACCACACATTTGTTTTTAAAGAACAAACGTTTCGATATTCAGCCATGTTAGGATCATTAAGTCGTTCAGTTTAAAAAAAAGATTTATATCCCCTGGTCATTACAAACACGAAATTATCCCGCGTCCCATTTGCAAACATGAGACTTAAGGTAAAGGTAAAAGTTTCCCTCACACATCTGTGCTAGTCGTTCCCGACTCTAGGGGCGGTGCTCATCTCCCTTTCAAAGCCTAGGAGCCAGCGCTGTCCGAAGACGTCTCCGTGGTCATGTGGCCGGCATGATTCAACGCCGAAGGCGTACGGAATGCTGTTCCCTTCCCACCAAAGGTGGTTCCTATTTTTCTACTTGCATTTTTTAATGTGCTTTCGAACTGCTAGGTTGGCAGAAGCTGGGACAAGCAACGGGAGCTCACTCCGTTATGCGGCACTTGGGATTCGAACCGCCAAACTGCAGACCTTTCTGATCGACAAGCTCAGACCCTGAGCCACCTGTTATGAGTCTAAGAAAGAGAGGTTAAAAAAAAAGTCCTTTTGCACACTCTAACGGGATTTCAAGTCACCGTTTTTTGTCCCTAACCCTACACAACTCTCCGGGGGGTGTTGTGTTTGATCTCCGGATCCCTCCAAATTAAGCTTTTCATGGCAGGAGCCCAAACCCACCTTTAAAAGCTCAATTTCCAAGCAAGGTGTGAGACCCAACCAGCCAAGAGGCGAAGATGATGATGAAAAAGATCTTCTCAAAATGTTGGCCGGGGGAAAACTAGAGGAAGAAAGAACTGGGCAAACTTTTGCCAAGACATCGGAAAAGTTTGCCGTCTGACTTTGCTCGGGGATCAGAGGGTCTTCCGGGGCCGCTTGAGGAAGGACAGGGCGTAACTTCGAGGAACAGAAACCTTCTGCTTCTTCAGCTGGACTTGTGATTGGGCCGTGAGCTGCAGTTTGATGGCGCTGGAGTTGATCTTAGCCGCTACCAGGAGTTCCTTCATGCCTTTCATCTTCTCGCTCTGGAAGGTGAGGACGAGGCCTTCGGGGCGGGGGCTGGAGCCGCTGCTGAGACCCTCCTCCTTCTCCGGAAGCGGCCGGTCGGATCGCTGGGTGGTGCTTGGACGCCGGCGTTCGGTTGCCTTCTTGGCCAGGGGCGGTTCTTCCGGCTTGGATTCTCGGCGAGGGCCACGACGGCGGCCTTCCCGGGGATCCTCGCTGCCTTGGTCGTCGTCGTCATTCGCATCCAGGTCCCTGCTCACCAGGGTCACCTTTTGCCGCACCTTGGAAAGCAAGGGAAGGTTGTTACGACGGTTCCGGGGAACTGTGTTTCTCAAATTTGGCATTTTTAAGAAGTGTGGACTTCAACTCCCAGAATTCCCCAGCCAGCATGCTTTAAGAGGCGTGCACTTCAACTCCCAGAATTCCCCAGCTAGTATGGTTTAAGAGGCATGGACTTCAACTCCCAGAATTCCCCAGCTAGTATGGTTTAAGAGGCATGGACTTCAACTCCCAGAATTCCCCAGCCAGCATGCTTTAAGATGGCTGGATTTTTACTCCCAGAATTCCCCAGCCAGCATAGTTTAAGAGTGGACTTCAACTCCCAGAATTCCCCAGCCAGCATGCTTTAAGAGGTGTGTACTTCAACTCCCAGAATTCCCCAGCTAGTATGGTTTAAGATGGCTGGATTGTTGGTTGGGGGTTTGTGGGAGATGTAGTTCGGACATCTTACAACATACTGGCTGGGGAATTCTGGTTCAGACATCTTACAACATGCTGGCTGGGGAATTCTGGAAGTTGTAGTTCAGACATCTTAAAAGTTATCAACATTGGAAGCACCACTCTACAGTCTTCCTCTGCTGTATGCAGCCATCCTGCCCTGGCAGAATACAACAGCTCCAATCCCAGTGACCCCCTCTGAGAAGGCCACAAAGCCGTCTCGCGTTTCTTAAAATGACATTGTATTAAACCATATTTCTCAAGCTGTAACTCCTTCCGCCTCGCCAACCCCGTATAGCCCTCACTCTGTGCCAAAGGCGACATCTTACCATCCCATCGAAACGGCTGAGGGACTGGACCAGGAAGGTAGCCCAGCCTACGTGGAGGACGGGCGTGGGGCTGCCCTCTTCCCATTTGCAGATGCCGTCGTAGAAGCGCAGAAGGTGGACGAAGCACTCGGGGTCCTGCAACGCCGAGCCTCCCGTTTGAGAGGGCGACGCCTAAAGAGGAAGTCAAATTCTTCAGTGATGGGGCTACAGGTAACCCTCGATTAACAACAGTTCCTTTAGAGACCATTCAAAGTTACAACTGTTGTTGGCCCGCCAGCAGAGCTAGCAGCAGAGTCAGAGAATGAGGAGGGTTGGGGAGGAACCTGGGCCAGTCCTGGAGTCTGGGGAAGGCTCTGACAAGGGCTCTGTGTCGGAGGCAGAGAGGGGGACAGGGCCGTAGGCCAGTTATCAGCTGCCTTCGGAGTCAGACATCAGTGGGGCAGAAGAACAGCTGGAGCCTGTTCCCAGTGTGCGCATGCACAGAGTTGCCAGACGAAGGGGATGGCTAAAAAACAGAGGTCAACTTGGGAATGAAGGCTACAGGTGGAGGATGAATGGCCCCTCCCAGAGGAAATAAAAGGGGAGCAACAGTGGAGTGGAGTTTGCAGGAGGCCATTAGTTCATTCCTGCATTCTTGCCAAGTATTGCGGCGTCTGAAAGATATCGGCCTGGCCACTCTCCACGTCTGATCAAGGTCAGTAATTGTGAACTCTCTTGAAAGACTGTGGGAGAGGAAAGACTTTGCTGGAGAGGAATTCGCTGTGAATTAAATAAAAAGGGGGTTATCGGGACAAGGACTCGGCTTCAGGCTGCTGGGGAAGCCTTAGGATAGAACAACAACGGCACTGAAAAAAATAACTTATGATCGTTCTCATTTATGATCGTTTCAGTATTACCATGGTCACACAATCAAAATTCAGACTCATATTTATGACGGTTGCAGTGTCCTGGGGTCATGTGACCTTGTGACAAGCAGAGTGAATGGGGACACCTAGTTCATTTTACAACCACATTACTCACTTAATGACAGCAGTTTTTCACTTAACAGAGGTTGTAAAATGGGGCAAATTCACTTAGCCACTCTCTTGCTTAACAATGAAAACATTGGGCTCCATTGTGGTCGTAAGTCAGGGACTACGGTAATTGGCCATATAGCAATGGTCGATTATTTAGTATTATTGTTGTTACATCACTGACCTCTCCTCTTTCACCCAGCTCCCTTCTCTTCAGTAGAATCTGTGAGGCTGGCTACTTCCTTGAGTAAATTGGGAACGACGTCATTGGCCACGTCAAAGAATTCCTTATAAATCTCTTCATCTTCTCGGCAGTAGTTGTAACTTCAGACAGAGAGAAAAAACACATAGAGAAAAATGCAATCATAAAAGCCCAGTCCGACCCAATGCCACTGAAAAAGAAAAACAAGAAATTCAAGAAGAAGCCATCATGGCTGCACAAAGATCTTTCTGACAAACTGAAAGACAAAAGGACAAGCACAGAAACTGGAAAGAGGGACACATAAATAAGGATGAGTATCCACAGATAGCCAGAAGATGAAAATACAAACTCAGTAAAGCAAAGACTCAGAAGGAACCTTGCTACAAAAGTCAAAGATAATAATAAAAAGTTTCTGTTGACATATTAATAACAAGTGGGACATGGTGTTTAGGGAAATTAAGAGCACTTTTGAATGTAAATGTGGATATGTCACCGAGGATTGCATTACTGTTGCTGGTGGAAAAACGAGATACAAATGAAACAAACAAACAAAAAAGAATTGATTGTCAATTTGATAATGGCAGTAAGATTAGTGATGGCTAAATATTGGGGACGAAATTGGGATATTCCAAAAAATGAGTGGTATAATGAAATTTGGCAACAGATGATAATTTAACAACAGAAATTAAACTTCGAAAAGGGATGAATGAAGTAAATAATTATAATGAAATAATGAGATTTTATAAAATCAGTGTTGGTGGAAGGCAAAGGGTTTAAACCTACTCAAGAATATATGTTGTTTTGGAGGGCACAATTGGAATATATTGTATATCTTTTGGTTATTATAGAAGAAATATAAGAAAAAAAATTGTCTTGGGGTGTGTTTGTGTGTGCGCACTGTAATATTTGTATTTTTCCCCTTTTTTTGTATTTAGTTTTATATGTATCATGTTTGTATTATTTGTATTCCACTTGAAGAAACTAGAAGCATTTGAAATGTGGATTTACAGACGGCTGTTACGTATAAGCTGGGTTGACAAAATCAGAAACGAGAAGGTGATAAGCACCTGGGAAAACAATCATCAAAGCCATTAAAAAGCGAAAGTAAGAATATTTTGGACATGTGATGCGATACCCAGGAAAATACAGCATCCTTCACTTAATCCTCCAAGGAAAGTTTGAAGGCAAACGAGGTCCAGGAAGAAGAACATCATGGCTTTGATATCTAAAGAATTGATTTGGACAAAACTCAGCAGCACTTTTTCATGCGGCTGTTTACAAAAATAGGATTGCAAACACAATCGCCAACTTCCAATGACGGGTATGGCACAAGAAGAAGAAGAATTTAAATGGAAAAAAAATATTAATAACAAGGAAAAAGTCCAGGAAACAAGTAGGTCCACTAAAGAGAGAAGATGGCAAGGAAATAGCAGGAAGGAAGGAGGGAGAAAGAGCTGCTTAATTCATTCTTTGCATCAGTCTTCACACGTAAAGAAATGGTAGCCCAACGCACCAAAATAAACTACAGTAAAAGACGAACGAGAAATAAAATTTAAAATAAAACATGTTAAAAGTCCTCTTAAGTCATCATAAAAAAACGAAGAAGGACTACCCCAAAGCATAGGAGCATATAAGGTTTTCACCCAAGCTCATATGATTTGGGCATTCTCCAAAGAAGCAAATTAGACAATTCCCAGGCTAGAAATGGTAAAGATTTCAACTAACAAGACACAGAAAATCCATCCTTGTTTTGGCCAAGAGCAAATCAGAAGTGCAAATTACAGGGAGTCCTCGACTTACAACCGCTCGGTTAAGGACCAAAGATACAACAGCACTGAAAAAAGTGATTTATGACTTTTTTTTTTCGCCCTTACGACCGTTACAGGATCCCGCACGATCAAACTTAAGGTGCTCGGCAACTGACATGGACTTCTGGCAGTTGCAGTGTTCCCAGGATTGGGCGGCCACCCTTCGTAACTTTCCCAGTTGGCTTCCGATTCATTTAACGACGGCGCAGAAGCGGCCTCGATTTGCGTAACAATCGGGCCAAGAAAGGTCGTAAAAAAGGGGAGTGAAACTCACTGAACAACGGCCTGGCTCAGAAATGAGAAAGTTGGGGTTTCAATGGTCGTCGTAAGTCGAGGACCACCTGTATATTGCAGTGAGCACAGGGGAGTTAATTCTGGAGAAGCCGAGTAGGAGAGGAAAGGAATTTTCCCTTGGTTAAACTTGTCTAAACAGCCACCCGCCAAAGCTGGAATAAAAATTCCAATTTTTATGGATCCCGGCAGAATTTTTCCTGGGCAGGCTGGTGCAGTTTACAATTTTGTCGGAAAAGAAAAGCAGGGGTATTTTTTTTCTTAATTTTTAAAATTTATTTCTTAATTCACTTCTCCCTGTAGGAAAGGGGACATTAAAAGGAACTTACTCCTGAATCACCGTAGCGGAGTCGGCCCACGCCTCCAGGGCTTCCTTGACGTTTTTGTTACGGCAGTGATAGCTGGCCAGGTAGATGTACGGGTAAATGTGCTCGTTGTTGTAATATTGCTTGGCGGAATTGATCCCCTAGCAGAAGACAAGAGGGGGGGGGTTAAAAAAGGGGGTTAAAAATCCAGATATCTGCACAGGGTTTGTTGGAGGAATTCCCGATCTCAGAATTTCCCGAAGCACCAGAAGGCAGAAATGAGAAACAATGGATGGAAACTAACCAAGGAGGGAAGCAACCGGGAATTGAGGAGAAACTTCTTAACGGTGAGGGCAATTAGCCAGTGGAACAGCTTGCTACCAGAAGTGGTGGCTGCTCCATCATTGGAGGCTTTTTAAAAAGGAGATTGGACAACGATTTGTCTGGAATGGTGTAAGGTTTCCTGCTTGAGCAGGGGGTTGGACTAGAAGACCTCCAAGGTCCCTTTCAGCTCTGTTCTGATGCTGAATCCAAAGGACAAGGCCTCACCCTCATTGCCGAAGACTTGAGGGATCTTCATTCAATGGAAATCTCCTTCTAGATCTTCAGAGATCACAGGATTTTGATTTGGGGATCTGGGAAATCCACAAGGTCTCCTTGATCCTCAGAGATCACAGGCTTTTGATTTTGGGGATCTGGGAATCCAGAAGATCTTCTAGATCCTCAGATATCGCAGGCTTTTGATTTTGGGAAATCCAGAAGATCTCCTAGATCCTCCGAGATCAGTCTTTTGATTTTGGAGATCTGGGAGTCCACGAGATCGCCTTCTAGATCCTCAGAGATCACAGGCTTTTGATTTGAGGGATCTGGGAATCCACACACATCATTACATCCATTCACCAAGGGCATTGCCTCTCATTCGTGGCTCACCCTTTGGGTTATGATATGATGGCACACCGGATATCATCCCGAGTCCTCTCTGCCACCCCTCCCAAAAACACAAGTCGTTCTCGACTTATAACGGTTGATTTACAGTGACCGTTCAAAGTTACCACGGGACCGGGAAAAAAAGGACTGATGACCGTTTTTCACAGTGACGACATTCGCAGCAAAATCAGATCAAAAATTCAGATGCTTGGAGATTTGGACGGACGGAAGGAAGGAATATAGCAATATACCGCTTCTTAGTGCTTTTACAGCCCTCTCTAAGCGGTTTACAGCATCAGCCTCGTGCCCCCCAACAATCTGGGTCCTCCTTTGACCCACCTCGGAAGGACGGGAGGCTGAGCCGACCTTGAGCCTGGCGAGATTCGAACTGCCAAATAGCAGGAAGCAGAAGTAGCCTGCAGTACTGCACTCCAACCACTGGGCCACCGAGGCTCAGGTAACCTAATGGGGAGGGGGCTTGGAGGTGGTGGATGGGAAATGAAAAAAAAAAGGGGGGGAGACCCCTTCTTTGACCCCTGAAGAAAAGGCATAGGATAAATCACAGAGTAGCTTCCATCCAAGTAAGGCAAGTTTGTAGACTTTATTACGAGAGTTGTAAGACACCAATAAAGCTTGGTTTTTACTATCGCCCTGAAGGTGGGACTTTATGCTCCCGCCCACCCAAATCCTTAAAGGGGCAGGAAAATACCTGGTGGTATATGAAGAGGGGGTCAGGACGTCCCGGGGTGGGCTCCAGTTCTTCTAGATCAGCCAGGTTCCCCAAAGCCATCGGATACCTAAGGGATAAGGAGAATCTCTATAGGTTGTGGCCCGCCATCTTAGCTGGCAGCCGATTCAGACAGTGGGGAGGGTTGGGGAGGAACCTGGGCCAGGCCTGGAGTCTGGGGAAGGCTCTGATGGGTGCTCTGTGTCGGAGGTAGAGAGGGGGCCAGGGCCGTCTGACAGTTACCAGCTGCCTTCAGAGTCAGGCATGCCAGTTAACAGACTAACAAAGTGGGAAGGGACCTTGGAGGTCTTCTAGCCCAGCCTCCTGCTTGGTGGCTCGCCCAGCCAAAATTAGGGCAGCCCCCCCCCTAAAGGAAGTGGGAACTACTCACCTCTCCAAGTGGTGCATGTCGTATAGGACCCATAGTAGTTTCTGCAAGGGACAGAGAGAAGAAGAGGTGAGGAATAAGGCAAAAGCAACGACCATCAATCTTGCAAGGTAGTGCAGACAGGAAACACACCCGGATCAATCAATTCTATTTTTAAGAAGTAGAAATCCTTTTTTTTTTAAAGTACTTCTACTTTTACATTCACAATACTCATGCAAATGCAACAGTATGCTTCCCGGTTACGTTTACAAGCACTCCTAAACTTACAACCGTCCACTGTTGAAATACTGAAGTTTGCAACAGTGATTGGTCTCGTTTGAGACAACGATGAATCTGCGTACAGACGGGAGGTTGAACAACTGGCCTCGCGGTGCGACCGGAACAATCTGGAACTGAACGCACTCAAAACCATAGAAATGGCGGTAGACTTTGGGAGAAACTCTCCCAAACTACCACCTCTTACAATACTAGACAATACAGTATCAACAGTAGAGACCTTCGAGTTTTAGGTTCTATCCTATCTCAAGACCTAAAATGAAAACCTAAAATATCAAAAAGATCATCAAAAAAGGCACAAGGAAGAATGTTTTTCCTGCGCCAACTCAGGAAGCTCAACCTGCCCAAGGAGCTGCTGATTCAGTTCTACGGAGGAAGGATTGAGTCTGTCATTTGCACCTCCATAACTGTCTGGTTTGGCTCTGCAACCCAACAAGAGAGACACAGACTTCAGAGGAGAATCAGAGCTGCAGAAAAAACAATTATTCCCAACCTGCCTTCCATTGAGGACCTGCACACTGCAGGAGTCAAAAAGAGGGCTGGGGAAATATCTACAGACCCCTCGCATCCTGGACATCAATTGTTTCAACTCCTACCCTCAAAACGATGCTATTGGGCTCTGCACACCACAACAACTAGACACAAGGACAGTTTTTTCCCAAACGCCATCACTCTGCTAAACAAATAATTCCCACAACATTGTCAAATTATCTACTAAGACTGTATTACTATTCTTCTTCTCTTCCTTCCTAGTACCTCTCTCTTCCCACTTATGACTATAGCCATGTTGCTTGTATCTTTACAATTTATATTGTTTTATTTGTTTCCTAGTATGGTTTGATTGCTTATTAGTAACCTATGACTATCACTAAGTGTTGTGTCTTTTTTATTCCTGATGAATGTATTTTATTTTTCTTTATGTACACTGAGAGCATCTGCCCCAAAGACAAATCCCTTGTGTGTCCAACCACACTTGGCCAATAAAGGATTCTGTTCTATTCTACGTCACAGAAAAAAAGTGACTTAACAACCAGTCTTTGCATTGATAACTGTAGTAGCACCTCTACGGTTAAAGGTGATCAAAATTCAGGCATTTACAATGGTTACGGTGTCCCTGGTCAAGTGACCTCCATTTGCGACTTTACTTAAAAGACCGTGTGATTCACTTAACAACTGCCCCGATTGGCTTAACGATCGTGGCGAAAGAGGTTGTAAGACTGGGCGCAACTCATTTAGCAAGTCATGTTTAGCAATGGACATTCTGCTCCCTCCCAATTGCGGTCGTAAGTCGAGGACTACCAATAACTTAGGAAGGGTTCCTTCTGGGATGATTGCCAGGCCCACATTCCCTTTGTGGGCTCAGCTGCCTCTTATCTGACTTGTGTCTGGTCTGCAGCCTCTTCCTCCCGTCTCCCAAAGCTTATGCTGGCTGGGGAATTCTAGGAATTGAAGTCCTTCTATCTAAAAGCAATGTGGCTGGGGGATTCTGGGAGTTGAAATCCAGCCATCTTAAAGCATGCTGGCTGGGGAATTCTGGGAGTTGAAGTCCACCCATCTTAAAGCCTGCTGGCTGGGGAATTCTGGGAGTTGAAGCCCACCTCTCTTAAGTTTGCCACAGTTGAGAAACACTGCCATACACCATTAAGCCCCTCCTGAAGATGGCTTAGAAGAGAAGATATGAAGGCCACATCACAAGAGGTGGACTAGATGATCTTCTCTTGCCCCCATCAAGCCTCAAAGCTAGACCGATGCTTTGCTCACCTGCTGGAGCTGCAGCAACTCCAAGCTGTCGGAATGCAGGTCGATGGAGGGGTTGATCGCACAGACCATGAAAGCAACCTCCATTTGCCGAGTGCAGCGCAGGTAGGAGCCCTTCAGGTAGAGCCAGCTCTGCAAAGAGAAGAGAAAAGTTGGAAGCAGGAATCAGCGGCTGGCTGACTTGCAGAATAATGATTGACACACTACCATCATTTTTTGGTGGGGATGTTATCACACTAGAATCCAGGAGACAGTGAGTTTCACTCCTGCCTTAAGCCTGAAAGCTGGCCGGGTGACTTTGGGCCAATCACCAGGAGACGGTGAGTTGTAGTCCTGCCTTAGGATGAAATATGACTAGGTAACTTTCAGCCAATCACCAGGAGTTTGTGAGTTGTAGTTTCACCAGAGACGGGACAGATTTTGGGCCAGTCACCAGGAGACGGTGAGTTCTAGTCCTGCCTTAGGATGAAATATGACTAGGTAACTTTCAGCCAATCGCCAGGAGATTGTGAGTTCTAGTCCCACCTTATCCATGGAAGTCAGCTGGGTAACTCTGGGCCAATCACCAGGAGACGGTGAATTCTAGTTCCACCTTAGGCCAAAAACTGATTGGTTGACTTTGGCCAATCACCAGGAGATGGGGAGCTCTAGTTCCACCATTAAAAGCTGGCTGGGTGACTTTGGGCCAATCACCAGGAGACGGTGAGTTCTAGTCCAGCCTTAGGATGAAATATGACTAGGTAACTTTCAGCCAATCGCCAGAAGATTGCGAGTTCTAGTCCCACCTTATCCATGAAAGTCAGCTGGGTAACTCTGGGCCAATCACCAGGAGACGGTGAATTCTAGTTCCATCTTAGGACAAAACCCAACAGAGTGACTTTGGGCCAATCACCACTGACTTCTGACAATCACTGATCCTAACTCCCACGCCGACGCCGACTCCTCTGATTCAGCTGCTGGAGGAACCGGCGGCCGACAAGAAATGGAAACAAGGTTTAAACTAAGAAGAGAAACCCATTTTACCCGTTCAGCCACGCCCGAGTTGACCGTCTGCCCACGCCGGTCCTCGTTGCCTTTCCCATGCCACGTGACTTCAGCCGTCTGCTCCCCGTCCTTGCCAAACACGACCCACGCGTGGTCTTCGGACAGCGCGAGGTGCACATCGTAGAGGCCCAGAGCCTGGCACGCGCCAACCACCGCAAAGGCCACCCCAGAACTGTCTAACTTGGTACCTGAGCCGGAGACAAATTAAACCAACTTTAGAACGACATTTCAGCCAACCTATTCTTCAATTTATGCTCTACAGGTAGCTTACAAGTGTCTGGGCTGTTACCAGCTGCTCTTCAGGTTTCCAACCTGCACACCAGCCAGCTGGTATTCACAGGTGCCGAAAAAAGGACTGAAAACGGCTCGAAAAACAGCCAAAAACCAAGCCGTTTTGGGGCCATTTTCGGCCCATTTTGCAGACTGTTCTCCAACCATTTTCCAGGCTGTTTTCCAGCCATTTTGACCCAAAAAACAGCCTGAAAATTGCCCCAAAATAGGCTGTTTTGGGGTAGTTTTCAGGCCGTTTTCCAGGCCATTTTTCAGCCATTTGTGAGCCAAAAAACGGCTTGAAAATTGTCCAAAAAACGCCCCCAAAACAGGCTGTTTGGGGACAATTTTCCAGGCTGTTTTCTGGCCATTTTTTGACCCAAAAAACAGACCTGAAAATTGCCCAAAATGACCCCAAAATAGGCCATTTTGGAGTAATTTTCAGGCTGTTTTCCAGCCATTTTTGACCCACAAAACGGCCTGAAAATTGACCAAAGAAACAGGCCATTTTGGGGCAATTTTCAGGCCTTTTTCCAGGCTGTTTTCAGGCCATTTTGACCCAAAAAACAGCCTGAAAATTGCCCCAAAATGGGCAAAAAACAGGCCGTTTTGGGATAATTTTCAGGTCGTTTTCCAGGCCATTTTCCAGGCTGTTTTCCAGCCATTTCTGATCCCAAAAACGGCCTGAAAAGTGTCCAAGAAACGGCCCAATAAAGGCTGTTTGGGGGCAATTTTCCGGCTGTTTTCCGGCCATTTTTAACCCTGAAAATAGCCCAAAAAACAGACTGTTTGGGACATGCGTTCTGGTTTGGGCACTTGGTTCAGAAAAGGTTTGCCATCACTAAGACCTCCCACCACGTCCCACGCCCTTCACCTGTGATGAAGCTGAACAGTGACTGGATGTGGGCTCGGTCCTTGAAGTACGAACGGCTCAGGCTGTTCCAGATAACGTCCGAGACTTTCTTGACCAGTTCCCGGGAGGAGTAACCATCTGGCCGGGGGTAGAGCGAGAGATCTACGGCGCCACGGATCTGGGCGGTGAAGCGGGCATGCAGGGCGCCCACGATGCTCAAGTCAGCCACGGGGAAGTAGGTCAGGCTTTCGGGACCCTGAGCCGGCTCGAAGCTGATCCCGGGAACGTTGGTGGGGAGAACGCGGTTGACGGCCAGGAAGTGCTCCACGAAGCCCAGCACCAGCGAGAGGAGCACCAGATCCGGTTGCTCCCGGTGGAGTTCCAGTTCGAACAGGCGCACCACGTCGGAGACGGAGCGCAAGGGGAACAAAGCCTTCTGGGCACTTTTCAGCCCCATGGACGCCGCAGGGCTGCAAGGCGAGAAGAGAAGCGGGGCTCTGAAGGCCCGGCAGCAAGAGAAGGCCCCATCATCCACAGCAGGGAAGCATGGGCTCCCTTTGAAAGTTCAATGTTACTCACTTGTCTACAAAATGCCGGAAATGCAATCAGTCCCCAGGCACATACCACCACATGTGGTGGATGTGCCACAAAGCAAGAAAATATTGGGGGAAACTACATAATTGGCAAGAAGAGATAACTAAACTGAATATAGATTCGAAGCCAGAATTATATCTGTTGGGAATAATACCAGAGGGTTACAATAAAGGGACCACCTATTGAGTTTTACGTATACTGACAGCAGCAAGGATTATTTTTGCCAAACATTAGAAAAATAAAACACTGTTTCCAGACGAGGAAGTAATTCAGAAAAAAATTTAGAATGTGCTGAAATGGATAGGCTAACTTTTAAAATTAAAGATAAAGAAGACTCTTTATCTGATATGGAACAGTTTCTATGAGTGGCTAGAGATAATGGGTAGGAATTAGAGGAAAGAGACTTTAAAATATTAAAATAAAGATGGTTTTCAACTATACATATGAAAATCTACAAAATATAAATAGGTGAAGATATAAGAAAACCCAGTTTAACCCATTTGGTTATACTATTACAATTATAGTTAATACAAGTGTTTATCATATTATAGTTACTGTTATGAGTTCATGTGTTAATATTTACCATGAATTTTTTTATTCTGATCTTTGTCCGTGTAACTGACATACCATGTATTCATACACTGTATTCAAAAGCATGTATGTATGTATGTATGTATGTATATTGTATTTGTCCTGATAAATAAATAAAGGGAGACTAGTATAGATCTATTTCAAGCTATTTAGCTCTCATCAGCTAGCCATACCCTTACTGGGATTTGAACCCAGAACATACATACATACATGCATACATACATACATATATATGAAAGTTTAATGTGTTTCTCAACCTTGCCAATGTTAAGAGGTTAGACTTCAACTCCCAGAATTCTCCAGGATTTAATAGAAGTAGACTTCAACTTCCTCTCCAGAGGGCTGCAGAATGCCAAGTCCACACATCTTTAAAGCATGCTGGACAGGGAATTCTGGGAGTTGAAGTTTATGAATCTTAAAACGTCGTGCCCTGGGAAATCTGGGAGTCAAAGTCCACACCTCTTAAAGCATACTGGCTGGGGAATTCTGGGAAACGTTCATGAATCTTAAAGGAGGCTGGCTGGGGAACTGTGGAGATGACAGTTAGAACAATTAATCAGTGAAATAAACTTGCCTCCAGAAGTGAATGCTCCAATACAGGAAATTTGGAAGAGATTGGACAGCCATTTATCTGAAATGGTGTAGGATTTTCTGTCTGAGCAGGGGGTTAGACTAGAAGATCTCAGAGGTCCCTTCCAACTAAATTCTAATTTTATTCTGCAGCACTCTATTCTATTTTCTATTTATTTTCTATTATGTTCTACTCTATTCCTTATTCTATTCCTATTCCTTCTTCTATTCTATTCCATATTCTATTCTATTATGTATTCTATTCTATATTCTATTCTATTATGTATTCTATTCTATTCCTACCCTACCCCTACCCCTACTCCTATTCTATTCATCTAGTCCAGACTAGTCTAATCCCCTAAAGTAGGATTTTTCCAACTTTGCAATTTTAGGAAAAGTGGATTGCAACTGCCAGAATTGGCCGGCAAGCATGCATTACAATAAATAGACTTTAATTCCCAGAATTCCCCAGCCAGTATGCTTTGAGATGTGTGGACTTCAATATAGACTAGTCTACACTGAAGCCCACACCTCTTAAAGTTTCCCGTCCAGGGAATTCTGGGAGTCAGAGTCCACCCCTCTAAAAGCAAGGGTCTCCAACCTTGGCCACTTTTAAGGCTCGTGGACTTCAACTCCCAGAATTCCTCAGCCACCTTTACTGAGGTCTACAAGGCTTAAAATAGCCAAGGTTGGAGACCCCTGCCTTAAAGCATACTGGCTTGGGAATTCTGGGAGCTGAAGTCCATTTATAGTTAATGCATGTTCTCCGGGGATTTCTGGGAATTGCAATCCACCCAATTTCAAATTGCAACCCCTGCTTTTATTCAAGGACAAGCCAGGCCAGCTCAACCCCATGCAAAGCAAAATCCCCTCCCCCGGGGAAAGGCAGCCCCCACCCCCACCCCGGGAAGCGGACCCTTCCACGACCACCACTCCTTTAAGGGAGACAAAAGGACCCTTCCCCGCTTTCCAAGCGGCTGGAGGGAGGGGGGACTGGAAGGCAGCCCTCCTTGCAGCCCGGCCGGTTGGCGGAGGGGCTTCTCCACTCCTTTGCTGCAAATGGGGGGAAAGGGGGCTCCGCGCCCCCTTGCAACGCGCCCCCCCACCTCAACCCCCGCGCGCCACTCACCTCCTCTGCTGGGCAATTCAAACGCGCGGCAGCAAAGCAATCCCAAGACTGCGCCTGCGCCTCCGGCCCCGCCCCGCCGCGCGCAAAGGAGCCTGGGGGCTGAAGTCCCGCTTTTGCAAGGCACGCTGGGAAAAATTGTTTTGGAAGGGGGTGTTGTTTTGGGGGGGGAGACTCCAAGGGGTGGCTTGGGCGGAGTCATGGAGAGCAATTTCCCCTCCCACAAAAACTTTTAAGGCTGTGTGTGTGTGTGTGTGTGCAGAATATTAACAGATTAACAGAGTTGGAAGGGGCCTTGGAGGTCATCTAGTCCAACCCCCCGCCCATGCAGGAGACCCTACATCTGCCTCCACCTAGGATCGAACTCACAACCTCTTTTGCCAGCATTTTGAAGTAAAAATGCAAAAATTCAAATGGCCTTGTTTGAATTCCCAGGGATTTTGTTGTTTTTAAAAACGAGCCCGGAAGTGTTATCTCCAGGCATTAGAGTTCCTCTAAATTTTTTATCTCTAGGTTCACAGCAGAAGTCAGGAAGTCCCATTGAATCTTGGGTAGTACTTTTTTTTTAAGTCAACCCTATGCACTCTGGGACTTGTAGTCTACTGGAATAGAAACATGAACTGCAATTTCCAAAGGCTGGCTGGAAGAACTATTTTCTGCATTGTTGCAGAATGCATTATTCTGCATTTCCTGCATTCTGCCCTTTTCAGTCCTACGTTTAGTGCCATGCTTTTTCAAATAAATTCATATTTTCCCCGCTACAAGCATACATTTCCCTCTTCTTAATTCTAATCTCAGATTTAATTCAAATTCGTAAGAAGAGGATGCAACTGAAGATAGGAGAATTCTTTGCTTTGACCTCAGGATTTTAAAGCTTTTTAAACATAATTCATATCTCTGATATATGCTGGGCCTATGATTATGTCAAGCTGGGCGTGCTGGGGAGTGCAGTGGTTTAACAACTGCGATTGGCTTAAAGCCGGTGATACAAAGGTCGTAAAATGGGGCAAAAACACACTTTACAACTGCCTTTACCTCGCAATGAAAATCTGGACCTGAGTTGTGGTTGTCTATTTCTTTGAATGTGTAGAAGAAAGTTTTGACTGTATAAAAGTTGTATTTATGTACCGTCATGATTCTAGTGGCAGTCATCATCTTCTTTTAATGACCCCTGTCATCGGGGTGGAGTCTGGGCAACGGAATGGAGCTAGCAGAGTGTTTTACTGGCCAGATGCCCTTCTTGTCACCAATGCAGAGTTTTGTTCAGCAGATGCATTCTCCTTGTGCCCAGAGAGAGAAATATCTGCCTCTACCTAGGATCGAACTCCCAGCCTCCTGATTGTGAGGCAAGAACTCCACCTCTAGGCCACGGCACCACTCACAATTCTAGTTGTAGTATTTTGTGCAAATTCATAAAATTGGATGAACAGAGAAAACCATGAAGATATATGATAGGAACCCACAAGCGAAAGCTGCCCAAAAAGGACCGTAATTTAAAAATATCAGCATCCCCGTAGAATCACAGAGAGACGTGGGTGATGGTTAAAAAAATAAACATTTGGATAGAGATAAACATGCTTTTTGCCTGAATATGTTAAAACGCCCCATGTTGTCATCAAAATTTTCCTTTATCCCGCTGTTCTGACTGAGGCTTCCCAAGAGCCTGAAGCAAACGCCTTGTCCCGACAAAAAAACCCTTTTATGGATATCCTGTTTAATTCTGCTCCTTCACATCCAGCAAAGTCTTTCGAGGGAGGATTTACGGTCACAGACCTTCTCTGGCTTGGAGAGCTGCCAGGCCGATCTCGGCAAAATTTGGCCAGGAGTCTCGGAGAGTCCCGAACCAATTAAGCGAACTAATTGTCTCCTGCAAACTCCACTCCCCTTTCGCTCCTCTTTTATTCCCTCTGGGAGGGGCCCTTCATCATCCACCTCTGGCCTTACTCCCAAGTCGACCCCTGTTCTTTAGCTTTTCCCTTCGTCTGGCAGCTCTGCGCATGCGCTCACTGGGAACAGGCTCCAGCTGTTCCTCTGCCTCACTGATGTCTGACTCTGAAGGCAGCTGATAACTGTCAGACGGCCCTGGCCCCCTCTCTGCCTGCGACACAGAGCCCTCCTCCGAGCCTTCCCCAGACACCAGGACTGGCCCAGGTTCCTCCCCAACCCTCCTCACTGTCCGAATCTGTTATCACCTCCGCTGGCTGCTGGCGGGCAACAACACCCGTTGCCCGAGGGCAAATCAGACACCGTCAATCTGTATGGCCATTTCCTTCTTTTTTTTTTTTAATCAGCAGATTAACTTTGAATTTCTGTCTTCTATTTTTCCTTCCACCCATGTCTATTATGTACAAAAGGAATTTATTATTATTATTATTATTTCTGAATCCTATAGAAACCAAGTGCAAACCGTTTTTTTTTTTCTTCTTTTAAAACAAAACCAAAATAAAACCTTTAAACGATCCAGCGGGTTAAAAGACGTAGAAACGCAGGAAATAGGTATAAAATTCTACAGCAAAATCAATGCCCCTCATAGTAGCTGGTACAACTCCCCCCCCTTTTTTTTTTTTTACAAAAAAAAGGTCCATATAATAATAAAGTGAGAACTGCCTTGGTGAACTCAAACCCCCGAAAAAAGTCGCTCCAAGGTCAGGATCCAGGATTTCCGATGGCGGACAGCGAGAAGAAGCATCTCACCACGCCCGCAAGGGTAGTGGGAGCATTTGTGGATGGCCACCCCCCTCTGTCCTTCCATGCTGTGGTTAGCACGATACGCTATCGTTGAGGGACGCAGGTTCCGCGCGGCCAGGACCGCGAGTAGCCGGCCTTGCAAGTACAGAAATAGGAACCACTGGTGTTGACGCAGCGTTCGGATTTACAAAGGCGCCCTCGTTGGTTTAGCTCCTGGCACTCGTCGATATCTATAAAGGAAGGAAGAATGGACAAGATGGCGTCTTCCGTTTTTTGCTTTCCGCCTGGTCTTTGGGTTTGCATGCGCGCTGGCCAGCTGGTTTTCGCGCATCCAGAAAGCCGAAGACCAGCTGGCCGGCAATTCATTTAGTGACTGTCCGAAGATTCAACGGCACTGCAGGAAGGTGAAATGCTCTGAAGTCTGCAAACGGGAGCCTCGCCCGCAGGCGCTAAGAAGCTAAAGTTAAGTCGGACAGCAAGGGGCGGGGAGCCAGCTGTGCTGCATGATTTAGATTCGCTAGAAAGCAGGGTTTCATGCTTTCTAGCAAATATAAATCGGGCGGCACAGCTGATTGGCGGGAGTTTTTTTAAAAAAATTGTAAAAGTTTTTTAAAAGTTCTTGCTGATCAGCTGTGCAGCGCCATCTCCAGCGAATAGGAATCATGCGTCACAGCTGATCGTCAGAAACACCGGTTCGCCTGAGCCGGTAGCATTTCACCTGTTTAAGACCATGTCTCACACTTTATGACCGTCGCAGCATTCCCGGGGTCGTGGGATCAATACTGAAATGCTTGGCCCCTGAATCCAGTGTCCCGACTGGGGTCGTGCGATCCTCCTTTTGGGTCCTTCTGACAAGCAAAGTCAATGGGGAATCCGGATTCACTTAACAGCCCCGTGACTCACTTAACCACTGCAGGGATTCACTTAACAACGGTGGCAAGAAAGGTGGTGAAAATGGAGCAAAATGCACTTAACAACTGTCTCATTTAGCAACGGCAATTCTGGGCCTCCATTGTGATTGTAAGCCGATGCATCCGTGACGAGGGTTGAGCCTGCTTGGGGGCATCCTAAGATAGACTGCGTTGGATCTGGAGGTTCCACCTAATCCTGAGAGCGTGAAATTAAACAGCTCCCTGCAACGAAGATTCAATCTTGGCGAGAATATCAGGGCAGCATCAGGAGCGGGAAAGCCCTGCATCCTACTCCTCTTACCTAGGCAGCGGGTGCGAGTGCTGTCCAGCTGGAAGCCGGTGGGACATTCGCACACAGAACCCTGCTGGGTGCGGACGCAGCGCCCGTTCAGGCAGCGGCATTCGTCCGAGTCCTCTTCTGAACTGTCGGCCTCTGTAGCCAAAAGAAACAGATGTGATCAAAAGGTCCAAAACATCTGGAAAAGGCAGGCAATTTCCTGCTTTGTCTGATCCCAGCACACAGCCAGCTGTTTCCTGCACAGAGAGCTGGACTGCTGTTCAGTTCAGCCAACAAAAAAAGAAAATAAAAAAAGACCAGGAATGTTATTCAATAAAATTTGGCAAACACGGGAAACAGGGACAGGTAGTCCTCGACTTACGACCTCTCGCTTAGTGACTGGTTGGAAGTTATGGTGGACCGCCGGAAAGCTACTTAGGATTTGGTTCTGGAGTTAGGATGTCTGCACAGACAACTGCAATCCCATGGTCACATGACAGATGCTTGGCAAGTGGCCCACCTTTATGGCCAGTGGAGGCATTAAGGGGTCATGTAATCTGACCTCAGTTTATGAAACTTTTTGCTAGTTTTCAACAAAAGAAGGGACAGGATGGGAGGGAAGGAGGAAGGAAGGAGTGAGAGATGGATGGATGGATAAAGGGAGGGAGGGAAGGAGGAAAGGAAGGAAGGGGAGTTTGAAGGAAAGGGAGGGAGAGCAAGGAAGGATTGAGGGATGGATGGATGGATGGGAAGGAGGGAGGGAGGAAGGAAAGATTAAAAGATCAACGGAAGGAAGGAAAGATTAAGAGATCAAAGGAAGGAAGGAAGGGAGGTGGGAGAAAGGATTGAAGGATGGATGGAAGGGGGAAGGGAGGATGGAAAAGAAGGGAGGGAGAGGAAGGAAGGACTGAAAGATGAATGGATGGATGGAAGGAGGGAGGGAGGGAAGGAAGGAGGGAAGGAAGGAAGGGGAGTTTGAAGGAAAGAAGGTAGGGAGGGGGAAGAAGGATTGAGAGATCCAAACATCCTTTGGTCAGGCTAAAGGCCCCTGCAGAATCCTCCTAGAGGGCTCAATCGTCCAAGGAGCCCTGAGTGGTGCCCTTTCCCTGACATCGCCCAGAGACCGGACAGAGGGGGCAAAGATCCTGGAAGGAAATCCTAGCCAGCACGATTTGCAAGCTGCTCCTCAGAGCTCTTCCCCCAATCGAGGCTCTTGGGCCTCCCTCCATCTTGTGGCAGGGAGTTCCACAGTCAGTGATATTATCGATGCAGGTGGGCTCTGCTCCCCGCTTGGGCTCACCTTTATGCACCTCCCCGAACGGGGTGCTGAAGTCCCAGAAGGAATTGCTTTCGCTTGGAGCAGATTGGCAGTTGGACCCTGAGGAGAGAAAAAGACCCCAGTCCTCATTGTCATTCGAGCTGGCAAGAGCCCTTTTTGCAAGAGCGCCCACAAGATTTACTTATTGTTATCCCGCCTTTATTATTTTTATAAATAGTTCAGGGTCCTGGCTATATTTATAATTTCTTCTTTCTCCTATTTTCCCCACAACAGCCCTGTGAGGTAGGTTGGGTTGAGAACAGGGACTGGCCCAAAGTCACCCAGCCGGCTTTCAATCATAAGGCAGAACTAGAACTCACTGTCTCCTGGTTTCTAGCCTGGTGCCTTAACCACTAGAGCAAACTGGCTCAACTATTCTCAAACATATAACCTCGGGCGCTAAGAGGGATGCTGCAGTATGAGCTTTCCTGCAAATGCATCTTCCCCGGATCCAAGCATGTAAGAAAGATAAGGGAACTCTGCACATGCTCTAAAGACCCTTCGGCTCCCGAATTTCAATCCTGATTTTGAATGAGGATATGGCTAGAATTTCCATCTTTCTAATCCATCTTTGGAGAATTTCGCAGGAAAGCAGAGAAATTGCCAACAGGAAGGGCAAGATGCCAGTCTTCCCAGAATGCTCCGTTACCTGGGCTGCGTGGCGGGCAGGCGTGGCACTGGTTTCCCCACCCTTTGCCATGGCGGCAGCAGCACTCCTCATATGTCAACTGTTGGCCACTGAAGGGCGATGAACACATCCCGTCTTCGCCCCGGAGTTGCCAGCAGACGTCCCGTCGATCGGTCACTTTGTCTGTAGTGAAGAGGGGTGGGGGGAAGAGAAGAGAAGATAAAGAAGGGAGATGGGCTAGAAATTCAACAGGGTGACAACTGGGGGCCTTCTGTGCCAGGAGGTGAACTGTCGCTTTGGTTTTGATAGGCAACCCAACTTTTGGAAAAAGAGAAAGAAGAGAATTTATTTATTTATTGTACGCTGCCACGAGTCCCTTCGTGGAGAGGGAGCGGCTAACAAATCTAATAAATTCAATTCAATTTAAATAAATTCAAATTCAGAAAAGGGAGGGAGGGAGGGAGAGGAGATGGAGGGAGGGAGGGAGGAAGGGGGAGGGGGAGGGAGGGAAGAAAAGAAGGAAAGAGAAGGAAGGAAGGAAGGGAAGGGAAGGGAAGGGAAGGGAAGGAGGGAGGGAGGAAGATGGAATGGAATGGAATGGAATAGAATATCAGAGTTGGAAGGGACCCTAAGTCATGTAGTCCAATCTCCTGCTCAAACAGAAGAGCCTATACCATTTCTGATAGAAGGAAGGAAGGAAGGAAGGAAGGAAGGAAGGAAGGAAGGAAGGAAGGAAGGGGAAGGGGGAGGGAGGGAAGGAAGGAAGGAAGAAAAGAAGGAAAGAGAAGGAAAGGGAAGGAGTAAGGAAGAAAGGAAGATAAAATGGAATGGAATGGAATGGAATGGAATGGAATAGAATAGAATAGAATAGAATAGAATAGAATAGAATAGAATATCAGAGTTGGAAGGGACCCTATAAGTCATCTAGTCCAATCCCCTGCTCAAAAAGAAGAGCAAGCAAGGAAGGAAGGAAGGATAGCTAGGAAGAAAGAGAGATGGATGGATGGATAGACTGAAGAAAGGAAGGAAAGAAGGAAAAAGGAAGGGGAAGGGGGATGGATGGATGGAAGGAAAGAAGGAAGATGGATGGATTGAAGAAAAGAAGGAAAGAAGGAAGAAAAAAGGAAGGGGAAGGGGAATGGAAGGAAGGAAGGAAGGAAAATGGATGGAGAGATGGATTGAAGAAAGGAGTGGAAAAAGGAAGAAAAAGGAAGGAAGGGAAAGGAAAATGGATGGAAGGAAGGAAGGTGACAGAAAAAAAGAAAGGAAAAAAAATACCCAAATGCTGAATGTGGAATTCTGGGAGTTGAAGTCCACCCATCTTAAAAGTGTCTGAGGTTGAGAAATACCCCCTTAAAAAAAATCTCACCAATTTTGCTGGTTGGAAGGCACTTCTTCTGGGCCGCATCGTATGTGGTGGAAGCCGGGCAGGCACAATGGAAACTGCCCCGGGTGTTCTCACAGCGTCCGTTCACACAGTTGGACTCATCCAAACACTCATCCACATCTAAGGGCAGAAGAGAGGCAGCTAATCCACAAGGCCTCAAATCAGAATCACTGTGTCTTCCTCCTTTAGAATTTCAGACAATCCTCGACTTACAACCATCCATTTAGTGACTGAAAAATGTGAATTATGACCAGGATGTTCTGACTTTGGCTTCCCCGAAAAGCAGGAGGCAGAGTCCTGGTCCCGACAAAACCCCTTTTATTAATCGAATGTGAATTCCTCTCATTCCCATTCAACAAAGGCTTGGCAAACATTCTTTCAAAGGCGTATTTATGACCACAGACCTTATCTAGCTTGGAAAGCGGCCATGTCAATATTTCCCAAATGCAAGGAAAGACTGGGCACAGAGTCTCTGAGATTCACGGACAGATCTTCACACTCCTGAAACAAATCTAACGACCGAACTGTTTCCTGCAAAAGCCCACTCCCCTTTCACTCCTCTTTTATTTCCTATGAGAGGGCCCATTCACCGTCCACCTGTGACGTTGCTCCCAAGTCGACCCTGATTTTTTAGCTGTTCTCGTCTTCTGGCAGCTCTGCGCATGCGCACATTGGGAAGAGGCTCCAGCTGTTCTTCTGCCTCATTGCTGTCTAGCTCCGTAGGCACTGTCAGGCAGCCTCGCCACCCCACCCATCTCTGCCTCTGACACAGAGCCCTCGTCCGAGCCTACCCCATCCTCTCCAGGAATGACCCATGCTCCTCCCCAACCTCCTCACTGTCCGACTCTGCTGCCAGCTCCACTGGCCACTGGCAGGCCACAACACAGAGGTGGTATTCACACCTTCCCTACCAGTTCGCTAATGTGAGTGCATGTGGGCGCTCACTTCACTTGCATGCGCCCCCCGTCCATGCATGGGCTCGCCTTCCGCACATGTGCTTCGGCTTGAAAATGAGCCTAAATGGGAGCTCATAGAGCCGGAGCAGGTGGGCGCGGCCAGCCGCAATTTCCACTACCGGTTCGGGCAAATCGGTCCGAACAGGCGGAATACTACCTCTGTTTACCACCAATTTTCACACTTAACGGCCATTGCAACTTTCTCAGGAAACAGAAGGCTCACAATTTACTAATCCCTCCCTCCTGGTTCATGAATTGCAAGCCAGCTCTGACAGCATGACTCTTCCTCTGTTGCTACTCAAGAGGTCAAAATTATTCCCCATGCTGGGCGTCCCATTATTACCGACACACTCCAAGAGGTTGGCATCGTAGTAGAAGCCCTGCTTGCAGTAACACTCGTAACCCGGCTGGGTGTTCACACATTTCCCTTCCTTGCAGATCTCTTCACCAAACAGGGAGCACTCATCAATGTCTGGATAGGAGAAGGAACAAGGAAGAGGAAGAGGCAGAAGGCAGGGGAGGAAGAGAAAGAAAGGAGGGAAGAAGAGGTGATGAAGAAGGAGGGGCAGGAAGAGGAGGACAAAGAGGAGGAAGAGGAAGGAAGAGGAAGAGACAGAAGGCCAGGGAAGAAGAGAAACAAAGGAGCAAAGAAGAGGTGATGAAGGAGGAGGAGCAGGAAGAGGAGGACAAAGAGGAGGAGGAGAGGGATCAAGAAAAAGGAAGAGATGGAAGGAAGCGGAGGTAGAGAAAGAAAAGAACGAAGAAGAGATGATGAAGGAGGAGGAGGAAGAAGAAAGAGGAAGAGACAGAAGGCAGGGGAGTAAGAGAAAGAAAGGAAGGAAGAAGAGGTGATGAAAGAGGAAGAGCAGGAAGAGAAGGCCACAGAGGAGGAGGAGGAAAGGAAGAAGAGAACAAAGGAGATGAAGGTGGAGGAGAAGGAAGAAGATGAAGAGATGGAAAACAAGAAAAGGAAATGAAGAGGTGAAGGAGGGGCAAGTAGAGGAGGAAAAAGAGAAGGAGGAGAAGGAAAAGAAAGAAAAATATGAAAGTGGAGAAGGAGGAGAAAGAGACAAAGAGGTGGAAAACAAGAAAAGAGAAGACAGATGAGAAAGGCAAGAAAGAAGGAAGAGAAGGAGGAAGAGAAGAGGAGAGGAAAAAAGATGGTGGAGAAGGGAGAAGGAGAGAGATGAAGAGATGGGAAACAAGAAAAGAAAGAGGAGGAGAAGGAAGAAGAGAAAGGAGATGGAGGAGAAAAAGAAGCAGGAAAGGAAGAAGAAAAAAAGTGATACCAGAGGCGAAAAGGAAGAATGGAAGGATAAGGAAGAGGAGTAGAAGGAAAAAGAGAAGGCCATTAAACAAAACTCCACATCACCAATATGGCACAGGGGTCTCATGGCCACCCCGAGATGTAACCCTCTCCTCATCCTGCTTTGAGGGTCACGCCGAGGCGACCAGAAGCATCTCCAGACCCTCAACTTCCCCAGGGGTGGGATTTAGAAGTTTGGACCAGTTCGGGTGAACAGGTTGCTACTTTTACATTTGGTTCACCGAACAGGTACTTGCAAGGACTGGCTGGCCCCACCCACCCTGCCTCCCTCCTCCCAGGAGTCCCCACACGGCCCGTTTTGAATGCTAGAATCTCCGTGTGGAGATTCTGGGAGGACGCAAAACGGGCCCGTGAAAACTCCCCCCGCTGCCCCCCACCATGGTGCAGGAGGCTGAGTAAGGCCACGTCCACCCAGTAATCGAGCAGAGCACCGGTTGTTAAAATTTTCCAATCCCCTCCTGGCCACCCCCTCTTTTATCCAGCTTCACAGAAGTGGGGGGACGGGTCAAGAGGACAATTTGCCCACCCAGGCTCTGCCTGGGTGTGACACCCTCTGCTCCCACCCAGGCCACCTCCAAAGGCCTCCGTCCTCCGTACGTCAGGGCCGGGCGCCCCACAACTCACCGCGATGCGTTGGAATGCCGTAGTTCAGGATGGTGTCATCCAGGATGAACCCTTTGCCGTCTGGGCACAGAGTGTGGAACTCAACTGTTGGAAGAAGAGACAGGTGAAACTCAAATCGTGATTCTGCAACCGTGTAGGAACTCCTGCTTGAGCAGGGGGTTGGACTAGAAGACCTCCAGAGTCCCTTCCAGCTCTATTCTGATTGATAGTCACTGGGCCACCACGGCTCTTCAAACATTATGGAGGCAAGAGGCTGGCTCTGTAAACCGCTTAGAGAGAACTGTGAAGCAGCGTGAAGCGGTATCTAAGTCTAACGGCTATTGTTATTTTCCTTCCTTCCTTCCCAGTGGTTAGAATGCAGGATTGCAGGCTAACTCTGCCCATTGCCAGCAGTTCAATCCTGACTGGCTCAAGGTCAACTCAGCCTTCCGTCCTTCCGAGGTGGGTCAAATGAGGACCCAGATGGTTGGGGGCAAGAGGCCGACTCTGTAAACCGCTTAGAGAGGGCTGCGAAGCACCGTGAAGCGGTATATAAGTCTAAGGGCTTCAACTATTTGTCTGAAATCTTATCGGGCTTCCTGCCTGATCCGAGGGTTGGACTAGAAGGCCTCCCAAGGTCCCTTCCAACTGTTATCTTCCCATTCTGTCTCAAGCTGAGTTTGGAACAAGGCTCCTTTTCAAATTTAACGAGAATGCGACACAGGAGGTTTCCAACTTACTCGAGTTGAGAACGGGGCACGGATAGATCTCGCAGTGATCCCCCCAGCCGGCCCCGAGCGAGCAACAGCACTCCTGGCGAGAGATGTTGGTGGCGAGAACACTATTGCAAAACACGCTGTCATCGAAGTTCAGGTAACACTCCTTTTTATGGTGGGGCACCTCTGCGGAGAAACGTCACTGCCGTTGTCGGGAATTCCTCCCACCTCAAGGTGTGTTTCCCCCCCCCCCTTTTCCTTCGCACACTCCGCTTACCTTCGCAACTCTGCTGGTCTTTGGCGAGCGTGAATCCCTCGTCACACACGCACACGAAGGAGCCCCCGGTGTTCTCGCACACCCCGTGCGGCTGGCAGAGGTCAAGTTCCCGGGCACACTCGTCGATGTCTGCGGAGGCATCGTGGGTGTTTGTGCCAGGGAGGAAGGCATTCTCACAACTCGGATTCCCCCACAACTTTACGGAAAGATTTGCACCAACTGATCGTGAATGGATCAGCCATGGGGAACAGGGGATGTCATGGGCCCATCGGGGTCCGATTCGGAGGAGGAAGGGGGTGAGTTGGAACCTGGACTGTCCAGCAGGGATGGTATATCTCCCTTAAAAATGTTTGGGGAAGCCAGGGGTTGAGGAAATGTCTTTCCTCAGTTGAGTCTTAGTAAACAACTAATTAAATACAAGCCAACTGTGTGCGGAGGCAGCCAAAAAGCCAATGCAATCCTAAACTGCATTTACAGAGGGATACAATCAAGATTAAGTGAGGTACTAATACCACTCTATAAAGCCTTAGTTAGACCACACCTAGAGTCCTGCATCCAGTTTTGGTCACCACACTATAAAAAAGATGTTGAGACTCTAGAAAGAGTTGCAGAGAAGAGCAACCAGGATGATTTTAGGGGACTGGAGGTTAAAACATGCAATGAACGGTTGCAGGAACTGGGCCTGGATAGTCTAGGGTTGGGAAGGACCAGGGGAGATAGGAGAGCATCTTCTAATATTTGAGGGGCTGCCACAGAGAGGAGAAGAGGGACCAGCTATTCTCCAAAGCAACGTCATCAAAACTTTTTCTTATCCCGCTCTTCTGACCGAGGCTTCCGAAGAGCAGGAAGCAAACTCCTGGTCCCAACAAAAAACCCTTTTATTAATTGACTGTGAATTCTGCTCATTCACATCCAGCAAAGTCTTTCAAGGGAGGATTTACAGTCACAGACCTTCTCTGGCTTGGAGAGCTGCCAGGCTGATATCTGCAAAACGTGGCCAGGAGTCTCGGAGAATCCCGAACCAATGAAACGAACTAATGGACTCCTGCAAACTCCACTCCCCTGGCGCTCCTCTTTTATTTCCTCTGGGAGGGGCCATTCATCGTCCACCTGTGTCCTTACTCCCAAGTCGATCCCTGTTCTTTAGCTGCTCCCTTCATCTAGCAACTCTGCGCGTGCGCACACTGGGAACAGGCTCCAGCTGTTCCTCTGCCTCACTGATGTCTGACTCCGAAGGCAGCTGATAACTGTCAGACGGCTCTGGCTTCCTTCTGCCTCCCACACAGAGCCCTCATCAGGGTCTTCCCCAGACTCCAGGACTGGCCCAGGTTCCTCCCCAACCTCCTCACTGTCCGAATCTGCTACCAGCTCCGCTGGCCATTGGTAGGCCACTACAGGGGCTGTGGTTTGGGGGATTGAGTGTTCCTGCCTTCAGAGTCCCATGGGGTGGGGAATAATCTTGAGGGCGATAAAGGACTCTCTAAACGCCGTCCTTGCCTTGACCACCTGGATCATAACAGGTGATCTTGGCACGCCACGAGTCAATCTATCTATCTATCAGATGCCCCTTCTGGAAAAACACAGAGGTCTCTTGCGAGGAGGGGAGCTCGCTCACACAGAGACACAAACCTTGGCACATTCGATTACTCTCCAGCTGGTATCCTGTCCGGCAAAGACACTGGTAGGAGCCCACCGTGTTTACACATTCGCCCCCAATGCAGGCGGCGTGGAACTCGCATTCGTTCACATCTGGGAGGGCAGAAAGGGTCGAGTAGAATAAAATAAAATAAAAACGATGGCTTTGGGTTTTTTTTATCGGCAAAAAGGGCAGAGTTTACGATTGGCTCAGAAATTGTGTTTTCCAGCCTGGAAGCGGGAGTGGGAGGGGAGAAATAATCTCAAATGTACAGGTGCAATTATAAAACTGGTCAGGATTTATCTGCAGAAAATGGCAGAGAACTCTGCACATGGTTATTGGCATTGTTATCCCTCGTGCTACTTGCCAGAATGGTCAATCATATCCACATCTCAGTTCCCAAATCTATCTATCTATCCATTATCTTCTCTGTCTCTCTCTCTGTCTCTCTCCCCTCTATATCTATCATCTGTCTCTGTCTCTCTATCTGTCTGTTTACCGATCATCTATCTATCATCCTAATAAATTTATATGGTGCCCAGAGTCGCTGTGCGGTAGGATGGGTGGCTTATAAAAAAAATTAATCGAATGGAACGGAATGGAACAGAACAGAATAGAGAGTAAAATATGGAATAGGAATAGGAGGAGAGACGAGAAAGGAAGGAGGGAAGGGAAGGGGAGAAGAGAAAGGAAGGAAGGAGGAAAGGGAAGGGGAGAGGAGAAAGGAAGGAGGGAAGGGGAGAAGAGAAGAGAAAGGAAGGAAGGAAGAACGGAAGGGAAGAAGACAAGAGAAGAGAAAGGAAGGAAGAAGGAAAGGGAAGGGAAGGGGAGAAGAGAAAGGAAGGAGGGGAGGAAAGGGGAGAAGAGAAGAGAAGGAAGGAGGGAAGGGGAGAAGAGAAAGGAAGGAGGGAAGGAGAGACGAGAAAGGAAGGAGGGATGGAGGGAAGGGGAGAAGAGAAGATAACTAATTAAACAGATTTGGGAGCTCAAGTGAGGCTGGGACTGAACATTTTAATCCTTGGAGCCTTTGGTGCTGTCTGAGTTTGGTGATTTGCTTTCAGGCGTTTTCTTACCCAATTAGGTAATGCCATCAGTGTCAGGGAGTGTGAGATTTGCTGCCCATTGCTAAACTTGAGAAACGCTGACTTAACCTCATGAACAAAATCTGGCGTTCTATTTATTTTTTTCAAGCAAAAACGCTGTCCCAAATTTTAATCACATCCCCGGTGGCTTCCGAGGCACAGAAAACACAGGCAGACCAGCCTTCTCCACATGCTCAACAGTTCTCTTTCCCCACCACAAAGAAAAAACTCCCAGGAGTTCATGCAAGACCCTCCATTTCCCTCTCTCACCCTTGCAGCGTGGCCCGTCCTTCACGGCCTGGAAACCCGCCGGACACTGGCACTTGAAGGACCCCAGCGTGTTCACGCAAACCCCGTGGGCACACAACGAACCGTTCTGGCACTCGTTGACGTCTGCAGGAAGAGGAGAAGAATCAGTCTGATTGTCATGCCCCCCCGTCGGAGACTGGCATAAGAGCTGACAGTGAGTGAGAAGGCAGCTCTGTTGGCCTTGGAGGAAACTGGGGAAGGGCAGAGTCAGTCCGGACAAGGCTGTTCGGAATTCGTCAGGCCTTCCAGCAGGGAGGAGAAACAGAGCTCAGATGAGGAGCAAGAACCACCCGCTCCTGATCCAAGAGTTAGGAGAGTGCAGAGAAAGCATGATCAGCGCAGACTGAACAGGCATTCTGGACTAATTATCTGGTTCTTTTGCCCCCTGAACTCCTTGCTTTCCTCCTGTTTTGCCAAATACATTTTGGATTTCTTGCCATGCAGCCTTTGCTGCCGACAGCGCCGGGCTGGACTAATTGCAGCAGAGGCTGCATGAGAGTTGTGTTGTGTGTTTGTTCTCACTCTGCTCTGGGACTTGCTTGCCAGAAACGTGGGAGCTTTTGGGCAGGTTCGGAGCAAGATAAGGGCCCCGTTTGAACTGACGGAGCGGCGTTTTCTGCATAGGGCGTGGAACGGTATTTACCGACGCAGCTGCGGAAATCAGCGGCAGGCGCGAAGCCGTCCCCGCAGGAACAGCGGAAGGAGCCGGGCATATTCTCACACCAGCCGTGCTTGCAGGAAACTTCCTCGGCGCACTCATCCACATCTGGGCAGAGGGGAGGGGGAGAAGAACAGGACAATGAGCTCTTTCGATGCTTGGACCTGTTAGTGTATATGAAATTATGAGCTGAAATAGCCATAGCGACAAGTCAGCCAATGGGAACTGTTTGGTGACTAAGAAACAGGATCTGTTGCGAGCCGTGGGAGATGGCTCGGAGCCTGGGCGTGGCTTAGCTTAAGTGTTCTATATATAAGAGTTGGTTTGTCCTTGCAATATGACTTCTGTGATACTGGGTACTGGTTGTTCGGTTTCTGCTTCTTGTCCTTGTCCTTGCTACCACTTTGCAACCGCTGCATGGGTATTGTATACCTGCATCATGTTTTGTATTATTGTATACAAAGAAGTTTCTTCTTCCGACAGAAACTTAAGACCCACCTGTTCCAATTAGCTGGCCTAGCTGATTTATAGTCCCACTTGCAACCTCCTGGCAAACATCTTATTCTGGGGTAGTTTTTAAGGGAATTTTAATTTTTTATTCGAATTTTAACCATTATTGTACAGTGTATATCCTACCTTCTCCGTATATCTATGTATATCTATATTTTTGTATCCACATGGTTGTTTTAATATGACTGTACACCGCCCCGAGTCCTTTCTAGGAGAGGGCGCGGTCTATAAATTAAAGTATTATTATTATTATACGATTGTATCACAGCGGCCAGTTGATTCGCCGGATTTGGCATTGATTACTAGTCGGGCCCCACCCAGGGGCCTAGGATGTCGTAACGTATTTTCGTAATATACGTGCAGATCCAAGCAGTGCCGCTTTTTGCATTTGACTGATGGTGATTTTGTCAAGTTTTAACTGTTTTAAATGTAATTCCAGTGCTTTTGGAATAGCACCCAGTGTGCCGATTACCACTGGAATTACCACTGCTGGTTTGTGCCATAATCGTTGGATTTCAATTATTATTATTATTATTATTATTATTATTATTATTATTATTATTATTATTATTATTATTATTATTATTATTATTATTATTATTATTATTATTATTATTAAAATGAATCCTGCTGAATTATTTACTTGTGTGCTGGTTGGATCGCTGCAAACTCTAACAGGACCCTATAGAGTGGTACGACTGCAAGGGACCCGGAGGCCTTCCCCAACCACCACGGAATCCGAACTGTTTTTTCATCATGAGGACTAGACACTTAACTCTTTTTTAAAAAAACATAAACAACCACAATAAAGTCTTGCAATATATTTCACTTGTGAGGGTTACACTCTTTTTAAAAACAACCATAAAGTCTAATGGTATTTTTTAAAAAGTCACGAGGACTAGACTCTTTTTTTAAAAAAACCATAAAGTCCGACAGGTGAAGAAGCTTCTTGGATGAGAAGCAAAATGTCTTCAAAGGAAAAAAACAAGAAAGTTGAGTTGCCTCTTGGAAAAAAAAAAACCCATAAAGGCTGATAATATTCTTAGTCATGAGGACTAGACTCTTAAAAAAAACCCAAAACAACCAGGAAGTCTGAAAATGTTATTTAGTCATGAGGACTAGATTCTTTTTAAAAGTTCAAAAGTTCTGACAGCTGGCCCCGCCCCTCTGTAGTCACATGACTGGCCCTCATTGATAGCCATTTACAGCATCCTGTAGTGATGAGACCACAATTTATCATGATTTTTTCCCCAAAAAACAACATTTCCTTCCCGTCTTTGGCAAAAATGCCCCCTAGCGAACAGTAGGTTTGTTTAACGACTGCTGTAAAAAAAAACAAAAATGAAAAAGGCCATATAATTGGGCCCGTCACATGATGACTCACTTTTCAACGGTCATGACCTGAGTGCAATGGGCAGGCTCCGTTATAGTGGTAAGTCGAGGATCTATATCTGTTTGGGGCAGGGGGTTGGACTAGAAGACCTCTAAGGTCCCTTCCAACTGTTATTCTGTTCTAAAAACAACCAGTGTCTGGCGTTTTTAATCATGAGGACTAGATGCTTAACTCTTTTTAAAAGCAACCATCAATCTGGTAGTTTTTCTCATTATGAGGACTAGACACTTAACTCTTTTAAAAACAACAACAACAATAACCATCAATTCTGAAGATCTTTCTAAAGCTGAGAAGTGGTTGCAGTATGTCTTACCATAACATATGCCATTTTGGGCCCGGAAGCCTGGCTGGCATGGGATACATTTATAACTACCAGGTTTATTTTCACATCTCCCATCAGGGCAAGTTCCAGGGTCAAGGCATTCATCAATATCTGGGAGACAAAACAATTTAAACAAAGGAAAAGGGAAAATCAAAATAGGTCAGTGGTGATAACTCTTTTTTCAAATAGTATTCATCACAATACTATTAATAATATAACTATATATCAGTACAATTACAATAGTACATAACATCCTCATCGTCAAATTCTCTCCATACGAACATTCCCTCTTTTTTATATCTCCTTTTTTGTAATAAGTTTTTATTTGTATTCTCTTATATATAGTTACAAGTATACATCCACAGTGTTTTGTATTCTCCCATCCCTATTTTTTCTTTTCTTTTCTCTTCCTTCCTTCCTCCTCTCCTTCTTCCCTTGCCTCTTCCCTACTCCTCTCTTCCTCTTTCTCCTTCTGCCCTCTCTCCTTCTCTTGCTATCCCTTCCCTCCTTCCTCTCTTTTCCTCTTTCTTCCTTCTCTCCCCTTTCCTCTCTTCTCCTCTCCTCATCTCTTCTTTTGTTGTTGTGGTTCTCTCTTTTCAGCTCTGAACTGGTGGGTTTTCGGGATGGTATTCCCGCAAACCCTGTTATAATTTTAGGAGGAGAAAGAGGAGAAGAAGATGTGGTGTCCTTAGTGCTTTCTGAGGTCGGAGTGGGGTTTGAGGAGAGGAAGAGGAAGAGGAGAAGGAGAAGGAGAAGGAGAAGGAGAAGGAGGAGAAGAAGATGTGGTGTCCTTAGTGCTTTCTGAGGTCGGAGTGGGGTTTGAGGAGAGGAGGAGGAAGAGGAAGAGGAGAAAGAGAAGGAGAAGGAGGAGAAGAAGATGTGGTGTCCTTAGTGCTTTCTGAGGTTGGAGTGGGGTTTGAGGAGAGGAGGAGGAGAAGGAGGAAAAGGAGGAGGAGAAGATGTGGCGTCCTTAGTGCTTTCTGAGGTTGGTGGTTTTCTTCCAGATATTTCATGACCCAACTAGGGAACATCATCAGAGCTGGAATGGAGTGGGGTTTGAGGAGAGGAGGAGGAGGAGGAGATGATCTGTGGTGTCAGTGCTTTCTGAGGTTGGTGGTTGTCTTCCAGACATTTCATGACCCAACTAGGGAACATCATCAGAGCTGGAATGGAGTGGGGTTTGAGGAGAGGAGGAGGAGGAGAGGAGGAGGAGGAGGTGGTGGTGGAGGAGGAGAAGAAGAAGATGTAGCGTCCTTAGTGCTTTCTGAGATTGGTGGTTTTCTTCCAGACATTTCATGACCCAACTGGGGAACATCATCAGAGCTGGAATGGAGTGGGGTTTGAGGAGAGGAGGAGGAGGAGGAGGAGGAGGAGGAGGAGGAGGAGGAGGAGGAGGAGGAGGAGGAGGAGGAGGAGATGTGGCATCCTTAGTGCTTTCTGAGATTGGTGGTTTTCTTCCAGACATTTCATGACCCAACTAGGGAACATCATCAGAGTTATAATGGAGGGGAGTTTGCAGAACGGAGGAGAAGGAGGAGGACAAAGACTACTGCAGTGTCCTTGCTGCTCTCTGAGCTTAATTATTTCCTCGCAGACGTTTCATTACCAAACTAGGTAACCGCATCAGTACATTGACACTGACCGGTGCATCACTGATGATGTAACCTACTTTGGTAGTGAAATGTCTGCAAGAAAACCACCAAGCACAGGAAGGACCCCACCCACTTGGGCATTCCCCAACCTGGCTGCCCACTCCGTACCCTCACACAGCGGCTGCCGGGAGGACTTCAGCCGATATCCGGCATGGCAGTCACATTTATAGTGTCCTGGGAAATTGATGCAGGAACCGCCGTCTCCGCAGATGTTGGGCCGGGCGCATTCATCAATATCTAATGGGAGGAGGAAGAGGCAAAAGAGTGAACAAAGGGGGAGATCTGGGGCTTCACAAGCATCTCCCCCCTGACTAAATAACAGAATCACAGAGTCCTTCCTTCCATCCATCCATACACACACACACACCCATCCATCCACCCAATTCTTGGAAGTGTTACCTGTGCAGGATCTGTGCCCCTTCTGCACTTTCAGCTGGTAGCCTCGGTTGCAGTGGCAATTGTACGACCCACCAGTGTTCATGCACACGCCTTTCCCGTGGCCGCACAGCTCCAGTTCACACTCGTTCACATCTGGGCAGTAGAGAGAAGGAACGGGAATCCGAGAGTTTATTTTTCCTTTTTCTACAGAATAGAATAGAATTAGAACAGAATAGAAAATAGAATATTGAACAGAATAGAAAATAGAACAGAACAGAATAGAATTAGAATAGACTAGAATTAGAATAGACTAGAATTAGAATAGACTAGAATTAGACTAGAATAGAGGAGAATGGAATAGAGGAGAGAAGAATAGAGGAGAATAGAATAGGAATTGGAATAGAATAGAAATAATAGAAATAGAAATAGAAATAGAAATAGAAATAGAATAGAATAGAATAGAATAGAATAGAATAGAATAGAATAGAATAGAATTCTTTATTGGCCAAGTGTGATTGGACACACAAGGGATTTGTCTTTGGTGCATAAGCTCTCAGTGTACATAAAGGAGAATCCTTCATCAAGAGTAAAAAGATACAACACTTAGTGATAGTCATAGGTTACTAATAAGCTATCAAATCGTATTAGGAAACAAATAAAAACAATATAAATTGAAATGTACAAGCAACAAGATTATAGTCATAACTGGGGAGAGAGAGGAACTAGGAAGGAAGAGAAAATAATAGTAATACAGTCTTAGTTTCACAGTATTGTGGGGATTAGTTGTTTAGCAGATTGATGGCGTGTGGGGAAAAACGGTCCTTGTGTCTAGTTGTTGTGGTGTGCAAAGCCCTATAGCCTCGTTTTGAGGGTAGGAGTTGAAACAATTGATGTCCAGAATGTGAGGGGTCTGTAGATATATTCCCAGCCCTCTTTTTGACTCCTCAATGGAAGGCAGGTTGGTAGCCATTGTTTTTTCTGCCGTTCTGATTATCCTCTGAAGTCTCCGTCTCTCTTGTTGGTTTGCAGAGCCAAACCAGACAGTTATGGAGGTGCAGATTTCAGACTCAATCCTTCCTCTGTAGAACTGAATCAGCAGCACCTCCCCCTATAGGAGATCCTATACCAGGGGGTTGGACTAGACAACCTCCAAGGTCCCTTCCAGCCCTTTTCTGATTGAGCTCAAACGTTTGAAGGAAGCGGCCCCTTACCTACACAATACCTGTGCTGAGGATGCCACCGATAACCCTGGTAACACTGGCAGGTGAATCCAGATCGGGTCGGGATACACTCCCCGTGGCTGCAGATGTTGTGCTTCAACTTGCAAATGTCCACCTCTGGGTGGGGAAGAGAGAGAAAGGCAAGGAAAAACCGTCAGAAAGAGCCACAGTCGTTCTGTCGATATTCTCAATATGAAGCCTTCAAACACCGCTGTGGTAAGGATGTATAATTATACATTTTCATACATTTGTAATTGCACTTTGTGGTTCTATCTTTTTTTTTGAAAGGAGAAGAATACGTGTTAAAATTAAATGTGCACATCGAAAAAGAATTATAAATACCATCCACATAAAATGGAGCTCACTCAGAAGCTGAAAATAAATAAATACACCAAATAAAATAAATAAATACACCAAATAAATGAGAGGAAGAGTGGGAAGTAGAGGAGAAAGGGAAGGGAAGAAGAGAGGGATAGGAGAGAGGGCAGGGGGGTGAGAGGAGGAGAGGAAGGAGGAGTGGAAAGGGGAGAGATGAGAAGGAGGGAGGAAGGGGAAGTAGAGAAGGAAAGAATGACAGAGGGAAGAAAGGAGGTAGGGAGGAGGAGGAGAGAGGGAGAAGAAAGGGATGGATAAGGTAGAGATATGGTGTATGGAGAGTAGAAGAGCCAATAATTGTTTTGGGGAGTTGAGGGGAAGATGAATTGATGTAAACATTTAGTAATACAATATGATGTTGGCTATGTAATAGTTCTGAAAAAAAGAGGACGGGGGAAGGTGATCTGGGATGAGGGTACTCACCGGTTTCTTGAGTGGGGGGCATGTAAAATTCATCCATTCGGTCCTCTTCGGGGTACTTGACCACAACCGCGACGGTAGGCTTCGTGATCACCACTGCAAAGATTAAGAGATTAACAGATTTAGCAGAGTTGGAAGGGACCTTGTAGGTCATCTAGTCCAACCCCCTGGGCCAAGTAGGAGACCCTACGCCTTTTCTGACAGAGGGCAGTCCAGCCTCATCTTGGAAGCCTCCAGGGATGAAGCTCCCACAACCTCCGAAGGCAACTTCTGTTCCATGGGTTGATGGTTCTCCCCGTCTGGAAATTCCTCCTCATTTCCAGGTTGAATCTCTCCTTGGTCAGTTTCCATCCATTCTTCCTTGTCTGGCCTTCAAAGGTGCTTTGAAGAATAGCTTGACCCCCTGTGGCAGCCCCTCAAATATTAGAAGATGCTCTCCTGTCTCCCCTGGTCCTTCTCTTCCCTAGATTAGACTTGCAACTGTTGAAAATGCCAACACACACCCAACAACCCTGGGGAAAACAGTACAGAGAAGTGTTTTCCTCTCACTCACCGGGGTACCGAGGACCCAAAGTCGGGGTATTGCCGAAAAATACCCCCTGCTCCTCCGAAACCGTCGTCTTTCTGGGCAACTGGAGAGTTTGAGAAGGAAAGAGAAGGCGGCAATGAACAGGAAGACAAGATAGAGGGACTTCTCGGCTTACGACCCCAACTGAGCCCAAAATCTAGGCTGCTAAATGAGACCTTGAGTCCGCTTGGTCTCATTTTACGATGTTCCTTGCCGCAGTTGTTACGTCAGGGGTGTCCAAACTTGGGAACTTTAAGACTTGTGGACTTCAACTCCCAGAATTCCCCAGCCAGCATAGTTTTTGCTCAATTCCCCCCACCCCTGCCCCCAGGAGCACTCTATAAGCTTCCTAAAGGCTATCCGTGCTATTTTATTTTATTTTTTGCAAAAAACGGGGCCGTTTTTGGGAGGTTTGCAGAGTGCAAAAACTTTTTTGTTTTAATTTGCCTCTTCAAAACCTTGGTGTGTCTTTTTGCTTTTTTTTATTGTTTTAATTAAACAAAAAACACACACAAAAACATTCTTCATTAAATCTTCCAGAAAGCATGTCGATGGGTTACAAATAAATTTCGTGCGTTACTACAATCATTCTTTATATTTCATTCATATTGAATTGTACCTTTTAAGTCAAGAATCTTTATACCATCAAAATACCATCATTCTCATTTAACTATATTTGTTTAAACGTGCTTTTCGTCTAGAATCATTTATACTTATATTATAATAAATCTAGACAGAAATTTATTACTAGAATTTATAAGTACCCAGGAGAGATTACGTCTTTATAACAAAATCTAAACAAAAAAAATATATTAATAAAATTAGTAACTCTTTTCCCCAGGTCCCATATTATAGTTTATATCCAAATTGTTTTTACCAGTTAGAGTTATTATTTCATTATTATTGTCATGATGGGTTATCTGTATATCTTATACTCCGAAAAATACGGTATCTGAGATTGAGTTATATTTCAAGGTGTCCGTCCCTTTATTTCTTCCCAGATATTTTATTTTACCTCTTCCACAGTTCTTCCGTCCATCTCACACTTACCATCGCTGGAGTAACGGCTGCAAAACATAAACCAGACATAAGGGGAGGATTAGAATTTTCGATGGGAACAAAGGCCTGTGCGAACACCCCCCCTTCTTCTTCTACTGATCGAAACAATGACGAGTAACAGAATAACAGAGTTGGAAGGGACCTCGGAGATCTTCTAGTCCAACCCCCTGCTTAGGCAGGTAACCTTATGCCATTTCAGACACTCGGTTGTCCAATTTCTTCTTAAAAAACCCCAGTGATGGACGCGCACAACTTAGGGAGGCAAGATGTTCCACTGATTACAAATAGTCCTCAACTTATGACCACAATTGAACCCGAAAATTGTGTTGCCAAGTGAGACAGTTGTTAAGTGAATCCCTGCCATTGTTCCATTAGCAACATGGTTGTAAGTGAATCAGGCTTCCCACACACTGCAACAGTCATAAATATCTCAATTTTGGTCATTGGACCATGGAGAGGCTGCAACACTATCTCTCCTTCCTTCCTTCCTTTCTGTCCTTCCTTTTTTCTTCCTTTTCCTTCCTCCTTCCCCTTCCTTATTTTCCTTCCTTCCTTCCTGTCCCTCTTTCCTTTTTTCTTCCGTCCTTTCTTCTTCCTTCCTTCCTTTCCTTCCATCCTTCCTTCCTTTCCTTCCTTCTTTTCCTTCCTTCCTTCCAGGTTATCTCTCTCCTTCCTTCCTTTTTGTCCTTCCTTCCTTTTTTCTTTCTTTTCCTTCCTCCCTCTCTCCTTCCTTCTTTTCCTTCCTTCCTTCCTGTCCTTCTTTCCTTTCCTTCCTTTCCGTCCTTCCTTTCTTTCCGTCTTTTCCTTCCGTCTTCCTTCCTTTCCTTCCTTTTCCTTCCTTCCTTCCAAGCTATCTCTCCTTCCTTCCTTTCTGTCCTTCCTTTTTTTCCTCCCTCCCTCCTTCCTTCCTTCTTTTCCTTCCTTCCTTTCTGTCCTTCTTTCCTTTCTTCTTCCTTCCTTCCTTACTTTCTTCCTCCTTCCTTCTTTTCCATCCATCCTTCCTTTCCTTCCATCTTTCATCCTTCTTTTTCTTCCTTCCTTTTTTCTTCTTTCTTTTCCTTCCTTCCTTTTTTCTTCCTTCCTTTCCCTTCTTTTCTTTCATTCCTTCCTCCTTCCTCCCCCTCCCTCCCTCCCTCCTTCATATATCCCTAACAATCAGTGTCCAATCCAGTTCCGTCGTGGCATTTTTTGAAAAGCTTATAAAAAACGCTAAGCAAAATATTATTTTTACGCACTGCTCTCCGGCTGGAGAGATTGCAAATGAAGTGGCATTCCTATCGTTCCGGGGACTAGAAACCTGTTTGTTTTTTCACATAGGGCACACCTCTTCAATCATAAAGTCCAAGAATGTGATTCTTTTTTTAAAAGAAATAACTCCTCCGCAGCTTTAAAAAAAAATATCTGCAGTTATAAAGTCCAGAAATGTTCTTTCTTCTTTAAGACTGCAGTAAATCACTTGGTTTTTGGTGGCTGGCAGTAAACCAAGTCAAATAACTAACTGCAAACCTATAAAAAAACAGCTTTCAAATCTAGCAGAAACGAAGATATCTTGACAGGCTGCAGTTATGATTTGAATCCAAACTCACTGCAGTCCGAAATGAAAAGTCTCAAATCTCGGCTTTAGATATTTTTTCCTTATCTGGGAGAGTTTTGCTTTGCAAACAAGAAAAGCCAAGTTTCTAGACCTCATGCTGTTGAAGGGCAAAATGCATGACGCAACGTGGCAAGTTGAAAGGCAAAAGGCCCCCTTTTTACACTGTTGTTGTTACAGCTGAGTTGCGATGGGAGTAGTTAGAAAAGGAAAATGGACTTTAAAAATCACAACCAGACCGGGAATAAATGCCCAGTTTTGGGGCAGCTGAGATTAAGCCATAGGGGACAAAATTAGGCAGAAAAGCAGAATACAGAAACACAGAATCAAAAAGGAACCTTAATAGCATTATCTACTTGAATTTTAAAAAATTGGAGGGGGATCTTCACGTCACGGTGATACGACGACTTTTCTGGCTTCTCTGGATAGCTGTCAAATTCAGATCGTTTGGACGGTCCAATCTGGACCTAAACCGTCCCGAAGAGACGGTGAAAGGTAGGGGGAGATCCTGTGGTCCCAGAGACACCCGTGAAGTCTCTGGTGACCTGGAAAAAGCCCCCTTTGCCAGCGATCGCGAGTCAGCCCCCAGACTGCAGAAACTGTTGACAGCTCCTATATGCAAGCGCAGGAGACAAGCATTGTCGTTTTGGTGAGAGTTTTTAAATCCTTTTTTCTATTGGAGAGAGAACACCCTAAATTTGGAAATTTAATTTAAAATAAAGGCTGACTAGAGAGAAAGCGAGTGAACCAACCTTCCGCTTCCTGGGAGTCGCTGTCCATGGCGGGAGGGGTGGGGGGCTCCGGCCGCAGTTGTGGCAAGTCGCTAGTAGCATCCGGGTGGATCTGGAGTACGAACTCACTCTGTCCCTGGATGGTCAGAGTTTGGTGCAAGGTTTGAATGTGGTAGCCTTTCCCTGCAGGGCAGATTTCTCGGAATGCCGCTATCCAACCGGGAGAGAAAAAACGAGACCGTTAGAAGCTCCTTCGGCCCCACGGGTAAGATTTGCATGGTGAAACAATGGATGGAGGGACAGAGAATGAGAGGAAGGAAAATGGCAGCTGCAGTGGAAAAGCGTCAACAGGGGAGATGATGTCCAGGACAATATGGCAAAATAGGGATATAGCAATCCCTGAGACTTATATACCGTTTCACAGTGCTTTGCAGCCCTCTCTAAGTGGTTTACAGAATCAGCCTCTTGCCCCCAACAATCTGGGTCCTCATTTTACCCACCTCGGAAAGATGGAAGGCTGACTCAACCTCGACTCGGTCAGGATTGAACTCCTGACTAGGGGCAGAGTTTGTTTGCAATTCTACGTTCTAACCAGAAGGAAGGGAGGAAGGAAGGAAGGAAGATGATGGAGTGATGGAAAGGTTGGGTGGAAAGAAGGAAAAAAGCAAGGAGAGAGAGAGGCAGATAAGGAAGGAGAAAAAAGGAAATAGAGAGAGAAGGAGAAAGAAGTAAATAAGTAAATAGGGAAGGAAGGAAGGAAGGAAGGAAGGAAGGAAGGAAGGAAGGAAGGAAGGAAGGAAGGAAGGAAGGAAGGAAAGAAGGGAGGGAGGGCAATAGCAATAGTTCTTAGACTTATATACCGCTTCACAGTGCTTTCCAGCCCTCTCTAAGCGGTTTACAGCCTCTTGCCCCCAACAATATAGGTCTTCATTTTACCCACCTTGTATGGTTGTAAAAGGTGATCTCATAACCTCAGGACACAGGGGCGGTCATAAGTACGAACCAGTTGTCAGGTGTCTGAATTTTGATCACAGGAGCACACTACCAAGTGTGCTCATAAGGGCCATAAGCGTGAAAAACAGCCGTAAGTGACTTTCTCCAGTCCCTTTGTAACTTTGAACGGTCCCTAAATGGACTGGCGTAAGTCGAGGACTACCTGTAGCCCATCCCGAGCAAGAGAAAGATCCTGACGTTCAAAAGACAATACCGAGCGAGGACGCGGAGAGGGAGGTCCGAGCCACAAACAGGACATAGAAGCAAGATGATCCGAGCGGATGAATTCAAGGAAGCCGACAAAGCGCACCGTCCCGTCCCCACCCACCTGCCCTTCGACTCACCCGTTCCGTCGGCCGGACATCGCTCGCAGTGGTCGCCCCAGGCTTTGCCCACGCTGCAACAGCAGGTTTGGCGAGTCAGCTTGGTGGAGAGCTGATGTTGGCACTTTTGCTCGGGGCTCACCAGCCGATAACACGAACTCCTTTCCCCGGCTTTCTCCGCTGGCCTCCCCCCAAAAAAGAGAGACAGAGAGGGAAATCAGACGAGGCAGAAACTTTCCCAGGGAGAGGGAGGGAGGGGGGGAGAGAAAAAGGGAGAGGGAGGGAGGGAGAGAGTAAGGGATGGGGAGGCATAGAGAGAATTAACTCTACCACCCCCAACCTGTTGAGATACATACGCACACAGTGGGTGCGCGAAGGTCCCAAAACTTGTCCCGGTTTACACGCGCAACGGAAGCTTCCTTGGGTGTTCAAACACTCCCCTCCTTGGCACACGCCTTGCATGGCACACTCATTGATGTCTGTGGGGTGGAAAAAGGCCCAAAATGACTATTCATCCCTGTAGCTCTTGCGATTTCTGCTCTCCGAGGAGGGGGACCTGGATTGAAAGCCTGATTCCGGGAATTCAAACGTCCATCTGGTCACATTCCTTCCGCTAACCTCCTATTTGCAAATATCTTCCCGATTCAGAAGATAGGAATTGTTCCTGAGACTCCTCCGAGGTGACTTATCCCCAACGCAGCGGCCACCTCAAGTCCCATGCACCTGTTCTGACCGAGACTTCCCAAGAGCCTGAAAAAACTCCTCGTCCCGACAAAAACCTCTTTCATTAATTTGCTGTGAATTCTGCTCATTCACATCCAGCAAAGTCTTTCAAGGGAGGATTTACGGTCACAGACCTTCTCTGGCTTGGAGAGCTGCCAGGCCGATAGCTGCAAAACTTGGCAAGGAGTCTCGGAGAGTCACGAACCAATTAAGTGAACTAATGGTCTCCTGCAAGCTCCACTCCCCTTTCTCTCCTCTTTTATTCCCTCTGGGATAGACCTTTCATCATCTACCTGTGGCCTTCCTCCCAAGTCAGCCCCTGTTCTTTAGCTGTTCCCTTCGTCTGGCCACTCTGCACATACGCACACTGGGAACAGGCTCCAGCTGTTCTTCTTCCTCACTGATGTCTGACTCTGAAGGCAGCTGATAACTGTCAGACGGCCCTGGCCCCCTCTCTGTCCCCGACCCAGAGCCCTCATCAGAGCCTTCCCCAGACTCCAGGACTGGCCCAGGTTCCTCCCCAACCCTCTCACTGTCTGAATATGCCACCAGCTCCACTGGCCGCTGGCGGGCCACAACAGTGCCACCCTCCAATAGAAAAGGACAGCTAAGGCAGGACTCAAACTCAGGGTCAAAACAACTGTAAGGAAGGGCACCCGTGAGAGCAGAGTTTATTTTCACTGACATTCAAATTAGAAATACACACATGTGGAACATACACAGCCCGTTCGTGAAGGCTTACCCTGGCAGTGAGTGCTGTTGAGTCGCTTGTATCCCTGTGGACAATCGCTTCCCATCGTCTTTTGCACACCCAGATCTGAAAAAAAGAGCACACAGCGAGAATTTAGCGTACTTTTCAGAATATAAGACGCACCTAACTTTTGGGGAGGAAAGCAAGAAAAACAAAATCTGCCTCTGCCTTCCAGCAATTTGCCTCCTTGCAGCAAACAGCAAACAGCCTGTTTCAGTTTCAGCACAGCCTGATTAGCACAAGCAGCTGATTGTCGATTGGACCAGCCTCCCTACGATTAGCTGTTTCAGGCTGCGGGGATTGCCATTGCCGATTGCCGCCTCCGTGTGCCCCATTTTACTCCCGTTAGGGGGGGATCAGAATGGGTAGAAAATGGGACGTGCAGAGTCCAAAAATGGAGCGCGTGGAGGCGGCAATGGTAATCCCTGCAGCCTGAAACAGCTGATGGTCGGGAGGCTGATCCAACCGACAATCAGCTGCTTGTGCTGATCAGGCTGTGCTGAAGCTGAAACTGAAACAGGCTGTTTGCTGATTACTGCAAGGAGGCAAATTGCTAGGAGGCAGAGGCGGGTGGGTGGAGCTACATTTGGTGTATAAGATGCTTACAAATTTTCACCCTCTTTTAGGGGGGGAAAAGTGCATCTTGTACTCCAAAAAAGGCAGTAAGTTTCTAACTTAACAACTGCGGAGATTCACTTAACAACTGTGGGGCAAGAAAGGTCGTAAAATGGGGCAAAATTGAATGACAAAAAAACATCTCACCTAGGAACAGATACACTGACTGTCTCTGTACCAGAGTCAACTTATTTGGCCAAATAAAGTATTCAATTCAATTCAATCATTCCACTTTTCAGGCAAAGAGCGCACCCACAGAATTCGGGCAACCTGCGCTAGGGATCGCTGGGTGGTGCAAGGTCCCCAAAGAGCACCAGGAGAGGGAGGTGGGGAAGGGCTGGAAGCTTACACTGCAGTTGGGGGCACTTATGGCACTTGCTCTGGCCCCAGGAGGTGCCGATGCTGCCACAGCAATCTTCCTGCTTCGTGAGACCCGGGAGTGGGTTACTCCCACACTGCAGTCCCCACCGGAAGGAAAAGAGAGAAGTTGTTTTTTTTTTAAAAAAAAAGACTAAATTCACCAATTCTGTCTTGAAAAACCAAGCTCCAAACTTCCCTATTTCATCCCAGTCCTGCCCCAACCACATTCTCTCCAACCACAATCCCCCAGCCAGCATCTTTAAGATGGGTGAGCTTCAACTCCTAGCCAGCAGGCTTTAATATGAGTGGACTTCAACTCCCACAATTCTCCAGCAAGCGTACTTTAAGATGGGTGGAGTTCAACTCCCAGAATCCCCCAGCCAGCATGCTTTAAGAATCCCCCAGCCAGCATGCTTTAAGATGGGTGGACTTCAACTCCCAGAATCCCCCAGCCAGCTTGCTTTAAGATGGGCAGAGTTAAAGTCCAGCCATCTTAAAGTTGCCAAAGTTTGAAAAAACACTGTACTAGAGGCTTCCTCCTTTGCTCTTTGGCCCGTAGTTGATCAGATACACTGCTTTTGAGCATGGAGGCTTGATTTCATACGGGTTAAATAGCTGGCCAAGATCCCGTTCCACTCACCGACTGCTTGGGCAGCGTCTCTTGAAAACAGCGCCCCAGGGGTTTCTGGGCCGGGGGACGAGTGTAGGCCGGTTTCGTAGCTGGGTGCTGGATGAGATGGTGGGCGCCCGCTGGCCCACTCCCCTCCGAGCTGAGGCTGTCGATGCGGTGGACCTTCACGGAGGCTTCCCGCGGGTGATGGACACGGACGTTGACCAACGGTTGATGCATCTGAGCTGAGAAGCAGAAAAATAAACGAGGGTGTTGATAAACCGGACAAGGGAATTGCTACGTCGACGTTTTGCCTTTTTTTGTACACAGATAAACGACCAACTGGGAATTTGAGCAAGCATTTTTACAGGGCTCGATCAGATCCCTAGCGGCGCGTAACAGAGTGAGCTCCCGTTACTTGTCCCAGCTTCTGCCAACCTAGCAGTTCGAAAGCAGGTAGAAATGCAAGTAGAAAAAATAGGAACCACTTTGGTTCCCGAATAGCCTGCTCAGTCTGCGCTGATCGCGCCTTCTCTGCACTCTCCTAGCTCTTGGATCAGGAGCAGGTGCTTCTTGCTCCTCATATGAGCTCTGTCTCTCTTCCCTGCTTGACTAATTCCGAACAGCCTTGCCCGGACTGACTCTGCCCTTGCTCTCTGGCTTTGGAAAGGAGATGAGCACTGCCCCCTAGAGTCGGGAACGACTAGCACATATGTGCGAGGGGAACCTTTACAGGGCACAAAGATGTGGGGATCCACTTGAAACCCTGGGAGCTGGAGACAATCTTCTTCACATGCTCAAATTTGGGGTCCTTGGAGCTATCGAAGCTTGGGTGTTTTCTTGCAGAGGTTTCATTAACCAAGTGTAACCCCGCTCCATTCTAGCTCTGATGCTGTTATATAGTTTGGTAATGAAACGTCTGCAAGTAATTAAGCTCAGAGAACAGCAAGGACACCTCTTCATCCTCATCCTCCTTTTCTTCCTCTTCTTCTTCCTCCTCCTCTTCTTCTTCCTTTTCCTCCTCCTCTTCCTCCTCCTCCTCCTCCTCTTCTTGTTCTTCCTCTTCTTCCTTCTCCTGTTCCTGCTCTTCTTCCTCCTCTCTCCTCCTCCTCTTCTTCCTCTTCCTCCTCTAAAGCTCAGAGATAACCAAGGACCCCACAGTCCTCTTCCTCCTCTCCACAAACCCCACTCCCTACGAGCCCTGATGATGTTACCTAGTTGGGTCATGAAACGTCTGCACGAAAACCAAGGACCCTTCATTTCAATCCTGAACTACAAACATCCCCTTTTCCTGATGGAAATATGTATTCCATTTTGTAAGGTACGAGGGAGTTAAGAAGTGGCATATAAGATATACGTTACGTTTGGAAATATATTGATTCATAAGACCTGATGGAGTGTTATATAGAATTATATCTAGGCTGTTTCTCCAATTAAAGCAATATTTATAGGTTGGAGAAAATTGGCTCTTCCTCAGAGGGGGTTTATCACTCCCCACTCCCCCTCCCCAAAAAACAACACCCGCCCGCGAGCCCAGCCCCCCTTTTCTGTCCTGTCCTGTTACCTTCGGAGGTGTGATGCCCCAGGGGCACCATAAAGGTGGAATGGCTCACGGTGCCTTTCGAACCCGGTCCCGAGGGACTGTCGCTGTGATGATCAGACATGACCTGGACGGCGTAAATGGCGTGCTTGCTGGAACCCGTCTCCATGGGGGCCCCGTCGCTGGGGGGCCGCGCCTGCTGCCCCTGGCGGTTGGCGGGCATCTGGCAGAAGCGGCCGGTGAATTCCGGGGGGCACAGACAGTGGTTACCAGATGTGCATTGACCGCCGTTCATGCAGGGCAAAGGACAGACCACTGCAGCACGGAAGGAGGGGGGGGGGAAACGACAGAGAGAAAAAGACACCCCTGTTAATTTTGCATGGGTCAGAAATAACACACACACACACACACACACACACACACACACACACACGGCCTCTTTTTGGCTTCCTGCTCATCAGCCCAACCTTGACACTGCCAGGAAATTTCTCCTTATTTCTAGGGTGGCTCTCTCCTTGTTTAGTTTCCATCCCTCACCTGAAAATTGTATTTTGGGAATATCGACAGGGCTGCCTCCTTCCCCCCCCACCCCCACAAAAAAAATAAAATTAAAGTTTTAATTAAAGAATAGTGCATCCAGGTTTGGTTGCCAAGATGTAAAAAAGATGTTGGGACTCTAGAAAGGGTGCAGAGAAGAGCAAGAAAGAGGATTCCGACTCTGTTATTTATTCTATTCCATTCCCATTCCTATTAATTCTATTCTATTATATTCCTATTAATTCTATTCTATTCCAATTAATTCTATTCTATTCCCATTCCTATTAATTCTATTCTATTCTATTCCTATTAATTCTATTCTATTCCCATTCCTATTAATTCTATTCTATTCATATTAATTCTATTCTATTCTATTCCCATTCCTATTAATTCTATTCTATTATATTCCTATTAATTCTATTCTATTCCCATTCCTATTAATTCTATTCTATTCTGTTCCAATTAATTCTATTCTATTCCCATTCCTATTAATTCTATTCTATTATATTCCTCTTAATTCTATTCTATTCCCATTCCTATTAATTCTATTCTATTCATATTAATTCTATTCTATTCTATTCCCATTCCTATTTTCTATTCTATTCTATTCCTATTAATTCTATTCTATTCCCATTCCTATTAATTCTATTCTATTCTATTCCTATCAATTCCATTCTATTCTTTCTATTCCCATTCCTATTAATTCTATTCTATTCTAATTCTATTCTATTCCAATTCCTATTAGTTCTATTCTAATTCTATTCTATTCTAATTCTATTCTAATTCTATTCTAATTCTAATTCTATTCTAATTCTATTCTAATTCTATTCTAATTCTATTCTAATTCTATTCTATTCCAATTCCTATTCGTTCTATTCTAATTCTATTCTAATTCTATTCTATTCTAATTCTATTCTATATGCAACAGTGGTTGCAAAGAGTTTCAGGCCATCTTGTGTGTTTCAGTGTCAACCAAGCCATGAATCAGAAGTTGGACGCGCAACCCCTGCCTCGCTCCAAAACGGAGGCGCAACTGCAGGTGTCAACTTGTGTCGTCTGGAAAAGATTTGCGCGCCGCCAGGCCGGAAGGCCGTGCGTGGGCTGCCGTCAAATTTTCCACTGCTTTCTCCCCGAAATAGCCAACACAACAAACCCTTTGGAGAAGACGAGAAACAAGCAGCGGCTTCAAACCACGTTAAAGACTGTTTGGGTCCCTTCGTGTTTGGGGTTGACTGCCAGCAGTGGCCTGGCCACGTCCCAGCAGAGCTTCTGGCCACGTTTTTCGGAAGCGGTTTCCTCTGGCTTCTTTCCTAGACCTGGGAGTGAGTCAACATTGGCTTAGCGTCGCCCAGCTGGTCTGATACCGGTGGGAGGACTAGAACTCGCCACCTTCCATTTTCTAACCCTGGGCCTTTGTTGGCAGCCAAACACCTTTCTGTAGTTTGTCCAACGCACCTCGACTTACAACCCATTCATTTAGTGACCAATGGCAGTGACGTACAACTAGTCCTCACACTTGCCACCGTCACAGAGTTACTGGTCCTCCTCCTCCTCTTTCAACAACCCCATAATCCTTTGCGGGATGGAGTCTGGGCAATTGAATGCAGCTGAATGTTTACTGGCCAGATGCCTTTCTTGTTGCCAATGAGTAGTTTTGTTCAGCATAGACTGTATCTTCTCAGTGTGCGCAGAGAGAGAAATATCTGCCTCTACCTAGGATTGAACTCACAGCCTCCTGACTGGCGGGCGAGAGCTCCACCTCTAGGCCACTGCACCACTCACAGTCGCTAGTCACATGATCAAAATTCGACAAGGGACTCGTATTTATGATGGTTGCAGCATTCCTGGCGTCATGGGATCGCCTTTTGCGACCTTCTAACGAGCAAAATCAACGGAGAAGCGTGATTCACTTAAGAACCGTATTACTAATTTAACAACTGCACCTGATTCACTTAACAACTGTGGCCAGAAAGGTCGTAAAACGGGGCAAAAAAATCACTTAACCGTTGTCTAGCAATAATCAGCAACAGACATTTGGGATTCAGAGGCGGTCATAAATCAAGGACCTCACTGTGCTTCCTAGATATTTTTTGTCTGGCAAAATTTCAAAGCCAGCTGCCTATTTACTCAGGGGTTTATTAGCATACATTATGTCTTACTCTCCACCGATTCTTACTTCTGCCTTATTTTCATCAAATATGAAATGTGTATTATTAATGCATGATTAATGGCCATCACAATCGTGTGATCAAAATTTGGGCAGTTGGCAACTGGCATGTCTTTATGCCTGTTGAGCATCCCAAGGTTATGTGACGGTCGTTGTTTGCGACTTCGCCGCCGGTTTCCGTCAAGCAGATAGAGGAAGCTGGATTTACTTAAGGACTGTCTGATTTTCACTTAACAACTGCAGTGATTCCCTTAAGAACTTTGGCTCAAAGGCAGCCTTGACATCTGCCTTGCTTAGTAGCTGAAATTCTGGTCGCAACTGCAGGACTAATTTTACAAAAAAAGGCACTAACTTGGACTCTTCACTTTTAGTTAGGGGAGACATGATAGCAGTGTTCCAATATCTCAGGGGTTGCCACAAAGAAGAGGGAGTCAAGCTATTCTCCAAGGCACCTGAGGACAGAACAAGAAGCAATGGGTGGAAACTAATCAAGGAGAGAAACAACTTAGAACTGAGGAGAAACTTCCTGACAGTGAGAACAATTAATCAGTGGAACAGAAGTTGCCTCCAGAAGTTGTGAATGCCCCAACACTGGAAGTCTTTAAGAAGATGTTGGATAGCCATTTGTCTGGAACGGTATAGGGTTTCCTGCCTAGGCAGGGGGTTGGACTAGAAGACCTCCAAGGTCCCTTCCAACTCTACTATTGTATTGTATTATTGTATTAGTTTTGAAAGCAATTTGCATTTAACTGTATTAATGGATTTAGAAATATAATGCTTTATGTTACACTTTGTATGTCTGTATTTTACTATTCTATGATTGGAAATCACTTGGCAACTTTAAGTTGTGTAAACTTCAACTCCCAGCATGCTGCGTGGGGAATTCTGGGAGGGGAAGTCCCACCCCCCCATCTTAAAGAGTGCCAAGTTTAAAAAAACACTGTTCTAATCATCATTCAATCAGAGTACTCTGCAATAAGCCAAGATGGTCCAATGGTTGTCAGGCAGAAAAATAACTTTCCCTAATAAGCATTATTTTAACCGGAGATACCAAGGCGAATCGGGAATTTTCACCCACTATCCATGTTCCACATTTGCACAATACATCTGAACCATAAACAAGCTGGATTCACACAGCAGATTAAGCCTCCAAGAAACCCCAGTTTAAGCCTAACCAGCTGGAGAGATTGTTAGATCTTCCACTGTTGAGCATGGGAGAGCAGCCTGGTGTGCAAAGAAGGGTGTGCAAATGATTTTTTTTTAAAAAAATAATGCTTGTTTCAACTGGCTGATTCTAGTTTGAACTTGGCTTTGTGACCGAAACGAAGCCCCTTCTGAATCACGCTGGCTCTTGCACAAACTGGCTGGGTGGGAGGGGGTGACTGCATGTGTGTGTAAGTGTTGGACTCCGATTGTGTGTGAGTTCGGAGAGGCTTGGATGCGCAAGAGGCCCCAGAGATGGGGCTGAGATGTGAAGTCAACTTTTCCAGCAGCGAAAGAGAAGAGAATAGACAGGGAAGGGTGGAGAGAGAGAGAGAGAGAGAGAGAGAGACAGACAGAGAGACAGAGAGACAGAGAGAAGAGACAGAGAAGGAGAGAAAAAGAAAGAGAGAGGGAGAGAGAGGGGGGGGGGAGAGAGAGAGAGAGAAAGAAAGACGCATACAGACAGAAAGAGAAAGAAAGAGAGAAAAAGAGAAAAAGAAAGAGAGGGGGTAGAAAGAGAGAGAAACACACACACACACAGAAAGAAAAAGAAAGGTAGAAAGAGAAAGAGAGAGGGGGTAGAAAGAGAGAGACAGAGAAAGAGAGAGAGTGACAGATAAAGAGGCACACACAGAGAAAAAGAAAGGCAGAAAGAATGAAAGGTAGAAAGAGAAAGAGAGAGGGGGTAGAAAGAGAGAGAGAGAAAGAGAGTGAGACAGATAGACACACCCAGAAAGAGAGAAAAAGAAGGGCAGAAAGAAAGAAAAAGAGACAGACAGCGAGAGAGTGAGACAGATAGAGAGAGAGAAACACACACAGAAAGAAAGAAAAAGAAAGACAGACAAACAGAAAGAAAGAAAGAAAGAGAGAGAGAGAGGTAGAAAAAGAAAGACGGAGAAGTAGAAAAAAAGAGAGAAAGAGAGGCAGAGAGAGAGAGAGAGAAAAAGAGAGACAGGGAAAGAAAGACAGAGACAGAGAAAGAAAAGGGAGGGGAGAGAGAAAACATGGAACCAGGGTGCGCAGGCGCATAGGAATAAAAAACAATGTGCAAAAAGTGTCCCAGGCTGCGCTCCGTCCTGCCCCCAAATACAACAGAAAGGCAAAACTCCACGCTAACCAATCCCCGTGCAAAACCAAGCTTGTTTTGGAAAGGAGAAGGCGAGCCACAGATTCGACATGCAACAAGACAAACCTGGGTTCCCACATTGCCCTGACCCCCCCGTTTGTTTCGCCACAAAGAGTAACCAGCAGGATTCGCCCTCAACACCCCCCCACCACCCCACCCCAAACAAAGCTGGTTTGCAAACTGCAAGGCTGCGTTGGGCGAAGAGGGACAGAGAAAATAAACAGAGCGCAAAGGAGCCAGGATGTATGAGGCCAGGAGTTTCGGTGGGGAAGGGAGCCCGGTTTAACGTGTTGGGGGTTCCCACAACACATTAAACCCAGTTGCTGAAAGATGCTGGGTTTTAGCTTTGCAATTCGCCCAAAGGGAAAGCCAGCCACAATTCACAGCCGTTACAAAGAGGAAGAGGATATTCTACACGAGTGTTTCTCAACCGTGGCAATCTGGGTTAATTCTTGGTTTGCTTCGCTTGTGATTTAGCATCCTTCAAAGTCGGAATTGGAAGAAATATTAAGAGATCATCTAGTCCATCCCGCTGCCCCGGGCCGGGAACTTATTTCACTGGCATGCCTGTTAGTTCACCATAAACCCATGTTTCTCAACTGTGCTAGCTGGAAGACGTGTGGATTTCAACTCTAATGCCATCTAACCTCCTCCGTGGAAAGCACCAGGCAGTATCCCACGCCCCATCAACAAAAGGGTTGCAAGATATAAGATTTTAAGAAAGAAAGTTAAAAGGCAGACTAAAAAGTCAATCAATGATGGAATTTCGAAGAGATTTAAGAGATGATGGACAATGAGAAAAACGTATTAACAAAAGTGGAAGATATATATAAATAAAATAGTAGTATATACATGAATAGACAATATATATTTGTTATAACCCCAATAAGTAAAGATTCGTAGGTGGGAATTTAGGATTAGATAACGTATTAATAATGTGTTAAAGTATATTGTGAATTTAAAATAGTAAGGAATAGAAATTATGGGGAGTTCGAAATATATTCCCGGGATTGATTTAAATATTGTTAATAATTGGTATTATTATTATTACACTTATTGAAGTTATGGCGGAATAATGAGTAATATTTAAAACTATTAAGTGATCTTGCTTAGTAGGGGGGACAATAAATATAGGGCAAAAAGAAATGTGATTGATGATGAAATGAACTTTCGGAAAAACGAGAAAAGATTAGGGAAAGAGATGAATATTGTTGAAGTTGGAAGATTTGAAGTATGCGTGTGTACACTATCTTGCCAAAAGTATTCGCTCAACTGTCTTTGCTCGCATATGAATTGACTGTAGGTAGCATCCCATTCCTAATCCATAGAGTTCAATAGGACGTTGGTCCACCCTTGGCAGCTACAACAGCTTCAACTCTTCTGGGAAGGCTGCCCACAAGGTTGAGGAGTGTGTTGATGGGAATCTTTGACCGTTCTTCCAGAAGAGCATTTGTGAGGTCACACGCTGATGTGGGACGAGTTTACGTGGCCTACCACTTCGTGGCTGAGTTGCTGTCATTCCCAAACACTTCCACGTTCTTAGAATACAACTGACAGTGGACAGTGGGATATTTAGGAGCGAGGAAATTTCACGACTGGCTTTGTTGCCCAGGTGGCATCCGATCACAGTTCCACGCTGGAATTCACTGACTCTAGAGCGACCTTCTTTCCATGGTATAAACAGTCTGCTGCTAGGGACTTGGTTTTATACCCCTGTGGCTGTGGAAGTGATGGGAACACCTGATTCGGATTATTTGGATGGGGGAGCGAATACTTTTGGCAATATAGTGTATGTATGTATGCATATCCTCTGAGCCATCCAACATCATAATAAAGTTTGCAAACGACACAACGGTGCTGGGTCTCATAACTGGAGGGCATGAATCAGCATACAGGGAAGAAGTCCAGAAGGTATCCGTATGGTGCTCAAGAAACAACTTACATCTAAATACTAGTAAGACAAAGGAGATGGTGCTAGATTCCGAAGCGCAGAGAGGAACCTGCCCCACTGTATATCGAGGGGGGCTGTGGAGAGAGGGTTTCCTCTTTTAAATTCGTGGGAGTCCTTATTGGTCAAGATCTCACCTGGAAAAACAACACGTCTCTGGGGATTGGAAAAGCCCAACAGAGACTTCATTTCCTTAAGAGTCCCGCGAAAAAATCAGGTGGAACAACGGCCGATGATCTCTTTCTATCGGTCCACCATTGAAAGTGTCCTCACATATTGCGTTAGAGTATGGTACGCTGGTTTAACAGCTGCAGACAGGAAGGCCCTACAGAGAGGGGTCAATTCGGCACAAGAAACCATCAGTTGCCCTCTGACACCACCGAGTGACATCGCCAGATCTCACTGCTTTAGCAGAGTAAAGAAGATACTCAGAGACAATTCACACCCTGGTCAGTGTCTCGTCGCACTTCGACCATCGGGCAGAAGGCATCCAAGTATAGCCAGCCGAACAAACAGGTTTAAAGATAGTTTCTATCCTTGGGCTGTGAGACTTTTAAATACAACCGCAATCACTCCATGCGCACGCTAGGTTTTTTTCTTTTTCTTTTCCTTTCTTTTTTCGTTTCTGTTATAATTTTGCACCGGTGAGGTTAAAACCAATTTCGTTGTATTTAAGTACAATGACAATAAAGATTATACTTACTTAGGTATCTATCACTATTGCAGTGATGGCAAAGTTTTCAGCACCATGTGGCCAAAAAAACAAAGACCAGCTGACTGGCACATCTGTTGTTTTTTGGGCATTTTTTGGCCGTTTTCAGTCCATTTGGGGGTCACTTTTCGGACATTTTGGCCCCAAAACAGCCTGAAAAGGGCCAGACAAACAGCATGATTTTGGTTCATTTTTCAGGCCATTTTCAGGCTGATTTTTGGGCCATTTTTAAGGCCACAAACGGCCCGAAAAACCAGCCCAAAAAATGCCCCCCAAAACAGCTGGAAAACGATCTGGAAAACAGGCTGTTTTTGGGGTGTTTCTTTGGCTGTTTTCATTTTCTGGGGCTCCGGTGCCCGTAAAGACCAGTTGGCGACAGTGCCTGTGCCCACAGAGAGGGGCTCTGCGTGCCAACTGCATGCCACAGGTTTGTCATCACTGCCCTCTTGTTTAAGTGGCTTAAAAAAGACTATTATAAGCCATGGAATAGGTGGTATAATTGGCTAGAAAAAGAGGTGTAAAATTAATACCTAATGAGTAGATAGAAAGTATAATAAAAGGAAATGGTATGCATTCAGAGAGTAACAGAGGTGTAAATGTTGTATATGTTATATAAATGAGTAACTATGAAATAAGGAGGTATATGTATAAAACAAGAGGCCTTAGAATGGGATCCCAAACTAGGGGGAAAAAAAGTGATAACGGAAAAATGCAACCGTGATTTTAATGCTTAAAAATGTTGATTAGAAATTGTTTTGCTTTTAAAAAAGTCTTGCAATAAAATATGAATGTTTATAATGGGGGGAAAAATCAAATAAACATTTATTAAAAAATAAAAAACCAAAGGGGTTGCAAGGAACCAGGCTGGTGGGGTGGGGGAGGCTGTTGGGCATTGTAGTCCTAGCTTTCCCCCCCCGCCCAAGGCAAACGAGGCTCATGGGTAGTGTAGTCCATGCCATCTAAGGAACTTTGCAAAGTGGAAAGCACAAGGCAAGTACGTACAACACATCCTATTAACAAGAGGTTTGCAGACAGCCAGACTTGGGGCTGATGGGCGATGTAGCCAAGGTTGGGGGCTGATGGGTGGTGTAGTCCATGCCATTTAAGAGACTCCCCAAGTGGAAACCATCGGACAATAGAACATGTCCCATCTAAAAGGGGGTTACAAAGAGCCGGGCAGGGGGGCTGATGATGGGTAGTGTAGTCTGTGCCCCCAAGGGGTGCAAGGAGCCAGCCAGGGGCTGATGGGTAGTGTAATCTGTACCCCAAGGGGTTACAAGGAGCCAGGAGGGGAGCTGATGGGTAGTGTATTCTGCACCCCCAAGTGGTTACAAACAGCTGGGCAGAGGGCTGATGGGTAGTGTAGTCTGTGCCCACAAGGGGTTACAAGGAGCTAGGCAGGGGCCTGATGGGTAGTGTAATCTGTACCTCCAAGGGGCTGCAAGGAGCTGGGAGAGGGGCTGATGGGTAGTGTAGTCTGTGCCCCCAAGGGGTTACAAAGAGGGGGGGTAGGCTGATGGGTCGTGTAGTCCGTTCCATTTAAGAGACTTCCCAAGTGGAAACCATGGGACAAGAGAACCCATCCCATCTACAAGTTGCAAGGAGCCGGGGGGGTGGGTGGGGGGGAAGCTGATGGGTCGTGTAGTCCGTGCCCGCAAGGCAAACGATGGGCAGGAGAAACCCCACCCGTCCCCTGGCGGGAGCCTCCCCTCTCTCCACCCAGCGGGCGCAGGGAAGGGGACGGACGGACCCCGCGAGGGGGTCTCCCTCCACTCACCCACGCGGAACCCGGAGCCGGTCAGGGTGTCCATGGCGTGGCCGTTCTCCCCGATGAGCGTCATGTTGCTGCCCGGCTTGCAGCTGTCCCGGCAGCGGCCCTTCTGGCAAGTCCGCTCGCAGATGAGGGGCGCGAAGACCACCTTGAAACGCTCCCGCGCCAGCGCCGCCCGCTCCGAGGGGCCCGAGGCGGCAGCGGCGGAAGAGGAGCCCCGGCCCGGCCAGCCCAGAGCCCGCGGCGGCCCCGCCAGCAGCAGCAGCAGCCCCAGCACAGCCGCGCCCGCCGGGGGCATCTTGGCATCCCCTGCGCCGCCCCGGCTGGCAAGGAGGAGGGAGGCGGCGGTGGGTGCTGCGCCCGCTGCTCTGCTCGCTCCGGCCCGCCTGGCGCAGCCAATCTCCGGCCGGGGGCAGGGAGGTGGGAGCGCCGCCAGCAGGCGCCGGAGAGGCCGGGCCGGCAGGGGGCGCGGGGAAGGGCGGCGGGGACCCCCGGGACGGGCAAGCGTCGCCCCGCTGCAATTGCCACCCCGCCACCCCCTTCCCTCCCTCCCTCTGGCGGGACTGCTTTGGAAGGGGGGGGGGCGGCCGCGATGGGGAGGAGGAGGAGGAGGAGGAGGAGGAGGAGGAAGAGGAGAAGGACACCCCCCCTCCTCCGAAGCCCAAACTTGAAACTTTCCTGCCAAACTTGAAACTTTTTTCCCGAACTTGAAACTTTTTGCCCAAACTTGAAACTTTCTTCCCAAACTTGAAACTTTTTTCCCAAACTTGAAACTTTCCCCCCAAACTTGAAACTTTCTTCCCAAACTTGAAACTTTCTTCCCAAACTTGAAACTTTTTTCCCAAACTTGAAACTTTTCCCCCAAACTTGAAACTTTTTTCCCAAACTTGAAACTTTCTTCCCAAACTTGAAACTTTCTCCCCGAACTTGAAACTTTTCCCCCAAACTTCAAACTTTTTCCCCCGAACTTGAAACTTTTTTCCCAAACTTGAAACTTTCTCTCCAAACTTGAAACTGTTTTCCCGAACTTGAGCCTTCCTCCCCAACTTTAAACATCCTCCCCAAACTCTCTATTCATTTCCTGCTTTCTCCATCTATCCCTCTTCCTCTCTTTCTCCCTCCCTACATCTATCGTCTATCTATCTTTCTATGTCTATTTACTCATCTATCTATCCCTACCTTGCTATATGTATCATCTACCTCTCTATATCAATTCATCCATCCACTCATCTCTCTCTCTACATCTATCTATCCATCCACGGTATCTATCTATCTATCTATCTATCTATCTATCTATCTATCTATCTATCTATCTATCTAATCTAATCTAATCTATCCATCCATCCACGGTATCTATCTATCTGTCTGTCTGTCTGTTCATCCAACCGTCCATCCATCCATCCATCCTTCCATCCATCCATCCATGGTATCTGTCTGTCTGTCAGTCAGTCAGTCAGTATGTCTGTCTATGTCTGTCTGTCTGTCTGTCTGTCTGTCTGTCTGTCTGTCTGTCTGTCTATCTATCTATCTATCTATCTATCTATCTATCTATCTATCTATCTATCTATCTAAGCTTGTGGACTTCAACTCCCAGAATTCCTCAGCCAGTCATGCTAAATCAGTGGAATGACTTGTCTCCAGAAGTTGTAAACACTATAACACTGGAAGTTTTTTTTAAAAAGAAGAGACTACTTATCTGAAATGGTAGAGTTTCCTTCTTGAGCAGGGGGTTAGACTAGAATACCTCCAAGGTCCTTTCTAGCTCTATTCTTTTTTTAAATTATTCATAAGCATTTTAAATACAGTGTATTGTATTCATAGGATTTACAAAAAAGCAAAGAAAGAACAAAAAATTAACATATTAGAATAGAATAGAATAGAATAACAGAGCTGGAAGGGACCTTGGAGGTCTTCTAGTTCAACCCCCTGCTTAGGAAGGAAATCCTACACCACTTCAGACAAATGGTTATCCAACATCTTCTTAAAAGCTTCCACTGTTGGAGCATTCACAACTTTTGGAGGCAAGTTGTTCCACTGAAATTTCTGTCAGGAAAATTCTCCGCGCTTCTAAGTTGATTCTCTCCTTGATTAGTTTCCACCCATTGCTTCTTGTCCTGCCCTCAGACGCTTTAGAGAATAGCTGGACTCCCTCTTCTTTGTGGCAACCCCTGAGATAGTGGAAGACTGCTATCATGTCTCCCCTAGTCCTTCTTTCTCTTAAGCTAAACATACCCAGTTCCTGCAACCGTTCTTCATATGTTTTAGTCTCCAGTCCCCTAATCATCTTTGTTGCTCTTCTCTGCACTCTTTCCAGAGTCTCCACATCTTTTCCACATCATAGCGACCGAAACTGAATGCAGGATTCCACGTGTGGCCTTACCAAGGCTTTATGAAGTGGTAATAACATTTCATGTGATCTTGATTCTAACCCTCTGTTTACGCATAACGATAATAATAGTGTAAGAATAATTTTAACTATATTTCTCTTTATATTAGCTTATTTGTAATTCTGTTGATTATATTAGCATGTTTATAATTATAAACCATCTTTATATTTAATTTACACATAGCAATAATCTTTCTTTGTCTAATTTCTACCTCTTATCTCTAACCACTCGTAAAGTCTAGTCCATGTTAAGTAATATTTTGTGTCATCTTTGTCCTTTATTTTTAACGACAAACTCTCCCATCTCTGCACAGACTTTCTAGCTCTATTCTATGTTAACTAATTACCGTAATAACTGGGATTACTTTCCCCCAGAAGCTCTGGGTGCTTACTGGAGGTATTTAAAAATAGACTGGATAACCACAATGGTACGGGGCATGGGGTTTGACTAAAAGACCTCCAAGGTCCCTTCCAACTCTTGTTCTTCGGTTATTTATTCTGTTAAAAGACAAAGTTTAAATGCAAAGTTAGGATCCCGGCCTTGGAAGATAAGGACTTGCAATTGGATAAAACTATTTATAAACAACAACAAAAAATGTTGATTCTTCTGTGGCTACTTGGCTACAATCAAAATATAAACATGCACTAAAGAAAGGGTGCGTTGTAGCAGGAGAAAAGGCTCAAAAGTTTTATTTTAGGAAGTTGCAACATTCTTATTATCGAAAAAAAAAACTAAGGTTGCCTTGGGCAATTGCAAAATTCTTATTACATCCTTGCACCATTTCCCTCCCAAAATGTTACTGGGTAACAGCTTTTATGTTTAGCCCTTCCTGTATTCAAATAAAGGTCGGCTTAAAAAAAAAAATCTGTAAGAAGTAGATAAATAGAAGCGGCATCTATCTATAGATGCCGCTTCTATTTATCTACTTCTTACAGATCAGAACGGGAGTGGGGACAAACCATCCCTCCTAAGTACTCACAGGCCTTCTGATGTTGTAGTTGTGGTTATCAACACTTTTGCTTCCTTCTCCTGTTTGTGAGTGCCAAAGAATGGAGGCCTTTGAACTCTGGGGCTGGAGAAGACTCCTGCATTGAGTCCCTTGGACTGCAAGCCCATCCAACCGGTCAGTCCTAGAGGAGATCCACCCTGGCTGCTCTTTAGAAGGCCGGATCCTGAAGAGGAAACTCAAATCCTTTGGCCACCTAATGAGAAGGAAGAAGGACTCCCTGGAGAAGAGCCTCATGCTGGGAAGGATGGAGGGCAAAAGAAGAAGAAGGGGACGGCAGAGAAGGAGGGGGCTGGATGGAGTCACCAAAGCAGTAAGCGTGAGCTTGAATGGACTCCAGAGGATGGGAAGGCCTGGAGGAACGTTCTCCATGGGATCGCGATGGCTCGGACACCACTTTGCAACTAACAAAGCCATGGCTAATTCCTGGGCAACACTGTCTGTTGGAAATTATGGCCTTTCCATTTTCTGGGCTGCTCTGGAGGTGTTGGCAAAGAAGCTGCAGGTAGCCCTCATTCAGTGACCATTGGAAGTTACAGCGGTACTGAAAAACGTGACTTAGGACCGTTTTCACACTTGTGACTGTTTGCGGCATCCCCATGGCCGTGCGATTTACTTTGAGATGCTCGGCAACCGATTCATACTTACGACGGTTGCAGCGTCCTGGGGCCATGTCATCCCCTCTTGCGACCTTCCGACACTTAACAACGGTGTGACTCGGCTAACAGCTGCAGTGATTCATTTATGAACTATGAGAAGAAAGGTGGCACAATTCCCCAGGCTGGAAGCCCATCCCTCTTAAATCATGCTGGCTGGGGAATTCTGGGAGTTGAAGTCCACCCCTCTTAAATCATGCTGGCTAGGGAATTCTGGGAGTTGAAGTCCACCCCTCTTAAAGCATGCTGGCTGGGGGATTCTGGGAGTTGAAGCCCACCCCTCTTAAAGCATGCTGGCTGGGGGATTCTGGGAGTTGAAGCCCACCCCTTAAAGCATGCTGGTTGGGGGATTCTGGGAGTTGAAGTCCACCCCTCTTAAAGCATGCTGGCTGGGGAATTCTGGGAGTTGAAGTCCACCCCTCTTAAAGCATGCTGGCTGGGGAATTCTAGGAGTTGAAGTCTACCGATCTTAAAACATGCTGGCTAGGGAATTCTGGGAGTTGAAGTCCACCCCTCTTAAAGCATGCTGGCTGGGGAATTCTGGGAGTTGAAGTCCACCCCTCTTAAAGCATGCTGGCTGGGGGAATTCTGGGAGTTGAAGTCCACCTATCTTAAAGTAAGCTGGCTGGGGGATTCTGGGAGTTGAAGTCCACCTATCTTAAAGCAAGCTGGCTGGGGGATTCTGGGAGTCAAAGTCCACCCATCTTAAAGCATGCTGGTTGGGGGATTCTGGGAGTCAAAGTCCACCCCTCTTAAAGCATGCTGGCTGGGGAATTCTGGGAGTTGAAGTCTACCGATCTTAAAGCAGTCTGGCTGGGGAATTCTGGGAGTTGATGTGCACCTCTCTTAAAGGTGCCAAGATTGGAAACAATTATCTAAGTACTATAATAGCTGAAGTACACACACACAGAGCTACACCATCAGGATCTCTCACCGTAGTCCCGTCTAATTAGTATCCTGGGAATTGTGGCTTTGCCCGTTGTAACATATGGCTATGAAAGCTGGCCAGTCAGAAAAGCGGCAACAAAGACAAGCTGACGTGTTTGAATTGCAGAGCTGGGAAAGCTCAGAATTCCCCCTGAGTGTGCTTCTCATCCACCCTGGTTAAAGGAACAAGCTGCTTCCATCTTGGAAGCTTTAATATATATATATATAATGTATTTGTGTTACAACCCCTGGTATGCCCAAATATGGGAGGGAGCTCACTATTCCCCCTTTCTGTCCTTCGGCTCATTACAGGGAACCATCCAGGCCGAAAACCATATTTTTATTTTTAATGTTGCCTTTTTATATTTGTGTTGTATTTGTGCTGATAAATAAATAAAGGGAGACTAGTATAGATCTATTTCAACCTATTTGGCTAGCTGATGAGACCTAAATCGGTTGAAATAGATCTATACTACTCTCCCTTTATTTATTTATCAGCAGAAATACAACATATATATATGTATGTATGTATGTATGTATGTATGTGTGTTACAACCCCTGGTATGCCTAAGGGTATGGCTAGCTGATGAGAGCTAATTAGCTCGAAATAGATCTATACTAGTCTCCCTTTATTTATTTATCAGTACAATTACCACACACACACACACACACACACACACACACACACACACACACACATATTCTGGAAGTTGTGCCCCAAACCTTCTGCAGTTGGTATCAAGCCAACGGGTCTTGGTCTGAAAGGGTTAACTCCAGCTACGCCTGGGCTGTGTGTGTGTGTGTGTGTGTGTGTGTGTGTAATAGTCAAGGGGAGGGGGTCTAACTGTCTGGCATCTGCAAGGAAGCCCCTGCAGCTTTATGGGCAGGGGGTCAGGAGGTCAAGGAAGGCGCGTGTCTCCCCTATTTAGACACACTCCTTGGCTTCCCTGGGGAGGGGGCAGAGGAGGAGGAGGGCAGGCTGCAAAATGTTAATGTGCCAGGAGGCCTTCCTTGCCCCCCCCCCGCCCTTCCCCAGGGAGCAGGGGCGGAGAAGTACAGGAGGCTGGTGAAGGGAAATCATCACCCCCTCCCCACACACACCCTCCCCTTTTGCAGACGACTCAGACAATGTGGCCCAGATGAAACCCCCTGAACAAAGAGGGAGGGAGGGAGGGAGGGAGGGCAGGGCAGGGAAGGTGGCCGGAGGAGGGTCTCTCTCTGGTGACCGTCCTGGCCAAGCTGCCGTGGGAGGGGATCTGCAGCGAAGCGAAGGGAGAGCTTCAAAAGCTGCATTGGAAAAGGAGAATCTCTTATGGAAATGAGGGCCTTTCTTTCTCCTTTCCTCTTTCCCCTCCCTCTCCCTTTCTTCTTCCCCTCTTCTCTCTTTTCCTTTCTTCCCTTTTCTTCCCTACCCTTTCTTCCTTCTTTCTCTCCTTCCTTTGTTCCACCCTCCCTGCCCCTTCTTCCTTCCTCCTTTCTTTCCTTCTTTCCTTCTTCCTCTATTTCTTCTTCTTTCCTTCCTTCCTTCCTCTCCTTCCTTCCCTCCTCTCCCCTCCCTCCCTTCCTCTTCCTCCCTCCAGGCCCTATCTTCCTTCCTCTTCCTTCCTTCTTTCCGCCCTCCCTCCCTCCCCTTCTTTGTCTCCTTCCTTCCCTCCCCTCCTCTCTTCCTTCCTTCTTTCTCTTTCCTCTTCCTCCCTCCCCGCCTTCTTCCTTCCCTTCCTTCTTCCTCTATCTTCCTTCCTCTTCCTCTTCTTTCCTTCCTTCTTTTCCATCTTCCCCTTCTTTCCTCTTCCTCTTCTTTCCTTCCTTCCTCCCCTCTTCCTTCTTCCTCCTCCTCTGTTCCTCCCTCCGTGCCTGCCCTTCTTCCTCTCCTCCCTCCCTCTCTCCCTTCCTTCTTCCCTTTCCCTCCCTCCCTCCTTCCTTCCCTATTTCCCTCCTTCCTTCCTTCCAACCTTCCTTCTTTCACTATTTCCCTCCCTCCCTTCTTCATCTCCTCCTCCTCACTTGGTGATCCAACCTGAGCATTAGCCAGGCTAAAACCACGTAGCACCTTCCCATCCTTCCACCCCTCCTTTAACAGAGGACCTCTGAGCACGTACAGAGGGCCTGTCTGCCAGGGCCGTGCAGCAGGGCAGGGCTGATCTAGCATGGCCTCTCCCAGCCCTGGAGGAAGAGAAGGGACTCCAGTCTGGCTAAGCGTGCAGGCTAATCCATTGGCGTTTCTGATCTCTAGGACATTTGAAAGACGAAGCAAGTGAGAAATGATTTGAAATTCGATATTCGTCTTGACTTCACTTGCTTGTCGCCTTCTAAAAAAACCCACTATTTAATCTGGGGCTAAAATTTGCACCCCGTGTTTTGTAGCTCTTTGTTTTTAAGGAGGGCTTCGGATTCTTGGGGCCTTCCGTTGTTATTCCGCTGTCTTTTACTCCCGGATCGAAAATATACGAGGCACAAGACGGAACCTGTGTTTCGTGAGCAGCCTCGGGGCTAAGAAAGATGGATGGAGGCAAGATTTGCATGTGTGTGTCAAGCACTTTCCCTTCACCACTCAGTTCCCGTTACGACACGACTCAACCCCGAGAGAGATCCCAACAGGGCACAAGCCACGTTCAAGCTGCTTTTCAGCCCCACTTCATCTTACATCTCCGGCGCTGCAAGCAGATATTCTACACCTAAGTTGAAAAATAACATTTGGCCTCTGTGCAGGATTGAGGAGGCATTGATTTGGCCAGGGGAAGGATGGATGGTAGGATAATAAGCAAAGGAGAGAGGGTAAGGTTGGAAGGGATTGTGTAGATGAGTGGATAATTGATTTGGGTGTTATGGTAGGTGTTTGTTGGGAGGGAGGGTGGGGTGGTGCTTTGGTTTGAGTGGATGGGTTGGTTAGTTTATAGCTTTGATGTGGGTAGGTTGTGGTTGGTTGTGGGTGGGGGTAATGGGTGTTTGGTTGGTTGGATTTTTGTAGGTACTTTGTGTGGGTGGTTGGTTTTGTTGGTTGTTTGGTTGTTTGTTGGTGGTGTGTGGGGTTTGGTTGTTGGGGTGTGTGGGTGGGTTTGGGTTGGTTTTTTTTTTATGGTGTGTGGGTTGGTTGGTTTTTTGGGTGTTTGGTTTGATGTTTGTTGGGTGGGGGCCAACAAAAAAAAAAAAAACCCCCCCCCACACCCCACCAACCCCCCCACAAAAACCATAAAAAAAAAACAAAAAAACAAAAAAAAACCCCACATTCCCACACAAAAAAAAACAAACCAAACCAAAAAAAAAAAAAAAAACAACACAAAACCAAAAACACCCCCCAAAAAAAAAAAAAAAACACCAAAAAAAAAAAACAAAACACCAACAAAAACAAAACCACACAACCACACACCACCCCCAAAACCACCACAAAACCCCCCCCAAAAAACCCACCAAACACCAACACAAAAAAACAACAACAAAAAACCCCCAAACCCAAACACACCACCACCATACCAAACACACCACCCCCCAAAAAAAAAACAAAAAAAAAAAACCCACCCAACAAAACAAAAAAAACCCCCCCCCCCCCATACCAAAAAAAAACACCAAAAAAAACCACAAAAACACCCACCACAAACACAAACCCCCACCCACAAAAAAAAAACCAAAAAACCACACAAAAAAAACCCCAAAAAAAAAAAAAAAAAAAAAAAAAAAAAAAAAAAACACCAAAACAAACCTCCCCCACCCCAAACCCACCAAAACCCCCCCCCCCCCCCCAAACCCCCCACAACCCCCCCCCCCCCCCCCCCCCCCACCACACCCCCCACACAAACACAAACCCCCCCCCCCCCCCCCACAAATATTCTACACACCATTTTTATTTTATTCCCCCCAACAAATTTTTTAAAAAAGTTATCTCATTCACCACTTCCCCCCCCCCCCTTTAAAATATTTATAATATATTATTTCCCCACATCCCCCCCCCCTATTTTCCCCCCCCCCCATTATTATTTATTCCCCTTATCTCATCAAATCTTATACTTATTTTTTTAAATCATTATTATCTTTATCTATTATGTATTAATTTCTTTATTATTTATATTATTTTCCCCCCCCCCCCCCATTTTTTATTCTACTTTAAATTTTATTTCTTTTACCATTTTAATGAATATTGTTTATTTGAATAATCTTATTAATACTATACTTTATAAGCCCTGTCCCCCCCATTTTTTATACACCTCTCCAAACTACTCTCATCTCCCCTTAACATTTTTACAAACAAAAATATAATAAACAACATATATATTTATAATCTATATTAAAAAAATTATTTAAAATCAAAACAAATTATTTACCACAATCCTAAAATCCCATAACACTATTCTTTACTCTAACCACCTTTTCAAACATCACATTCTTCCATACAAATATTATCATCCCTATACATCTATAGACTTAAATTAATAGCAGCACTCTCTCCCTCTATTAACAATTCCTTTAATTACCCTTCTCAGACGCGCTCTAGCGAGCACTCACTCTCACACGCGCTCTCTACTCTCGAGAACTCCTCCTCCCCCTTCTCTCAATCATTCACCCTTATCAGATAGATATAAGATAGAAATATATAGACCATCACCCTCACCTTAACCCTCCTTTTCATTCTTTAAATCTAAACCCCCAACCGCACTCACAACGACCTATCCTGCTCTGCATCTCTAGTAGATCGCTCCCCACACACTAACTACTCACTCAATATTCCTTCACCAACCCATTCCCCTCACCTCATCACAACCATTCCTATCCTTCTCGCAGTCTCCTCTCAAACACACTCACCCCCACAAACTAACCCATACTTATCCAACATAAACATCCTATCACCTTCACACTACTCACCACCACATCACATCACCATCCCACATAAATTAAATATCCACCTCTTCCAAATTAACCCCAAACCATTATCACCTCCTTCCTAACTCACCAATAAAATATAATACCCTAACACCTCTCCTTCAACACACACGCTCTCTCACGACATCTACTATCTACTACTCCCTATACTCTCTAGCTATACCCCCCACCTCCACACCCATCCATAATCATTCATAATACCACAACCTCTCATTCCCCATCAAACACCTCTCAACCTTCTTCTCAAATACCTTACCTAATTCCCATTCACACCCAATACCCCCCCCTATCAACCTCCCTCTCTATAAACTCCCCACATAACCACCCCCACCAACCAAAACACAAAACTCCGCCCCCCCCTATACCCCCCTCACTCCCTAATAAAATTCCTCACATTCCCCCACTCCCCTCTCCATACCCCCCAATACATATTAATATCCAACCCAAAATTCACAAATACACACCTTTCATAACCCCCCCACACTTACTCATACATTCTCTTCTTATATCCATCACTACCAACACAACCCACACAAATCAAACCCCACACAATACATCAATATTATCTCTATTCTATTAATCACCTCAATCACAATTAAACCATCAAAACACCAAATACATTCTCAAAAAATATTATAAAATAATATAAAATAATCGATCTAGCTCGCTCTCTAAACCCCCACCCCCCCACACAAAAACCCTTATATAATCAATCAACATATAAAAATAATAACCTCTCCTCTCTCATCTCTCACTTCTCGCACACTCGCTCTTAACAACCATATATTAATAAAATTAAAACATATATCAATAACTAAAACTATATCAACTACATCCAATCCAACATTATTAACCACATACTCTCTCTCTCTTCTCTCTCTCATCCCTCGACTCTCTCGCTTGCGCTCATCTCTCGTTAACCTCCCTAATTCATCATCTTACCCCACTCTAACTCTCCACTCGCTCTCTCTCCGCTCAAACGCAAACAAATACTTAACTAAATCTATACAAAATCATTAAAAACAATCCTTAAATTCTACCCTCATTTATCCAATCCATCCCAACCCAAACAAAAAACAATTACCCTCTCACTCTCTCTCTCTCACTTCTAATTACTCACAAATAACACATCTCTCAATCTCTCATACCTCATAAATACCCAAAATCAAATAATACATATACTAATTACCATAACCAACACATCCCCCCATATCACATTTAAACACAAATTTCAACACCCTCGACGCTCGCGCGCGCGCGACTCGCTCAAACAGACACGCACTCTCTCTCACACCTTTATAAAAAAATATCAAATCAAATACAAACTAATCACTTAATATAACTCATACAATAACCCAACCATTAATCATCAACATTCCAAATTAAAAAATAACAAAAAAATAAAAAAATCCAACCAACTAAAAACTCCCACATCTAAATATAAATTTCCTTATTATCAAAAAAAATTTTTTTTTAAAAAACCAAAATATTTTTCATAAATAAATAAATTAATTCAATAAATATAACAACAAATTCAAATAATCAATAATAACAAAAAACAATTACCTCTCATCACACCCAATCTCTCTGCTCCTCTCTCACAGCTCACTTCACTCTACACCCTCCAACAATCAACTCCCCAATACACTAATATTAAAAATTTATACAATTCCATCACTATTTATTTAACTCAATAATCCCCAAATTAACTTAAAAATGCTCTACATCGCGCGCGATCTCTCATCTCTCACAATATATACAAATTAATTCTTATAAACCCTAATAAACCCTCACACCAAATATCCTACACTACACCAAAATAATAACTAATTTTAATTAAATAACTAATACAAAATCTTAAAATACAATATTACTGCTCGCTCTCTCATAGATCTCTCTCATCGCTAAGATAGCCGAACCATCAAACATCCCCACCCCCCTACTCACCTCACTATCTCTCTCACGTCTCTACTCTCCTCTCTCTCTTACAAAAACTACATTAAAAATTACTCAAATCAATTATTATTTACTTTACATATAATATCTTAATACTCCTCAACTACACATAATAACCAATTTTTCTTATTACCATTCAAAAACAATTATAAAATCTATCAAAATATATCATATCTTATCTACTCTCTCGCTCTAACCATCATCCCAACCCAAAACATAAATCATCTCCCCAAAAAAAGACCCACATACCATACTCCTAAAAATCCTATAAAAAAATACTTTACAATTCTTATCTTATACCCTCATCTTTTTATTTAAAATCATAACCAAACAACTCCTATGATCTATCTCTCATACTCATATCTAAACTCCTTAAATCACACACCATAATCCACTAATTATCAAACATAAATTATTCACCCCAAATACACTTTACACAACCCAAACTACAAAACATCATACTAACTCCACTTTAAAAAAAAAACATCATATATCGAGAGTATCAGCGCGTAATCCCTTTAACAATACCAATCCCTAAACTCAATCCAACCATCTCTACATCTCCCATCATTCTTCTTCCAAATTTCTAATCCTACCCTACAACCCTATACCTAAATCCCCCCATTTAAAAAAAAACCTTTAACTTTTATCCTTTACAATACCATCCTAAACCCTTCATACCCAACCCATTATTTAACATCTCCATCACAATCTAATCCTCCTCATCCTTTAATCGTATATCGCTCGCTAAACCCAAAACCCTAATTTCCCCTATACCACACATCTCAAACTACCATTCACTCATCCTCCCCTTACTTTCTCCTCACCCTCTTCCATCTAATCATTTAACATCTTCTACTCTTCTCGCCCCCCTTTCATCTACTCCCATCCCCCAAACTACTCCTCCAACACACCCTAACACAACCAAAAAACCATCTCCTTCCCTTCCCCACAACTTACCCACTCCACTTTCCCTCTCCCCTTCTCTTCCCCACACCACCACACTTACTCAATACCATCCCCCACTTCTCACCTCCCACACACCAACCCACCTATATAAAATAACTGCTATCTATCAATAACTACCACCCATACCAACAATCATATAAACCACATATTCACACATCTTAATTTATCCCCCATTTTATAAGCACTCACTCGCATCGTGCTCACTCTCTCGAGCGCAAATCTCTATCCTCATTATCCTGTCGCGCTGCTCGACTCGCACTCTTCATTAAACCTCCTCACCTCTCACACTCACATACAACCTAATATTTTCCCCACCAACATACCTTTTTTTTTTTTAATCACACCAAACAACTCTTAATATATCAATCTCCTTTAAATACAAAATACCTCTAAATTCCCAAACTCAAAATATATCATATTCCCCCCCCCTCTTCCATAATCTCAAATAACCATATCACATTAGAGAAACATAGCACTCCTCGCACCAGCACCTCCAAACCTCAACCATCCCTATTATATACCCTCAACTCAATCACTCATAATACATCCATTCTATATCCCTCTAATCCCGAATTAATATCACTCGTAAATATACATATCACCGACCTTATAAAAAAATATAATCGTTCATTTAGTCATAATTTGGTTTATTTTTTCGTAATAAGGTATTTTTTTGAAAGTAACTAAGATTATAGACGGATTGAGCAGCGTTGTTATATCGGCAGTTACCATATCTTCATAATTTGCCCTTCATATCTTAATCACTCTCTTTTGTTTTCTGCAATTGTTCTTCTGTTATATACTATTTATACATCTTCCATTTAGTATACTATAACAACTGTAGACGTTGTTAAGTTGAGGTAAATATACTGGTGCAGCTCGAAAGCCAAGCCCCCTTTGTGTTTGTTTTCTAGTGGTAATGAACACTCATCTCTTAAAAAAAACATCACGCACACACACACATCTCTCTCTCACATAACCCTCATCTAAGGTTTGGGGTAACATTGCGCCCTCACCTAATCCCTAAATCATCCACCACATTCTTTAATCCCATGAATCACTTTACTCTGTTTATTTTTTTTACTCAACTTTCCAAAAATTATTGCTTTGTTTCTGGGATGTGCATTGGTGGTGCCTTTTTGGCCTTTACTTCTTTGTTTGGTTTTTAGTGGTGGTTAGATTGTCTCACTCTCACAAACACCTAACAAATTATGAGTCCAAATTCATTATCCTCTTCCTTACCTTCCCAACTTTACAAGTCAAATTCACACTCCATCCTCTTCCCACGCGCGCCTCGCGCACCGCACCACACACACACAAACCTCAGTTTTACAATCTACCTATATAATATTTGCTACATATTTCAGCTCATTTGATCCCTGTGTTGTGACTCCACCGGCAAGCAAAGCTCCCACATGGGGAAGCCAGATCTACATAGAGATATAATATATAATGACACACACACAGAGAAACACAAACCAATACAATAACCATAATAAAC